>CAOLHI010000116.1:0-600000 GCA_948474755.1 Ctenosaura bakeri
AACAAGCTGACACTGTGGAGGTTATATGGTATGCTTTGTTTCCTACAATGCCACGAGACTTGGGAATGAGTTCTGCAGAAAGGACTGAGAATAGCTGCTTATCTTACAGGAGGTACATGTGAAAACTGATGCCTAGAAATCAAAACTTCTAGCGAATTCATTAGCTTCATGGAATTTTCCCAGCACATGTGCTTTGCAGTACTGACTTATCCCTAAGTAAAGTTGGATTCTTGATTCACCAGTCCTCATCTTCTAATTTCTCCAAGAGCCTGGGGAAGGAAAATCCCTTTCAATATTGTTAAACTACAGCAATTAATGGTGGCCAACAACTTAGATGGATTTATGGATGGGAGGGGACAGGCAAGTTCAATGAAAATAGTATATTCATTGATGACTAATTTATACACTCCATCAATAGGATAAGAAGCTGTGAGGTTCTGGGCTTCTGTCACTGGGAGACAACTTTCGGTCAGTGCTATTGGCTTTAGGTCCTGCTTGAGAACTTCCCACAGGCATGTAATTAGCCACTGTGGAGACAGGACCCTGGGCTAGAAGAAGTTTTTGGTTTGATCTGGCAAGGATGGTCCTATATTCTTAGATAACTTAGGTTCTTGAGTCTCCTTGTCCTCCATCCTCCTCCTTCCAAAAGTTTTTAGGTTCTTAGGTTTTCTTGTCCTTCACCCTGTTCCTTCTGAACTGAGCATTTAGGGGATTTTGTCAAGGGCTTTAAGAAGCTGCTTCATGCATTCTGTGAAAGAATCTAAACCCTCACTGGACAATGTACCTTCCAAAAAGGGTATTTTTGCATTTTTTTCAAAAATGTGATAATTTTAAAAATCAAATATAGGAACATATATCTTCTTATATACTCAGCAAGAAGCCACAGATAACAAACACTTGTCAGTAAGTTATAAATACCATCATTTTAACATCAATCAATAATCACATAAGATAATGATCTCTTATTCTTCATTCACTAAATGCTACCCAAATCACCCTTAGTGAAACTGACCTCTACTTCTTATGATGATCAGCACGTTTCATTCTCAAATAGTTCTTGCAATTAGTTGACATTCTTCCTACAGGCTGACTGATTTTTTCCCCCTTTCTTTCTCGGTGATAAATGTCACCATAAGCAAATCTAGCAATTTTATGCAGATTCAATTGATTAATCAATCAACTTACACTCATACAATGACAGCCCTAACTGGTATCGATTGCATAGTTTGATTAGCAATTCATTTCTCTTTCCAATTTGCTCAGTATTCAGAATGATTTCTCTCTCTGTTTTTTCCTTTCTCTCCAGATAACCACTTCAGCACTGAGATGGATGTGATCAAGGAGAACTCACATCTAAGCTACAGGGTTCGTCCCTTCGTTGCCAGCCCCTTCAACCCAGAAATCACCATAAGTTAGGTCAAACTAAAAGAAATCACTGTATTATCCTTGTTGTTGTTGTTATCACCACCTTTAGCCTGACCCTAAGACGGCAAGTTGCAGAGTTTCGTTCCCTTTAGGACAACTTGTGCTAAAGTAGAACCATCATTTCTTCACAAATTGTTGTTTATTTTCAAGAGGGGCCGGGCTCACTTGAAACTACACATCTTACTAGTTTAACAGTAGTAGATATCAAAAGAAGCATCCCTGCATTTTTGTCCTTTCCTCTTTCCTGGTAATATCTCATAAACTATGCACCTGCAATATGACATCAGCACACAACAGCCAATGAAAAGGCTACTTGTCATGATGGCTAAATATTATCCCCAGAAGTATAGTAACATCTAGGATTCCTGTCAACTCTATTTGCTGGGTAAGACAAGCAAGAGGGTGTTCTTTGCCCTGAAAGACTTTGGAAAATTACTTTTGCTGGATTAGATTTCCCAGAATCCCCTAGCTACAACAGGCTGGCTGGGGAGAAGGGCTTTTCTGGAACTTTATTTTCAAAAGAAATTTTTGTGATGTCATGTGCTACCTGTGGGCTTCCTAGAGGACTTTGGGTGGCCACAGTGGACAACAGTATAATGGACTAGGGAGGCCTTTGGTCTGATATCATCTTGCTTCTTCTTATGGACCTTGTGAGCATAGAAAACAGTGACCTGTTTTAGTTTGCAAGGCATTACGGGGGAGAGAAAAGAAGAGGCAAGGTGAAGCTGCTGCTTTGGACAGCTACACAATTCCTATTCATGCTGGAATTCAAGAGTAAATTACATGATATAAACAGATAAAAGCAGCTTTAGGACATAGTAGGACTGAATAGAGAAGTGCAGAGTGTAGGCACGAGGTGTATGCTTAACTCTTCCTCCACCTCTTTTTTTTTTCTCATTCAAAACCTTCCTCTTCCCCAGTAGCATCTCTCCCTGTGTGGTGGTTGCTTGTATAGGGTGGGGAATATATTACATGAATTCCAATGAATTTTGACAGGGAGAAGTGTAAGGTACTACACTTAGGCAGAAAAAATGAAATGCACAGATATATGATGAATGACACCTGGCTGGACCACAGTATATGAAAAAGGGATCTAGGAGTCTTAGTAGACCACAGGCTAAACATGAGTCAAGAATGTGATGCAACAGCTTAAAAAAAGGTGATTTGAAGCTACATCAGTAGGAGTATAACGTCTAGGTCAATGGAAGTAATAATATCACTCTATTCTGTTTTGGTCAGACCCCACCTGGAATGTTGTGTCCAGCTCAGGGCACCACAGTTCAGGAAGGTTATTGACAAGCTGGAATGTGTCCAGAAGAAGGTGAACAAAATACTAGAAGTCCTGGAAACCATGCCCTAGGAGGAGTGACTTAAGGAGCAGAGCATGTTTAGCCTGGAGAAGGGAAGATTAAGAGGCAACATGATAGATATGGGGGGTGGAGCAAGCCTGGAGCAATGGCTTCAAATTTCAGAGAAAGAGATTCCATGTAAACATTAAGAAGAACTTCCTGACAGTTGGAGGAGTCCAACAGTAGAATATGCTGCCTCAAACTGTGGTGGAAAGGGGGTTAGACTCAATGACCCTTGGAGTCTCTTCCAGCTCCATGATTCTATGATGCTTTTTTATCTGTCTCTGTCTCACTGCAGAGGGACTAGGAGTCAAATCTATTAGCTGAGGGATTTTTTTTTTTTTAAATCCATTTCCAACCATTTCTGTCCTATCTTCCACACAGTCAAAGGCTGCAGGGTAGGACACATATTTGGCAAAGCATTCATTGCAAATAAAACATTCACACAAGAGCCACCATTAGGAGCTTTATACTGCAATTGTAATGTAACAGTCCCATCTTTGAACTCTTGCTTATTGCATTATGTCATCACTCTCCCAGTGCCGTGCTGGGCTGCACCATTTGGAAACTGATTTTTCCCCCAGCTAAAATAATCTGATAATAACCTTCTATTCTGTTATCGTTGTGGAAACCACTTTGAATGTAACGTTCTGTTCTGCTTGGTTGTGATACAGGGAGGACAATGGGTACAGGGTGGGTGTGATTTCATTGCTCCTCCCTTGGAGATCATTACCACAGGATCTACAGCAGTGACACCACAGATTCTTTCTGGTGGTAGGGCTGGGAGGACACCAGGATTCCCAAGAGTACATTTGCTCCTTGTTCTATGACATTTCTTTTTACACTATTTTACTTTTTTTTTAAATGAGGGCAATAACACAGCAGTGCAATTCAAATATGATCCTATTGAGGATTAATGCCCTGAGAAACCACAGGGTTCAGGAAAATTTTAAAGAATAAGCAAAGAGTGAATATACAAAATTTTAAAAGATGAATATACAAATGCAAAATTAGGCAAGTGTTGGTTTGTGGAAAAAGGCAAAGTAAACAAGGTGGAAGTGTCATGGTGAGAGTTCATGTTCCTGATCTAGGTGGGAAGCCAGGATGACTCCATAATAGCATCATTGCAGAATTGCTCAGTTACTGCTTCCCTTCGTTTTTGGTCTTTTTAAAAATCCTAATCATGGAGCTAGAGCTGGAGCAAACAAGTTGGTATAAACTGTATTGCCGTATTTCAACTGCTAGAAAGCAACCACAGAACCTAACACCACTTAAGCCCAAATGCAGTGATGAGCACATTGCCATTTTGCCACCTTTATGAGTACAGTAGTAGCAATTTTTAAATGGAATGACATGAAACACCTGACTAGTGTGATAAACACCATTAGAGGGACACATCCAACCAGTGCTGAAAACAATCTCCACACTGCTCCAAGGGCTTTTTCTGGGGGTGGGGGGAGGAAGAAGGCTCTGCATTTCTCCTAAAAGTGACCAGCAGCAGAAGGAATGCTCAAGGACTAATAAAACTGGTATAATCAATGGATACAACCTCTAACTCATAATAATTTCTTGCAGAGCTTAGAAAACTTACTTATTTGGACTACATTTCCCAGAAATGGCCATGGCTGGTAACCATGCTGACTAAGAAATTCTGGAAAACATGGACCAAAGGGAAGTTGTGCATTATCCCATGTGGTATCCTAGAAGATAACTGTATTTTTTTGGAAACCCCATCACCACAACTCCAGAATAGCTTGCCTAGAAGTCCCATCAGCCTCTCTTCTATTCCTTCTATGCATCTCTCAAGTAAGAATATTTTACTTGCAATCCACCAATCCACTGCCATCCTTTCCCTTCAAGATGGCACTGTGATCAGAAGCGTCCAGTCTTTTCTCATACCCTGTTGAATTCCAAAGAGCACCATCAACAATATTTTAATTACTACGCAATATTGTATCCATTGTGGTGTAGTGGTTTGAGCCTTGGACTATGATCCTGCAGAGCAGGGTTGAATTCCCCACTCAGCCATGGAAACCCATTGCGTGACCTTGGCTACATCAAACACTCTCAGCCCCAGAAAACCTTGTGATAGGTTCATTTTAGGGTCACTATAAATCGAAAACAACTTGAAGCAACACAACAACAATTGTAACTGTAGAATAAATACAGTAACTACACAAGAGGAGACGGAGGTGCATTGGAAGTTGAAATGGAGAAGTCAAATTGTTTTGCCTTTGTACCCACTCAGTTTGTGGCCATGGTAGGGCTGTTCACTGTTCATATAGGCATAGTTCCTATAACATCCAAGGCAGAATATAGGCACTAGGATCAAAACACCATTGCTATTTCTTCTGTATGTTATTTTACCATGTCTGCCTGACAAGAAGCCTATGAAGCTTTGAAGGGTACATGATATATCTTACATTTCTTGTTGGTCTAGTAAAGATATTGACATGGGATGGATTTAAAATCATTTTTGTTTTGTTTTTGTTTTGGAAAACAAGGCTGCCCCTGAAATGTTGTACAATATACCGTAATGCAATATAATACAATGCATTTAATATACTCTGTGCTATATAATATATAATATAGTACTACATGATAGGCTAATTACAACACAGCCACTGTAACAAAGGTACCCATCATCAGTAGAGGTAAGCTTCTCCCTACCCCCACCCCTCAAAAATATTTCTCTAGAGATGGTGAATCTGTATTAGAAGAAGAAGTACTTGGGTAAGCAAAGAATTACCTGGAAACTCTTGGCATTCAGATTTTTCTGGCTCTCTGTGGCCACTTTCAGCCTGGAGTCCAACCCCTTCATCAGCGACTCAGTATTACGGACATATTGCAAATCCCGGTAGGTCCGAAGGTCCAGCACCTCCATGGACTGGGAGATGTTTTGCACCTGCTCAAGGGAAAAATTACACAGAAATTAGACACACTGCCTGAACGATGGTTGGAACCTAGATCACAGGACTGAGATTAGATGGATACAGTGGGAGAACTCAGGGCACAGGGACTCTCAGTGGGGGCCCTCAGATTGTGAGATATTCTCTCCAGAGATAGTTCCCTGGCATCAACACTATTGTGTGCTAATCCAGGAAAAGAAACTTTTTATTTTTCAAGGCATTTTAAATATGGTTTTTATCTCAGATGTAGGTTTTGGGCTGTTTTGCCATTTTGGATATGGCTGGAATCCTAGCTATATATACTATGGTCAGTTCCCCAAGCTGAACCCCTCTAGATATTTGGATTATATATCCCATCACCTTTGTCTGTAGTGGCTGGGGCTAATGGGAAGTCTCGTACAAAACACCAAGAAGGCATCAATTTGGGGAAGGCTGTACTAGTCAGTAAACCTCACTAAAGGCAGTGAGATTTATTGCAGTAAGTATGATTTTGTTGCAGTAAGTATAACTAAAACCGCACTGTATGCTTAAATCTTTATTTTTACATGCAGTGCTGCTGGTTTTCAGGGTGCCTTTCAAAGCAAGATCTCTGCCCCAAGGAGCTCAAAATCTAACAAGAGGAAGGAGACAGGGAGGGCAGGAGCAAACACTAAAGAATATGCTGTTGCCTCTGCTCCGTACGCTTAGATTAGGGAACAGTCTGTATTACAATAGGGCTGTCTTTATCTGATGCTGCCTGCTACACTATTATTATTTCCATCCTTCATTATTATTGTATTCTGTGATGATGCCCTTCGGAATGGCAAGGCAGACATCTCTAAAACAGAAAAGTGAAAATCCATCCATGCATGCATGTGGGGTCTACAGAACTCATTGAGATGGTATTCCCACCACAACCTTCCCCCACGACAATCATCTGTCCCTCTCTGCATCACAACACAGTCATTTTTCATTCACTGAGACAGGATCTCTGGGGAAGGCAGTACAGCATTCTCAGACTCTGCGGCATCCTCCATGATGGGTTCAAGACAGGAACTTGGGATAGTCTCTTTTTATCTTACCAATACCCAGAATCCCCAGCCTTCAGGGGAAGTGGCTGAGGGGATTCTGGGAACTATAGTACAAAAATCCCCCCAAGTTCTCTACAGAGAGATGGGTGAGCTTTTTTTCTCTGCATTCCTAAGAATCCTGCTACTACAGGGACTTAACTTGGGGACAGGAAACAGGCATAGGGGTGAGGTACCTTCATTCCTTGATATGGAATGGAATGTCCCACAGCCTTCACTCCCTGTGGATTCAGGGTAAAAAAGGGCAGAGAAGGGGAGACTGGGCCACTTTCTGCCTTCAGCTTGCTGTAGAGGCCTTACTCTGATGGGAGGAAGGAAAGCCACACACCAAATATCAGTCCTCATCTACAGCAACTTGAGGGTATGTATGTGTATCATTTTGAGCATCAGCCATTTGGAGAAAATATGTGGTTGTCTCTCCCTTTAAAAGAGACTTCTTTGCTGCTGGATCTCACTATGTTCACAAGAATGCATCAAGAGTGAGACTGGGCAACAGTGGACTTCTAGATGTGGCTAGACTCCCATTCCCATCAGCTCCAGCCAGTGGAGCCAACAGGAGAGATGATGGGAGTTATAGTCCAGCAAAATGAGCAGGAGCATCCATTCCGCACCAAGACAAGCCAAGAGAAGATGTGTATGTAAAAAAATGAGATGACCAGGGCTCCTTTGGCCATGTATTCCCAGACCCCCAGTATTATCTTACAGGCTGGGTGCTGGGTTCAGCAGAGGCACAATGAAATTTTTTTCTGCTGAGAGCTGAGTTGGAACCTGTAGTCTGCAGCACCAGCTGGAATTCAGGCTTCGATCCCCTGCTTTGCACCCATGAAATATGGATGATAATGTTAAGAGGCTGAGCTGAATACTGATTAGACTTGGGCAAAAGAGGAGGGGGAAGAGGGAGCCATCTGTTTATCTTTTAAAAGCACTAGAATGATGAGAGCACCCCACTTTTAATGAGGTGGTTCTAGAAGGGAAAATCTTATCCCATCCTGGGATCACAAAATCCCAGGAGAGCAGCAACAGCAGCATGCAAAGATGCCACAATGTTCAACCAACTACTGATAAGGAAATGGTATGGATGGGACCCCAGGGTCAAACTAGACTGGAGGTGTGTGGTGGCCACCAAAAACATCCACTCTGCATCTTGGTTTCCCCATCACTCACCCCTTGTTCTGATGTCATAAACATTCTTCCTTTCTCTGACTTGTTGCTCCACATCATTTGCTGCTGTTGCCAATGGCCAGGGAAAGGGAAATAAAAGAGAGAAAGGGATATAGACATAGTGGCATGGATCAGTTTTGCCACCAACCTAAGGTAGCCCTCGATCATGGATGGGGCAGGTTGGCTTGGCATGCTGGGGGTTGCAATTCAACATTTGGGGGATATATACTTTGGAAAGACTGTATATAACTAAGACACTCTGAGCTTGGGAAGAGAAATCCTTGGTTGTTGCTCTTTCATAGTAGTTAACAGCAGTTTTAATAGCAGTTTAGGGTGACATTAAGTTTTACAGGCTTCTGACATTATCTCCAATCAGTGAACAGAGATGCAAGATAAGAAAATATTCATTGGTAAGGAAAATGCTGCATGTGACTGAGTTGTACTTTGTAGCCTGGGTAGACCATGCACAGAACTGAGCTCTGCTTTGCAACCAGTGAAGCTGCTATACTGCAGCTTCTTCCTGATGACAAATGTATAACATGGTTCCACATTCCTCAGTCTACAATCTCTAGCCCATATGATCTAAATGCTTGGCAGTTTTGATGTCTTTGGAGCAGTAACTCCATATCAGGTTTCAGTCCAAACTTTCAAGGAACTCTCCAAGGTGCAGAAACCAATCCCCAAAGTTTAGACTAAACCCCAAAGTGCATTCACAGCCCACTGACATTATGGTTACTAGCTTCCACTGATCTCAAAACAACAAACTTGCTAAAAATGATGATGAGAATGCAGAGAAAGTCAAACTTCCCTTCCATTAATTATAATCAGTGAAGAATGTCCCATTGCTTCCAAACCAGGCTTAAGAGTGACTAGCTGTCTTTGGACTGCGACCAGGAAATCATCTCTAGCTGACCTTGGAGATGCTTAGTATATGAATTTGGCACTGAAAATATCTGCAAAATAAAGGAGTAATCTCCATGGCCCACTCCTGACCTTCTGGTCTGTGTGGTGTGTCATCAATACACTTCCTTGAACCACTGACAGGAGTCCTTTTTTTTGCATGCCGCTTCAGAGCATGTCCAGGCTTTGCAGCTGCTTTGGTTAGGGAACCTGCCAAAAGTGCTGATTGTTCTGCCAAAGGAGGAGAAGCCTCATAATGGCAAGGCAGATGAGACACCTTCCATGTGGAGGGTTGCCAAGGTATTTTATGTTTTGTCAATTTGGTTTTTCATGACCAGAAGGTAATCTCATCAGTGGATCTTTGCCAAAGCTCCAAGGAAATTGGATCCTAAAACATGTTTTACTAATAGAGGCACTGGCTGTGTGTGTGTGATCTTCAGAATTCACTCCCCCCTGCCAATGAACTCAAAAGTTAGCTATACCCATCCTTTGTATTGGGGGAAAGCAACTTTTCAGGTCTGTTGGGAGTTCATTAGAACCCTGCAACCAATTAAAGGAGCCAGCTAAACCTCTGCTCGTGTTCCCATCATCATCATTGCTTTTGTTGCCATGGAAATTTTGTGGCAATTTGGTGGCTTTCTATGGTATCAGAGTGTCATTCCCTTACCAAAGAGTACAGGTGAGGAACATGCAGCCTGAAGGCAATATGCAGCCCCCAGCCCCTTTTCTGTGGCCCTTTAAGACCGCTCAAATTAATCCAAGGAACCCCCCCAGGACCAAGATAGCTTTGAAGCCTGGCAAGGGAAAGCATCTCCTTCCTCTTTAGAAAGGAAGCCACTGGAACCAAGATAGCTTTGAAGCTTGGCAAGATAGAGCATCTCCTTTATAGAAAGGAAGCCACTCCAAGAAAATACAGTGAGCCCTTAGTATATGTGGGGGTTCTGTTCCAGGAACCCTGCATAAAACAAATAAATGTGAATGCTCTGCCCATTATCGTGACTACATCATGAGCACACCTGTGCTGACACAGGCACAAACCCAGAGCATCCACTGACAAGAACTGGACAGGAGAGTTTGTGTGACCTTGCATTCATGTGTGAAGAGGTCACATCAGCAGAGGGCACACTGTATAACCTCAGAATTATGGCCAACTTATACTAAGGTAATGGCCTAGTCCATCTTCCCATCTTAGGCACTTTCTCTCTCCTTTTCCTTTCCTTTATAAACACACTTTAAAAGCCCAAATTGGAAAAAATATCTATACAATAGAAGGGAATCATAAAATCATAGAATCATAGATTAATAGAGTTGGAAAGGACCACGGGGGGGGGCATCTAGTCCAACCCCCTGCTATGCAGGAACACACATCAATTCACTCCCAGCAGATGGCCATCCAGCCTCTGCTTAAAAACCTCCAAAGATGGAGACTCCACCACACTCGGGGATGAGTTCTTTTAACTCCAGCACTGAATTTTGGCAGCATCCTTGTCCCACAGCAGCCACTGGTGGCAGCACAATGGACTGGCAGAGGCTGTTTGCTGCCCACCCTGGGCTCCACATTATGATCAAAATTCAGTCAACCTCCAGCCTGGTGCCTTCTAGATGATTTGGATGGCAACTCCCAAACTTTCTGACCATTGTTGGCCAGGACTGATGGGAGCCAAAGTTCCTGAAAGGTACCGACTGGAGGAAGCCTGACACAATGCTGTATCTTCAGCTGGCATTGTTAAAGTCAAAGACTAAGCACCCTGGATCCCCAAATAATCCAGGACTGGGCTCCTCACAAGCATCCATTCCTCTCTCATCTCATCACGCGCAGCAGCCCAATGGCTCTGTGTAGTGTCCTGCCCTGTACTACTTCTAGCTGAGCAAACAGTTAGGAGACTTAGTTGCTGCAGGCAAAACACAGACTGCCATCTCTGGGAGAAGGTACACATAGGAGGCCTGGCATCCACTTCATGCAAAGCATTGTGAAAAACAGTGGTGAATTCAGAGATATACTCTAGTGGTGGTCTTAAGTCTCAATGAGCACAATCTCATACACTCTTATCTGGGAGAAAATTCCAGTGAACTCAGTGCAGAAATGTATAGGCTTGAACCATTATGCTTATAAAGGCATTTTATCTTGTGTTGTAGTCAATAGCTCTCAGTTAAGCCATAGCAATTTTTTTTCGGAACTTGAAAATGTAATTTTGTTGGGCTACAATTGCAAGAATCCTCTATCCATGCCATGCTCATGCTAGCTGGGTGGTGGCGGTGGTGGATTCTGGGAGCTGCAGTCCAAAAGGCAATGTTTTGAAGCTTTTTTTAAAAAATAATGCTTATAATTTAATGCAGAAATAAATACAGCATAGGTACCACTTTTACAACGATATCAAGATGAAATCAGGTCTCTAATCCCATACTGTACATTTATTTGTTTTCTTCCATGACAAATGCAAAAAGTTAGAGAACTAAAGTTCCAGCCAAGGTTTCTACTTCAGTATCTTCCTCTACAAGAAAATCCCACCTGACATGATTGAATGGTATGGATTCCCAGACCTTTATCACCTGCTATCTATATGATGAAACCTGGATCTCTAATTGCAGCCCCCTTAACTCCCACGCGCTCTGTTTATTTAGCCTGTTTTCCCTTTTAATTCAAATTGCACAGAAATATTAACATCAGCTCTCCTTAACTGCTGCATCGACATAAAAAGGTTATTATGTTTTAAAATGAGAAAATGAGAATTTAAAATGAGAATTTCTAGAAGGCTGGGGTCAATTAGACCCCAGTACTTTGTGTGTGGTGTTCTATTTACTGGCCAAAGTGCACTTTTCATGAAGCCCTTAAATTACAACAGATCTCTCTCCCTTCTCTCCTCCCTGAACACACACACACACACAAACACACACACAATGTCAGATTTCACAGACTCAGGAAACATAATCCATAAACACCTCTACTGCCTAGTGTTCAAGCCCCAGAGAAATATTCAGGACTTCTGCAAAGACAGTTATTGTGCTTGAAAGTGTCTTCATTCCTTTCCATGAAGGTTTGACAGAAGCATGGGGTATAATGGTGTAGTAGTTACAAAACTGCATTTAGGAAGATCCAGATTCCAAGCCCTGCTGAACCATGAAACTCAGTGGGGAACTTTGGGCCAGTTATGCTCTTTCAACTTATCCTACCTCACAGGATTGTTGTGGGAATTGTAGTCCAAAAGAGCAGCTTCCCCAAGTTCCGATTATTCCTGATTCAGTCCTATAAATATCAATTGCATATATTCTTCTTTGGCTAGATAGGATGGAAAGAGATGGAGATTATATCCCTGGTTCCTGCGAGAAGATGGGTATTTAGAAATCGAGAACAAATCTCAGTTTTGCTGAAGAACGAAGCACGCTCTTCCTTTCAACTGCAGGGGCTTTTCATACTGCATAATTATAGCACTTTGATTCCACTTTAACCACCATGTCTAAATCTTACAGAATCCCAGGCTTTGTAGTTTGGTCAGAGGCAACAGATCCTGTTTGATTTTTGAAGCTAAGCAGGGTCAGCCTTGGTTAGTACTTGGATGGAAAACTGACAACAAATACCAGCTGCTGTAGGTTACATTTCAGAGGAAGGAACAGGCAAAAACATCTATGAGGACTCCTTGTCTAAGAAATTCCTATGAAATTAATGGGGTTTCCATAAGTTGACTGGCAACTTAAAGGCACACACACACACATACACATACACACAGAGGCACCAGATGAGCTCTCTGCCTGAGAATTCTAAATGCCCCTTCTTAGGCCCTTTCCGCACGTTACCTGCTTGCGGAGATAGGGGGTGCCGTTCGCACAAGCAGCCTCTTGTGCGAGGCACTCGCATCGCTCCTCCGTTCTCCCGCAGCTGGCTTCCTGGTCATGCGACTGTCGCGCGAGTGCCCCGCCCCTTCCTTTCGCAGTGCAGCCTGGGAGCTATAGGCTGCGCTGGGGGAGGAAGCACAACTGGCCCAGCTCGCCCGACGCACCACAGGGCAGGTAAGTGTGTGAGGGCCCCGGGAGCATTGCGCAACCGCGCAGTATTTTCGGTTCCCAGCCAAAAATAAAAAAATGCACGTGCAGCCCGCTTTAGGCTCGTGAGCGTTGCGTGAATGGGACTGCATCGTACGGACCGACGCTCCCATTTACGCGACGCTCAAGGGGCCCTCTCACAACAGAAACTGTGTGCAAAAAGGGCCTTAAACTGCCCTGGCCTCAGAGAGAGACAAAAAGGGGCAGGTACAGCTCCACCATGCTCAGACAGCAGCAGAAGAAAGGACCTCCGTCCATCCCATCTGCCACTGCTGTGGCCTTGGAGGGAGAGAAGAAGAGTCATTCTCTGCTGGACTTAACCTGCTTCCACACTGCCACCCCCCTTTTCCTTTTATGTCCTGTATTATCCATGTACAGTGGTGGTGCTATATAAATGAATGCATGAATTAATTAATTAATTAATTAATTAATTATGGTGATCATCATTATCATTATCACCAGCAGATCCCAGGATTCCATACAACGGAACGACAGCAGTGACAGTGGAATGATAGTGGTATAACTGTGTAGTGCAAATGGGCCCTTAGGGACAGAAGTTGAAGAAGCAGATCTCAGAGATGAACAACTGGAGTGGGCAACAGAATGGCATAAAGTGTTGGTTGAAGGAGGAAGAAGAGTAACAGAGGTGAAACTGTAGAAGACAGAAGCTTTGGGTCTTTTCTCACTATACAGTTGTAGTTTGGTCAAAGGCACCAGAGGAGCTTCCTCTCTAAAGGCCCCTCATTTAACTGCAGATCCCAGAATTCCATAGGACAGATCCATGGTAGTGGAATCATAGCACCATAATTATATGCTGTGAGGAGGACTCTAGGAATTGCTGGGGACTACAGCAAAGTAACTAAGTGGACACATAGCAGCTTGCAAATCCATACTAATAGTGTATGTCTTCTGGATGAGAAGAATGGTAGGGAAAAAAATCTCATTCTCAGTGAGACAGGGACCATCTCTGCCCTACACTATTATAGCGCTATCATTCCACTTTTAACATCTTGTGGGATTCTGGGAGTTGTACTTTCCTGAGGCCAAAGAGCTCTCTGGCTGAGAATTCTAAAGGCCCCTCCCTGAACTGCAAACCACAGAGTTCCACAGGATGCTGAAAGTGGGATAATAGCACTATAACAGTGTAGTATAGAAAGGCCCTAATTTTTTGTATCTCTTGCAAAAATGTGTCTGTGCAAACCAATGGCCTTTTGCCTTATGAAGCTAAGCATGCACTACTCCAATCCAGAGCAAGCACAGGTCTGGCTGGTGGATCAAAAGGATGCAAACAACCTACCCAATTCTCTGTTTTTCTTTTAAAAGCCCCTGGAACAAGGCAGCAGTAATTCTTACTTATGCAATTTGCACAATTTGCACAATTTAGGCAAAAAGAATTCTTGCAAATGAAAAATTCTCTTGAGACTAACAGAAAACATTGCACTGGTCTTCTAGGTGAGGAGAACAATGTTGACAAAGAAGACAAAGGAAGATTTACTCCCCAAAATAGCCTTCCTTTTCCTTCCTATTATACTTTTGCGTATTTAGAATGGATCTATATCATCTTGAGGCCCTCTAGAATGCCCCCCACATCATCATCATCGTCGTCATTATTATTATTATTATTATTATTATTATTATTATTATTATTATTATTATTATTATTATTATTATTATTATTACAAAGGAAGAGTTAAACAGGAGCAGCTGATCTCGAAACCTCATCCCTAAAAAGTAATTGATCAGAGTAGATTTCATTAATGTGATTGAGAGGGAGGTAAAACAAGAATGAGCAGCTGGGAAATGAAACTGGACAAGTTCCAGTTCAAGATATGACATAGATGAAATATCACGGACTATGATTAACTACTAGGGCAGGTTGCCAAGGAAGGTATGCACTCTCTATCCCTTACCACCTCCAAAACAAGATGAAATCTCCCTGCAAATAATAATGAAAAAAACACAGGGTAATCAATTCAGAGACCTGAAAAGGAGTCAAGAGGTCATCCAGGTTCCTTCTGGCTTCCCACTATGTACTGAGTTCTAGCTGAAAGGGTTATCTTATATTTCAGATAAATGCAGGGATGTGTTATAGGGCCATCATAGGAGAACCTTCAAAATGAGTGTTGGGCTCCCAGCACTTGTCATCTTCTGTTACGGCAACCACACTAACAGCTACTATGGTGCAGTGGTTAGAGTAGCAGAGGAGAATCGCAGGCCCTAGACCCAAATCTAGCCCTTCTGGACTCTCAATATGGAATTCTGGGCTCCAACCCCATTACTCAGGACATCATTCTTTGGTGCTTTCCCAGCTTTTTTATGGGCTTCCTTCCATCTTAGAGATTGGTAAAACATCTCATAAGATTTCATGACTGGCCATCAAAGCCTTAAGCTACAATATGGTATCATGTGTGGCCCTGCCTATCACTGGAATGTGGGACCCAAAGAACTCTCTGAAATTCAATTTGGCCCTCAGTCTAAAAGTGTTTTCTCTCCCCTGTATTGTTGAGTGGGAGCGTGGAAGATCAAGGTTCAAGTTAGTGCTTAGCCATGAAACTCACTGAATGGCTTTGGCTCAGCTGCTATCTTTCTCTCAGCCTGACCTACTTCACAGAGGTTTTGTGATGATAAAGCAGGAACCATGTATTCCCATCTTGAGCTGATTAAAGGGAAAGTAGAACATAGACCTAACCAAAAATAATAATTCACATATCACTCCATGGTTCATCAGAAGTGCTGAACACTGGATGGCTTCTGCTAAGCTTGAGTGCTTTTTCTGATTTTCCCCAACACAGTTTCAGAATGGTTCTGCTCTGGGGATGGCCCAAGATGTTCTGCCACCTGAGGCAGCCCAACAAATGCTGCCCAGGCCCAAATGCCATTTCTTGTGTCACCTACCTTCTCATTCTTCTTGCCAGGTCTATATGATTCACCAGGTCACCTTGCTAGATGTTGTGAGAGCTCCATGAGATGACTTCTCTGCACAGGAGTACCATCATTTGGTATGCTGCTAAGCTCCTAAGAGTGACAGCTCCTAAATTCTCCACTGCTACCAGAAATGCTAGCTTCAGTCCTGGGAGAGGGTGCAAATGGTTGTGTAGCAGGGGGAGCAGAAATAGGATGGGGATGGGTGGTGGCATCAAGAGGTAGAATAACAGCAGGCTGGCCTAGAGTGGACTGAGACCACAAATGAAGCTATCTTTGTTTTTTCTCTTTCCCTTTCCCTTTCCCTTTCCCTTTCCCTTTCCCTTTCCCTTTCCCTTTCCCTTTCCCTTTCCCTTTCCCTTTCCCTTTCCCTTTCCCTTTCCCTTTCCCTTTCTCTTTCTTTCTTTCTTTCTTTCTTTCTTTCTTTCTTTCTTTCTTTCTTTCTTTCCCCTTCCTCCTCCTTTCTTTCTTTCTTTCTTTCTTTCTTTCTTTCTTTCTTTCTTTCTTTCTTTCCCTCTTTCCCTCTTCTTTCTTTCTTTCTTTCCTTCCTTCCTTCCTTCCTTCCTTCCTTCCTTCCCTCCTTCCTCTTTCTTTCTTTCTTTCTTTCTTTGGTTTTTTTCTCTTTCTTTCTTTTCTTCTTTCCCCCTTCCTTCCTTCCTTCCTTCCTTCCTTCCTTCCTTCCTTCCTTCCTTCCTTCCTTCCTTCTCTCTCTCTTTCTTTCTTTCTTTCTTTCTTTCTTTCTTTCTTTCTTTCTTTCCCATACCACAGCCACATTCATCCAGGTTCCGGTATTCACAAATGATTGCATGAAGCCACTCCACATTCAGTTCAGGGGGCACTATCTTCATCAATTGCTAGCGAAAAGTTCAGCTGCTCTGCTTTATTGAGGCATCTAGCTGAAATTATCGTAATGTGAATTATACGGTAGTGGAAATTGATCTGAACTCTAGCTTTGCAGCTGCCGAGCATATTCCTGGCTTCGTGCAGAGCCAGCTGGAGTGGACTCGGTGAGGCAGCCCCTCCTTGCATCCTCCTCCAGCACGATTTAGACGTGACCCATATCTGTGTGGCATATTTCTGGGAGTCTAACAATGGGCAGGGGTCAATTCTACCTTATGTGTTCTCTCCATAAGGCACACATCTGGTGATCAATGCAGCAGGGACTTGGTTGCCTATTATGTCATTTAAAACATTTCTATGATACCCTTCCATTCACAATTTCAGAAATGGCTTCACAATAATTAATCAAATAAATATATAGATATAATTATATATTATGCATGTATATTTTATGTAGATGGTATGACTACATGTGCATACAGACATGAGTACATGAGTGCAGACATGTTCACATGCCCCCATTGTCCTGTTACAGAATGTGCACATTCTCACATGCAAATATTCATTTGTGTCTATAAAGTTTAAACATTTTTTAAAAAATAAAAAAAAGCATTAAGGAGTGTGTAGGGGAAAATGTGGGTTCTGCCTTCAGTAAACAGGACATGGCCCCCAGATTTAGGGCAGTTCCCCACCCTTGCTATAAAGAAACATTAAGATAGGAAGATGAACAAGATATGGCACTCCATAGCTTTATCTCTTATTGTACAACATTGCCCATAACTGCCTCTTAGATTACTTCTGCTGTGCTTGGGACATGTTAAGTTGTACTGCACAGGCTTCATTTGCATGTGGCTATTACCATCTTCCTCCATCTGTTGTCATGAATGATGCTTTGCTAGCATTTTGCTTTGCTCTCATCTATAAGATGAATGCAAAATCTACACTGGGAGGAATATACATTCCACTTAGGCTGTAAGCCTATTCAGTCTTTCCTGTTCCATTGAACTTAATGACACCTACATGTGCACAGACCTGTATAGAATTCTATTGTAAATCTCCTTTTCTGTTGCCTAGACCACAAAGGAAGTGATAGTACCACTCTATTCTGCTTTGGTTAGACTCCACTTGGATTACTGCATACAGTTTTGGGCACCACAGTTCAGAAAGGTTATTTACAAGCTGGAATGTGGGTGAATGAGTGATACCTGGCTTGAAAACAGTACATGTAAAAGGGATCTAGAAGTCTTAGTGGACCACAAACCGAACATGAGTCAATAGTGTGATGTGGCAGCTAAAAAAACCAATAGGAATTCTAGGCTGCATCAGTAGGTCTATACTGTCAAGATCAAGAAAAGTAATAATGCCACTCTACTCTATGTTGGTTAGACCTTATCTGGAAAAATGTGTCCAATTTTGGGCACCACAATTGAAGAAGGATATTGACAAGCTGGAACATATCCAGAGGAGGATGACCAAAATAGTGAAGGGTCTGGAAATCATGCCCTATGGGGAACTGCTTAGGGAGCTGCGTATGTTTAGCCTGACAAAAAGAAGGTTAAGAGGTAACATGATAGCCATGTTTAAATATTTGAAGGGATGTCACACTGAAGATAGAACAAACTTGTTTTCTGCAGCTCCAGAGACTAGGACACAGAGCAATGGATTCAAACTACAGGAAAAAAGATTTCATCTATACATCAAGAAGAACTTCCTGATGGTCAGAGCAGTTCAACAGTGGAATATGCTGCCTCAGAGTGTGGTAGAGTCTCCTTCTTTGAAGCTTTCTGAACAGAGGCTGGTTGGCCATTTGCCGGGAGTGCTTTGAGTTTGTGTTTCTGCATGGCAGGGGGTTGGACTCGATGGCCATTGTGGTCTCTTTCAACTTTATGATTCTATGATTTCCTGTGAGGAGCAGCTTCGAGAGCTGTACATGGTTAGCCTGGAGAAGAGAAGGGTAAGAGGTGACATGATAGCTTTGTTTAAATATTTGAAGGTATGTCATAGAATTCTATGAGTATATGACCATAAATGGCATTTTCTAGGTCTCAAGGCATGGTCAGAAAGGAATGTGATCAGCAAGTGAGTTAAAGCTAAGCAGGTGTTGGTGTGGTGACTGCCGGGATGGGAGATTGCCAAAGTACCTCACTGTGACTCCTGTGAGGGACGAAACGCAGGCAATAAATACAAACTTAGACATGAGGGTGCTACAACTCCCAGTAGTCATACTGGCTGAGAGATTCTGGGAGTTGCAATCCAATTCATCCCCATTCCACCCCCAGCCTTGTATAAATGCGGCCTGGAACTCGTGATTGCAGTTACAAATGTGTAACTTGAGTTACGCAGCCATAACTGATTCATATTTACAATCCATTAGTTTTCAGTAGTGTAGGCAACACACAGGGAGCATAAAAGCCCCCCAATCTGGACTTACCAGATAGCAGTGAGAGCAATGGATCCTGCTCTCCTGTTGATCAGGGCTCAGCAAACAGACGTTTCCACCTCCCTCCTGTAAGTAATCTCTGGTGTGAGGAGGAACTGTAACAAGGAAGCTGCTTATGATTGTTTCACCTGAAATTACTGTCAGGAGGGGGTTGGACGTGCCAGTCTGGTGCATCTTGTTGACATGAGAACAGACCCTCATTACTCAGAGCAGTTGCTGCTCAAGTGGGAACTGAGAGTGTGGATTGGGCCTGTAGAGGCTACTTAGTTATGTACACTTAACTAGCAGCTGGTCTAGAATCTTGGCTGCGATAAGGAAATAAAAGATGGATGCAGCGTCACTTAGGGAAAGTGTACTTAGAACAATGTCCCATACCTGTGTGTGATTTCCTTGACTGTCCTAGACCACTTCTGCACCAGGCACTTATAGCACGATGATTCCACTTTCAGCATCCTATGGAATCCTGGGGTTTGCAGTTTGTAAACTGCAAACCCCAGGATTCCATAGGATGCCGAAAGCGGAATCATCATGCTATAAGTGCCTGTTGCAGAAATGTCCCTAGTCATGGCAACCCCCTTTCCTTGCTTGAGTCGTGCTTGGTCCTCTCTGACCACTTTGTTTCTGAGCCAATGCTTGAGGTTTTGGCTTCTTCTTCAGCTCTTGACTACCCGGCAGCGTTTGCAACTTTAATATCAATTATTCTATTACACTTTTCTTTCCTCGCCATCCCATTCCTCTCTGCTGTTTTCTGGGGCTGCAAAGCATATTTAGGACAATTATGTAAATGCTGCTGAGAACAGGCTTCCTTCAGCAGATTTTGAGTTCAAAACAACAACTTTCGCTCAACTCGCATCCACCACGACTTGCTTTATTCCACTCCTGGCTCCTCCCCCCAAATCAGTCAAGCACACCTCTCTTTTCCCACACAGTGGTGATTTCCCTCTTTAATTCCGTTCAGCACAGGCGGTAAAGTTATTAAAGAGATGCAACTGCAAACCGTGTTTATTCCATGATTATTTATTTATTAACATTGCCCTTGCTGGTACTTTATAGCCATGAACGTGGCCTCTGAAGGGAGCTGTTTAAGAGGCATTTTGCTCCACTTTGTAATAAAAGTTTAATCTGTTTCTAACCCTCCCTGAACTGTTCTTTGTGTGCCTGTGTGCAGCGTGTGTGCGTGTATGCCCAAAAAGCCAAGGAGGAAAAACAAGAAAAACAGCTTGCCTGTGGACCCCTCCTGTGGGAAAGGCAAGAAAATGGAGAATCATTAAAACAGGTATAAAGAAGGGGAGGGAGGGTGAGAGAGGAAAGAGAGAAAGAAAGAGAGAGAGAGAGAAGGATTATTCAAGTTTGAAAGCAGAGCTTGGGAAAGATACTATTTTTGGACTACATTTCCCAGAATCCTGCTGCAACCAGCATGCTATGCTGACAAAGGAATTCTGGGAGCTGTCGCCCAAAAAAGTAACTTTGACAAGTTCTGTCTTGACATCAATGGCAGTGCCAGGAAGACATCTTAGCTGAGGGGTAGGCCACCTGATAGTCCAAAACATCTGGGAAGCACAAATCTCATCATCTGCAGCTAGCATGGCCACTGGTTAGGGATTATGGGAATCTGACCATCAAACATCTGAAGGATCTCAGTTGACCTACTCATGGCTCAGCTTCTGTGTTGAGTCCCTGGCTCAGATGATGACTGGAGTTTCACTTCAGATTTCTGAATACCAAGATTCAACTTGAGAACATGCTGAGTAACCAGAAGAGCAGTGGGTACCAAACTTGGGTCCCCAGATGTTTGGGGATACCCAGCTTCCAAACTTCTCAGCAAGTGTGACTAATACCCAAGGATTCTGGGAGCTGTAGTCCAGCAACAGTTGGAGATCCTCAATTTAGCTACCACTACATAAGAGGATCATCATATGGAGAGAGTGCAAGTCTGTCCTTATTAAACAACTACAGAGTGCCTCCAATTTGCATCCAAAGTTTGCATTCCCTTTGGGAATGTGCGGGTCTCGAGTCCTTGTAGCTTTACAATGTGTTTTTGTGTATATTCCCTCCTCACACCCTATTGTGAACCTAGACTTGACAAAAGTCTTTTTTTTATTTGAGTGCAACTTCCAGAATCTCTAAACAACTATGGACAAGGGTTGGAGGAGACTGACAGCTGCAGTACAAAAAGGGATTTCCCCACTCTCTGCAGCTATGGACTGAGTTCTGTTCTTCCTTGTACCAATTCTGTTTACTGTCAGCCAACTTTGCCACTATCCATGAGAGCATCAGGCCAATTAGAGGATGCAGCAAAGACTGTGTTGCATACATAGTGCTGTCCTTTAGACAAGGGGAAAAGGCCAGGAGATTCAGGAGGAACAGCTGAGGGCAGGCTCAGAAAGAGTAGCTGCCTCCCAGCATCTGCCACTGGCAGTGGTTGCCCCCCTCTGCCTAATCGTAGGGCTGACCCTTTGGCTGCAGGACATGTTTCTGATATAATCTGATCTCTGTTGGCTTGGGTACAAGAGCATCGGTCTGCTATGATTGTAGCACTTGTAGAAGACCCTCATTATGAGGAAAATTAGGGAAGCTGGTTTGGAGAAACATGATTATAAGGTGAGAGAAGGCAATTAAGTGTCGTTTCATGTTTTTTCCATATGTGCCTTGCATTCTGCTACATGAAAACATAATGATTTGGTGATATAAAAGTGGTTTTTAACTAAAGGAGTGGGAGAACAAAGTGTAAACAAACACCCTTAATAGGATCATTGTCCCCCAACATCCAGATTTAGGTGCAGAGGCCATTCTGAAGAGAAAAAAGCAAACACTAGAGGAGCAGGCTGGACAGATGAGACACCTTGAGAAAGTGACATTTTGGAACTGCAGCTCTTAGAGTCAATGGTCATGTGACTGGGAGATTCTGGGTGCTGTGGTCCAAAAACTTACTCCCCCAAGTTCTCAATAAGCTCACATTTGTACTTTCTGCCTCATGCACCTTGTCTTAGGACAGGCTGGGAGGGGAAATTATTTGTGTGTAAAAACAAGAGCCGAGGACTCAAGGACAGCGGCAGCCTTGACTCACCAGCAGCCATGAATATATTTATACCTGGTGGCATAAATGAGCCCCGGCAGATCCATCTCCACTATGCCTGCAATCAGCAAGAGCTCAGGCTTTGCTGTCTGGTTTACAGATCTCTGTGGAGGGCAGCATCCTCCTGCCCATTTCTCTTCCTTCTCAGCTATTTGAATCCCAGCCAAGGTCAGGCAGTGACTCTCCATTGTCACCTGAGCCCCATGGGTACTCAAATAAAGGTTTATAGCTTTGTTCCTCCACTTCATCAGGAGGCAAGACACTTTTCTCACCAGTCTCTGTCAGTATGATTTTTCTCTAAGGTCGTGGGTGGTAGGGAGCAAATGAAAAGATTTCTCTTGGACTGGACAACACTCTAATGCATAGAAGTGGTTCCTTGGTTAACAGTGATAACTGGTGGCTTCCATGTCATTAGGGCATTGATTCTACTCTGAGCTTTAACTGTTCTTGTGTTCCTTCAAATTGTTTGTCACTCATAGAGACTCTAAGGTGAACCCATCATGAATTTTTCTTGGGCTGAGGGTATGTGACATGCCCATGGTCACCTAGTGGTTTTCCACAGACAGACAGGGAATTGAACCATGGTTTCCAGGTCATTGTACTTTGCTCAAACCACTACACCATGCTGGCTCTTGAGCTTTAATTAGAGCTTTAGAATAACTATCCAAGGTGCTGAACTTTATCCTGTAAACAGCACATTCACCACGCCAGTGCCATGGGAGCTACCAACCACCACCGAAAGTTGGATATTCAAAAGACCATCTACGGTTCTAGCAGAGTCTGGGTCCATGAGACAGAATATTGGGCCCCTTTGATTAGTTAGGGAGAATGATGTCACCTCCCCTCCCTCTAGGCTTCTCTCTTCCCTTTGGGTTGAACTGCAAACCTCGAGTGCACATTTTTCATAGGACCAATAGCGACAGTTCCCAAAACCATCCAGTGGCAATATACTTATCAGGGAGATTAAAACACACACAAAAGACTTATCTAAGCTTCCATGTGCCCTTTGTCAGGCAAGATGTTACAGAAAACTGCGGGGGCGGGGGGTAGAGATGGTGGTACTGGTGGGAAAGGTCTTGTTCTCACAATCATGCTATAGTTTGTGTGCTGTCCTCAATTTAATGGCCAGAAAGGGTTTCCACACTCTCAAACTGGACTCATCAGTTATTAGGCTTCACCTTGAATGGCCCCTAGGTTTCCTGGGAACAGGAAAAAGCGATAATACAGGGAAAGCAATATAAGGGACAGGAAAAGCAATAAAAGGTATTAAACTTTGATTCTCTAGCCAATTCATAATTTGAAAATGAAGAATCAAAAACCATTGATTTATTATGAGAGATTCTAGAATTTGCAGTCCAAAAATACACTTTCCCAAGCTTTGCACATCTCTTGATGCAGTCATATCACTAGCCTATTGAGCCAGAAGTGTTGCAAAAGTAGAAAGCCCAATGTTGGGGTAAAGCAAATTCTGCTTTTGCTCACGCATGCAAGACCTCCACTTTCCACTTAGATTTCTCACCCAGGATTTAACATGGCTCTCTAGATGGCTTTGTGTTTTCTAGACATCCACTTATGCAATAGGATTTTCTGTTCTCTCTTTGCAGCTGAATCCTCTTTTTTAAAAAAATCATTTCCCTTAAATGATAAACTCAACTGGTGAGCAGTGACAGGGTTTTATCCCTGATGGGGTCACTAAGGAACAAGGGGGGGGGTATCAGCATTTTAAAGGGAATCCCATGGACAAAAAGGAGAGAAGGAATGCTAAGTGGGCACCCCATTCAACAGCCCAAGGAATAACTGATCAGGATCCATGGCCACAGAAAACTACATGTTTCATGTGTGTGTGTGTGTCAGAGGGAGGGACAAAAAACAAGGGACAGGGAGAGGAAAATGCAATATAGTATCCTGGAAGAGAGCACAGCTGGCTGGCATCCTGAAAAGGAAAGAGCACCTCACACATTTTGAGGGTCCCACTTGTACTTAAAGATTCCCAGACGGGTGCATATGAACCTAATACATCGATGTGTCCAGACGAGGAGAACTCCATTTATCTGCTGTTTCAAAAGGAACATCTGAATTGAAAGTTCCACATAGCTGCACAGTTTTAACATGAGAGCTCTGTTCAACAAGCAGGATCAAGAGTGACTACTCTTTTTGCTTCAGATATCCTTCACTCACACTCACACTCACAGAGAGAGAGAGAGAGAGAGAGAAAGAGAGAGAGGAAGAGGGAGGGAGGGACAGAGAGAGAAAGAGAGAACCCTTGCTTTTCTTATTTCTCCCATCCTTAGGTTAAACATATCTTGAATCTTTAAGTAGAGATAGGGAACTTATGGCCCTCCAGATATTGTTGACTTCCAATCAGTATGACCAGTGAAGAGAACTGACTAGGGAGCCATTAGGTTTACACCCCTATTTTGTCCATCTCTACATGTTTTCCACAATTGTAAAGACTCTTGTTTTGAATTGCAATTCTGAAGGGGACAAGTATAAGTGTCTAGTTCAGTGAGGAAGGATTAGTCTCTATTTGAAGGTTCTCAACAAAAAAAATCCATTGGTAACTGATGATTCCACACTGGGTTTTTGTCTGAACTTTAACAAAGTTACCCAGGGCTGAACCTACTTTGGGGATAGTGTTCAGCACCTTGGACAGTTCCTGGCTAAAACCTCAAACAGACTGACACGGGAACCACCTCTTTGCCATGGTAAACCACTGCAGTTCTATTGGACAAAACAGAATAAGGAGTATCTGTAAAATATTTTCCATTTCATTCTTCCCCATTCCCATTATAAATGAGGTTGCTATTTGTCCACTTTTCTGGTCAGTTAACGATTTACAATCAAAGTATTTATGGCCACAGGAAGAAAGATAGAATCTTTTTTTCAATATTCCACTCTGGCATGTTGGGGTAGGTTGATGAGAGGAGAAGGCTGTAGGCCAGGAGCAAACAAATCACAAGGAAGAATTATGCCATCGGGTGCGAAGAAATTATGGCAGGAGAAGTGGGGGGGGGACCAGACCTACAATATTGACATTCAGCTCACAGCACATGAAAAAGAGCAGATGGAAAACAGCCAATCTTTCAAAGGAGAAGTAGATGCAGAGGGAAAGGAAGTACTCCCCCCATTTTTATTTTTAAAAAAGGACGAACCAACATATATAGATGGAGAGAAGGAAGAGAAACAAGGAATGGATTCATTGGGAAGTGGAATTCATTATTCACTGATATCTTAGCTATGGACAGAACATTTCTTCAGATACGCCACTTCTTCCTGATTATGTGAAATGATGTATGACATATCAGAGACATCTCTCTCCATTATGATTCATTGTTCTTTTGGAGTCTCATGACACTCTCATGAATTATTTGGTTGGTGTGTCTGCTGCACTCTCTCCTGGAGAAGGAAAGTCTTGTGGTGATCCTCTGAACCTTGAGAAATTCAGAATAAATTTTTTGCAATGCCCAAAAAGGTTTTGAAAAGCAACTAGGAGGAACAGAAATAAGCTGGTACAGAATAAAACAGCTAGATTGTTGAACAGGACTTCTTGTTAGTAGAAGAGGACACTTGTGTTGAAAGATCCATGCTGGCTTCCAGTTGAAAGCCAGGCACATTTCAAAGTGTTTGAGCTGACCTTTGAAAGTCTAAAGGAGAGGTGGACAATTGTGGGCCTCCAGAAGATGTTGGACTACAACTCTCATTACCCTTCATTGTTGACCATGCTAGCTGTGAGAGTTGAAATCCAGAAGAACTCACACTAAATAGAGAAGCAGCTATCAAGTACAAGCAGCTGTGTTCTGCAGTTTTCAGACAGCAGTTCACCTCTGCCCTAGCCAGCATGGATTTAGATATCAGGTCTCAAAGCACCAGCCAGAGTCTCATAGAATTGCTGTTTCTTAAGGAAAGGAGACTAATCTCAGCAAAAATGGCAATGGAAGAGGACAAAGCTTGATTTTTGTATGTGAACTGGCTTTAAAGCCTGGTATCCATTTGTACTCATTCTCACTTCTAGCTGGGACAAAGTTCTTTGGCTCAGCTCAAAGGTGTTTGCGTATCTGCTCAGACTGTGCAATATAACTGTAGGAAAAAGCCAATGTGGGGAGAGAGAGGGAGGGAGACTGACAGATCAACAGACAGAGCTGCTATAGTGACTGTCATGATGAGGGGCTGGACTTTAAAGCCACATTGAAAGTCTATAAGATTTTGCCTGTCAAGGAAGCTCCACACACTGCACTACTGGAGTTTCAAGCATCTTTGCCTCAGCCCCTGATATACAATGATGTGAGCCTGGTTTAACACATTAAAAATCAGGTTGAGATTACAACAAGCATTAAAGCCAGCAATAAATGCCAGGATAAAACCAATGTGCCGTGTCCAGGGCTTTGTGAGCCATTAAAGGTTTTAAAAGGCAATTTAGGGGTGGTGGTGGAAACAGGTATATTTAAGTCAAATCCCCAATTTCCCATAAAACAGAGGCAGGAAAAGCTTTGGCATGAACTGGCTATTTTAAAGTCATTTTCTCTTACTTTTTTCTACTCCTTCATGCTGGATTCAGTTCCTCCTGGAGCAATGAACATTTATGAAAACAAAAGCACAAAATAGCTAGCATTTCTTTGGGAGATGAGAACTAACTAACACATGTATAGTGCATCTCTTTCCCTTAACAGTTTCTAAAGTACTGACACTCTGAAAAGTTGGAATTATTCCTCCACAAAATACTATTGTATGGGTGGGGAAAATTTGGTCCTCCAGATGTTTTAGTTAACAATTCCCATCATTCCCACTCAGTATTGTCAATTGTGAGGAATTGTGGGATCTGTAGTCCAAAACATCCTGGAAGACCAAAGGATTCTCCACCTTGGTACTAGAGAACAGAAGAGCAGTTTCTCCTTATACAAGTTGAGTTTGGATCAGCCTCTGAACTTCCTACAGGCCCTTCTGTCCTTGACCTGTGTTGACCCTTCTTCACCCCTTCCAATCTTCTAAAAGATGTAAAGCACACAGAAACTCCAAGGAACAGTGCTCGCAAAAACTTTGATGGTGGTGGTAGGGGATCACTGCCAACTGGCTCCAGATCTATTTGGCCATAGCGATAATTACCAGAGAGCAAGGAACAGCAATAGCAGCAGGTAAGGTGGTGTGTGACAAGAAGTCCAATTTTTCACCCTGCCAGGAGCTGATAATCCTTTAGTCTGTAGAGTGCTGGAGTTTGCCTTTCCTGATGTCTCAGGAGGCCATTCAATTCTGCTTCACATTCCTACTCTTGTAGCTCTCTATCCTGCTGCAACAGGCTACCGCACACCACCAAAGTACATGATTAAATGTCAAATGCTTCTATATACCAGTAGCAAAGCAAAGATTGAGAGGGTCTGGGATGAGAAGAAACTCAGTTCAGTCATTTCAGATCCAGAAGAGCCTTGGTACCAATGCTAGTAAGTCTGTAAGCATTGGAAAGTATTTCCCACTCAAAAATGAGAGCTGATGAGCCTATCCCCAATCCAATGAAACCAAAGCATGGGAGCACCCTCTAGTCTACACTTCAAAATGGTGGCCACGGACCACCTAAGTGTAGTGTAAATTCTTATCAAACTATTATTTTCTTTTTAAAAAAATTATAATACTCCAGTGGTTAGTGACTGATTGCCAAAGTTGAAAAAACAACCACTGCAGGCCATTGCATTTGTCATTATACAAATATTACAATAATGTAATGCAACAAAGATAAATAATGAAACTTATTTAGAATCATAGAATCATAGACTTGGGAGAGACCCCAGGGGCCATCGAGTCCAACCCCCTGCTATGTAGGAATACCCATCAAAGCATTCCCAACAGATGGCCATCCAGCTTCTGCTTAAAAACATCCAAAGAAGGAGACTCCACCACACCCCCAGGCAGTATATTCCACTGCTGGACAGCTGTGACCATCAGGAAGTTCTTCCTGATGTTCAGGTGGAATCTCCTTTCCTGCAGCTTGAATCCATTGCTCCTTATCCTAGTCTCTGGAGCAGTGGAGATCAACCCTGCTCCCTCCTCAACATGACATCCCTTCAAATATTTAAACATGGCTATTATGTCCCCTCAGGCAAAATAATTCCAATGAACTGCTTAGAGTCCATAGCTAAAAATAGATATATTCTCTAATGCATCTGTGAAATAGGAACCTGTGGTAGTGGCATTTTTTTCACCTCATTGTACAGTGAACAAAACTGAATTGAATAAAGGCTATCAATTAGAAATAATGATCTTAAATTATGGTGCAACTTTGCAGTCAGAGTTGGCCAGTCTATTATACTGTCATCAAACCTGGAAGAGAGCCAGGCCAGCTGATGTCCCTGATTTACCTGAAGTGAACTTTCAAATTGAATAAAATAAATGTAATTGAAATGAACTCCAAAGCCATACCCCCTGACATTTCACAGATGAAAACCAAGGCATGTGGCCAAGCAACAACAGACTGTAGTTAAGATGGGAAAAAAATGAATATGGAAGAACAGATAAGCTAGGCTGCAGCAGTTGCTTTTGCCTGAGTCTACTGGAAAAGGCAAGATTTTACTTCCGCCTCTCTCCTCTGCTGAGTTAATGGAGTGCAAACTATGTTTGCACTTTGAGCTTAGTCTGCTGCAACTGAAGCAAGCAGAGGATGAAGGGGAAAGGTGGGAGGAGGAGAGAGAAACTGAGACATGTTAAAATCAGCTGAAAAAAATGGGATGGCAGAAGATTGATCTGGTCTCTCCCTGTCAAACCAGGTCTGCTGGAGAATATGCAAAACAGAGAACTCAGTTCCAGACACTGAGATCTGGTCATTCTCTTTTCTGCAGCATGACTGCAATGCATGGACACCCTGTATGCCATGCCATATATAAAAGAGTAACCATCCCTACTTCCCTTTAAGATGCATTTTATGAAGGACAATGGCTTGATTTCTCTTTCATTCTCTGCAAAGACAAGTCTACCCTACAAGACAGATTAACAGCACGGAAAGGATCTCCTTCCTCCCCACTTCGTTTCCTTTCAAATTCCCTAAATCTCAGGTTTGTTCTGTACTGAAATGGAAGAAATTTGTGAATTCTTCAGCACTGCATTAAAACAAAACTCACCCCAAACCCTATGAACCAAATTCAGTAGGTACAACTATTCCTAACATTAACTATATTGTACCTGCCTACAATGTCCTTGTTCAAGACAAGGTGCCTCTCTGAAAAAAAAGAGGTGGCAACCCCATTTGAACCTCAGCATTGCCAAACACAAACACAACCAGATTGTGATGACTAAGGACTTAAAGCCAAGGACTTGGATGATTTCTCCTACATTCAGACGTGATTAACCTCAAAATTCTTTCCATCATAAATATGAAACATTTGCAAATTTGGCTGAATTTTTTTCCCCAAGACACTGAAATGAAATTCTCATCCATCCCTAATTAATAGCTATCCTCACTTCAAGAAAATGTCAACATTTTCTTTTTGTGGGGGAAGGTGGGAAAAATGAGAACAGTTCAAAGATGTGAAAAACTGATTGAGGTTTGTAGTAGATCTTAGCCTTAATTAGGTTCGTCTTCATTTTGCATTTTTTTCTGCTTAAGATTCACAGAGATTATTAGGCATTCTCGGTCTGCTAGAGACAGAGGTAGTATCTTAGCTGTTGAGCTTTAAGTTCCAGTGATCAATAGCAATACGAGGGTAATCTTGCCCTTAGTACTGGATCCGTCAATGTGATTTGTTTCAGAGCCTGACCTGCAAATACAGGCCATAAAGCCAAGCCTCTGCTGAGAAAATTAGCAGTTTCCCACTCTCAGTGCCATTAGGAAGACACAGAGCATGCACAACAAATGATGCCAGCTGACAATCACTGAAGTGTTTATTGTGTCTTGGCTGCAACCATTTTGAGCATCACCCATGGCCTCAGTGCACTCAGAGAGCAAACAGACACTGAGTGCTCTGTGTTGGCTGGCCGACCTCTCCCATCCTGTGTTTTCTAGCCTTGTTAACATAGCCAGAGCTGCAAAGGCTGCTGTTCTGTGGTGTGATTGTCATGACCATTCTCCTGCAAGATGAACAGCCCCCAAAGCAGCAAGTGACAAAATCCCATGGAAATGCAATACCATTGCCAACAATGAGAAAGTAGTAATGGTAACTAACAAGAGAGATCATGCTGACAGAGGATGCGTGCCCATGAAGACAAAGACTAGGGATGTAATTTTTTCACTGATTTCGTTCTTGAAGGAAGCAATGAGTAGTTTCTGCAGTTTTCTTGCTGCAGTCAGAATATTCTGGAAAACTGTGTTGTTTTCAGAGGATTCGCTGCGTGGGGCTTGTTTTGTGAAAAAATCCACATCACTTTTTTTGCACAGGGAAAAAAAACATTTTTGTGTAGAAAACAGCATTTCTATACAATGATGATAGCGAGCAAACATGTTATAGATGGGAATGTACTGGGCACAAAACTCACACAGAAAATAGCATTGTTGTTTAGGTGCAGCAATTGCTGTTCCCTGCTTTTTTAAAAAAAATTCACATGCAAATTTTGTGCAGAATAAGTCCCAAACTGCAGCAGTTCTCATCAGTCTAGGATTTTCCTCACCAGGTTTCCTGACACTCAAGACATACATTTTTCTACCATTTTTTTTTGTATGTTTTCTAATGTTATTTCTATCCCTAACAAAGGCAAGTAGGGAAGTAGTGATGGAAAAAGGAAGAACTTGAACTTGCAGGTCATGATTTGACAATATAAAATATTGATGTCAAAAATAATGGAGGGCATTACTATTATTTAAAAATATAACCCAATATCTAAAGTGTTGCAAAGCCTATAACAACTCACTCATGCTCACATAACATACTAACCCAAAGCCTGGGGCTGTACACATAAAAAAGAAAAGTTACAACAGCGAAGTGAAATTCATATCCTACTGCTATCAATGTTCAAAGAGGTAGCTGGGTTAGTTACATATAGAAAGAGAGGAGTAAAACAAAAAAAGCATCTTGTGGATTTAAGACTAGCCAGTTTATTTCAGCACAGGCTTTCATGTGGACTGTAGTCCATGAAAGCTCTGCTAAAATAAACTGGCTAGTCTTCAAGGTGCCACAAGACTATTGTTCTTTTCCCCTCCTCCTTTTTATGTTATCAGTCATAAGTCTTTTGGGCCACTGTTGCTGTACTTCTGGCCATATATAGCATCCAAAGATTTCAGCTGTTGTTTTTAACATCACACATCCACCTCCCATCTATCCCATTTTTTAATTTGCAACAAAGTTTCTCTGTTTAATGCACTTTGAAAGTGCATTACTTGTGAATTTGGTATGTTAAATAATAGCACAGTAAGTGGACTGCTTAATATTTTATCAATTGCTGAATATTTTATATGCATTGAGAAGTCTTTTTTTATTATATTTATTGAAATATTCTTCAATATGTTAAGTTTGTAATTATTTTAATATGGGCAATAGCTTACTTCTTCAGAGTGAAGCATTTTTCCCTTTTGTTTCCTCAAGCAAACAAACTATTTGGTTTTTAAATGCTAGTTTCCGACATAGCAAAGTTTTTATATGCTTTTAAGTTGGCAGGAAAGTTCATAATAGCAAAATCTCCCTTCAACGTAATGTCCAGAAATGGGAAATGCATGCCATTTTCATTGACTGGGATTTCTCTGGCGGACACCAACGTCGGTATTTCTTGGCTGTGTGATTTAAGATGATGTCCACAATTTTTTTTCTAATTGTAATTTTTACATCCACCTCCAAATGAGCTCATCTGTAGGCTAATTTTTCCCTTTCACCGGCCTTATACAAAGATGTTCCTCTGTATTTATCTGCCTGTCTACACTGGATGTAGTTATCTTCAGCCCATGTCCTTTTAACAAATCCTAATGACCACCATTAATATATATGAGTGATCTATAGTTACCACTCACCTATGCCCTTTCGATAACTCTTAACTACCACCATTAGTACTTATATGTGTCATCTAATTCCCATGCTAGCAATTTTTGCATTTCAGTTGTATCTCTCTCTCCCCCCACACACACACAGACATACGTGTGTGTGTGTCTAAGGTCATTTCTACACTGCACTGTTATAGTGTTATTACTCCACTTTCAACACCCTTTGGAATCCTGGGGTTTGCAGTTTAAGGAAGGGCTTTTAGAATTCTCAGCCACAGAGCTCTTTGGCCTCAGTAAACTACAACCCTCAGAATTCCACAGATATTGAAAGTGGAATAATACCACTATAAGAGTGTAGTGTGGAAACAGTCTAAACGATTGTCTACCTAGAGTGCATTCCCTGCCTCTGATGAAATGAGCTATTGCCCAGGAAATCTTATATTGGCACAAACTCGTTAGTTTTAAAGACTATTGTTTCCTTCCCTTAATGGATCCAAACAGAGTATACCCACTGATGTCAATGGGACTGAAGTCAGTTGTGCTTAACAAATCCTACTCATTTCAGTTTGTTTACTGTAGGGATTGGCAAAATGCAGCTTTCCAGGTTTTCCTGGACTGCCAGTCCCTGCAGCTTGATCTGTTATAGCCAATAGTGAAGGATGATAGAAGGTGCAGTTTTAAAAGAATTTGAAAGGTTATACTTTCTCTTCTGGTCTACTTTAATGTTAAGAATTAAAAAAAAATCAAAACACTGATTCTGTCCTTACTTCTAAAAGGAAGGGGGCGATTTCAGTTCATTTTCTATTGCTAAATATTGGAAAACTGGGCCCTCAAAATTCATAGGCTATGATAATGGGGAGGGGGGATTACAGCAGCCCAAGATGAGACTCAATCCAGGTTATGATGATATAAAGCTGCCTGGCACCATGTCAGTGTTATTCATCCAATTCAATCCACTCTTGTGTGTGTATAAATGCACCTTCAAGTTACCTGTTGCCTTATTTCATAGGATTTTCTTGGGCAAGGAATACTCAGAGGTGGTTTGCCATTGCCGTCCTCTGGTTATAGCCCACAGCATCTAGTATTCCCTGCTGGTGGTCCTTCCATGTGGTGACAAGTCCTGACCCTGCTTGGCTTCTCTGATTAGATGGGATCTGGGGCCTGTAGCATATGTAAGCAGCAAGCACACTATTGGCGTATTACAGTGTTTCTTAATCTTTTCTTTACCAGGGACCCCCTATAAATATAATTACATTGTCAGGGACCCCCAAAACTTAACACAAGATTTAAATATTTAAATTTAGATTTAAATACCCAAATATTTATTTAAGGCTTCTGGAAACTAGGATTCAAATCCCTCCTAAGACACTGGATGATGTTGGGCAAGTCACATTTTCTCTGCCTCAGAGGAAGGCAAAGGCAAACACCCTCTGGACAAATCTTGTCAGATTTGAAGTAACTTGAAGGCATACAACAACAAAGCGCCACTGATGGGGGTAGTTCTTTCTAGCCATTATGTCTATCCTCTTTGGAAATTGACTTAGGGAGACCCTAAGGAGAATCTATCATGGCAGTTTTCTTGACAAGATTTGTTGCCTTTGCCTTTCTCTGAGTCTGAAAGAATATGACTCGCCTGAGGTCACTCAGTGAGTTTCCATGGCTGAGTGAGAATTCAAACACTGTTCTTCAGAGTCATAATCTGGGTGCGCACACATATGCATCAGGGATGCAGCATTGGGGGGAAATGTGCATGCTGAAACTGCTCCCTCATTTGTAGATGAAGGAATAGTTTGGATGCATGTACATGCTGTGTCCCTTTCATCAGGAAGACAACTTCAAGGGATGCGAATGCCAAAACCGCTCCCTCATTTGCAAATGAGGGAGCAGTCTGAGTATGTGCATAGCCTGCTGCCATGTCCCTCAGTGCCCACACCCCTTGCTGCTGTGTCTCTGATGAAAGGTTAAGGTGGCAGGCACGCATATGTGCCCAACTTGCTCCCTCATTTACAAACGAGGGAGCAGTTTTGACACCTCCACCCCCCACTGCTGTTGCTGCTGCTTTTGGTGTCCAGTAGCAGGGTTCTGCAGACCCCCTGTGAGGGCTCCGTAGACCTCTAGGGGTCCCTGGACCCCAGATTAAGAACCACTAGCCTAGTATATATCTGACTGGCTGCAGATCTCCGTGGTCTCAAGCTAAGACAGGTCTATTGAAACTCCTGCTATCGAAAACATTTTCAGTGCAGAACAGATCTGAGACCTTCTACATTTAAAATAAAGGCCTTTCCACACTACACTGTTATAGTGCTATTCTTCCACTTTCAACATCCTATGGAATCCTGGGGTTTGCAGCTTAGGGAGGAGCTTTTAGAATTCTCAGTCAGAGAGCTCTTTGGCCTCAGCAAACTACAAACCCCAGAATTCCACAGGGTATTGAAAGTGAAATAATAGTACTATAACAGTGTGGTGTGGAAACGCCCTAAGTATTCTGTCACCCAGCTACCCACCTCCCCAAATGCACTAATGGTGTGCTAGCTGTTAAACAGAGTCAGAAAAACACATTAAAAAGGAATCTCCATGCAGTGGACTCAGTTGGGCACTATTGCGTAGCCTTATCTATACAACAACACCAGAAGCACCACCATAGGAGAGTCCAATTTGAGCATGGGAGTATTCTAATCATAGAACTAACTAGGGCCCTTTCTGCACCTTACCTTGTTCCGGCGCTGGAGTGTGGAGATCATGCAAGCAGCCTCTGCTGAAAGGCTCTCCCTTCTCTGCTGCTTCAGCTCTGCATGAGCTGCCTGCTCGCACGAGAGCCCCTCCTCTTCCTCCCACAGTGCAGCCTGGGATCTTCCAGGCTGCACTGGGGCAGGAAGTGCTACTGGCCCGGCTCCAGAGGCTCCACACACCAGCTAAGTGTGTGCGGGACCTGGGAGAAATATGCGATCACGCACCATTTTCAGCTTCAAGCCAAAAATGAAAAGTTGTGTGATCAGCCCCTGCTGGCCCCTGGAGCATCGCGCGACTGTGAGTGTGTCATGCAGACCACTCCTCACAATCACGCGATGCTCCAGGCCCTCTTTCACATGGGGCCTATGTGATCTCCTGTTTGGAATGCAGGTCTCCAGTCACGTACGCTGATACTTTTCTAGTGGCACATTTAATTTGTGCTGGGGGGACCGTAGAGGTTAGAAATGATGAGTTGATTAGTTTGTCAAATCATTAATTTGTTAGATCTCCTCCCTCACATTATTTAATTCACTAGCTTTGCTGATTAACAGTGAAGTTGATCCTCTTTTTTTTCCAAGTTAATTAATTTGAGGTCGTTAGAATGCATTAAGGTGGGTGGCTCTCCCTCTGGCACATTCAGTAAGACAGGAGGGCCTCAGGAGAGGAAGGATTAGGATTGGGAGAAAAACATCACATGGTTCTGTTGCTAAGCAGGCTAATCTGCCCCCTCTATCACAGCCACCTTTGGGAGGAGTAGGAGAGGCTGAAGGCCTTTCCGCACTACACTATAATGCTATTATTCCACTTTCAACATCCTGTGGAATTCTGGGGTGTGCAATTTACTGAGGCCAAAGAGCTCGCTGGCTGAGAGTGCTAAAGGCCCCTCCCTAACAGTACAAAACCCAGGATTCCATAGGAGGTTGAAAGTAGAATAACAGCACTATAGCAGTGTAGTGCAGAAAGGCCCTGAGAAACTGTTAGCACTGAAAAGCAAAATAAAAACAAGGAAGCAAATGAAGAATTGTATGGAATTTTAAAAAATGTCCATGACGTTGAATGGAGGAATGTAATGGAAAAGGAAGAGGGGACTGATTTATTTACATAGTCCTCAAGGAAACATGTTTTTTGCAGAATGTCGGGCCTTCAAGTCCCTGTGGCTCACACAGTGAGGAGAAGAGTAACAAAATCCCAATGTTGCAACATAGTTCCCCTAACCTGCATTTGTTTATGCAATTGACGACTACTCTCTTTGTTTCCTCTGTATGTTTTGAATAGGGATAGTAAATCTTGATTTCTCCAAGTCCTGACAGATGCCAAAAATAAAGAAACATTTTTTTTCTGCAGCTTCAAGACACTCAGGCAGTTTTTTCACAACAATGATGGGAAATTGTGCAGTTTTTCACTGCACAGATTTTTGGAAGCTACACATCTCCTTCTGAGAACCACACAGCCTTATAGTAAACTGTGGCCCTTTCCGCACAGCATTTTCCATGCGGAAGGGTGCCTGGAGCATTGTGTGATTGTGAGGAGCAATCTGCACGATGCACTCACAATCATGCAACACTCCAGGGGCCAGCAAGTGCCAATTGTGCACCTTTTCATTTTCGGCTAGAAGCCGAAAATAGTGCATGATCGTGCGTTGCTCCTGGGCCCTGTGTGTACTTACCTGGCATGCAGAGCCCCCAGAGCTGTTCTGGTCGCGCTTCCTGCCCTAGCTCAGCCTGGGAAGGTCCCAGGCTGCACTACAGAAGGAAGAGGCGGGGCTCTCATGCGAGCAGGCAGCTTGCGTGGAGCTGAAGGACCCTGGATGCAAGAGCCTCTCACCAGAGGCTCCTTGCGCAATCCCTGCACCCCAGCGCCGGAAGAAGGTAAGGTACAGAAAGGGCCTATGATTTTGCATGACAAACATGTTGTGCGAAAAAAACACAAGTGTTGCACAGCAAAACCATGTACCTATTTTTTTTGTGCAGCATTGGTGGATTTTGTGTAACATTTTTGTTGTGCAACATTTTTGTTGTGCAACATTCTGTTTTCCACATAAAACACAGCAAGGTTGCACAACAAAAATGTCACATGACAAAAATATTGTGCAAAATCACCAATGTCATGCAACAAAACCATATGGCTATTTTTTGTGTGTGTGCAGCTCTGCTAACTTTGCACATTTCTGCTGTGTACAACAAAATCCAGCTGCAGCCACAATGTTGAACACTTCATTGCCTTGTTTGCATAGAATTACAGTGTACAATTTAGTTTGCACTTTCTTCTTTTTACCCAGGTATATACACTAAGGGTACCAGATCCTGACTGATCCTGGAAGGTAAGCAGGGTAAGCCCTGGTATGTACTTGGATGGGAGACCACCAATGAATTCCAGGTGTCATAGGCTGTATTTCAGAGGAAGAAACTGGCAAAACCACCTCTGAGTATCCTTCGCCTAAGAAAACTCTTTGAAATTCATGGGATCGCCATAAGTTGGCATGTGATTTCAAGACACATAGACAAACACACATGCATGTACACAAAGAGCAAAAAACAGCATAAAAGAATGAAGTCCCTCTCACTGATGCTGTGTTGTTAATGTGTGCCTTCAAGTCATTTCTAACTTATGGTGACCCTAATATAAACCTATCACAGAATTTGCTGGGGCTGACAGTGTGTGATGCACCCGAGGTCACCCGGGGGTCTCCATGGCTGAGGATGGAATCAAACCTGCTCTCCAGAACTGTAGTCCAATGTTCAAACCACTACACTATGATTTGCACAGTGCACAGTGAAAAAAGATAATGGCCATTTCCACACAACATTGCTATAACACTATAACAGCAGGTTGTTGCTGGTCTAGGAGCCGTGCTTCTGCATGACATCATCGTTATCCAGCTGCTATCCTGTCCTCAAGCATCACCAAATCGCCACATTCTATTTCCAGAAAAAATCCATTAAGAGCCTCCTTCAGTGCTTCAATCCTGTCAGCTATTGTAGTACAGTACTGTTATAGCGCTTGATAGCACTTCCTGTTATGGCGGATCCAGCAGTGGGCGGGCTGTGGGGTGCATCCAGCTTGTCCCTCCCTCAGCAACTCTCATGGCGTGATAACTTCCTATCACCTCTCCCTGTTTATTTTAAAGGTCTCCTTTGAGTCAAAACTTATTAATTTTTTAATACATTTTTAAACAGTACAGTGCAATAGTGTACTGGCATGCCCTGCTGTTACATTGCTGCATTAGTTCAGCTTCATTGCTGCATTAATTCAGCTTCAAAAACAAAACAAACCCAAAACCACTGCCCAATCAGGGGTTTTGGGGGGCAGGGTGAAGGTGGGGCATGGGAGTGGCCAAGTTTGATGTAATGCAGAAGGAACGCCGGTGGCAATACTGCTACCCATCCGTTTAAGGGGGAAGGATGTGGAAAAGAGCATCCCTAACCCAACAGCAGCACACGTATGGCGATACTGACATTATAATGGTATAACATGCTAATGGCCTCTAGTGCAGAAATGGCCTATATGTGTAGATTTTGATGGCAAACTTGCTCAGATTCTGAGGCTCTTGCATAATTTTCAAAAACTTCACAGTTTATGCTTTGCCAGTAGCAACAACAACAAAATTGTTCCTGCAATTTACCAGAACTTTTGATGTGCTGTTTTTCTTCCCACCTAAAACTCTTAAGGGTTTGGAAATTTCAAATTGGACTCTGGTTGGGAAATTAATGATTTTCCATTCCATCCGTAGTTTTAAACAAGCCCAGCAATCATAAATGCTGTTTTTACACTCCTAACTTACCAGTTATGCAGTTCCCTGTGCAATAACCATTAAAAAACTTACCCCCTATAGAATTAGATTGGCATTCTACTCAACTCTACTATCCCTGTTATTATTATTTTTTAAAAAAGAAAAGTTGCCACCATATCCTTCCCCATATTCATTCATTCATTCATTCATTCATTCATTCATTCCACCTTTTATAAACTCTGGAAGCCATGGGTCTGGAAGCGATGGTCTGTGAGGAGAGGCTTAGGGAGCTAGGTATGTTTAACCTGACAAAGGCCCTTTCCACATGTTATCTGCTCATGGAGGTGGGGGGTGCCGTTCATGCAAGCAGTCTCTTGCGCGAGGCACTCGCATTGCTCCTCCGTTCTCCCGCAGCTGGCTTCCTGGTCGCGCGGCCATCGTGCGAGTGCCCCTCCCCTTCCTTCCGCAGTGCAGCCTGGGAGCTGTAGGCTGCGCTGGGGGAGGAAGTGCGACCGGCCCGCTCAGATGCACCGCGGGGCACGTAAGTGCGTGAGGGCCCCGGGAGCCTTGCACAACCGCGCAGCATTTTCGACTTGAAGCCGAAAATTAAAAAATTAAAAGAGCGTTAGGCTCTTGAGCGTTGCGTAAATGGGAGTGCGTCGTACAGATCGCCCTCTCGCATAAGAAACTGCATGTGGAAAGGGCCAAAAAGAAGGTTAAGAGGAGACATGATAGCTATGTTTAAATATTTGAAGGGATGTTGAAGATGGATCAAGCTTGTTTCCTGCTGATCCAGAAACTAGGACATGGAGAATTGTCCCAGCCAGATTTCTTTAGAGGGAGGGTTGCCTTTGCCTAGGCTTTTGCTAAGGCTGTGTCTTTCCCAAGATTATCCTTGCCCTTTTTTTTTTTTTTTTTTTGTAATAGTCAACCCAGGAGATGGCATCATCATCCTCCAATATCTGGAGCTACTTCCAAATTACATGTAATTCTTAATAAGAAGTATATGGGTATGTTTTTCTGAAAGTGAAAACTATTATTTAATTTGTTTTTCATTAAACAGAGATGTCAAATTCTGCTTCAAAACATTTTTCAGGAGAAGTGCCTTGCTTCCCTTGCTTTTTGTAAAAAAGAATTTGAAAGATTCAAGATTTGTAAGATTCGTGGATTCGTAGAATCTTCCAGGGATTTGGATTCAAGTTTGGATTCGGAAAATCCTGGATTTGTCCCATCTCTAGTCCGAACCATTCATTAACACTATCTCTATTACTGGGGTTATTTCAAACTCATCTCTCCCTGAAACATGTGTGTCTCTGTGTGTGCATGCATGTGTCTTCAAGTTGCCCATTATGACTTATGGTGATCTCTTGGCTTTCATAGGGTTTTCTTATGCAAGGAAAGCTCAGTGGAGGTTTGCCTTTGCCTTCCTCTGAAATATAGCCTACAGCACATGGCATTCCTTAGCATTCTTTCATCTAAGTACTTACCGGCTTAGCTTCAATGATCAGATGATCTCAGGGTATTTGGACACCAGAAACAGTGATGAAGAGAAACACACATATCCACACACACTCCTCTCCAAGGCCCTTTCCACACGTTACCTGCTCACGGTGGTGGGGGGTGCCGTTCGCGCAAGCAGCCTCTTGCGCGAGGCACTCCCATCGCTCCTCTGTTCTCCCGCAGCTCGGTTGCCAGTCGTGCAGCCGTCGCATGAACACCCCGCCCTTTCCTTCCTCAGTGCAGCCTGGGAGCTGTAGGCTGTGCTGGGAGAGGAAGCGCGACCGACCCGGCTTGTCCGACGCACTGCAGGGCAGGTAAGTGCGCGAGGGCCCCGGGAGCATTGTGCGACCGTGCAGCATTTTTGGCTTAGAGCCGAAAATAAAAAAAAATCTGTGCGCAGCCTGCTTTAGGCTCGTGAGCGTCGCATAAATGGGAGTGCGTCGTACTGCCCGCCGCTCCCATTTACACAACACTCAAGGGGCCCTCTTGCAAAAGAAACTGCGTGTGTAAAGGGCCCAAGATTCTCTGCACAGTTGGGACCTGTTGCCAATCTTTGCCGTATTCTGACCATTTTAAAGCAACAAGCTAGCTAACCTTGGCAGCCTCTTCCAACCCACAATTCCCTTGTGCAGGGGCCTCTGTTAATTGCAACTGTAAATCAGGGCAGTCCTTATTTGGCTAATAAATACTTTATTTGCCCATGCGAAGTCAATAAGAAGCCGTCTTGTCTTTGTAATAAGATTTTAACACAATTAATGGGGGAGGGGGACCAGGGATTTATTGCTCTTCCTGCCATGAGGCTGCTGCCTGCTCTACATGGAGCAATAAAGGCCCTATTTGCATCTCATTAAGCCCAAGGAGGTGAGACGGAGGGAGCTTCCTTGTGTTGTCTCTGGCATCCTTAGAGGCAGAACTGTCTCTCTGAGAAAGAAAGCATATGGAAGCATCAAAGTCTCTTCTTCCAATTAAACGTAGGAGGAACAAAGGGATGGGGGAAGGGGAAGTGAGTGAAAAAATGTGTTTTTGAGGGGGAATGGCAGACAGTCCTCTTACCTCAGAGTTCAGAAAGTTATTTTTAAAGAATAATTATTTACGGTTATAATTCCAACAACCCTCCCCCAAACTCTAGTTAGTTGCTGTTACACTTTTTTAAAAAGCAGCTAGTTACTTCTTCATTTCGCAAAAGTATTGAGGTTAGTTGTTTTAATTGCTTGTAAAAACCATGAATGCTACAAGCTACTAGCCTCTGGTGCAAACTGTACTCTCACTTTGTCTATCTTCGAACCACCTCAACATTCACAGGAGAGCAGCACAACAAGCCCATCTGGGCCATGTTTTAGTCCAATGTTTAAAGGAATTATCCATGTGGGATAGCGTCTTTAATTTTCAGCATAGACTCAGTGTCCCACCGAGGTAACAGAATACTACTGCACTACTGCAGCTCCCAGAACAATGGGAGATGAAGACCTTTCCTTGTGAGACAAAGGCCATTTCCGCACTAGACTGTTATAGCGCTATTATTCCACTTTCAATGTTCTATGGAATCCTAGGGTTTGCAGTTTAAGGCCCCTCAAAGGCCCCTCCCTAAACTGCTAACCCCAGAATTCCATAGGATGTTGAAAGTGGAATAATAGTGCTACAAAAGTCTAGTGTGGAAACAGCAAAAGAGATCTTGGCAAGCCCAAGATAACAAGAGGGAGTGCTGTCTCAGTTCATGTGGCTCTTTCGATGAGCAGAGATGAGTCAATGAGACGAAGGTGAAAGTCAGAAACAATATGGTTCAATTGGCAAACTAAAACTAGAGAGTTCTGGATTCAAATAGGTTCAAATTATAAAGTTCATGGGCCTCATTGGTGCTAGGTTTCAGGCTAGGGTTTTCAATAGCAAACTGAGTCACTAATAATAAAGTCCCTTTGGGACTTAGACTCAAGGTAGGAAGAATTACAAGGATTTTGTGTCTCAGGTGACTCCCTGCTCACTTATGTGGGCTAAGGGCCCCCTTAGAAGTCTCCCTACTGAAAATTCAGAAAGGTGATTCTGTAGCTGGAAGTCTCTGGGAGTAGAGCTTTTCCTTTAGAACAAGGTACACCAAAACACTCACACACCTATGCCTTGTCTCCCATTGCAAGCCATTTTAAAGAACCAGAAATGGGCTTAGTAAATACTTCCAGTTTTGTTTAAGAAACAGGTGCAAATCATGATGGGTTCTGGGGAAAAAAAGTGTGGCTCTTGGACTCCCAGAGTTTGCCCACCTCTGATCTAAGCATATTTGGGCTGAAATTCAGCATGGCTCAGTGTAGCATAGTTAGTACCACATGTGCCCTACGCTAGGCCGAGAGGTATATCACCCCCTGGACACACCATAGAGCCTCTGGAACACCCTCCCCCAACATGATCATTCTATGTTTTGTGAAGAGGAGAACTGATTGTAGAAACATCTGGCTATGTCCCTGTTGCCAGATGTGACAGTGTTACAACAGCACTGAAATCTACCAGGATCCTTCTGCAATTATTTCAGGTCTGTATATGGGAAAACATGCAGGAACACAACCAAAAGTTTCTCCCATCCTGTCACCCTCCTCACAAGGCAAAAAAAGGACATGCACAAGCATAATGGAAACTTATTCATGTGTGTGCTCTTGACAAAATGTCAGCCTTGTAGAAGAGGCCTCTCACCCCCCCTCCAAAGAAATATCCATGAACCTCTACATTAAATGAAATTAAATGTGTGCATTTCCAGGCCAGATGGAATATATTACTCAGGCAGTTTTGAGCTCTTGAACCTTTCCTTAGGAATTAAGATCTTGACCTTGAACATATAGAACTACTTTCTCCCATAACAAAGAACAAGGAGAGAAATTTTGCTTAAAAGGTTTTTTGGAAACACTGGGGTCCCCCCAGCCCCTGAGTATTTAAAAACCAAAAGAATGATTTTGCATTGTGCCTCTGTGTTCTACTGTTGGTATTCAGTCTCAGTGAAATATTATGCTTCTAGCCAATGTTTCTACAGCTTCCAAAGGGAGTCGTGGTTCACTGATTAAACTGTATGTGTCCATTTGTCTCCAATGGGTATCTAAAAGCTAGGACCGGTTGTTCATTTGGAAGCGTAACTATTATTCTAAAATATACTTTGCTTAAGACTTGTTCTTGGGTGAGTAGCATCAGATCCTATTACTTCCCAAAATAGCGAGTCTGGGAAAATATGGATTGCATTAAGCCCAACCACTGCAACTGGTCATTCCTTTGAGGAAAATGATTACAAGCATTTCATCACAATCCAAACTGAATCTGCAGCAGTAAGTCCACAATTACCCAACTGCCCATGTGGGACCATTAAAAGTTTTCCCACAAGCCCCATCCAGCAGGACCAGTGCAAGGGATTGTGGGAGGTGTAGTCCAAATATCTAGAGAACCAAAATTACCTCAGTCACTGCTGAGTGACTCCAGGTAAGAATATAAAGAAGAACACTTTTACATTTTCTGTTCTCATTGAGAAGAGGGTTTCTTGAGAGACAGCCTGTCAAGCAAATGTCAACCACTGTAAGATTTTCCACACTTATGTAATTTTTGCATGGGGATAGGGGGAGAAAAAGAAAGAAAAGAAAAAGAAAAAAAAACTTGTTTGTGTGCAAGCCCCCACTTTTCTTTTAAATGGGGGCGGGGTCAAAAGACAAAGTCCCTGTCTTTTGCCTTCTGTGCAAAACATTGTTTGTTGTCAAAAAGAAGGTTGTTGTTGTTTTTTTGTGGGTTTGTGGTTTTTTTGCATGCACAGATTTTTATGAGGAGTTCCAGAATGTGCAAGTACTGTTGTAATCCTGGCCAGCTGGGAGAACACTTTTGAAATTCTACATGTACTAATGAAATAGGCCAGGATTAATATCTCTGCCTCTGAGGTGAGAGTAAACTGTGGACCAAGCAGGAAGAGACAATGGCCCTTTTCACATGCAGTTTCTTTTGCAAGAGGGCCCCTGGAGCATCGCATAAATGGGAGCTGCAGTCTGTACGATGCACTCCCATTTACGCAACGCTCAAGAGCCGGACGCAGAGCGGACACGCACCTTTTTATTTTCGGCTTTAAGCTGAAAATGGTGCACAGTCGCGCAATGCTCCCGGGGCCTGCACGCACTTACCTGCTGTGCGGTGCATCGGAAGCCGGGCCAGTTGTGCTTCCTGCCGCAGTGCTAGCCTAAAGCTCCCAGGTTGCACTGCGGTAGGAATGGGTGGGGCGCTTGTGTGACGCTTGCGCAACCAGGAAGTGCTGCAGAACTCAAGCAGCAGGGAAGCGGCAGCGTTCCTGCTGAGACTTTCACGCGAGACGCCCCCCCAGCTGCGCAAATGGGTAACGTGTGAAAAGGGCCAATGAAAAACTTTCCATCATTGCTTGCATTTTGATCCAAAGTAGACAGAACTCTACAAACTCCTTTAACATATCTGGCAACTACCAATCACATACTCCCCAAGATTTCAGAGTTGAAAACTGGGATACGTGTGGTCAAGAAACATCAGAGTGTGATCAAGTTGGCAAAAATTATTAATGAGGAAGAACACACAACCTAGGAGAGGCGATAGCAGTTTGCTTTTGCCTGAGTCTACTGGGAAGGACAAGATTCTGCCCTCTCCTTCCATCTCCCCCTTGGTTTTAAACTCAGTTTGCAGCAACTGAAATAAGCTAAGGACAAAGGGGAAAAGTGGAATGGGAAGAGAGAAATTGGGATGCTGCAAAAGCAGATGGAAAAGTCTGATATTAGAGTATTAACTGGGACTGTCCTTGCCTAACTGGGGCTGCGGGAGTGTATGCAATCAGTGTGAGTGCAACTAACTATCTTCTCCCACTGTACAGGAGCAGATAAGAAACACTCCACTTACTTTTTCCATCAGCTGCCGTAGTTGCCGACTCCGCAAGTCCCTTGAGCAGCTGCCCTGGACAGGTATGACAGCCGTGCACAGACATTTGCCATCGGGGGCCTGAGCTGAGGTATAGACCTGCCAGCCTTCATCGGGACTCTGGAAGAGAGTCTGCAAAGGAAAGAAAGCACACAGTGTTCAATTTCTACTTTTTTTTAAAGGGTTCAAGGACTCAATCTAATCCTCAATCCTTGAGTGTGCAAACTGATGCAATCAGTGCATGTTGTTTTATTTATACATTGATCCATTTTTGTATAATGAGGAGCAAGTTCATCTCAAACTATGAAGAAAGGCCTAAATCCAAGTATTAGTCCCAGTTACAGTAAACCAACTGAATCAATGGGAATATAGGAAAACCTTTGTTAAGTTCCACTGGCTCAATAAATCTTCTCTGGTTAAGACTTATGCCCTTTTCGCATTAAGGTTTCTCGTGCGAGTGGGGGAGGGCGGCTCGCACAAGAAGTCTTCTCCGGGAGGCTGCCGCTTCCCCGCTCGTTCCTTCCGCAGGCAAAGGAACGAGCAGGGAAGCGGCTGCCTCCCGGAGGCGGCGGCGGCTCGCACGTCCGCCCCCGTGAAGCAGGAGGCTCGCGCATCCGTCCCCCCCGCGTGTGCGCCAAGCAGGAGGCTGTCGCGTCTGCCCCCCGCGCGCGCGCCAAGCAGGAGGCTGTCACGTCCGTCGCGCTAGCGCCCCGCCCCGCCCTTTCCTTCCGCAGGGGTGGAGGGAAGGAAGCGCGACCCGGCCGCCTCCCTGATGCTCCGCACAGGAGGTAAGTGCGCGCGGGCGCTAGGAGCGTTGCGCGAGCGCGGGTGATTTTTCGCTTCAAGGCGAAAATAAAAAAAACCGCGATCGTGCCGCTTCAGCCCCGTGAGCCCGGCAGAAGTGGGAGTGCGTCGTGCAGAGCGACGCTCCCACTCCCGCGAGGCTCACGGGTCTGTCGCGCGACAGAAAGCCCGTGCGAAAAGGGCCTTAGACCACCATCTTTGTTTTGTTTCAACACAAGCCTAAAATGTTTTGTTCCAGTTTTATCTTGGGGAGTTGTTTAGGGGCTCTAAAACATTTAATAGCTCGCTGAAAAGGGCCCCCCTAATAAAACTGTATAGAAATGCCTTATTCTGGAATAACACACACATAATTTTTACCGCATATTGGGACTGTGGTCTTTATAGTGTAGATTGTTGGTAGATGCTTTCTCTTTTTTATATCTATTTATTTTTTTGGGGGGGGAGGTACAATATGTTTTTCCTCTCACAAAAAGGAGTTGCTCAAATTGACATATCTATGTATATGTATATTCATTTTTATATATGAATGAACCGTTAAGTAATCATTTCATTCACATGGATTCATATGTATAAGACTAAACCATTAACTAATCATTAAAACACACTGAGAAGCTAAAAGCAGCTGCAAACATTAGCTCTTCCTCTTCTCCACAACTAATTGTTGATATATAAAATTAAAGGAGCAGAGAATCAATGACTTGTTTAAAGAGATTTCTCTTTAGTTGCTGATAGAACAGCAAAGAAGAATATATCTGCATTAAATTGATGACCTATAAAAAGCTCTATATATTCAGGTTATTTGAAGGAGTGTGTTGTAGCGGTTTTGAGTGTTGGACTACAACTCTGGAGACCACGGTTTGAATCCCCATTTAGCTGGGTGACTGTGGGCAAGCCACATTCTCTCAGCCTCGGAGGAAGGCAAAGGCAAACTCTCTCTGAACAAATCATGCCAAGAAAACTCCATGATAGGTTTGCCTCAGGGTTGCCTCCATGCTACAAGCTTTACAAGCATCCATTATGTATTTTAGTAGTTTATACATTGCTCCCCAGAGAAACATCATAACTTGGCACCAAAGAAATTATGAATGTCATGCTCAGGCAGGCCCACCTAGGGAGAGAATTCCACTGACAGTGGAGTAACAACAGAAAAGGTCTTAGAGGAGATATTTGAAAGAAGGCTTCACATTTTCGTAACTGTTGATCTCTTACAGCAATTATTTCCTAATGTGCATCTGGACATATAAATAAGCATGTGCAAACGTTATACCTATTTGTGCCATCTTTCAATCTTTCTCTCTCTCCCTCTCTCCTCCCCTCTTCCTTTCTGGGTGACCCATAAGTAGCTGACCTACTTGGTAGCCTTGGGCCAGTCACTATTTTTTAATCATTCTGTCTCACAGGGTTTGTTCTGAGGATGAAACAGGACTTTTCCAAGGACCCCCCCCCCTTTAAAAATCTCTTAGATGGAAAGACAGGATTTAAACATAATAAACATGAAAAAAAGACATCGTTAGAAAAAAAAATCTGTACTCTTCTTACTGCACTAGAGGAACTACGATCATGATCTATATTAATTGGCTTGCCAACCATCTGGCTTTGCTGGAGGCAGAACTACCAGTGAGAACAATGCTTCAGCCCCAGTCTTGGAATAAAGTCTTAGAAATCAAGTGCAAGTTCTTAATCTTGTTCCTTCTCCATCCCTCCTTCCACCCTCCCATGAGAAACCAACGAAATCAAAGATGCCAGGCTTCTCCAGCACAACAGCCTGCCATTTATCTCTGTTCGTCTTTTCCAGCTTCACACCCGCCCACGCCCACGTCACACACATGGTATCTCTGTAAATATTTGTTGACAGGAGGAACACTTAGACAAATTGCATACTGTTGGCATTGCACATTCCCACTCCCCTTGTGCAACTGTGGGATAGAGGGACGTCAGGGAAGCATATAGAAACACACACGCACAGAAACAGCAGTTATGTTAATATGCTTCTATTAAACAAGAATATATACTGATTATAAGGGGTGGGCATTTCCCCCCAAAACATTTATAATTCTGTTTGTTTGCAAGATTTAAGGCATCATTCATTATTCATTCACTGAAAGCAGTCTTCTGTTATTATCCATTCATTTTCTTCCATTCATCTTCAGTTTCATAATTTTCCTTTTTTTAAAAAAAATCTCTTTTTGTTCTTCTTGTTGCTGCTGCTGCTGCTGCTGGAGCCTCTGGCAGTGGAAACAAAATTAATTTCAGGTGCCACTTCCTCCGAGTTGACAGAGGATAGATATTTCACAAAACTACACGTCCCAGGATTCCATAGCACTGAGCAATGAAAATTAAAGCAAGGTCAAACTGCTGTAATTCTGCAGTATGGATACACTCTTAAATCACTTTAAAAAAAACCTCTGAATGCCACATCTGTGGTACAAAATCTGTGGTACAAAAACCCTCTTCTCCTATCCATGTCCTCGTCACTTCAGTACTTACAACAGAGCACAAAGTACAACTCAAACTGGCACATAAGCCATGTGATGTCCCCCCTCTAATTGTATTGTGCTTTTAAAACAATGTATACCTCCTTGAATCCCAAGCTGAGAGAAAGGTGCAATATTTATTTATTTATTTATTTATTTATTTATTTATTTATTTATTTATTTATTTAATAAATAAATATCATTTAGTGAGGATACATTAAACTTAACTATAAAAGTAAATTTTGAAAAATCACAGTTGCACCCTACAAGGAGTGTAATGTAATCCCTTTAAGTTACAGCTGCAGTATAAAGGGCTTTTATATTGGCTGCTATGCAAATGAACTCCTTATGTGTAACCAGTTGCTTTCAAACTAGTTACTCCCTACCCTCCCACCAAAAAAAATCTGCAATGCTCTAGCCCTGATTCTCTTTCTTGGGCCACTTCTGCACTACACCATTATAGTGCTATTATTCCCCTTTCAACATCCTGTGGAATTTTGGGGTGTGTAGTTCACTGACGCCAAAGAGCTCTCTGGCTGAGAATTCTAAATGTCCCTCCTACAGGATTCCACAGGATGTTGAAAGTGGAATAATAGCACATTAACAGTGCAATGTGGAAACGGCCTTGGTCTGGTTGGAGTGTGACAGAATGCTGGGAGAGTAAGATGGAATGCTGGAAACTGACAGAAGTAGGGAAGTGGTTAGATAATCAGATACTCTGGGAGCTGTGATTATTGCAGAATAAAAGTGTTTGACAAAGACAAGGAGGAGGAAGCCCTCTAGTGTGGTGCAGTTTGATGATCGCTCAAACTCTCTGTCTGCCTGAGTGCTGGAGGGGTGTGGAATGCCCCAGGGTTATAGGCCACGAGAGCACAGCCTGTCACAATGTTTTCATACCAAGTCAGCCCACTCCTGCCCTCTGCTTCCTTGCTTCTGGGATGAGGAGGTGCTCAGAGGGCCGCCTCCCCATTTCCAGCCTGTACCGGCGGCGGAATACCACAGTTCTACAAAATCACTCGACTTCTTGGTTAACAGAAAAAGGAGTCGCAAAGGGCTATTTTTAGCGCCTGCTTGCCCCGGGACATGCTGAACTCACGTAATGAGTTGTGGCGTGACCTATTCTGTCCTCTCCTGTTATGTCAGGGTGCTTCATCACCCATTTGGCTGTCTTCTCTGCACCCCTCCATTCTGGTTTCTTAAAAGAGGCGTCTGTGAAGGAATGGAAGGGGGCAGAGCGGAAGGGAGAAAGCCAGCCTGGCCAAAGTCTCCTTTCAGGCAGAGAAGGAAGGGGCTATACAGTCAAAAGGAGAGTGCTGGTCCCCCATGCATGAAAACTGAGAAAGCCTCTAGGGAAACTGAGCAGAAGGAGCAGACCTTAAAGGCAGGGGCAAGGGGTACAGGGGGTGGACGGAGAATGCAAAGTAGGTCAGGCCCCTGTTAGCCAGCTGAATGTTCTCTCCTTCTGGATGTGGTTCTACAGCCTGCCCACAATTTCAGCACATATTAGCATTCATCAGTAAACGATGCACTAATGCCACTGAGATGTAGCAATCCCATTAACTTCTCACTGGATCCAACCCAATTTAAGTTATCCCACACTGCAGCTGAAAGATAATGTGTGCCAATGGGTTCGGTGCTCAACAGTGCAGCCTGCTAGACAAGCACAGACTGGCATCCTGTGAGTCTCCCTGTACTTTTTTGCTGCTGTTCTTTTAAACAAAAGGTTCTGTCTCTCACAGATGTGTCAATTGTGTCACAAAATACATGGGCAGCAAATAGAAAACTGGACACAGAAAAGTGGAGGAAAAAAATGAGCAGAGGACTTTCCATGTCTCCCATTCTGTTTTGGAAATGCAATCGAAATAAATTCCCATCCCCAAGTCAATTACAGACTTGTAGAATCATAAAGCTGGAAAGGATTTCAAGGACTATCTAGTCCAACTCCAGTCCACCACTAAAGTATCCCTTAAAGCAGGGGTGTCAAACTTAATTTTATCTTGGGCCGCATCACCATTATGGTTGCCCTCAAAGAGCTGATTGTATCTGTAAGACTATATAAATGTATCTATTCTTTTATCATATTAAATAATTGCTTCTGCATTCGATCATTACTGGTTTTAGTTATAAATAGATCTGAAACTAGAAGGAAAAATAATGGCAAGTAGATATTCAAGTGTACAACTATTATACAATTTATTGAAAAATGAGTTTTGAAAACAGAAAGTTTTTTTAATCTTCAGACAAATATTACCAAGCACTGTTTATTACATTAACTATGTTTAAATTTTTTGTATGAGTTGAGATCCTCTCTGTGCCTATTTCAATCCCCCCAAACCCTCTCTGTGCCTATTTCAATCCCCCCAGACCCTCTCTGTGCCTCTTTGTCCCCTCAAGACTTCTCTGTTCCTCTTTCTGCCCCTCCAGATCCTCTCTGTGCCTCTTTCTGCCCCCCCATCCCTTTCTGTACCTGGTGAGCCCAATCCCCACATTGCAGGTCCCTAGCTGCTGGTATTCTGAAAAGGGGACCAACAGCCAGCACTCACAATCTACTTCTACTTGTGACTGCTCCTCTGTTCAACTGTGGTAACCAGCAGCAATGTTTTGATGGCAAGACTTGGACAGAGGAGCAGTCAGAAATAGAAGTGGATCATGAGTGCTGGCTGCTGGGCCCCTCTTCAGATTACCAGCAGCCAGGGGCCCACATGTTGGGGATCAGGCTCACCAGGCAGGGAGACTGCTGCAGCTGCAGGAGAGGTATGAGGACCACATGAAATGGCCTGGTGGGCTGGATTTGGCCCGCAGGCCTTGTGTTTGACACATGTGCCTTAAACGTAACCATCCAATGCCCATCCATATTATTATGACTTTGAATTGTATTTTCAAAAATTTGGCAAGGTCAGTTGTTGATCAGCCCCCCAGAGGGCACACAGCCCTGCAGGCAGGGGGAATATATATGTTTATATCATCAACACATCTGGGACTCAGGTGGTCAAGGGGAATGTTATCTGATCTTCTCTGTTGTTTCTGTATTACTAATGTCTCCAAGACTAGATTTAGACACTAGAGTTTAGAACTATGGGACAGTGCTCTGCCTTCATTTCCACACACTCCTCAGTCCTTTGCTCACAGTTGATATTTGCTTATATAGTGCATCCCCAAACTAGATAAAAAATGAAATCACTTAGAAATGACCATTGGCAATCTTGGTTAAACTGAAGTTTACAAAATAAGGTTTAGAAGTATACCAAGTTTTGTTTTAATCTGTCTTTGCCAGGGTCACCAGGACCCGTGCCCAACCTTGATCCCCCAACTGCTAAATTGGGGCTGATATAGCTGAATGGAATCTGGTTTTCTTAACTTCCATCATGAAACCGCAATTTTTTTAAAAAAAAAAAGCACTACCACAGCAAGATCAATGTGGGCACTGGCAACGTAATCATAACCCAACCTGCTGCCCAGGTTAAGTCACATTTTTTTTCAAGATAGGTAAGCATGTCAGGCACTCAGGCATGTGTTCTGTCCCACTGAAATTGTTGGTTATTGCATTTGGGTTCATTGTAATTGAAGGCAGCCTCCACTAAAATCAATAGGGGCAGTCTGTCATTGCTTAAATCACATGGATTTCAGTGTAAATGTCAGTTCAGCTAGCTTAATCTGGAGCCAAACCTCTGAATGAAATATGTAGACAATGGGCTAGATAATTATTTTTTTATTTTAGGCCCTGCTTAAACCACTTCCATATAGCAGCAACAGAGGAAGGGACAATGGAAGACTAGCTGTAAAATATTGTTAACAAGTCCATATAAAAGTAGGCAAAGCACAATACAAATCTTAATACAGTACATAAGAAAAAGCTCACCTTACCGAATCTTTGTCCTAATTTTCATTCTTTATTTCTTGTTTGGCGTGCATGTTAGATGGTTTATTAAAGTTATAATATCATTCATAATATCATTCTAACACAGTTGTTGAAATGAACTTAAGGGTTCTTTTACAGATTAGATCTTTAGAACAAGGATCTATTTTAGAAATTTAGTAGTGTTGCTATTAATTTATGGAAGACCTGGGACAACAATGGCCCTTTTTGCATCTTACCTTTTTGCGGTGCTGGGGTGCGGGGATTGCACGAGCAGCCTCTTGCAAGAGGCTCCCACATCCCTGCTGCTTCAGCTCTGCAGCCGCTGCCTGCTAGTGAGCAGGCAGCATGAGGGCTCCTCCTCTTCCTTCCACAGTGCAGCCTGGGATTTTCCCAGGCTCCGCTGGGGCAGGAAGCACAAACACTGTGGCTCCAGAGGCTCTGCACACATGGTAAAGGCACGTGGGGCCCTGGAGCGATGTGTGATTGCTCACCATTTTTGGTTAGAAGCCGAAAATGAAATAGTGCATGATTGGTGCCTGCCGGCCCCAGCAGCATTGTGCAATTGCAAGGATGTCATGTGGATAACTTCTTGCAATTGTGCAACACTCCAGAGGCCCTTTTGCATGGCAAATGCTGTGTGAAAAGGGCCTATAAGTTGAATAAATGTTCTTAACAAGTCTCTTTGGCACTTATTATATTTAATTCAGAATTTAAATAAAGATGGTTCTATAGCAGTAGCAGGAGGATTTTGACTCTCCAAGTAGGTTGAAACTTCAATTGCTATAATTCTTTACTACTAACCATGCTGAGAGAGGCTGAAGGCAGCTGAAGTCCAAAGCAACTGGAGGGCCAAAAGTTCCCAGTAGGACTGAGCTGCCATTTTGGATAAATTCTGGAGCAAATTAGACTAACCCAGGACAATTCAGACAAAGTTCAAAGCAGGTTGATTGACACAATTTAGATTGAGAACAGATCACCCTGGTCTGATGTGATTTGGACTAGTCCAAAGGATGGGGGAAACCAGGCAGTATGTCTCTTGCTATACAGTATTTTAAAAAATGCCATGGCTGGTTGAACAGTGAGAAGGGAAACTTGTCTTTGCACAGTGACAAGTGTAAGTTGTTCTCTGGAGAAAGACTCCTACCAACCTGCTCCAATCACAGAACTTGTAGAATAGAGAAGAGATGGTGTCAGGTCACTGAAATGTATGTATTTCAGCCCCCTCTTTCAGGTTTGTGAAAGCAGCAGTTTTCTGCCATCTCACTTGCCCACCTAGGACCCACCATGCTGGTTCTCCATCTAATACTTCACTTCTGACCATGACTTCTGTCTTCACCTGAAGTCTTCGGCATAGCTATTTTTGAACTCTGAGGGAAAGGTGGGCAAAGTGTGACCCTTGGGCCACACGTGTTTCCCAGAGATGTTTTTGTGGCTCCCAACAGCTTCAAAATCCCGAGACTGACCGTTTTTTTTTTTACCAAAAAAAAAAAAAGGTGAATTGCTGTTCCTGGAAGCCTCCAAGAGCAATAGTTTGCCTCTTAAATAGGTTGCAAGACATCTCTGTGTTTTATTCTTTTAACAATGCCCATTCTTGAGAACCAGAAGTCACTTCAAGTTACTCTGGGTTTTTTGGCTTTACTTTTTGGTAGTCCATGTGGCCTCTGGAAGGTTCCCAGGCATAAAAGGTGGCTCCAGATCTGTTTCAGTTGCCCACCTATGTCTTAGAGGCTCTAACATGGCATCTCTTATTACTATGGGAGCTGTTTCTGGTTGGAAATAATGGCTTATTTCTCTCCCTTCTCTTTATCATTTCTGTGTCTGCTATGTGGGTCTGTTTGCTTCTTAGTCACAGGTTAAGCAACAGGCATACCTCACAGGTACTAGAGTATAGAAGGGGTTGGAAGCAAAGAGGCTTCAAGGCTTGTATAAAGTGATTTGTGAAAGACAATTGTAGAGAGCATGCCTGTCATTTTGTTTCATCGCTCTGTTTCTTTCTTTGATCTATGTCCTCAAGCCTCTCTGCTTTTTTCCTTCCTGCAGAAGTCACTTTCTCCTTCTTCCAAAAGTTAGTTAATCTTTTTGTCTTCATTTGTGTGTGAAGGAAGCATCCATGAGGTTCCTGCCTCAGGTTGGCTTTCATCTACACATGAGAGTCGGCTTTTAGGGGATCTTCTACTGAAATTTAGGTAACCTGCCTTTGTTTACCTCCTTTCTTATCCCAAGATGGATTTTGTGAAACAATAAATATAAGTTTGCTCCTTTTACCTTCCAAGAGCAACCTCCTCCGTAATCTCATACTGTCCTGGCTGTGCTTTACTCTGTTTGATATAGATATATTCTTACAGAAAGCAGCATGACCTAAGAAGACTTGAAAATCAATTGACTATCTATGCTTTAAGAACATATTTCATTAAAAAAAATAATGATGACTATCACAAAAAATTTCTGGAACTACCTGTTTCCAATTTGGCAGAGCTAGCCGTTCAGGAGAAACTAAACATACAATTTCATGCATTTGTGTAATACTTTTTTAAAAAAAAAAAAAAAACCCTGAATATTTCTGTTTCGGTGATTTAGATTTCCAAATCTTGTGGCCATTTCACACTACACTGTTATAGCGCTATTATTCCACTTTCAACATCCTGTGGAATTCTGGGGTTTGTAGTTTACTGAAGCCAAAGAGCTATCAGGCTGAGAATTCTAAATGCTCCTCCCTAAAGTGCAAACCCCAGGATTCCATAGGATGTTGAAAGTGGAATAATAGCACTGTAACAGTACAGTGCAGAAATGGCCTTGGTTTGGATTTGGGATCTGGATTGGGTCAGATTGGGTCCGAATCATTCTAAACTGAATTTAGGCCTAATTTTTCTTGAAGAATTAGGCTCTGGACCAACTTGAGGAACCCAGGCATATCCCTATACCTCACCACTTTGTTCTGGGAGTTTGTTTGTTTTTTTAAGTCAATGTCAATACAAAGTGCTTAAGCTTCAGGAAAGAATTAAGGAGACCAATGTGAGATTTTACATCCCACTGATCAGTCAAATGAATGAAACCAGAAACCAGGTATCTATTTCACTTAAAAAAAAGTCAATTGAGGGAACAAAACAAAAATTGAGAAAATACTTTGCCAAGTTTATCCATTGGTGAATTTCAGTAATAAGCCACAAAAACATCTACTTACATAGGGCAAGGACCACAGGATAGATTTATATAATGGGTTTTTAGAACTACATCTAGAAGGAAACACATAGATATGAAGTCTGCACTTCATTAAACATGAATTGCTTAAAAATGTGAACACAATGGTATTTCATGCTTTTTAAGATAGCAAAAATCTATACCAATAATACAGATCACTGCTAGAGATATAACCAGTGAAACAGTGATTACTTGCTCTACCGGTGGAGACTTCTGCTGCAATTACATTTTGGATATTAATTAGAAAAGCAATTCAAAAACCCTTTCAGATTAATCTTCCTTCAGATTCCGTTAACTTTATTAACAGACCTGAAAGGTGTGGTAGTAAGAGATAAAAGAGGTACTTTTTCATGTGATGGGAGCAAAATTAATTAATGTAAAATATCAGGAAAAGAAGGAGAAACCCATGTCTGGCTGAATGATTGACATATAAAACTTAGCAAGGTGCTGAAAACTGGAGTAAAATTGTTATATTTGAGACAAAGAAATTTGAATATTAGTAACTCTGAAAAGGAACAAGAGCCTTTTTTTTTTTTTTAGGATTTATGGACTTCTAAAACAAAATATTCCACAAGTGATCTTTTTCTGTCTTCATGCTTTATTCTTATTTTGTATTGTCTTTTCCTCCCCCCCCCCGTCGTTTTCATTGCTTTCTGAATTTATATTTGTTATTTGTGTTTTTTCCCTTGCCTTAATGTTTGGCTGGATATGTTTCTTCTCCTTGCTGCCTAAATATTTTAAAAAGTTAATAATCACTATTTAAGAGCATGATATTGCTAATGGCTGGTTCAGTATGAATCTAAATGGCCTTCATTGTGCTTTGCATGTTTAATGTAATTGTTAAAAATTAAAAAGAAGAAGAAAACACAACCTAAGCATGGAAGGCATTCCCCTGAAATATCTCATTTAATCTCTTTGTTGTCGTGTGCCTTCAAGTCATTTCCAATGCTCAAAGCACTACACCATGCTGGGTCTCAAATATCTTTATTTCCCCTCAAAGTTTATCTATTTGCTGAAAATGAACATCTTAAAATTACCTTATGTTTGTTCTTAATGTAGAATCTGGGGACAAGATAGGGAAATTTGAAGTTTTCCTAGACAAATTCTTTTTAAATCTGGTCCAGACTCTATTGGCTTCCTTCAGAATTCTCCACATATCAGAATGCAATGATTAGATTCTGCTCAACCCGTTCCTATTTTCTGATCCAGAAGTACTTGGCCCTGCCTGGGTGGAAGGAACTGGTTGGGTGTGATATCTCTGGTCCAGAGATAGCTCCTTCAACCTATTCCATCCTAAGGACCTTTGCAGTGGCTGCTCCCAGGCTCTGGAACTCCCTCCCCAGAAAGGTCAGACTGGCACCCTCCCTGACTACTTTTCGGAGACAACTAAAGATGTTCTTATTTCAGCAGGCATTTAGTACATAATTAGTACGAAGAAAGGTACTGGTTATTTTAATTATCATTTTGTATGTTGTTTTCAATATGTATTTTAATATTTTTTTAAATTACTATCGTTTATTTAATGTATGTTTTAACTTTTGTATGCTATATTTTTAACTATGCTCCCTTTTATGTTTTGTAAGCCGCTTTGAGTCCTTTCAAGGAGAAAAGCAGGCTATAAATATCATCATCATCATCATCATCATCATCATCATCATCATCATCATCATCATCAGGAGCACTCCAGTACTTGCGTCATGATGGCATCCACCTGCTCTCATTTCTGTTTGTGGTCTCCCTTTCCTTTGCTGCTTCTTTCCTCTTGTTTCCTCTGGAATATGTGCTCCCAGAGTCACAGAAAATCCACAGTCCATTTCTTTTTTCCTCCTGTTAAGTGCATTCCTCCGCTCCCCAATATCAGCAGGGTGTTGAATTCATTCTGAGAGTCAGTTCAGACTATAAAGGACCTATCCAAAATTTGGAACCCTGCTGTTTGGAATACGTTCAGCACCCTGGATAGTTCCTTTAAAAATTGGCCTAACAGCAGGAGGAAATTTTCTGCTCCACTGACATGGAAGATGCTCCTGTCACTGCCCTGTACTTATTTTTTTAATATAATCTTTATTAGTATAATACATACAAATACAATGTATGACATAAAAAAGACCTAAGGAGAAAGAAGAAAACAATACAAAAACAATAAAAGAAAATAGAAGAAGAAAATACAAAAAAGAAAGTAAGATCCCCACCCAAACACATTTTAACATACAAAAACGAATACATAATTACATTGAAAAAAGGATACAAACACATAACAGTAGAATTGCTTCCTGAATTACTTCAGCTGTTGGTTCAAATTCCTAATTCTATTCCATGACTTCATTTTAAATTCATACACATCATTACACACGTTCTCCTTATAGAACTAAATCAATCTTATCCTTTACATATCAGACACAATAGCCATTAAGCCCCTTTTACTATTCCTTACATGATCCATGAAAAGTTTCTCTATTTTTAAATAGGACTGTATTGAATTTTCATTCAATAAAGTTGTAAGCATATCCATTTCCACAAGATCCAATAATTCATTTAGCCATTCACTCAATTTTGGTTTTTCACTGTTTTTCCAATATTTTGCATATATAATCCTACTGTTACCATATATCTTATCAAGTTTCTATGCTGCTTTTCCATAGTATCATTCCTACCTGTCATATTCAGAAGAAATAGTTCTGGTCTAAATCCTGTTTTTGACTTCAGAATCTTCTGCATATGCTTACAAATTCATAATCAAAATTTCTTTGCTTTTTGGCATTGCTACTGTTACTGCAGGTTAGGCCTCCTTGGAGATAGCATAAAGATATCATTTTGATATCCATAATTTGGCTCTCTTCCACCACCCCTCTCCACATGTTTGGGAGGCCCCCAGACAAGCACAGAACTAGGCTCGGCCATCAAACGCTGCAATATCTGAAGACAATACAGGAAGGCCAGAAATAGCCAGATCACCGCTTTAGGAGACCTCTCTGCAAACACCCTCATTATGTATGCACGCTGTTTACAAAGGACTCCCTGCCCCGAGCAGGCAACTTGGCAAGCTGAATACTCAACTGCCAAGCACTGAGCATTTGCATACTGTCTACTTCTTTGTCAATTTGGACATAACTCAATCATGCTAAATTTTGACCTTTCCAAAGCTTTGTCTCACACCTGAAACTGATTGTTTTCCCCAAGTACGGAATAGCCTGCAGTTACATTTCTCCCTATAAAAACCCCTGATTCCGAGACCTTTCTTGGACGGCTTGGATAGCTCCGGACTTCCATCCAGCCTTGCTGCCACTTTGTTTGGCGAGCTGTCCCCTCAGTCCCGCGTACCGAGACTCCAGACCAACAAACCCAAGCTTCAGGATAAGTATCGTATCACCCAATTCAACAATCCCTCTCAAAATCCCTCTATACCACTCCAACCTTTATTTTCCTTAGTTACTTGTGTGAGTGTGTTGCCTACACTGTTTGTCTGTATTTAATAAAAATCTCAATTATTCTTAAACTTGGTGTGCTCCTTGGCTTGGCCTGACCCCGTAGACATTGGGTAAAAGATTCCGCTGCGTTGCCCTGCCTCTCGCATTGCTAACTTGTGCTCTAGCTAATTTCCCCAAACTTAGTTAATTGAGAGCGCATATAGGTGTCCCCCCCGGGACCCCCAGTAAACAGGGTAACACTACCACATATGATAAAGGGAACCCTCATGATATTTACATTTCCAACATCATTTAGTCACCCCTTTATACATCTTAGCCAATTTACTGGGAGTTAAATACCACTGGTACATCATTTTATAGAAATTTTCTCTAAGATCATTACACTGAGTAAATTTCAATCTTTGCCCCAAGCATCCTACCACTGTTCTAACTCAGTACTATATTCTAAGTGTTGCGCCCATTATATCATACTTTCTTTTATCTGCTCCTCTTCTATATTCATTCTCAATAATAATTTATATATTTTAGAGATTAGATGGGGCTCATTTGTACATAATAGTTTTTCACATTTATTTTTCGTATCCTCAAAGCCATATCATTTATTATCATTCTTAAACCTCTCCCTTAATTGATAATATGTTAACCATTGAATTTTACATCCTTCCTACTCCAAGCTTTGCATTTCTTTAGTAGTCCAACTATCTCCCTTCGCTCTTATCATGTCTCTATATCTTATCCAGGATTCTAAACTACTCATTTCCCTCCTATAAAATGCCTTCTGCAGTGGCAACCACCTTGGAACTTTTATCTTAAATCTTTTTTTATATTTCTCCCATATCTTAAATATTGTTCTCCTTACAATGTGGCTTTTAAATCCTGAATTTACCTTTATTTTTCCATACCATATGTAGACATGCCACCCAAATTTCAATTTGTGACTCTCTAACTCTAATAGCTTCTTATTCTCTCATATAATCCATTCTCTAAGCTATACCAAGCAGGAGGCTTCGAAGTACTGGAACTCCTAACCTCTCATATTTTTGGCATCTGATCACTGCCCTGTACTTAAGTGTGATTGTGTCCCATCAGTTAGGGGAAGATGTGGGAGAGGACCTTCCCTGTTGTGGCAGCCCAGTGATGAAATATCTTCCTTTTAGGTGCCTAATTTGCTCAAGCATAGCTTCCATTCTGGCACCAAGTAAGAACATGGTTGTTTAATAAAGCCTTTGGAGTTGTTTATTAATGTTCTTCATTTTCGACAGTTCCTCATGTGCATATTTTTAAATTGTTTTAATCTGTTTTAACTAGCTTCAGTTTGTTTGTTTTTAACTTTTTAAATTGTTCAATATGCTTTTAGTCTTTTAAAACCTTTTTTTTAAAAATAATTGTTTTAAATAGGCCAGGATGATTTGTTAGCATGCTGCCCTGAGATCTTTGGGTGTAAGGTGGGACATAAATATTTAAATGAATACTTTGAGAAATCAACAAGCTAGACATGTGTTATTGAAATAATAATCTGTTCTTCCTATGCTCACTCATGCCTCCATTTCTCCCTTTCCTCTGCTGTGTTCTATTTTGTCAACTTCATATTGTCAGCCCCGTTCACTTTCATGTTCTTTGTAAAAGAGTTCCACACTCATAAAAGCAGCATTGAAAAGATGGCAATAGTAAGCAACATCCTGGCATCCTGCTGGTGATAAAATGCTAGAGGAACCTCCTGTTAACTAGCACATGCACTTTTAAGGTTGTGCAGAAGGTAATGCAGAAGGAAGTATCTAGTACTTCCTTCCAGTACAACTGGAGGTTCCAGAAAGTGACAACTTTTCCATTCCAGATCACACCCACACTCTCTTCTCCCCAATTTTGGCCCTCTGCACCTGAGGTGATGTGTAGAAGCAGAAGGGACAGTCAGGCGGAAAAACACTGATGGAGATTTACACTCTGCAGTTCAACAGGATCTTGACCACTAATAATATAATGAAATTTTGCCTGGATTGGACACCTCTTCTCCCTCTGTCAAACACCTTTGCGATGAATAATGAAAGACCAATCTTTCCAACCTGGCACCTTACGAACATGTTGCACTGCCACTCTCATCACTCTGACTGGTCTGTTCATTGGCCATGCTGTACGTGGACACTGTGATTTGTGGTACAAACCCAAACTGTGGCAGCTCCACCATCTCCCTCCAAAACCCAAGTGCATTGAATGAGTCCTGATGAAACTATCCCATGTGGAGTGACAAACAGGGTAAAGGGTATGGAGACCAAGTCCTTTGAAGGAACTGGATAAGAGTGAGAGGTGGTATGATACACTTCAAATATTTAAACGGCTTTCCCTTTAGATTAGATAGGTGCTTCTTAAGCTAATGTGGTGGGCTCATTTTTTTAAAGAGCCAACATGCTATAGTACTCTGGGTATTGGATTAGGGCTCTGGAGGCCAGGGTTCACATTTCCACTCAGCCACTGAAACCCACTGGTGACATTGGGCAAGTTGCACTCTCTCAGCCTCAGAGGAAGGAAAAGATAAATTGCCTCTGAATAAACCTCGTCAAGAAAACCCTGTGATAGGTTTGCCTTAGGGTTGCCATAACTTAGAAATGACTTGAAGGCACCTAACAAACATACCGTTTTTTATTTTTCCCTTCAGTGTGACAGGGACCATATTTGTGCCCATTGGCTACAGGTGTTTCTTTCCTTCCTGGAAAATCTCCAGGACCAGCACTGGTTCAGGGACCTCCACTTTGAGTAGCACAGTGTGATCTGATCCTTGGAAGTATCTTTCATCTTGACAATTATATGATTTCATATGGTAGGACAATAGTATTATGGCTCCCCATCTTTCCCATCACAAACAATGATCTGAGTCCCAGGAGCACTCGCTGTTTGCATTAGGTGTCTCACTCAGTGATGTGTAGAATGCAGTTTGTCTCAGCAAGAGTCCTGCTGTTAAATCCCCTATATATTAGGTCAGATATTAGCTGCACAGTTTGCGTATACACACTTCAGATCACATCCTGTGGGTTAACAGGGAAGGCAGCCACGTGGAATAGGTAGCTGTGGCCCTCTTATTCCACCACACATAGCCACCAGATGTTACAGATGATAATGATGAGGAGGAAGAGAAGGAAAATGATTCTTTCCACTACTGCTAATCTTGTTAGTCTTCCAAAGCCTTCACAAAGTCCTACTCTGCCACCTCATCATGGCACGGCAAGGTCCTTGATTTCTCAACTGCTATGGTAATGGAGTGCAACCTCTGGCAGGTTCCGTCAACCTGGTAAGGCTTTGAGTATGATCCCAGAGGGAAACTACCTGCCTAGCATCCAAGGAGGAGACACACTAACTGCAATACATTCTTTGACGGTCTTTACAGAGAGGGTGGATGTGCATCTTTCAGAAGCTATGTATTCTTGCATGGCAGAGGGTTGGACTAGAAGGCCCTTGAGGCCCCTTCTGACTCTATGATTCTATTATTCAATCTGCAACAGTGGAGGGATCACTTGCACCAATGAAATCACAGGTGAACAAGCTCTCCGAGGCTTTCCTCCAAAGAATTCAGATCACCGTACAGTTCTCCCTCCATGTTCACTGGTTTGATTATTCACAAGTGCGCGTGCCTCCCCTCTTTGCCTCTTTCCATTCCCATGCGATTTCCCCCAGTGCAAAGAACTCATGCCAAGGTAAAACAGAAAGGAAAGGGGGTGAGGGAAGGCCCACACAAGTTTCCTTTCCCTCTCTGCAGCTCCCTCCTTCCCCTTCCCATGCAAAAAGGAAGGGAAGGGCGATGGGGGAAAGCTTGCACAAGCCTTCTTCCCCTCTCTGGAGCTCCCCCTGCCATTCCTATGTATTTTGCCCCTGCATGGAGGCAAAATGGAACTGAATGGAGGAGTGGGGGGAAGACTCACGCAAGTTCTCCATGCCAGGGCAAAATGCAGAGGAATGGCAGGGGGAGCTCTGGAAGGAGAAAGGAAGGCTGGTGTGAGTCCTCCCCCTCCCACACCCCCATTCTCTTCTCTTTTGCATGGTAAGAGGAAGGGGGGAGCCCCAGAAGGGAATGAAAGGGGGAGTGGGGGAAGAAGTTATTGTTCATTTTTCCATTTCTGCAAAGGTTCTGCACCTCAAACCCTCCCAAAAGTGGAGGAACAGATGAACGGTATTCTCCCTTCCCTTTTCATTCTGACCAACCATCTTGTGCACTAGGTCAAGTCTGGAGAGAATGCTTCATTGTAGACCACCGAGAACCTGAATTCTCCCTAATCTTAGACTAATATGCTGACTATTAAAATACTGTTGTCATTAGATAAGCTTCCAAGAAGTTCACAAATGAAAGGTGCACACATCAAAAGAAAAGAAATGAAATAACATGGTTAAAATAATACATAATAAAATCCTAGAGAATCAAAACTTCTTTGTGTAGCATCACAAAGGCAAAGGCATTGGCACCAGGTAAATTTCCCTCAAGAGGGAATACCACAACAAGGGTGCCATACTGAGGGGGCTTAGATTTGATTGCTGCCCACCTTATCTTGAATGGTGAAGTTGCCACTCATCATACCTAGGAGGAAAGTCAGATTCGGAACCAGACCATGAGGAGAAAAAATCTGGTTTTGGACTAGTACATGAAAGTAACTTGCTGAAACTCCATTCTGAGCCAGCCATTTGCAGCCAGGCAACCAGAGTTAATGTGAATTAAGAGCATTCAGAAATGGCCCCATGAGCAGATACACAAAACCTGGGAGGGTGAGAAGAGTACTTGATGATTTCTTTGTTCTATTCAGTTCAGACTGTCCTGACATGACACCTTGACAAGGAATTGTCAAGACCAGCAAGATGTCTTGCCCCCAGTGTGAGACAACGAACAAATTTTCACCCTATTAAGATCTTTGCAATCTTTGCAGAATGTCTTTTCCTAGCTTTCCTTTAAAAACCTCCCTTTCCCTTTGAGAAACAAAGCAGTCACACTGCCAGCAGAGAAGGACTTGCTGACCGATCAGAAAGCAAACAACGCTTCTTAATCCAGGAAGATGAAGCAAGCAAAGCTATGGCCATCCTGGTTTTGTGTGAAAATCATCCTCAACAATGCTAGAATTCTCACCAAGCAATCCTTTGCCCTACTGTAGGTCTAGCGGGAAAAAAAAATACTGACAATTTATATCCTCATACAAGAATAATAACTGAAGTCCAATGTTTTCATGAAATCAGGTACCTTTATATGTTTCTTAGGCCATTTTTGCATGAGAGGGGAGGAGCAGTTCACTGTGTGTCAAGAGTGGTGTTTTTGTACTCTGATTGGAAACTGAATTCAGAAATTCAGAAACTGTGCTGTCTGCACCCCACCATTTACATTACATTTACTGCGGAGAACAGCCATTGCTGAATTCACAACAGCAAGTCTCTGGCCACTCCCATTCCCCTCTCTCACCCCGCCCTGCCATCGCTGATTGGTCTGTTTTTTTAAAAACACACACACACATTTTTAGCACATTTCTGTGTTGCTGTGTTTGTATACAGGAATGTATGTTCGTTGATACATGGAAAAAAACACATCTTAACAGTCCATTACCAGATCCACTCTCTTCCCGCTGTCCGTTTAACACAGGAGGACAATAATGGTGGTAGCCTGTCCTTTGATGGGCGGAGAGAGATACAGATGGAAGAGATGGAAGGGACAGCCTGGGAACACCCATAGCCAGCCACTTCTGTGATGTGAATCAATGCTATGCTTCTGCATGCAGGTGAAAACCGAAGCAGAACCAGTTTGGGTAATTTATATCAGAGTTTTTCTGGTTTTCACATACAGCGGTTTCGCATCGCAGTGAACCGCAGTGAACTGTTCTAGGAGCTGAAAACATGCAGAACCACGAGGAAAACTACAAAGCTAAAATGGTTCAATGTGCAGAAGGGAGGGTAAGAATTCAATGCTGCTACAATGTGTCAACCACATGCAGAAATAGCCTTAGATGCATTTCATGAAGTCATTCCCCCATCACTAATGAAGGGATTGAGAGCCGCTTCAGTCTCTCTGTGACTATTACCATTTCCTCTACACTTTGTATCTTGGAGTTAACTGAATTACAAAATCATAGATTCATAGAAAGAAAGAACTACAAAGGCTAAACCTCAACTAGTGTAGGAATACACAACTAAAACACTGCTAAAAGATGGCTATCCAACCTCTATTTAAAGATCTCCAAGGAAAGAGTCCAACACCTCTAAGACATCTATTCCACTGTTAAACAGTTCCTACCATCAAGAAGTTCTTTCTAGTGTATAAGTGGAATCTCTTTTCCTGAAATCCATCAGTTCTGGTTCTAGCCTCTGGAGCAGCAGAAAACAAGCTTGTTCCATTTTCTACATGAAACGACATCAAATAAGGTATCATATTACCTTTCCATCTTCTTTTCTCCAAGCTAACTACACCCATCTCCCTAAGACAATCCTCACAGGAATTGCTTTCCAGACCTTCGACCATTTTAGTTGCCCTCTCCTGGACACATTGCAGCTTGTCAATATCCTTCTTGAACTGTGGTGCCTAGAACTGGATACAGTACTCCAAGTGAGGTCTGATCATACTGGTAGATTCTGATCTAGAGACAGGGAGTGGGAAAGATATGGAGTCTCAGGCTTTTGAAAAGGGACTGAACACAGCAGCAATTCAGACACAAAAGTGTTTTAAAATACACAGGAAAGAGATCTTCAAAAATATACGTAAAGGTTTAAAAAGACTATTGAAAAGGGTATGAAATACATCTGAAGCACATTTTGAAAAAAACTGTTTCATGCAACCAACAGGTTTCAGCAAAGAGGAGGGGGAAATGCAAATAAGCTGTTGAAATATTTACCCATAGTCAACACAACACAAACCAACAGAGACATACCTGCATGCACATTCCTATTAATGGCATTAGGGCTCAAGCAGTGGCTATTAAATAGCACAAATGAGCAAAAGGAAAAAATGTTCTCACGAAAGGCTAGGCCAGCAGTCTGAAGCAGGCTTACTAGGAAGTAAGCCCCACTGAAATTACTTCACCAAAAGACAGGTGCTACATCTATCACTACTATTAAGGATTCCAGTGGAATTTCTGATTGAGGCATAGATTAGGCCAATCGTACAAAAACATTAGTCCCCAGAAATCATGGGACTTCAGGTCCCAGGAGCTCTAGCTAGCTTGGTCTAATGGTCAGGGATTTGGGGAGATGTAATCTAACCATATCTAGGGACTCAAGACTGAAAACTGCTGGACTTGACCTACCAGACATACCAAGCTTCTACATCATGCTCCTTCAGACCCAGTCCTATGTTCTTTTTGAGAGAGTAGTCACAGTTCAGTTTAAAAAGATAACACCAGGGCCAGTTGCTTGGCACCTTCAGACACATAAAAGTATCTCTGGGAGTAGGGTCAGATACTTCAGAGAAAATCTTCAACACAGAGTCAACTTGTAAGTCAAGAGTACAGGGACATGAGATTCCATCCCAATTGATTCTCTGTGGGCTGGATAATGTCTGGGAAAGGGCCTCCCAACTGATGCTAGCTGGTGCCCTCCATGTCAGCATGACAGTGAACTTGCTTTGGGTTTTAGTTGGAACTTTAGAGGTGCTATCAAAGAAGCCAAACCTATTTTGAGGATAGGTTTCAGGACCTTGGAGAATTCCTCTAATGTTCAGGCTAAAACCTGGAGTGGTTTCACCATCCCATTGACATGGAGGCCATCAGACACCACTGCCCCTAATATCACAGGTTGCCTGGCCAACTCTTTCTGTCAAGCTAAACCCAAAAGGGGTGGAGGAACAAGAGCTGCTTGGGTATCCCCATTCTCTGCTCCTGCACCTTAGGTCTTCTGCTGCCAGCAGAGTCACCTATAAGCCAGGCAGACCGAGTTCTGGCCTTTCAAAGGCCCCTTGCTGAATCAGTCAGCTGCTCCCAAAAGACTAATCCCAGTGTATCAGGCAGTATAAAAAAGGCAGGCTTCAAGCTTGCCACCTCAGAATGAGCTTGTCTATACTGAGAGGCCTGGTATTCCTTACTCCTGCTTTTTTAAAATCTTGAATCATGACCCCTAGATTACATTACCCCACACCTGATTCTTATGGCCCCATGAGCTGCCTCCCTTAGAAATGTGAGCTTGGCTTTTTTGGAAAAATTGTTATTATGGTTGAAAGCAGATGCCTGCAATTTCTTGTTCCTTTTGCTTGTTTTACTCTCTGTGACAGTGGTTTTCAAACTTTGCTCCTCCAGGTTTTTTTGACTCCAACTTTCAGAAGCTCCAGCCAGCTTGGCTAACAGTCAGGAATTCTGGGAGTTGAAGTCCAAAGTGGCCAGAGGACCAAAATTTTGGGAACCACTGATCTCTGAGGACTGAGACTGTGGCTCCATTCTGACACCCACTTGGTGTAGCATAAATATCTGCATATGGAGATATGTTGCACCAGCACTACATAGCCCCTATGCAGAACAGCAGCACTGTCCAATGTGTGTCAATGACTGGATGCTGTTGTGCAAATAATGCAATGCACAATTAACAGTGCATTGGGCAATATTGCTGTATGTACAGCTCTACCTCCACCAGTCCCAGCAGTTTGTGCTTGGCAAATAATTTACCCCGCATGCCTAGTGTGGCTTACGCTTGCACATCTCACTAACAAAATGCCAGCCACCATGTGTCTGCACTGAAAAATTGACCCACTTGCTGCCATTGATCACAGCCAAAGGTGGTAGGTTTTTCTTTCAAAGGTGGGCCAGTTTTCACTAAAAGGGAATGGTAGGTGTGAAGAACTAAAGTCCCAGATCATCCCTGGAGTTCCTTGTAGGACCACTCTGACAGCACCAAATTTAAAAAAAACGAATAAACCAACACTTCCCTTAAAAAAAAAAAAAAGTAAAACAAATGTGTTCCTTGTGATTGCAGTGAAAGGCTTTTCTTGCTTTAATAAATATTTCATGTTGAAGCATGAAAGTAAGAAATTCCACTTGGAGCCTTGAAATGCATATTTACGGCTTGGTGTGGGTTTTGTTTTGTTTTGTTTTTTGGTTAAGGAAAAGAAATTGTTTACAGGGGCGGGAGAAACAAGCCAACCCAAGAGTGGCTGTCAGTGTATCATTTTGCTGCAGGCTATTGAAGCAGGTTGGATGAATAATAGGTTTAAGTCATTCTGTGTTTTGCAAAGGAAGGGGGGCTTTGGCTTGCCTCTTTCACCTGTGCGTCTGTATTTGTGGAGATAAAAGCAAAATCAAAAACACTGAATGGAGAACACAGTTACACCAAAAAAAATTATTCACCTACACTCACACACCAGCGAGGCAGTTCAGCACAGCTGAAATGGGTTTTGGGGTTGTTTTTTTTACACTTTGGTTATTGGCTTAAGCTGCTACTGGCTCAGCAATGCTATGAACAATATCGTTGAAAAAATATTGGTGCTTCTGTGGGGTTTGCTGTAGGCTATTTTCATTTCCGCCCTGCTCTACAGTAATCACAGAGAAAGGTACACGGATATTGTTCTTCTTGCTATCAAGCTTTGGGTTTGGTGTCTATTGCTTCCACCCAGGACTGACTCAAGATGATTTGCTGCCCGAGGCAAAGACAAAAGGAAGTTTTTCTCCATGCAGTTTCATACACGGAGGTAACCGAAAATAGTATGTTTGAATTGTACTTCAGCACAAGCTATGCACAGTGTCCTCCACCACAGCTGAAGGTGGCGAGCTAGTTTAGGGGGAGTCAGGACAGGTTGTGTGGGATACAGAGCTCTGTCCTTCAGCAGAAAGCAATGGCTCAGGTGTCAGAGGAAATGTCTGGAAGGACAGCTTATTCTGCTTAACAGGAATACTGGCCCTGCTCCCTTCCTTTTGCCTACAGTTTCCCAAAAGTCTAGTTCAGGGATGTGCTTGTTCAACTGATAAGTTCCCACATGGGAGAATGAATAATTTCAGCCATTTTCTCCCTGCTATGGGAACACCTTCCAAAAAATGTCCCATTTTCTAAGATGTACTTGCAGGGGGATAGGATATCCCTCCCCCAAGCCACTTTTTTCCTGCTTGCCAAACATGTACACTTTTGCAAGGGTTTGGGGCACAGAATCCTTGCAAAAGTGGAAAAACTGAAAGCAACAACTCCTCCTCCCTCTCCCCTTCTCTCCCAAGTCTCCCTTCTTCCCATTCTCATGCAAAAGGAAAGGGAATGGAGGATGGCAGAAGGCTCACATGAGCCTTAATTTCTGCCTCTGAGCTCCCCCGCCATTCCTACGCATTTTGCTCTGGCACAGAGAACTTGTGCGAGCCTTCCCCCATACCCCATTCCTTTCCATTTTGCCTCAGCATGAGTTCTCTGCACAGGGGCAAAATGCATAGGAATGGCAGGGGGAGCTCTGGAGGGGGGAAAAGGTGAAGGAGGAATTCCAGAGGGGAAAAGGAAGGCTTGCACGAGCTTTCCTCTACCCCTTTTCCCTTCCGTTTTGCCTTGCTGGGTGTTCTTTGTGGTGGGGCAAAATGAATGGGAAAGAGAGAAGGAAAATAGGGGGAAGCATATGCATTCTTGAATAATCAAACTCACAAACCCACAAATATGAAAGGAGAACTGTAGTAGCTGGGATGGGTGGTGCTGAGGGGTGCAGCAGAGGGAAGAAGCTCACCAGTCGCTATGTTCTGATAGTGAGCTCACAGCAAGACATGCTTCCTCCAGCACCTCCCTGGGTTCCTCTGTTGTCATGCGCTGACTATTGGGATAAAACTGGTGGTGATCCTCCTTGCTTGGCTGCTCCCTCCACCACCGCCAGCCACCATATGACTGTAAGGAAAGAAAGTGAGCCTGGGCTGGGGGTTGGGGGTCATCTATTTGAGGTCAAAATGAGAAAAGGGCTTCAGCAGATTCTGCTTGCTGGAGTTTTCTGAGATTCCAAAAGGCCACTTTTTGTTTTGTTTCCTTGAGTCTTCACATATTCTTCCAATCACATACTCGATTTGGTAGCTCTAGGAGCTGGTGGCTATCATGTCAGGCCCTTTCCACAACTCACCTTTTCTCGGTGCTGAGGTGCAGGGATCATGTGAGCAACCTCCAGCGAGAAGCTCTCACGTCCCTGTTGCTTCAGCTCCACAGCTGCTTCCTGGTCACACGAGAGCCCCACCCCTTCCTTCCACAGCACAGCCTGGGAGTTTCCCAGGCTGCACTGGGGAAAGAAACACAACCGGTGCAGCTCCAGAGCTCCGCACATCAGGTAAGTATGTGCGGGGCCCTGGAGCAATGTGTGATCGCACACCATTTTCGGCTCAGAATCAAACATGAAAAAGTGCATGAGCAGTGCCTGCCAAGCCCTGGAACGTCACGCGAATGTGAGCGCGTCGTGTGGACCGCTCCTCACATTTGCACAACACTTGAGGGGGCCTTTCGCATGGCAAATGTCGTGCGAAAAGGGCCTCAGTGAAGCTGTGAATCAACTGTAGGGTTCAATCTCATCCTTCCAGGAGCTGTCCAAGGTCCTTAACCCAATCTGTCAAAGAGGTTCAGCATTTTGGCCCTTTTAAAGTTTAGACTCAAAGCCAGAACAGATTCCCTACCTCTGACAGGGAAGCCACAAGATGTTACTATCTGGTAGTTAATACCAGCTTTTTATTATCTTCATCCATCTTCCCCACTTGCTGAAGAAAAGTCTGCAGCACACTGTGTTTGCTGCCTAGGAGTTATAATAACACATTCATTGCAGCCATGAATAAGAGCCAGAGCTGATCATTTTTTGGACTCCGGTCCCCAGCCATGGGAGGATGTCTTTGCTGCAAAGGCATATAGCGTTCAACAGAACTGGATCTTCCATAGGCTTATTTTCATTCTAAAAACAATTATGGAGGGGAGTGGGTAATCTGGTCACTTTCATATTGCCCCTCCTCCCACAAAAGAAGACAAAAATGGGCAGAAATTTGCATGAACTTCTGATTTACAGAGACAGTTTTCCTACAGACACGGAGAGAACTTCACATATAGGACCTTACTCAGTAACCCTTGCAACAGCCTTAGATGGTAGACCCCAGTTATTTTCTCCATTAAAGGTTAATACCAATGTATTCTGTATGACTGATGTAGGGTTGAGGCCGAAAGTGGTTTTCCTAACACAGGGGTAGGAAACATATTGCCCTCCAGATGATGACAGTCAGCAAATCTGAGCAGCTCAAACCAGCATGGCTGGTGGTGAGGAATGCTGGGAGATGCCATATTCTTTCAAATGCAGGAAGCCTTAGATTTGGAAAGGTGTGTGTGTGTGTGTGTGTGTGTCTCCTTTGGAATCCTTGGACAGAACTTGTCCATTGCGGCCCTCTCCTCCATGCAGTGCTTTTCTAAGAATAGAACCAGAAATATTAGAAAGCAGTCCTTTTAGGGGCATTTATTTCTACACATGCTAATGCCGCATGTGGATTTTGCTGCAGGAGTACGGACACTCTGCAGAAGTGACGTTTGTCAAAAACTGGCAGCACGTTCTCCTCGCTGTTCTCCCAGGCGTTTCTGCAGAGCCAAGACATATTTCTCTTGTTGTGAATTAGAATAATTCTCCCACTCTCAGCCCCTACCACACACAGATACTTTTTCCTCCCTGCTCCTTCTTGAACACTAACCTGGAAAGATATAGTGTGGTGACTGGGTTTGGCTTGATACCTGCCAGGATGCGACAAAGACTTTTCCACTATCTTGGAAAGGAACCAATCAGGCCCAGGATGGTGTAGTGGTTAGAGGGTCAGACTATAGCCCTGGAAAGATCCAGGTTCAAATCCTCCCTGAACCACGAAGTTCATCAGACAATCTCAGGCCACTCTGTTTCTCTCAGCACTAACTATTTCATCACACACTCATTCTTAGGATGTGTATTACAGAGAAGCACATACACATGTACCTAACATTGAGTTCTGTGGTGAAGTAAACGTATAATTAAAGGAGAGGATGGCATTAACACCACAGTTAGAGGCTCTGTAATTCAAGCAGACCTCATTGTATTTTCTTTTAATGTAAATGTTTGAATGATAACTGAAGTTTAGAGAACATTCCTGCTATTTTTAGCTATCTTATTAATGCCACATGAACACAAAATTTATGGTGTGTGACTTAGCCATAAGAAATATGTTTACGAAATGTAAGTCTTTAAATAACACTAGTGAGGCCTAAATATCTTAAAGGTCAAATCTCATCTGACCTTTGAAGCTAAGTAGGGTCAGCCCTGGTTAGTACTTGACTGGGAGGCCACCAATGAATACCAGGTGCTGTAGGCTATATTTCAGAGGAAGGAACTAGCAAAACCACTTCTGAGTATTCCTTGGCTATGAAAACCCTACGAAAATCACAGGGTTGCCATAAGTCAACAGGTGACTTGAAGACACATACAAAAACAAAAATCATATATTGGCACAGGGGAGCAACCTGCAGTCTGCATATGCTCCCTCTCCCAAGACTTTCAGTAAGGTCCAGCCAGAGCTTAGGAAAATTCATTTTTGGACCACAGCTCTCAGAATCCTCTAGCTAATTTGCCTTTAGCTCCTCCCTTCTTTTTCCCATTCATCATCCAGAATCTCTCTTTTCCCTCAATGCTCATTCACTTTCTCCACTCAGAGAGAGGCAGAGAGTTAAATACAACACACACTTTTTCCCAGAATGTAGAAAGTTACATGTTACAATGAAAAATCACAGTTATAATTCCAAGCCATCTAAAAATAGTTCATTTCGGTTATAGCCTTATTTATGGAGAGAAAAAAAGCCCTTCTTGTTTTTCAAAAGTAATTAAATAAGTACTCTTACTAATAAAAAGATTGCAGTACCACAAGCTGCCAGCCTATCGTACAAACCACTCTCCTCTCATCCACCTTATTCTTGCCTTGTTACTCATTAACAGAGCATGAGGTAGGTATGAGACAGCATTTGAATGATGGGATAGTCCTCCTTCATCATTTAATGAATGCACACACTCCCTGTAGCTATAAAAGTAATGAGAAGTTACTGTTACACCACAAAAGGAGATATCGCTCACAAGTTATAATATAATGTGATATAATTAGACTGACGGAATAATTCCTAGCAGCTAGTTTAGGGCTAAAGAATGAAGCAGCCTTCCAAGATACTGTTGAGCTGCAACTCCTAGCATTCCTTACTAGTGGCTTTGCTTGCTAGGTCTCTGTTGGAGGTCATCATAGTCCAACAATATCTGGATTACCAGAGGATCCCCATTAGCTGAATTTGTTATTTGTAACTAGCGACTCCAAGCTCTGAGACTGACAAACAGAAAAACTACATGTTAGGCATCTCAATACGTAGGCCATTTCAGCACTATCTTATTATAGCAGCTGGCCCCTCCCGAAACTGCAAACCCCAGGATTCCAGAGGATGTTGAAAGTGGAATCATCGCGCTATAACTGGCTAGTGCGGAAATGGCCAGAGACATATATTACTGCTTTGAGAGCCAGCACAGTATAATGGTTTGAGCATTAGAATATAACAATAAAGATGAGAGTTTGATTCCCTGCTTGCCCATGAAAACCCACTGGGTGACCTTGGGTTTGTCACACACTCTTAGCCCCAGGAAACCCCATGATTGGTTTGGCTTGGGGTCACCATGGACTGGAAATGATTTGAAGGCACACAACAATAACAAGGGGGACCTGACAGCCAGTGTGGGGTAGTGGTTTGAGTGTTGTAGTGGTCTGAATGTTTAACTAGGACTTCAGGAGAGCACGGTTAAAATCCCTCCTTGGCCATGGATGACTGCATGACCTTGGCAAGTCCCTCTCACTCAGCCTCAAAGGAAGGCAATGGCAACATCCCACCTTGCCAAGAAAAACTGGTGATAGGTCCTCGTTGTTGTTGTTGTTGTTGTTGTTGTTGTTGTTGTGTGCATTCAAGCATTACTGACTTGTGGTAACTCTGGGGCAAATGTATCACAGAAAGATCCAGCATGATGTAGTTGTTTGAGCATGAGACCATGACCCTGGGGACCAAGGTTCGATTCCCTGTTTGGCCATGGAAACCCGCTGGGTGAATTTAAGCATGTCACACTCTCAGCTCCAGAAAAGTCTCTGATAGGTTTGCTTTAGGGTCACGACTTGAAGGCACACAGCAACAACAATTGCTGCCTTATGAGAATTTTGTGCTAGTATTGACAATTTTTTAAAGTCAGACCTGGGAACTAGTGAAAAACAATTCAAATAGCCTTTCCACACTACACTGTTATAGTGCTATTATTCCACTCTCAACACCTTGTGTAATCCTGGGGTTTGCAGTTTAGGGAGGGGCTTATAGAATTCTCAGCCAAAGAGCTCTTTGGCCTCAATAAACTACAAACCTCAGAATTCCACAGGATGTTGAATGTGGAATAATAGCACTCTAACAGTATAGTGTGGAAATGGCCCAAAGAATCCAGTTTCCAAATCAGGAACCTGGAATGCGGGGCAGGGAAATCAAAGCCCCCTTAAGACTAAGCTGGGGTGCTGAGCCTCTCCCACAAAATGATGTGGAAAACTGGACTACCAAAAGGCCAAGGTAGTTGAGCCTCCTCTGGCATGATCAATCAGAAGTATGGAAAATAATCAAGCATTAAGAAACATTAATACAATGACTGATGTTGAGCATTAGAAATAAAGGTTGTTATATATGATGTGAATTATTTTGTATGTTCAAATGATTGTAAAAGTATGATCTGATTCTTTTGTTATTATATACTTTTAAACATATAATAATAATAAAAAAAGAAATAAAGGTTGTTAAATATTGTTGTTAAAGGCTGCCTGCGATCCATCCTGTGCACACATATTTAGCTACACTGAACACACGGAGGGCCATTCTCAGTGCACCTTGTGCCAGTGAAGAATCTTCATATTTAAGGATTTATCAGTGCTAATGATAAGAAAAGTAATGCCCCTTCAAGTAGGAAAACTTAACAATAAGCTGCCTACCAATACTGAGCCCCTCACCTTAATAACAGTTCTGGGGGTTTGGGGTAAGGATATATATGTTTGTGCATACAAAAGTTACAAAGGATAACAGGCCTGTCTACAATTATTACCTCTAACACATGAACACACACACACACACACAGCTAAATGTATCCGATGATTGTGGCTTGGTTTTGTGAAGTAGTGCGGCGAGGGAATCCCTTCTAAGGCAAATTCCTTTGCTAGTAAAACACAGTTGCTTTCAAAGATGTGTGCCCTATCAATTTCCCTTGTGGCATTTATTTAATGCTTTTGTAAGAGAACACAGCAATTTCAAATGCTCAAATCTTTGCTGGAACATAAACCACACATGGCCCGAGGGCAGCCAGTCACTACCAAAGAAAAACTTGTAAATCAAACTCCTGGATCATTCTCTTCCCCTGCCCCTACTTCTCCCCTCTCCTCAATTTTGCATTAATTATGCTGATAAGCTGCATGCATCATATTCACCAAAGCTCCAACTACAAAGTAATCAGGGCAGAGCTATATGTTACATGAGGGAGACATGGAAGTTTTCAACACTAACAAATAACATTTCTGCACTACACTGTTACAGGGCTCTTATTCCACTTTCAACATCCTATGCAATCCTGGGGTTGGCAGCTTAGTCAGAGAACTCTTTGGCCTCCTTAAACAACAAGCCCCAGAATTCCACAGGATGTTGAAAGTATAATAATAGCCCTATAACAGGCCATTTCTGCACTAGTCTGTTATAGCATGATGATTCCACTTTCAACATCTTCTGGAATCCTGGGGTTTGCAGTTTCGGGAGGGGCCGACTGGCCCGTTCCAAAACTGCAAACCCCAGGATTCCAGAGGATGTTGAAAGTGGAATCATCGCGCTATAACAGGCTAGTGCAGAAATGGCCACAGTGTAGTGCAGAAAGGCCCTAAGTGGTTGTACTCTACCTGGGACTAACCAGCATTTTTAGGGGAAGATACAATAGTGTAGGAAGAGTTAAGCACACACACACATGTGTGTGCATACACACACACACACACACACTTTTGCATCACAACTGTTTTCTCTAAAGCTACATTCATCTTCAGCAGGTGGAGTGCTGGGAACATCTGTTTACATATACAGCATGTATTTCTGTACTAATACCATAGAACTGTGGCTATCATTTGCTAGGATATTTAAAGAAATAGCTGTGTTAGTCTGTTTTAGCATTAAAAGGCATAAAGGGATTCTGTAGCATCTTTGGGACTGGGAGAAAAAAATATCTCACATAGTCTTTTGCATACATAGCAAGACTACCAATCCTTACATGAATTCTCTTATATTACTTTATGTATTTTTCTCCTGAGAAATTGAAGTTCATCACTCACCTTTTAGCAAACTTTAAGGCCATGTACACACCACACTGTGATAGTGTTCTTATTCCACTTTCCACATCTTGTGGAATCCTGGAGTTTGCATTCAGAATTCTCAGCCAGAGAGCTCTTTGGCCTCAGTAAACTACAAACCCCAGAATTCCACAGGATGTTGAAAGGGGAATAATAGCACTATAACAGTGCAGTGTGGAAATGGTCTTATTCATTAATCCATCCCCTCCAACCTACTGTCTTTGAGATGTTTAGGTTGACCATGTTGGCTAAGGCTGACGACAGCTGGTCTAAACAATCATGGGGGAGAAGGCTAAATAATAGATCAAAACTTGTAAACTTGCATAGTGCCAGCATCTTAATATAAAAGGTGAGTATCCTGGTTCTGGAGGAAGCAAACGTTCTTTTTTTTAAAAAAAAAAGAAGAAGAAGCAATTTGTTTTTTTTAAAAAGAAGCAAACATTCATTATCAGGAGGCTACCTAATAGACAAATTGTGCCCTATTACACCAAGTGTAATACTGAAATGTGTGTTTTCAACTCGTGGCTGCACTGATTAAAACTGGCCTTTGGTAGTTAATCAGTCCAAGTCTACAATCCCTTTGAAATCCAGGCTAAGAGACCTGGCATATCTCCCACTCTTTTCATGGAGAAGGCAAACAGCAGCACTGATTGCCCCGTGCTAAGTTGTTCCTTCCTTGCCTGCCTTTTGTAACATGCTGGCTGGCATCTCAGCCGCCTAACATAAAAGAAGAAGGAGAAGCTGGCAGACAATGGAAAAGCCCCGAAGACAGCATGGCCTTGTCGAAAGCCAGCAATGTTATAATGAAAAAGGAGCTGGCTCAAGATTGGCAACTGGAGAGAGACAGGCAGGAGATCAGGGAGTTACGTTTATCCTCATTTCCATCGCCATATGCTCCTCTGGAACACTTTCCAATGCCAAAAGGATGTTACAGGGTGGTGGCGGGCAGAGGGTGTGAGGGGGAGAATACTTTTATAGACTACCAGCTGCTTCCGTTCCTGTGACAGCCCTTAATCCACACTCTACTTGTCACTGTGCTGGAAACGGTGCAGGATTTTCAGCATCTGCACTACAACAAGAGCAGCCTGGGTATTTTCCACACTTGGAAAGACCACCAGCCACAGTTTAAATAAAAGAAGAAGGCGCACAAAACCAAACAAGACTGCTTGGGTTTCCAGATCTCTCTGGGCCTGGCCTTAAGTCCTAGAGGTGGTCCCTCTTCCCTGGTTTACTGGTGAGGAATTTCAGTGTGAGAGGGCTGCCTTTAAAAGTGTGTGTGTGTGTGTATTTTGATCATTTGTTATACATGGTGGCTTTGATTTGAATGGCATATTGTGAACATCTGTGATTGATGTGTAATGTATTTTAACCTTTGTTGTACCTGCCTTGATTTTTGAGGAGAGGCAGGTAACAAATAAACTACTACCTTTCCTCCTCCTCCTCCTCCCCCTCCCCCTACTCCTCCTCCTCTTCTTCTTCTTCTTTAATGCATGATGCTGAATGACATCAGAGACTGCTTTTTGTAACATCAACCTTATAACATAAACAAAACCCAGCCACTGTGATATTGCAAGTCAGTAAAGGCCTTTTCACACTGAGACCATAGTGCTATGATTCCATTCTAACTGCCATGGATCTGTCCTGTGGAATCTTGGGATTTGCAGTTTAAAGAGAGGGCATTTAAAGTTCTCATTCAAACTACTCTAGTGCTTCTCCAGACTCCAAACTGCAGCATTCCATAAGATGCAGCCATAGTGGTTAAAGTGGAATGAAAATGTGATACTGCTATGGTGTGGAAGATCTCGAAGTCTCAGGTTTTGGCCCCCAAATATCAGACCCTAGACTAGTCCTAACCTGGTAACCCTGGTAATTACTGTATTTGCTGGCTTATAAGACTCACTTGTCCCCCAAAAATACTGTTTGAAAATGGGGTACACACGCTGGTGTGTCTTATACGCCAGGAAATAGTATTTCCTGACATATAAATGGCATGTGTCTTTTATGCAGCTGTGTCTTATACACTGGTAGATACAGTATACCATGGCAACCCAGCTCTTGTTCTACCCACAGTCCATTGTGATGTCACGTTATATCATTTTGATGGAGAGCATAAGTGTCTCCTAAGAATGAAGTGGCAACAGATTCTCTGCACAAAGGCTTCTGGGTATGCTTCTGTGGCAAAATATTCACCATGGCCTGATAAGGATTCTGCCCTCGGTGCTTCACTTTGAAGAAGACTCCCAAATGAAAGGCTTTAGGGTCTGGTGATGGAAGGAGGCAGAGGTACAGCAGGAGGAGAGTGAGGTCAAGTTGGAGGGATGGCCCTGGACCATCAGGTGACAGGACTCCTTTCACTATCCCTGGACATCCCAATCCCAGGAGAGAGAAGTGAACAGCCTCTTTTTCACAACTGTCCATTCCAATGCAAGCATCAGATCTTGGAAAAGTTACTTTTAGAAATATAACCCACACCCCAACCATGATTAGTGGCTCCGTTTTCTCTCGCTATTTGGTCTTCCTAATGAACTTTCTCCTGCAGTTTGACTAGAGTAGATCCACTGAATCAGTTAGATTTCCTTACCTATTCACTCACCATTCAACAATTGCTTCAATGCCTTTCCTCCTGGTGCAATTAGCCAAGGGCTTTATCACACTATACTCTGATAATGCTATTATTCCATTTTAACTGCTATGGCAAGATAGCATGGAACACTGGGATTTGCAGTTTAGGGAGGGGCATTTAGAATTCTCAGCCAACTGCGGACCCCAGAATTCTACAGGTTGCTTCCATGGCAATTAAAGTGCAATAATAGCACTATAACAGTGTAGTGTGATAGGGCTCCAAAAGAATTCCAGCCCATATAACTTCTAGGCTTTCTTTCAGAAATCAATTGTGATGGGCTTTTAATGATATGCTCTGCTGTTCCTGTTGATTTTTATATTGTTATTTAATGAGAGATAATAATTTTAATGAATTTTAAATTGTTTTCACTCCATAGATGGTTGAATTGCTTTAAAATAACATTTATATATATGAACTGCTTGAATTCTGTATGTTTCTGGATCTTGGAGTTTAATTTTTTAAGAACAAATTAAATTCACAAGGCTGACGTTTGCTTACTCTTTGGATTTAAGGGGGGAAAACCCTGAGGCTATTTCCGACACTACACTGTTATGGTGCTATTATTCCACTTTCAACCTCCTATGGAATCCTGGGGTTTGCAGTTTAGGGAGGGGCCTTTAGAACTACAAACCCCAGAATTCCACAGGAGGGCCCTTTCCACACCTTACCTTTTTTTCAGTGCTGGACTGCGAGGATCGCGCAAGCAGCCTCCAGCAAGAGGCTCTCGTGTCCCCGCTGCTTCAGCTCTGCACAAGCTGCCTGCTCCCAAGCAGGCAGCATGAGAGCCCCGCCTCTTCCTTCCGCAGCACAGCCTGGGACTTTCCCAGGCTGCGCTGGGGCAGGAAGCGTGACCGCCGCAACTCTGAAGGCTCTGCACACACAGCAAGTGCGCACGGGGCCCTGGAGCAATGCACAATCATGCACCATTTTCGAGTGAAAGCCAAAAATGAAAAAGTGCATGAGGGGCACCTGCCCTATCCTGGAGCATTGTGAGATTGTGAGTGTGTCGTGCAGATTGCTCCTCACAATCGTGCAATGTTCCAGGCACCCTTTCGCATGGCAAATACTGTGCAAAAAGGGCCAAGGTTGAAAGTGGAATAATAGCAGTATAACAGTGTAGGGCAGAAATAGCCTGAAACAAGCTAAAACTTATTGAACTTTTTGCTGATTGCTGAGACATCCCCTTCCCCTGAAGATCTTCTTTATGGGTACAACAAAGTTGTGGGGAAAGAAGAATATCCTCACTGACCTCAAAGCTGATGCTATGAACCGTACTGGCCCTCTGAGTTTCCAGACCTGAATGGGAATATAATAAATAGTTCGTCTGTGGCATATGGTCCTGAGAACTGTGGAATTACAAACTATGGGCAAGACAAAGGTGCCTGTGTTTTCTCAACCAGCTCTGTGTTAAAGCAGAGAATAAGGCTCTGACTGAAACTTCTTTCCTGTTACTTTGGGGAATTTCATTTTCCCTGAAGCAGTGAATACAGTGGCCCAGATCTACCACTGATTCTCTCTTGGTTCCTCATCAAAATCCTGCGAGGGCAAGATCACAAGTCAGGCACAACCGCCTACTAGTCTCACTCTCTTCACTCCCAACAGCAAAGTCACACAAAGTGTTTTCCCCAGTATCACCAACCCTTACACACTTCTGCCAATTTTTGCACTGACATTTCTCACAGGTGAGGATGCCTTCTTTACTGTAGACAGAAAGCATTTTTTAAGAGTCACACGGTACTCAATCCTAAATTGTCATTTCTAGCACGGACATGCTAATGTATGCCCATCATGCTTCAGCTAAAGCCATATTGCTTGGGAAGAAAAATGAGGAAGAGGAGGAGGAGGAGGAGGAGGAGGAGGAGGAGGAGGAGGAGGCAGATGATCATGTTCATGGCTAAAGAATTTGGAACATTATTGGGAAAAAGGAATACATAATGCAGGTATACTTGAGTTAAAGTCTCTGACAGCAGAGCAGCTCTTTTTTATGAAGTGTTTCATGCCCTCAGGTCCCACTTTTCCTCCTTGTTCTCTGTCTAGCTGGAAGTTAGTTAGTTAGTTAGTTTGTTAGTTAGTTAGTTAGTTAGTTAGTTAGTTTTAAGCAACCATAGCACTGGGAGGATGGTGGAGGAAGGCCAGTTGTTGTGTGCCTTCAAGTTGTTTCCAACTTAAGAGGAACCTATTAAGAAGTTTTCTTAACAGGATTTGTTCAGAGGGGGTTTGCCTTTGCCTTCTTCTGAGGCTGAGCAAGGTCATCCAGTGGGTTTCCATGGCCAAGTGTGGATTCTAAACTTTGATCCCCCCCCCACTGCATCTCTGCACTTTGAACTCCATTTGCAGCATTTCAAATAAGATGAGGATGAGGAGGAAAAGTGGGAGGACAAGAGAGAAACTAGGACGTTATAAAAACAGCTGAAAAAAGTGGGATGAATTAATTGGGGCTGTTCCTGCCAAATCAGGATAGTTGGAGGGTAGGCATCTGCAAAACACATGTTTATAAGTAGCTAAAGCTATGAGATCCTCTTGACCACTGAACAATAGATGGAGAATGTTCCAGCCTTGGAATACAATTCTTTTGGCAACAGTAAGAGCACACAAGACCCCATCTTGTTGACCATTAATTAAGTTCTATGTCTCAAGGGTATAATTTAACAGAACATATCCATCTACAAATATCTTAGTTTTTCCCAATATGAAATTGGCATGTTTTAATACAGTCAACCAGAAAGAGGTTCATTTTCACTCTGTTTAAAAATCCAGCAAATAAGCTATAAGGGAAACAGCTTATTCTATATTCTCCAAGTGGAAGTGGACCATAGAATCACACTGGAGGACCTAGAGATTCCTAGAGAGAACATATTTATTTCCATGGCAAGGGCAGATACAATAAGAATGTTTTAAATAATTAAATAACCTGCAAATAATCAAATCTGTGAATGCTGAACCTGCAAAATTGAAGGGCTGACAGTAATGTAACATTATAATGTAATGTTATATTAGCCTAAAACCAAAATGTCTTTATAGACCAGCTCAAAGTTACAACTTTCTCTCAAAACCATCATATGAACGCTATGTTCATAGCCACTCCACCTCTCCTCTCCCTCGCTCACAGTTAATTGAGAGCTTAAGGACAAAAGGGAAAAGTGAGAGGAAGAGGAAGAGATTGGGACATTTTAAAAGCAGGTTTTTAAAGCACCTGAAAAGTTCCCAACCTATGGCTTCCTCATAACCAAATCCAGAGGGGAAAGAAGAAATACCAATCTTTCCCAAACCCGATACCCTCCTAAAGTGTTGCCCTACATCTCCCATTATCCCCAGCCAGCATGATGGGAACTTCAGAGCAACACATCTGGAGGGTACTCAGTTTGGGAAAGGCTGTTGGAAGTGTATTATATTATGCCAAGCTTCTTAGGGTTCCTTCTTGGTTGAAAGGCAGGAAACTGTAGTAGGAGCAATAACAACAAAAATGATTTCTGCCTTTGTGAAGAGGAAGAGTTTTAAAAAAATCTGTGGAAGAAGGACAGATGAGCAAATTGCTTGATCTCAGTACAGTTCATATAGGGTCTGCCTTGTCTTGACATGGCAGCTACTTCAGTGGCTCTATGTAGCTCCAAAGCAGTTAGTGAGAGGCACTGCCATCTTTCAGAGTTCAAAAACATACTACAATCACCTAGAATGCAAATTATTTATTTTACTTATTGGAATATTTATGTCGTATCTTTGCTTGTGGGATTTCAGGGCAGTGCACAGACAGAACAATAAACAATTTAAAACAGTTCCAGATTAAAACAATAAAATAGCTAAACACATATTAAATATGACAAGTTGAAACAGTTTAAAAGGATGTAACAATTAAAGAACATGTACATGCACATTTAAAGTACATTAAGCACCACAATCTTTAATAAAAAGCCATATCTTTACTTGGCAACGGAAAGAGGCCAATGTTTGTACCAGCTGGATCTTCCACAACTGAGGTACCATACTCTCCAACATTTCACAAATCAAAACCAGGACACATGTGGCCAAGCAATTGCAGAGTGTGGTCAAGATGGCAAAAGCTATTAATGAGGAACAGCACACAAGCTAGGACAAACTATAGCAGTTTGCTTCAGCCTGAACATATTGGGAAAGGCAAGATTCTGCCCCTCTTTCCTTATGTGAGATGGAAGAAGATTAATGAGGGCTGTCCTGATTAATCTGTTGGAGGGTACAGGGTGCAGCAGCCAAAAAGTCCCTCTCCCATGTTTTCCCACCCTCCTGCAGACTTCAGTGCTTGGTTGTTGTTGTGTCCCTCTAAGGCCCTTTCCGTATCCTACCTCTTCTTGGCGCTGGGGTGCGGTGCTAGTGCAATCAGCCTCTTGTGAGAGGCCCTCACATCCAGGTTTTTTCAGCTCCACATGAGCTTCCTGTTTGCGCGAGAGCCCTGCCTCTTCCTTCCACAGTGCAGCCTGGGACTTTCCCAGGCAGCGCTGAGACAGGAAGCATGACCAGCCCGGCTCCTGAGGCTCCGCACACCAGGTAAGTGCGCACGGGGCCCGGGAGCAATGCGTGATCGCACAGCATTTTTGGCTTAAAGCTGAAAAAGCAAAGGTGTGTGATCATTGCCTGCCGGCCCCTGGAGCCTTGTGTGATTGCGAGGGCATCATGCGGTTCACTCTTCACAATCACATGAGGCTCCAGGCCCTTTTTCACATGGCATCTGCAATGTGAAAAGGGTTTTAAGTTATTTCTGACTTGGGTGACCGTAAGGCAATTGTATCATAGGGTTTTCTTCACAAGATTTGTTGTTTTTATCTTCCTCTAAGGCTGACAGAGTATGACTTCCCAAGAACAACCAGTAGGGATTTGATCTCTGGTCTCCAAAGTCATAGCCAACACTCAAACCACTACACTATTCTGGCTCTCTTCTTCATCATATACATATAGGGAGAGAACCTTCTTTACATTGAGGTCCCAAGCCATTTGGGGCTTTAAATGTCATCCCCAGAACCTTGAATTCAGACTGGAAGTGAACTGGTATCCTAAGTAACTTCTTTAAGACATGAGTTTTATGTGTTGTCTCTATGGTACACTGGTCAGTAATGTTGTGACTGTGTTTTGTACCAGCAGTAGCTTCTGAATTATTTCCAAGGACAGCCCCCAACAGAGTACATTGCAGTACTCTGACTGGGAAAATCACCAGTGCTGTTATAGTGCTATTATTCTACTTTCAACACCCTGTGGAATTCTGGGGTCTGTAGTTTCCTGAGGCCAAAGAGCTCTCTGGCTGGGAATTCTAAAGGCCTTTCCCTGAACTGCAAACCCCAGGATTCTGTAGGAGGTTGAAAGTGGAATAAGAGCACTAGAACAGTGGCCCTTTCTGCAGCTTACCTGTTTTCGGCGCTGGGGTACGGGGATTGCGCGAGCAGCCTCTGGCAAGAGGCTCTCGTGTCTCAGTTCCTCCAGCTCCACAGCTGCTGCCTGCTCACATGAGAGTCCCTCCTCTTCCTTCCGCAGTGTAGCCTGGGACTGTCCCAGGCTGCGCTAGGGCAGGAAGCACAAGCACTGCAGCTCCGGAGCTCCACACACATGGCAAGTGCATGCAGGGCCTCGGAGCAATGTGCGATTGTGCACCATTTTAGGCTCACACTGAAAATGAAAAAGTGCACGATCGGTGCCTGCCAGACTCTGGAGCATTGAGCAATTGCTAGTGTGTCGTGTGGATCACTCCTCGCAGTCGTGTGACGCTTGAGGGGCCCTTTTGCATGGCAAATGCCATGCAAAAAGGGTGAGTGTCATGCAGAAATGGCCTCAGCTATCCCTATCCAAGAAAGGCTGTAATTGGCACCCCAGTTAGAGCTGGTGGCAAGCACTCTGAGCCACAGAGTCTGCTTGCACCTCCAGTGACAAAGATGGATAGGGGACTACTCACAAGCTATGTGATTTAGAATCACCTTCTTGCCCCTCCCCCCGCCTTTTCTTTTTGCTTTCAAGTAAGTGTGGATGGCTTCAGTCCAAATCAGAAACAGTATGCTATGGAGAGGGATTTTAAACTTTCCACCCAGCCATTTTTTTCCAGTGTTGCACAACTACATCCAAGGCAGATCTTTTAAAAAAGGGGGCAGGGGGGAAAAAACTTCCTGTCAGATTCAATTAAGGTTCCCTTCTTCCCTATCCTTCTACAGTGAGGAAGAGCTGAAACAAATAAATAGACGATAGATAGATAGATAGATAGATAGATAGATAGATAGATAGATAGATGAAAAATATAACCCTGCCCCACCAGTGCATGACAGTCTGATATAGATCAAGGCTATGTCAGCTTATTCTAATGAAGAGAAAGGGAGGGAGGGAGGGAGGGAGGGAGGGGATCCCCAATTGCACATGAGACATTTAACATAGCATGCCGTTTAGCTCTTGTTTGCTTCCGTTATCAGGGAAAGAATGAAAAGAGAAAAGGGCATGGGGACTGGGATTAAGTGACACGTTGGATTACTTGAGTAGCCAATATTAACGGTACAAAATAGGAAAAGACTGAGCCAGGCAAATTATTATCATGCCATCTGCAAAAGACAGCTTTGGTTTACTTGCATTCTAACACTGTTTGCACATGGTTCAAACTCTCCTGTACAGTAATGATCACTAGAAAGCTGTTTCTTTGACAAGGAAGCTGGGATTTTCTTAGATTCTGTGCTTGTTCACAGCCTACTGCATCCTCTGATCTCCAGGTCACCCTGCCTATGGGCTTCTGTTGCTTAGCTCTTCTTGCTTCCTAGGTGTTCTGTCCAGTCACTTCCTACCCATCCATCTACCTTTTCTTCCTCCTAAGGCACCTCATCCTGTCTCTAGATCGTGTGCAAAAGTTACATCTTGCAAAGATACTTACATGTACAAAATATATGTAGCTCAAACAAAGCCAGGGCTGTGTCACACTGGATCCTACTCCAGTGAATATCTTGGAAAGGTTACTAGTTCTGGTCGACATTTCCTATCATCCCCCAGCTAGCATGGTTAAAGAGTCCAGAAAACTTAACTGTTTAGCTCTGCAACTGTCCTTAGGTCATACCTAAACTAAGCCACCTTTCAGCTTCTATTGGACTGGTGATTATAACCCCAGACCCTCAGCCTCTCTATCCATAACTTTTTGTCCCTTTATTCTTCAGTTAGCTCTTGTGTGAGTGTTTGACTGTTTGTATCTTGTGTGCATGCATGAGTGAATTCCCCTTAAAAAACACATTTTTAGTTTACTTTTGGATCTCTGGCTATTTCTTTTCTTGTGTGAGCCCATAAACATTGGTAGAAATAGGGATGAGACGAATCTAGAATTTTCCGAATCTGAATCTGAATCCGAATCCGAATCCCTGGAAGGTTCTGGGAATCCATGAATCTCACAAATCTCGAATCTTTCAACTCCTTTTTAAAAAAAAGGTTTACAAAGCAAGGGAAAGAAGGATAATCTTGGGCAAGACACACTCTCTCAGCCTCAGCAAAAGCCTAGGCAAAGGCAAACCTCCCTCTGAAGAAATCTGGTCAGTACTATTCTCATAGTTTTGCCTCAGGATCTCCCCAGATTGAAAATGACATGAAGGCCCTTTCTACACAGGCAGGAAAATGTGGATTAATCTCACATTTTCCTGTCTGTGTAAAGAGGGCCACATACTACAGTACAGAGATAATCCAGGTCAAAACTTGCTCTTCTTTGCATAGCTCCTTATGGCATCCTGGGGTTTGCAGTTTGATGATACACCAGAACACTTTGACAAAGAAGGCTGTGACACCTTGTAAAGCTATCAACCCCAGAATTGTGTATGAAAGAGCTTTATAAGGGAACTATGCAAAGGAATCTTTCAGCTGCCTTTGAAATCTCAAGCCTGTACGTTCCAGTCAAGTGTCAAACTGAAATATTAAATGTTGAATTTAAGTATCTTAGAATACAACTCCAGATGTAATTTCTGAAATTGTTATCAAAGGTCATTATTACTCCAAGGGAAAAAGTCACCTACTTGCCATCGCCCTTTTTGTGTCTGGTCTCCCAAGTTTTCAGGCATCCTGGTCTCTAAAAAAAAAACTACTTGGTTGGTGGATTCCAAAGATTCAGGTTGCCTATTTTGGCACAGGGATTCGGATTCGTGAATCCCGAATCCTTGCCCAGGATTCAAGGATTCGGTTGGCCCATCCCTAGGTAGAAAGGTCTCACTAAGTTGTCCCTCTCACATTGGCTTCCTGATTTTGAGCTAATTAATTCCCCACTTTTGCAAAGAGGTATTTGGCTTCGTAGGGTGGCCCTTGTGGCACTTATGTTTTGGGGTAACAGATCCTACTTGCCAGTTTCCACTCACCTCCAATGCTTGTGAAAATATCTTCAAATGGTACCTACTCTTGTTCAGTTGAACATGCCTAAGGTGTTCCATGTGACTGGGTGCCCCAGTTGCACATGCACTTGCAGATCGCATGTTGCATCAACCACTCACCAGTACAGATACTGGACTCAATTCAAATCATTAGTGCTAACCTCTAAACCACAAGCAACAAAAGAATGTGGAAGAGGAAGAAGAAGAGAGACTAAGCAGTGATTGAAAAGATGGCAACCATTTTTCAGCCTCTATTGCTTACAGAGATTCAAAAAGTTACTTTTTTGAACTATAGTACCCAGAATCCTACAGCCTGGGGGATTCTGGGAGCTATCATTAAAAAAAAATCTTATATAGGAGATTCTGCTGACTGAGAATATGGAAAGTAGCCTCTTTCATCCTGTTTGATACTCATATCTTTCAACATTTCACAGATGAAAACTTGGAAACATGGCCAAGCAACATCAGAGTGTGATCAAGATGGCAAAAGGTATTAATGAGGACAAAAAGACAAGCTAGGAGAGGCTGCAGCAGTTTGTTTTCACCTGGGAAGGGCAAGACTCAGGCACTCTCTTCTCCGTCATTGAGTTAACTAAGTGCAAACTAAGTGCAAACTATGGGCCTTTCTGCCCTACCCTGTTATAGTGCTATTATTCCATTTTCAACATCCTGTGGTTTGCAGTTCAGGGAGGGGCATTGAGAATTCTCAGTCAGAGAGCTCTTTGGCTTCAGTAACCTCAGAAGATTCCTATGACTTGAGGTCAGGGCTGAAAGAAATGATTGGGCCCAAGATCAGCCAGTGAGTGTCTTGGTTCAGTGGAGACTTGAATTGGGATCTTGCAAGTCCCGACCCAATGATCTGACCAACACACCTAACGTGCTGTTACCTAGCTTGCACCATAGGCATGGCCAGTGGTGGGGAGCATCATAAAATGATTCCATTCACCAAACTGCAGAAACATCTCCTGTGTGTAGCAACTAGTTGCATGCAGCAATGCACAAACAGTCAGATCAGAGCCAAAGATTTTTATCTCATCATCTCACTTGGGAATGTCACATCCTTAAGTGGATGGCTCTGTTGTGCAAAAGTCTGGTTAGATGGGCCATTGTATCCCATTTTCTGCTGGGCAACGTCCGCTGTGTTTCCATGCAACATTCATAGACAGGAATGGCCCAATTATGTTCCCACCAAATCCCATTGGGCTGCATTGCATTTGGTTGGTTGCTTTCAGTCCAGAAATGGAGGCATGTGAGTGACTTTGTCTGTGTGTGCGTGAGCTCTTTCCCCTTCATGACTTGTCCTCGCTGATCTATTCATGCCATACCCGAGTGCTCCTGTGCCAGAATGCTTAGCATTGCCATGGGTAATTCATAATTATTAATTATGAAAAAAACATCCAAGAGCAGAGTCAGACGTTGCATCGAGGCAGGCAAAGATAAACAACCCAACTTCTTGTAATGAACTCCAGGATGAAACGTTATTTCTGCACAGCAGAGATTTAACTTCATGTTTCATGTCCGGGCAAGGGGGATTTATTGGACACACTGCCGGATAATGCTGTCTAGGTAGAGCGAGCATCATGAATCTTAAAGCCAGCGTCGAGGAGAAGAGGCAAGTCAGCCCCCGAGAACGAGGCAAAGCGACATGTATTATGGCAGAACAGAGTGCCCGATAGCAAAAATTGCTCTTCTGAAAATAATGATTTATTATTTAGTGGTTACACTTGTCTCCGGCTCTTCCTCCAGAAGAACACACAGCAACTTACATGGTGTCATCCTCTGTGCTGCAGTCATCTGTTCCCAAATGAAAACAGTCAGTATTACAGCAGTGTAGTGGTAAATTCTAAATGGCAGGCCCTTGTCATACCTGTCCCCATAGTTGCCACTCCTTCTCAAAAGAAAATCCAAAACTACAGGCAGATACGCTGATCCATAATAAACAGTTCTCTGGCAAGTTTCATCTTCTTGAGGAACAGGTCTTTTGTAAAGCCTCTGGGTCCTAATTGCCTACTCAAGAGCAATCCACTTCCTAATGCTAACCCCTAACTCTAATCCAGGCCATCCTCTAACACTTTGCATTATACCAGGGGCAGTTCATTAGATACTATCACTGTAGAACAGAACTTTCCAGATTTTTCATGTTGGTGACACACTTTTTGGACATGCATCATTTCACGACACAGTAGTTCAGTTTTACTAGCAAACCAGAGGTTAAACAGAGGGAAAGGCAGCCCCTCCATCCAATCCTCGCTGGCTGCTATTGCCCTTGCCAAGGAAAGACCCCAGTGAGGGTGGCAGCAGCGGGAAAGGTGGCCTCCCTACCTGATCCTGGCCCATTGCTATCACTCTTGCCAAGGAAAGACCCAGCAGCAGGAAAGGCAGCCCCCCCACCTGATCCTGGCCCACTGCTGCTGCAGTGGCAGCGGGAGAGGCTGGGGGGGGGTCTTTCTCAGCCCAGGGAGGTGACACAGCTACATACTTCAGGCAACACACTAACATGTCGTGACACACCATTTGGAAAGCCCTGCTGTAGAAGAATCTATCTTCTCCCTCAAGTTATAGTGAGGACAGCGACGAAGTTGAGAGGGAACAGAATTTTTTTTGGGGGGGGGGTCCGGGAAGGAGTGGCAAATAATTTCTTTTACCATGCTAATTAAAAAGTCACAGGGCTTTGTCCCTGTGAGGGACTGGAAGTGCTAGTTATGCCAAAGCAGAGCAGAGGGCAGATTCAGAATGACAGTAAAAACTAAATACCCTCAACGAACATTAATTTGAGTTACCAACACAAAACCTTCAATCAAATTATTATTAATAAATATGAAGTGCTTATGCAAGATTTTGTATTAGACACCTAGGCCATTTCCACACTACAGTGTTATAGTGCTATGATTCAACTTTCAACATCCTGTGGAATTCTGGGGTTTGTAGTTCACTAAGGCCAAAGAGCTCTCTGGCTGAGAATTCGAAATGACCCTCCTTAAACTGCAAAGCCCAGGATTCCATAGGATGTTGAAAGTGGAATGATAACTCTATAACAGTATAGGGTAGAAATGGCCCTAGTTTCTAACCAACCTATTTCAAGAAGGGATAGGAAACAGGCCGCCTTCCAAATGTTGGGACTGCACTTTCCTAGCTAGCACAACCAGTGGGAAGGGACGAGGGGAGTTGTAGCCCAATCACATCTGCAGGACTGCATGTGGCCTACTGTTGACCTGGGGAAAGCAAACTTTTAGCGCTTGAATGTTAGGGAATGTACAATACTTCAAGTGTGTGCCCTGATTCGATTTCGATGTTACTTCAGATTTCAGCCACTGCACCCCTGCCTGTGTTGTACTCTGTGCTCTTAGCACACTTGCTATTGTCTTTTTTAAAAAAAGCAGGGGAAAGAGGGAGAAAAATAAAAGAGGGAAGGGAAACCTCATATCAGGTAAAGAGGAAAGGAGAGAGGGAGAAACATGGATAATATGTATGCACATACTGTAAGGGTTGAGGAGTCCTCCACACACATTTCCGTGTTGTTGTTGTGTGCCTTTAAGTCATTTCCAACTTATGGCAACCCAAAGGTGAATCTATCATGGGGTTTTCTGAGGCTGAAAGCGTGTGAAAAGCCCAAGGTCACCTAGTGGGTTTCCATGGCTGAGTGGGACTCTGGTCTTCAGGGTCATGGTTCAATGCTCAGATATGATACTGGCTCTCTCATTACTAGCCCACAGTAATTTTTACTAGCCTACTTATATTGACAAATGCTTAGGTCCAGCTGGGGGCTTCAGGGGTGACTCTCCTTTGTGCTTTATTCCAAGCTACAATGGAGCTCCCAGATCGGCCTCTAAAATAGACTCCACACTATAGATAGGTCCTTTAAAGCTTGAAATAAAAGCCAAATAAATAAATAATAATAATAATAATAATAATAATAATAATAATAATAATAATAATAAAAGCCAAAATGGTTTAATTTGTTTGCGGAAAGCCTGAGAAGGATAAAGTAAAACACCTCCTATTTTCAAGGTAAAACCCAGGTTTCCTTCTGTAAATATGCAAGAGGGCAGTTAACGGCAAGCTACAACTGCTCCAATTTCTTCCCAACAGCATCCCATTTTCAAGTGGAAATGTTCTGTGATATTTTACTACTGGATCAGATCCCAAAAGCTCCTTCTGCCCCCAACCTTCACTAAAGTCGACAAGTTAAGCAGAGCTCAACCATCCAGGTAATAATTTCTGCCTTTATCGATACCACCGAACCCCGACATTAAATCATGGAGATGTGTGATCCTGGTGGTTTCAGGAAACGTGTTTCACCTCCAGAAGAAAACATGGGGTTTCATGTGTCTCCTTTTACTGGAAAGAAAGTTTTTTTTTAAGAACAAGAAATAGATTTGGGCCACTTCTGGTCATTGGGAGGTGATGGTGACAGCTTCCAAGGTAGTTAAAATTGGGTCCCAGTCCCACAGAGGTTCCCTTCCCCCAATGTATAGCCTGTCCCCAAGTTGGGGGAACATTTCTTTGCAAGAGATGTGCTTTACAAACGAGCAGTTCAAACTGCCTGCTGTAAAAGCAGTTGAAATCCTCTTCAATTCCCCCCTCAAATAAAATGTATCATTTTCAAAAATATTGACAAATGGAAAGACAATTGCACTGTGGCAAAGCTATTGACTGAAAGCAGTGAATGTGAGATTTTCTTTCTTTATCTGTAGATAAAAATTGCAAATGGAATATACGGGCAGTTTGGAAATTCTTCTGCAGAGCTTATTATAACAACACTTCATCGTTAATCTCTTTCCTATAATCTTGGGAAAGGCTTTGATTACTAGTGTTGTGTAGGTCCCTGGCTTATATGTCAAATGGAATCATCCCATATGGTGTTAAAGCAGAAAGGTCATTGATAGATTAAAACACCCTATTGGATACAACCCCTAATCTCTGCCCTTCCATGTGGCATGGACTTCTCCTTGTCCCAGCAATATATGATATCATACTGATGGGAAGGGATATGCCTGCACCAGGATGACCTGACACAGCTCATGCCATAGATGACTATAAGGAAGTACCATCCAGAGATCCTGATCCCATCCCCAGTCTTCAAAATGGCAACCAGGGAAAGAGAAAAGGATTAGGTACAGGTTAGAATTTAATGTCACTTCATATCAGTCTGCCAAAATCCACATTTTTCCATTTGGCATGGAAAAAAGTTGAGGGTTTTCTTCTTCTTCTTCTTCTTCAAATCAAAACTGGAAGATTCAGTCATCTGGGTTCAAAGCTTTGAATGTTTAACTCCTTGACTTTGAATCACTGGGTATTTAACTACATTATTGCTGAATTAGACCTAGCATCTCTCCTTCTGGCTCTTTTTTTCCTGAAGGTCCCTGCTCTTTAATGCCTACATGCCACGCAACTGCAACATAGGCCATTTCCACACTTAAGTTATAGAGCTATTATTCTACTTTCAACATCCTGGGGAATTCTGGGGTTGGTAGTTTACAAGGCCAGAGAACTCTCTGGCTGAGAATTCTAAAGGCCCCTCCCTAAACTGCAAACCCCAGGATTCCATACAATGCTGAAAGTGGAATAATAGCACTGTAACAGCGTAGTGTGGAAATGGCCATAGACTTCTTCAGGCTGAATTTGTCCAGTTCAGATGGAGGAAGAATTTCAGTTCAATGTGAGGAATTTATCCCAATTCATACATGTCTTCGTGTTTGGAACAGAAACATGAAAGTCGGAGAAAAGTGAAACTGACAGATATCTCAGTCAACCATTGAGAATGCAGTGGGTGAGTGAGGCAGGGAAGACAGGATGGCAAGGCAAATAGGAATTGGGCACCCCGGTCCTTCCAAAGACTAAACCTGCACATTGTTCCAGGAACTGACTAAACAAAATGTATCATTAGATGTCTACATCTGCTTTGGCTGAAGCCTAGTACCAAAGTGGGTGGCCTAAATGAGATTCAGACCTCCCATCATGTGAAGAAGACCTTTCCGCAAATGGTCCAAAAACAATGGGACGTGGACTCAAAAATTCAGGCAGCTTCAGAGGTTTGAAGCTGCTCTGACATACAGGTCTTCAAAGCCTTCGCTCTTGGGATAAGAGTTAAGACATGTATTGGGAAGCTGTTGGTCCAAAGATCCTAGCAGGAGATAACCCTTCCTATTTTTCTTTTCTTTTTCTTTTTTTTTGGAGGCGACTTTTTTTTTAGTGCCCAATGCCAACCAATAGAGCTACTGAGACAGGCTGTTTCCAAAGTGGCCCAGGCAAAATGACTTACTAGCCCAAGCTGGATCTCAACAGATGCCCTTTCCGCATGGTATTTTCCACGCGAAAGGGTGCCTGGAGCATTGCACGATTGTGAGGAGCGATCTGCATGACGCACTCACAATCGCGTGATGCTCCAGGGGCCGCAGGTGCTGACCGCATACCTTTTCATTTTTGGCTGGAAGCCGAAATGGTGCGTGATTGTGCATTGCTCCCGGGCCCCGTGTGCACTTACCTGGCATGTGGAGCCTCTGGAGCCATGCTGATCGAGCTTCCTGCCCCAGCACAGTCTGGGATGGTCCCAGGATGCACTGCGGAAGGAAGAGGTGGGGCTCTTGTGTGAGCAGGAAGCTTGTGCGGAACCGAAGGGCCCTGGATGCGAGAGCCTCTCACCGGAGGCTGCTCGCATGGTCCCCGCATCTCAGCGCTGGAAGAAGGTAAGGTGCGGAAAGGGCCTGAATCTCATTCTGTGCATGCACACGCACACACATGCATGAACACACACACACACATTTACAGATGCATGCAGTTGCTATACATACCTACACATACTTCTTTACTTTTCGTGGGAATGCAACCCTAAAAATACAACAACTATCAAGTTTGAGAAACTCAACATTCTCTCACAGCTAAACCAAATTCTCACCATTTTCAGGCCATGGAATAGTGAGATGTTTGAAAAATGGGGAAGCTTGGAATAAAAAGAGTATATTCATCCTCCTTAGTGGTCCAAACTTTCATGCAAGTGCCTATGACCAGGTCCTATTTGTTCCACAAAAACCTATTCCAACTAGAAAACATGGCTTCCTGCTCCTAATTTTACTCCCAATGGGCTTTAGGATAAAGCCAAATGTGAGCAAGTGAAACAGGAAGCAATGCTCCCTGTCCTCATTCTGATAATTTCTAGTGTAGAAGCTGAGCTTATGAAATTTACTTTTGGGGGTTACAGCTGCCTATACTTGTTGTGGGATTGTGGCAGCTGTAGTCCACCATCCCCATAACTTCTCCAAGTTCTGGAAAGAATTTTAGCACAGACACACCCCAAAATGGAATGCAGTATCAAGGGGCAGCATGATTGATCCTGCCTCAGGCAGCAAATGAGCAGGTGCTATCAGCATTGAGAACAGTGAGCTGTGAGATGAAAGATGCAGTATCAAAATTTTCACCTCCTGGCCTCTTGGTTCAAACTCAGGGGGAGGAATGAACTTTTGGCTCTGCTCTCTTTTACACAGGATTCTCTGGTCCTGCAGAATTGGGCAAGACAACTAGATATGCCCAATTAAAGATGCCATTAAACACATTACCATTGCACATTAAAATTATGGTAAAGATTTGTAGATATTGAGGTCAGACGTCTCATAGGAAGCCACCCCTGTTGACCTTGCTGGAAATCAGGCCTGGGAATTCCCTCCAGCTTTCGTTCAATTGCTAGGGATTCTGAATGGGTACGGGTGTGCTGAGCCATTTCAACTGCACATTAACCAAGGGTTCTAGTGCCAACGAACATAATGTAATTAAGGCTTTCAATCCACCAGAGGCCTTGGGAGCAAGGATGGTAAGGAGTGAGGGCGGAAGAAAGGAAAATCTAATTAAGAATAAGACTTCCTTTAAAAAAAAAGAAAGGAAAAGACTAGGCTTGAGTCATGGGTTGCTTAATATATTTAGCACATCATGGTGAGATCCTCGGCTGACAGAGGTATTTGCACTATAACATTAGGTGATCAAAGCTCCACCTCTTGTGTCAGCTTAATAAGACACATTGGGTGAACTATATAATTAATACAACCACATATTATTACCCTTTAAATCTGCAGTAATTTGCAGCTACTGTCAGATCCAAAGTAGTCTAGAGTGTATATAACGTATTGGGTGACTATTTTTAAAAAATGTAAATGGTTTATAGGTTTTATGATATAAAAGACATACAACTAATGAAGCTTCTGAGAAAGAAGATTCCTTTTACAAAGCTTTTTATGTTTCCTCCCAGCCCTATCTTTCCTTCTCATCCTCTGTCTAGCTTGAAGCTTTTTTAGCAGCATTACCATTGAGAGAATGGTGAAGGAGGGCTGGATAAACACAAGCTCTCAGTACTGGGTTGCAGAAGCACTTCTGTAATAAGCAAGGCAATGGTGGTGCAGTGGTTAAATGCCAGTACTGCAAGCCACAAGGTTGTGAGTTCGATCCTGCCCGGCTCCAAGGTTGACTCAGCCTTCCATCCTTTCGCAGGTCGGTAAAATGAGTACCCAGCTTGTTGGGGGCATGTATAGAAATGTTTCGAAATACATGCTATTTGTAAGTTGTTCGCCACCTCGATCCATATGGAGAGGCGGGATACAAGTAAATAATTAAATAAATAAAAAAATAAAGCTTGAGCAGGGAAAAAGCAGGATTCTATTATTCTAGCCAATTTGACTGTAGCTATATGTGCCTCCGTACAACAAGCAAAGTAAACAGCAGCTGCCTTTGGTATTCCTTACTCAGCAGGCATGAACAGCAAAAGAGAGACAAGGGGAGAACACACAAGACCCATGAGCTCCACCACTCCCTCCCCCAACATGCTTTTTTAGAAAGCATACATCTTTAATTTTGGTCGCCAAAATGGAAATTATTAGAAAAGTGAAAGCTGACAAAAGAAAAAAAAATCATTCCTGGATGCATTTTAGAAGCAGCTTTGCAGTAGTCTTTTTCACTGGATGCCCTTTATGCCTCATCATAAACCTCTCATTTGTTGAAGTCAATGTATTCCTTTTTGTAGCTGCTTCCAACTAACCCACAGCCAAAGCAGTCTTCCCAGATGCACCATCATGATGACGCTGGTAAAATGAGAAACTGGATGGGCATTGGCTTCCTTTGTGACTTTGCCTGCCTGCAGACAGATGCATCAGAGACTGCATACATCCAGTCTCTGTGTTCTTTTTTTTTTCCTGTGTTCTTTGAGCTCTAAGAGAGATTATTGGCAACACCCATATCTCATAATAAGGTTATTGTTATGTGCCTTCAGGTCATTTTTGACTTATAGCAATTCTAAGGTTAGCCTACAAAAGGGTTTTCTTGGAAAGATTTGTTCTGAGGGGGTTTGCCTTTGCCTTCCTCTGAGGCTGAGAAAGCGCAACCTGCCTAAGATAACCTGGTGGGTTTACATGGCTGATTCAAATCCTAGGCCGTTTTTGCACTAGACTGTTATAATGCTATTATTCCACTTTCAACACCCTATGGAATCCTGGGGTTTCCAGTTTAGGGAGGGGCCTCTCCTCAAAGGCCCCTACACCATGCTGGCTCATAATAATGACTGCTTAAGAAATACACATTCGCTGATGCATTAAATGGTAGTATTCTCTTAGCGCTATCACAAGGAAAATTAATAGAATGCACTATCATCAAATAGATCTGTCAGCAAAGACTTCACGTTGACAGCTCACCGCCTGCCATTGCTTGGTTTTCAGACAGCACAGCACTGTCTTCCCTATTAGCTAACTGATGTATTACATCAATTCTGTTTTGATTGATGAGCTCTGGGGCGGGGAGCGGAATCCCACAGAGGAGATTAACTTGCTTGCCAAACAATGCCATTGCAGTTGACCGCCCGATAGAATTGGCTCCCTGTGTGGAGTTGCTCTCAGCGGAACAGGTGGCAAATGAGGTTAAGAGAAACTAGCATCAGTACCTATGCACACACATGCACACCTTCACACTTGTTGCACAACACAGGCAATGCTACAAGCAGGGAAAAGGACAGTGGGGGGGGAAAAGACAGTGTATCCAAACGGTTTCTACTATTTGCATAACTTATGCAAATAACACACATTGCCATATTTTTTACCTTTTTTTTTTTTTTTACTTTGTATGATTTAACCTGGTGCTGCTAGCCATTGAGAAATTTCAAGGACTATGAAAAAGAGCCAGTCATGATGTCTTTGTCTGACCACTGAAAGGACCGGCCCTGTCCTATCTCTAACATTTGAGATTTCATGATGAACCTCATACACCAGAGTCAGGCATGGAGGTTTGGGGGATCCATTTAACCCTAAGGGAGATACATGCCTACCACTTTTAGAAACTGGAAGCAACATCCCAGTCATTTCTGTACTCTTGCTGTTGTTTTGAGGGAATTTTTTGGCCATGAGGGAGATGACTTAGAACAAAATAGTGCCCCCAGAGACAATTTTCCACCAATGTTGCATTTGGATGTTGGAGGGCTGGGGGGAAACAAAGACCACTTGGAACCCCACCCCATGCATTTAGCCTGTAAGCTGCATGATTTCTACCTGTGCCATACATACATCTCTGAACCCTATGGACTAGAAACCTGTTTCCTTTCTCAAATTTCAGATTCTTTGAATTGTCATCCTTAGGTTCTGTGCTTGGACAACACCTGTAGGTTTGCTTATTACACGTACTGTGCTTACTTGGAATGGAGAATGTTTGAAGGAAGGAAACAACCACAGCTAATAACATGGCAATTGGTAAAACATGCTTCCCTGCTCCCGCAGGCTGGAATTTTACTGCATTTACACATTATATCCAGGAACAGACTGCTAGTTATTCGTAGCTCTCTAATCAAAAGGGTTACCAGATAGTCACTCATCAAAAATATCAAATCCTCATGCTTTCAAATTAGTGTTGAGTTTTACATACACTCATTATAATATAGCAATACTCCAAAGGCATTGTGTTACTGCGGTTCAGGCCTACCCGGTGATAGCACTAGATATCTCTTTTGATATCAAATCATTCGGACTTCCTCTGCCACCCCGCTCCATGTGTTTGCAAGGCCTCCGGACAAGCACGTAAACAGGTGCGGCCGGTAATTGTTGGACATTCCATTCTCCACCTAGGCAGGCAGAACAGAGCCACTCCGTTGCTTCAGGGACCTCCCTGCAAACACCTCTTGCTTAAGCGTGTCTCTAAACAAAAACACCAGGCCTCGAGCCAATAGTCTTCCAAAGCCAAGCTAAGCACCTTGTATTTGCATACTGGCTATACTATTGTTACATCTGCGCTAAGTCCATCATGTTAAGCTTGACCTTTTCCAAAGCTATGTCCCGCTTCAAACTCGCATTGTTCTCACCGAGTAAGGCATGGCCTGCAGGCACAACTCACCCTATAATAAGCCCCCGATGCCGAGACCATCTCGGATCGCTCCCAAGTTCCAGACCGCCTTGCTGCCATTTTGTCCGGCAAGCTTTCCTCAGCAAATTGCGCTGAGCTTTCTTCCCTATCATCTTCAAGCTTCTTCAGGACTACGAGAAAAGGTGTCGTATCACCCATTTCCCCCGAAAATCCTTATTTCTGATTCTTCCATTAGCTGTGTGGTTGTGGTGTCTTTACTGTTTGTTTGTCTTTTAATAAAAACATCATTTTTGCTATTTTAAAACTGTCTGACTGCTTGACTGATCTGACCCCGTAGACGCTGGGTTACAAGATCCCTGCTAAGTTACCCTGCCTCTTGCTAGCTTTAGTGAGTGCTCCAGCTAATTTTCCCCAAAGTTGTGTTGAGTTTTGGTTATTTGGGTGCCCCTCCCGGGACCCCCAGAGAACAGGGTAACAATTGTTCAAAAAGTTTATTTTAAAAAGTGATTGCAGATCTTGAAATTAACTTGTTATATCTAAAAACTACTTGTAACTCATGCCAGCCCCATCATAAACAAATATCTAACTTTCCAAGCACTATCTTGAGGAGCGTCCACAAAGGCAGACAGCTATTGCAGATCTATTTCATTTCAAAGTTTTTGCTGTTGTTGTTGTTTATCTCCCATAGATCAGCTCTTGTGTAAAGCTAATGGCTTTTAATTGCCATTGAAAACTGAGTTACAACAGGCATAGCTCACAATGGAATCTGGCTGATGAGAATGTGACAGTTAAGGGAAGATAGCAGTTAAAATGGAACAAGGAATCTTGAAGTGTGTTGCAAATTACGTTTTTGTTCCTGCTAATGAAGAGGTCTTGGCATTTGAACCCTGAAACTTTGGTTCAACCACAATGCAGCTTGAAAAGAACCTGCAGAATAGACTTGGTCCTGACTACATCAGAACTTCCTTTTTCATCATGAAGCCATTTCTGAAGAGGTTGGGTGCCTGTGTAGTACATGCAGGACACTCTCATAAGCTATAGTGCCCTCCTCTCGTACTATAGGTAAAGCCAACTTAGCCAAGAAGCCTACTGTCTTCACAACCTAAAAAGAGAAGTTTTGAGGAGTGCTACAGGTTCATTTTCTAAGACCCAGTATTAGCATTAAATCACTGAGGCAAAAATGCCACAAGGAGAGACATCCATAATTATTATTTCAAAAACAAACAACAATAGGCATTTAATATTGCATACTCTGAAGTGTTTCAAATGCTTGATGTCAATGTTCTGTAAACCTACAAGCAGTTGCCTAAAGAAGAATAGCATTATCCCCTGACTGCAGCTGGAAGGTTGAGGGCAGAGAAATTTGAAAGATCAGGCATTCATTATGACACTTTCCCTAACTGCACCTCCAACAAGAATGCAAAAATGCAGGCAGCTATGGTGATCCACAGCAAACCAGAAGCTTTCTAGCAGATTTCATATCTACCAGAATCCAGAATTTTCTGAATCCAGATCTGAATCCCTGGAATGTTCTGGAAATCCACAAATCTCAAATCTTTTGAATCCTTTTTTTAAAAAGGGTTTAAAAAGCAAGGGAAAGAAAGTGTTTCTGAAGCAGAATTTGTCAAGTCTCAAGTCCTGCAACAAGGGAGGCACTTAAAAAACAAAACAAAACACAAGCCTTTAGTCCAGTCAATTCTCTAACCTCAAGTCCAGTCTCAAGTCCTGCAAGGGACATTCAAGTTAAGTCTCTAGTCCAGTCTCAATAATTCCCAACCCCTACTCTTCAGTCTCAAGTCAAAGAATAGAGATTATTTTTATCTTGCGGAGGGAGGCAGCCGAGTGGGCACAGGCAGCACAGGGAAGCACAGGCAGCTCAGTGGGCACAGGAAGCCAAAGGGCACAGGCAGCACGAGGGAGAACAGGTAGCCTCAGGTGCACACACATGGCTTTATGCCATGATTTTCATGCGCCCAGGGGCCCTCCACCCAATCAGGCCTTTGGTGGGCCCGGGAGGCACCAATTCTCCCTCCATATTCCAGTTTGAGCATGACTGTGCCCAGGGTGGGTGGGGAAAGATGGGCGGAGTGAGATCTCACGCTCCCTGCTCTCCTCCCAGTCCACCACCGCACGATCGCATGAGTTCAGGCCCCAGGGCATGCAACGGCACAACATTCTCCAGCCCTACATGCCTCTGGGGGCCTGACTGGCAATGGATTTGGAAGATTGCACTTGCCTATTTTGGCGGTCAGATTTGGATCCGTGAATCTCAAATCTTTCTCAAGGATTTGAGGATTCGGTTGGCCCATCCCTACTAATGGGTCTTAATATCCAATTTAAAACTAAAGATCTATTCACACTTAAGTTTTAGTATTTTTGCCTCGATTAAACTGTCATGGTTCAATAAGGGTAGTTAACAGTTCTCAAAGTGTGCTTTGGGTTTAGCATTGTTACTATACCCTACCACCTCTCCTACAAGATATGAGATTTTCATAAATTGAACTTATTAATGACAGGAGAACATGATTGGGGTCACACTGACTGGAGAATGTGTTCAGCATTACGCTGGCCAAAGACATGTTTGGGATCATGAAAGTTCAGATAGAATTATGTGGAGAAACCCAATGCTGATGGGTTTGGGCTAATCTCTTCACTCCTTCAGGTTCTTGGCATTGTTGAATACAATAAAAGATGAACTGCTCAGATTGGTGAAAAGTCAGAGACTATCCATAGATCTTACCCTACAGATTTCCCTCTATACTTTACCTGACTGAACATTAAGAGATTGTCATGAGTCCCATCCATGTTCCCTCATTCTGGAATTAAATAATCAGCCCAGTCCAGATTCTCTTGTCAATCCTGTGGGAAAACGTTGTCAACACACCATTTCAGGGTATGAAATAAGGGTTAAAAATACTAGTTTCAACCCCAGCCAATCATAGTACATGTAGTATGTAGCGCCCCAGACTGCTGTTCCTTTGTGCTACCTTCAGATGCTGTCTGAGTCCCGCCAGCTATTCTGGGGACTGAAACCAATACTCAGAGGGACAGGGAAACTGCATACCGTACAACTGTCCTGATTTGGCAAAGACAATCTCAATTAATCCTCTGTCATCCCATTTTCTCAGTTGCTTTTAAAATGTCCTGGTTCTCTCTCTTCCTTCTGCTTTCCCTCTTTGTCCTCAGTTCAAAATGCAAATATAGTTTGTATTTTATAAACTTAGCAAGAAGTAGAGAAGAGGAGACAGAATCCTGCCCTTCCTCATAGGTTCAGGCAAAAGCAAACTGCTGCAGCCTCTCCTGGCTCGTGTGATCTTCCTCATTTAATAACTTTTCCCATCTTGACCACACTCTGATGTTGCTTGGCTACATACATCCCAGTTATGATTTGTGAAATGTTGGAAAGTATGGCACCCTAATTGTGGAACACCAGGCCCTTGGAGATCCAGCTGGTACAAACATTGGCCTCTTTCCAGTGCCAAGTTTTGATTTATGAAATGTTAGGAGGGTATGAAATGTTGGGAGGGTAGGATATCAGTGGTGTGGCAAATGACACCACCACCCATACTCATATTTTTTTTAAAAAAAAGGTGATACCACTTTGACCCTGTGAGCCCTGGATCCACTACACCCTTCTACACCTACCTTATATAATGGACTTGTGATGTAGGTGTGATCTCAAGTAGGGATTTTTCACTAACTCATTCCTTATACTTCCATCAGGCATGTTTCTGCCAAAGTCCAGTTTCTTCTTCTTAAAGCATCCAATGGGCTAATCTAGAGGGGGTGCAAGCACAAAGGCCCCAGTATGCCTTCACATCACGGGAGCTGCATCACCCATTTGTTTTGCCATCCCTACTGTACTTGTGTGGCTTCAGCTGCAGAGCCTCATATCCATGACCTACAGTCACTTGTCAGTTGCTGTTAAGCTCTTGTGGGCAGTGTGTGAAGAAGGCTGTATGTGGCCAACTCAGTAAGCACATTCTGTCTCACTCACCGGCTCGCAAGTGAGAAGAAGGGGCAGTGTGGAGAGTGCAAAGCATCTCTGTTCAACTGCTAAGTGCTGAAAAGAGGCTCTATTGCCAAGAGAGACAATGCTGTTCTCATTCCCCTCCCTACCCGCAAGAAAATCCCAATGCTCTAGCAAACTCAAACAGCTTTCAACCCACCATAATGCTGCTGTCAGCAACTGTATCACACCCATTTCAGGAGCAGAGCTTAGAAGTTTTACTTCTTTGGACTGACAACTCTTAGAATTGCCCAGGGGACTGATGCTGGCTAGGGGATTCTGGAAGTCACAGTCCTAAAAGGTAATTCTTTCCAGCTGCTGATCGACCCTGCAGTCGCTCTGAAACCACATGATCCTTGGAGGGTCTGTAGCTGAGTGGTAGAGCATGTTTGTTGTTGTTGTGTGCCTTCAAGTCGATTCCAGCTTATGCAGCCCTAAGGTGTATCTATCTACAAAGCCAGTTTGATGCAATTGTTTGAGTGCTATGACTACAGTCCTGGAGACCAAGGGTCAATTCCCCACTTGACCATAGAAACCCACTGGGTGATCTTGGGCACACCACACGCTCTCAGCCCCAGACAACCATGTGATAGGTTTTGCCTTAGAGTCACCATAAGTCAGAAACAACTTGAAGGCACACAACAACAACAACAACAACCAGCAACAAGCACATGCATTGTGTGGTTTTCTCAGAACAGTTTCTTCAAGGGGTGGGATTGTCTTTTCCTTCCTCTGAGGCTGAGAGGGTGTGACTTGACCAAGGTCATCCAGTGAGTTTCCAGTGAGTGGGGATTTGAAATCTGGTTTCCAGAGTCCTAGTCCAACATTCAGACCACTATACCACACTGGAACAAGTAGAAGGCTCCAATCCCAATACCCCTCTCTGCCACAGATGCCAGCAGCACCACAGACTCTAGTGGGCTGCTGCTTTCAGAATAAATACCAGCCAACACAGGCAAATCTGGTGAGCCCAGCTTCCTCTGTTTCTTTTCTGCAAACTTTTTAGTGTCCCAAGAGTGGCAGATCTCAGCCTCTGGGCTTGAATCCAGCCCTGTGGGCTCCCCCTTGTAGCCATCCCTCCCTAGTTATAACACCATTTTTGAAGGGGCTTCCCAGCTTTTATAGTCCTTTTACTCATTCCAAAAGGGAGGAATGCCCCTCCTAAGAGTTAGCTCCTGGCAACTTTATGCTAAACTATGCAGTAAATTTTGATCCTTTTGCCTTTGGCCACACCCACTACTGAAATGTAGCCTCCAAGAATGTGTCTGACATCGAACGAGAAGCTGACCATAAAATTATGTGCCAATAAAATTATTGGCACATAATCTTGTGCTGGCTACTTTTTCTTACAGAAATCCCACCAACACCATCAAAGAAACTATGGCCATTTCTGCACAATGGTGCCATCCCAGCATGAGGATGCACTGCTGCTGGCCCATGATGCATGTCATCACACAACATCGTTGCAATCCTGCTGCTGGCGCATCAGCAGCCATCATGATCATGCCATATACCATCACTGGAAAAAAATCTGGTAATGGTCTCTCTTCACACAAACATGGCGTCACTAGCAGCCGTGCAGGAAGGGCAGAAGAGCTATCAAGCACTTCCTTCCTCGGTGCAGCACAGGAAGAGGTCGGCTGCACTGTGGAAGGAATGAGCATGTCCTGAATGCCACCCATCCACAGGCAACTGGCCAGGTGCAGAGGGAAGAGTTGGGTCCCACTCCCATCCTGGCAATGGCACTGCCAGGATAGCAATGGGATGATGCAGGATCAAGGTATGGTACAGAAAGGGCCATAGAATCATAGAGTTGGAAGAGATCACAACAGCCATCGAGTCCAACCTCTTCCCATGCAAGAATATACCATCAAAGCATTCCTGACAGATGGTCATCCAGCGTCTGTTTAAAAACCTCCAAATATGGAGACTCCACCACACTCAGAGGCAGCATATTCCACTTCTGAATGGTTCTTTTCCTGTGGTTTGAATCCATTGCTCTGTGTCCTAGTCTCTGGAGCAGCAGAAAACAAGCTTGCTCCATCTTTGGCCTGACATCTCTTCAAATATCTAAACATGGCTGTCTTGTCTCCTCTTAACCTTCTTTTCATCCACAACATGCTGTCCTTTTTGCACTTACCCCTTGTTGCCCTTGCCTCCTCCATTCCTCCTTTCTCTCCACTAGCTATCCTCGCTTCATGTCTTATTATATTCTTCCATTAACATTTTACACTGTGACATCTGTGGGGCATGGAGATGTCTTTTCTTTTTCTCATCTGACTAATCATGTTCACTGTATGAAGGACAGACTGAACCGGTCTTTGTACCTCACTGATCTAAAGTAAAACAAAGCACGAGCCAATGGCTTGCCTATATATTTCACAAGATGTCTCAGGCCCTTTTCGCATTTAGGCTTCTTGCGCGAGCGGGGGAGGGCGGCTCGCGCAAGAAGCCTTCTCCGGGAGGCTGTCGCTTCCCCCTCCTTCATTCTGCACGCCAAGGAACCAGCGGGGAAGCGGCAGCCTCCCGGAGGCGGCGGCGGCGGCTCGCGCGTCCACCCCCCCGCGTGCGCAAGAAAGGAGCCTGTCCCTTCCGCACCCCCCGCTCGCGCGAGAAGCAGGAGCCGCTCGCGCCGCCCCCCGCACGCGCGCGAAGTGACAGACAGTCGCGCCCGCCCGCCCCGCACGCGCCAGGAGCGACAGACAGTCGCGCGGGGAGGCGGCGGCGCGGGCTCCTTTCTCGCGCACGTGGGGGGCGACGCGACTCCTGCTTCTCGCGCCCCCCCTGCGCACGCGAGAAGCGGGAGTCGCGTTGCCCCCCCGCGCACGCACGAGAAGGAGCCCGTTGCGCCGCCACCCCCGCGCGCGCAAGAGAAGCGAAGGTAGTCGCGCCCGCCCCCCACGCGCACGCGAAGCGGGAGGCTGTCGCGAGCAGCCCCCCGCCCATGCGAAGCAGGATGCTCTCGCATCCGCAGTGCTAGCTCCCCGCCCCGCCCCTTCCTTCCGCACGGGCGGAGGGAAGGAGGCGCGACCCGGCTGCCTCCCCGACGCACCGCACTACAGGTGAGTGCGTGTGGGCGCCGGGAGCGTAGCGCGAGCGCGGGGTGATTTTCGCTTGAAAGCGAAAATCAAAAACCCCGCGCTCGCGCCGCTGCAGCCCCGTGAGAGCGCCGGAAGTGGGAGCGCGTCGTGCGGACCGACGCTCCCACTCCCGCACGGCTCACGGGGCTATTTCGCCTGGGAAAGCCCGTGCGAAAAGGGCCTCAGAGTTGCTGTTCTTGACATATTCACTTGCAGTGGACATCTGGAGGCTGAGGAAGCACAGCAGGAATTCATGCTAAGATCTGATTGTGCAAACCAAGGCCTGAACAAAAACCACAGATTTCTCTTCTGCTATACAGACCGAGTGAGCCATTGACCATTCTTCTCACCTTTCTCTCCTTCTTAGCATTTGCAACACAGGGTTACTGGAAATCAGCGTTCTACCTTGTACTGCTTGCTGCTGCCAGCTGCTCCAGGATGCATCTTAACTAGGGAGAGCTCGGGGCAGAGCACATGCTTTGCATACAGAAGGTACCACATTTGATCTCCAGTTAAGGGATCACATGCAGCAGGAGCCTCGGAGGGCCCTGGGCTCCAGACCTTGAAAAGCCACTAGCACTCATAGTTACTAACATTGGCTGAAAAAGGAAGAAGGAAGGGGAAGGGGGAAAAAAAAGAAGAAAAAGAAATGTGGCGGTACTATTTAAGACTCACTTATTTTTATCTTCACATGAACTTTTGTGGATATAAACCCACTGTTACTCCAGTTATGTTATGTCTGGTGAGAGCACTGGATATCATTTTGATATCAAACAATTTGGCTTCTACTTGACCTTTCTCTGACACCCTGCTCCACGTGTTTGCAAGGGTCCTCCGGACAAGCACGTATTTGGCGCAGCCATTAATGGTTTTATATTCCAGACTCCATTGAGGCAGGCAACTCAAGCCTCTTTGTTGCTTCAGGGAACACCTCATTGCAAACGGCACTTCTCAGTGCGATCCTTCTACAATATATGCACGGCTCTCAGCCGAGCAACTCCTTTCAGCCAAGCCATTTGCATACTGGCCATACCATTGCCATCCAGCGTTAAGCTCATCATGCAAACTTGACCTTTTCCAACTCCTTTGTCCCGCTCTAAAATCCCTTTGTTCTCACCAAGCATGGCATAGCCAGTAGGCACAATCCACCCTATAAAAAGTCTCCACTTTCGGGACTTCCTCGAACTACTTTGGACTTCCATCCCACCTTGCTGCTGGTTGTCTAAGGAAACTCCCATCAGCGAACCATGCTGAGCTTTCTCTCCCAGAACCCCATCTTTCTCTCCAGGACTATGAGACCAGGTGTCGTATTACCCACTCCCTTGAAACTCTCCATTTCTATTTCCAAGTTAGCTAGTATTTGTCATGTCTTTCATGTTGCTTGTTCTTAATAAAAATCATTATTTGTTACTTTAACGCTCATCTAACTGCTTTCTGACCCGATGCTGTATACATTGGGTAAAAGATCCTAGCTAAGGTTACCCTGCCTCTCGTTTAGCTAAGAGAGTGCTCGAGCTTAATTTCCCCCAGCTTGTGTTTTATTTGGTAATTTGGGCACCCCTCCCGGGACCCCCAACATACAGGGTAATACCACTTCTCTGGATGCAGTGCAGAGTTATAAAGCATATTTACACAGTTGTGGGAACAAGATGGAGCGTAATTTGATTCAGAAAGATGCCAATCATCACCCTTGCACTAAAGTTTCAAAAGACTGTGTCATGTGAAACAGATCTCTCAGATCTTTATAGTGGTCAGCGGTGATGTATTTAAGTCTTTTACTCCAAGTCTCATCTCAAGTCTCAAGTCTCTACCTTCAAGTCTCAAGTCCTCACAAGGTACTTTCAGGTCAAGTCTCAAGTAAAGTGTAAACCTATATTCCAGAATTTATTACAAATATTATATATTTCAACCTATATTCCAGAATTTCTGGACAGAGTTGAATAAAGTCAGTTTTAACCATTGAATTAGAGGCCCTTTTTGCACATCATTTCTAAAGTGAATGGACCCCTTGAGTGGTCCATACGATGTACTCCCATTTACGCGACGCTCAAGAGCCTAAAGTGGACCGCGCACACACCTTTTCATTTTCGGCTTAAAGCCGAAAATGGTGCACGGTCGCGCAATGCTCCCAGGGCCCGCGCGCACTTGCCTGGTGTGCGGTGCTTCAGGAGCCGGGCCGGTTGTGCTTCCTGCCTCAGCGCTAGCCTGCAATTCCCAGGTTGCACTGTGGTGGGAAGGGGCAGGGCGTTCGCGAGGCATTTGTGCAACCGGCAAGCCAGCTGTGGTGAGGAAGCAGAAGCGAAGCTCGTGCGACTGCTGCCCCCCACCTCAGCGAAAAGGTAAGGTGTGGAAAGGGCCAGAGTTGGTCCTTCACATTTGTGATTTTGTCATTTGCAATTTCAGAAGTGGGGTGTAGGATCCTTCTTACTCCCCATTCCTCTAGCTGGAGGCTTTTGTGTCAATGAGTACATAAGGATCTGAAGCTTCAGAAGTGGGGAATAGAATCCTTCTTACTCCCCGTTACTGAAGTTTCAAAAGCATCAGAAGGAAGGATCCTTCCTCCTCAATCCCACTGCCTAGCACATTTTCTGATCCTGTCTGAGAGACACACACTGCACGCTGGGGGTGAGTCTTGCCTTCTGCTCTTAGGAAAAGTTTTAGAAGGCTCCTCCACTATGCAGCAGGGACAGATTGCTGAGCAAACCTCAACTCTGCCTCAATCCCATCGCCTAATCCATTTGTTGTTCCCCTCCAAGAAACATGCTTATACTTTGGGCTTGAGACAGGTTGTCATGTGACCAGTAGGCAAAAAGAGATGGAAGCACTGTTCAAAGTTGTAAGATTTCTGGATGAATGGGTTATGTTACTGAACCAAAGGCAGCAAGTCAGTCACTGAAAATATACAAGTCACAAGTCAAGTCAATGTATCATTTATTGCTGAGTCAAATCCAAGTTGAGTCATCGAAGAAACTTACATCCGACTTGAGTCTGAGTCAATTGACTCAAGTCTACATCTTTGGTGGTCAGTTAGTGTCAGTGTGTGAAAGCAATACATCAGTTTACCAAAAGACTTTTGGTAAGCAGATTTACTGACTGTAAAGCAGATCTGTATCACATTAGTCAGCCCTTCGAAAATTTAGGGTAGTGGTCATGATTTGCATCTTTCAGGATCCCATTGTGTTCCATCTCACTCCCACAACTGTGTAAATATGCTCTAAACCTGAGTATTTATAATCACTCTGTATTGCATTTGAAGAAGTAGGTTTATAGCGATGAAAGTCCATGCAAAAATTTTTTTAAAAAAAAAAGTCTTAAAGGTGCTGTCATATTTCTTTTTCTTCTTTTTTTCCCCTTTCCTTCCTCCGTTTTATGCTGTAAGAGACCAACGGGGCTACTTCTCTGAAAACTGTAACATTGGCTTAGATAATAGATTTCAACATCCATCTGCCCCAGCCAGCATTGTCAGCTTCCAAGGGTGGCGGATTTTAGAAGTCCAACAAAATCAGGAGGCATATGGGTCCTCCAACCATGGAGTGGAGCAACGCCAAATGTTGCTGGGCTGCAGCCCCCAGCAGCCCTACCTAGAATAGGCAATGATGAGGAATAAGAAAATGCACTAAAAAACAACATCGGCAGGACCACATGGTTCCTACTCTTGGCCAAGGTCAACCAGTGGTTCACCTCAGCGGAAAGTGCAGCTTCATGAGGTCAACTTACAAAACTTTAGATTGCATTAAAATCAGGGCATCTCGAAAAGTTATTAGTTTAAGATTTATAAGTTAATTTAAAAAATTAAAGATAGATTTTGCAATGTCACCAGAAATATTTTCGTCGGGAATTATGGATAAAGGACTAGGCAGTAAATACGGACTGCTTCTTCAGGACATGAGAACAGTTGCAAGAATGCTGTTTGCCCAAACATGGAAACCAACTGAAGCATCGAGAATGGAAAAGCAAGCTGTTAAAAGTTGTGGATTTTGCCCAAGTTGCAAAACTGATATGGATTTTAAAAAATAGACCAATTGAAGGTTAAAAAAAAGGGGAAAAAAAGCCCAGAAACCGTTTAATCTGTGGTTATGATTATTAGTAATTCTCGTCAACTGAATGTATATAGATCTGTATTGGTAGAACAAGACATTAGATATTAACTGATTTATCTTTCTCATTACAGTTTGTATGGTGGTGGCAGACTTCTTCATGCTTCAGTTAGTTAGTGTAGTTAAGAAGTATTATGGTAACAGATTAGTCTTTTAGTCTTTTAGCAATATTTTTTTCCTATTACTGGTATGTTTTAGACTATCAATCTAGCTCTTAGTTTAGTTCAATCTAGCTTAGTTTTAGCTTTATTTATAAATGTATATTGTCAACATATAGTGGTTCTCATTCCTTCTTTTTTTGTTGTTGTAAATTAGTAAATATGAATGAATAAAAATAAATGCATGCGGATGGTCACATCAGAACTTGGGACATTTAAAGATACAGACAATGGAGATGAAGAAGGAATAGGCTGAGCTATATTAACTGAAGACTTTAATTAGATAACTGTAATTAGAGAAGGCATAATATTAGTATTTGAGAATTAGAGAATGGTTTTTTATTATTAAAGATTAGAAATAATGGGAGAAGCTTTAACTTTTTTAGAGCAGTGTGGCAAGTGGGAACAAGGAGTTAGAGGGTTTGACTAGCAGGGTTAGAGTTGTTATGGTGGAACATTATTTTAAATATATTAGAGTATTCTACATTTAATATACGTAGACAAGTAACTATACAATAAGTATAAATGTTGTTAATTTTTATATATACACAATATAGATTAGTATTTTTATTTTTTAGGTATGGTTATTGTTATGGGATTTTGAAGAAGTATAACAAATGTTCATTAACAGCTGTCCTCTGAGGAGCTGGAAGTCATAATTATCATTATTTTATCTCCTTTTGTATTTAGTTGTTAACTTTAGGTGTTTAGTTTAGTTTCTTTAGTTTAGTTTGTAGCTGTTTAATAGTTTGTCTGTATCTATTCCCTTATATGCCATTTTATGTTTGTTAAATGTGTATTTAATAAAAATATTTATTTTTACGTTTAAACAAAGTAAGTATTTTGTCATTGACTTTTATTTTATTTTGAAAAGAACTTGTTACTATCTGAAGAGTGTTACTCTTTGTTTCTAAAAATACACTTGGAAAAAGTAACTTCACCAGAAACAATGTTTTAGGGCTAACATTACCTGTTGCACACACACACACACAAAATAACAATACAAATCACTAAATTACTTTAGAAAATTAATGTTTTTATGCTGTCCAAAAAAATCACACATTAGTGGTATTGTCAGTATTTGTAAGGTATTACTCTCAACTTCTGGGTGATATAAGGATAACAGTGACTGGATTTTCTCTGTGAAAGGGCAGCCTAAAACTAAGTACACAGAGAAGCCCTAGACAGGCATCCAAATAACACAGGTGAGCAGGACAATGAATTGCTTCCATGTCAGGTGAGTGGCAAATCCCCTCTAGGTTTTTTTTGCAGATCTCAAGGGTCCAAGGTACTGAACACTCTTCCCAAAATTAGGTTCAGCATCTCAGATAGCTCATTTGAGCTCAGTGTGCATTAAGGAGGGAAAGAATACAGTCCTCCCTCCACAGTCATGGGTTTGACATTCACAAATGTGATTATTCACGAGGCACATGCTTGCCTCCCCCCAGTTTTCCTCCTCCCATCCCTTGCATTCCTCATCCCAGGCTTGCGAAGGTTGTTTTTTTTTTTTAAAAAAAGATTTTCTTTTTTCCTTTTGGGTAAGCAAAACCCACCACCACCACTGCTGAAGGCATGGCCTCTCTGCCATGTGGTTGCACATTCTGCTGTGTATTGGCTCTTGATTAGTCAGCTGCTCCTTTCTCAAGATGGCCACTGGAAGTAATAGAACTCCAGAACTCCCCTCTTCTCCATCTGAGGGGAAAGTACCAGTAAGCTTTTTAGGTTGTCTTCCCTTCCCTCAATGCCAGGGCCAGAGGCAAAGGAATGCGGGGGAAGCTCCAGAGGGGAATCATTGGGAGGAGTTGTTCACAGTTTTTCTACTTTCATGAGGGTTATAAACTCATAGAATCATAGAATCATAGAGTTGGAAGAGACCACATGAGCCATCCAGTCCAACCCCCTGCTATGCAGGAACACCCATCAAAGCATTCCCAACAGATGGCCATCCAGCCTCTGCTTAAAAACCTCCAAAGAAGGAGACTCCACCATACTTGGAGGCAGCACATTCCACTGCCGGGACAGCTCTGACCATCAGGAAGTGTTTCCTGAGGTTCAGGTGGAGTCTCCTTTCCTGCAACTTGAATCCATTGCTCCTTGTCCTGGTCTCTGGAGCAGTGGAAAAGAAGCCCTCTCCCTCCCCAAAATGACATCCCTTCAAATATTTAAACATGGCTATCATGTTCCCTTCTTAACCTTCTCTTCTGCAGACTAAACATACCCAGCTCCCTAAGCCATTCCTCATAGAGCATGGCTTCCAGACCCTTCACCATTTTGGTCGCCCTCCTTTGCACATGGGTCAATATTCTTCTTGAATTGAGGTGCCCAGAACTGGACACATTATTCCCAGATGAGGCCTAACCAATGTAGAATAGAGTGGTACCATTACCTCCCTCGATCTAGACATCATACCCCTATTGATGCAACCAAGAATTGAGTTGGCTTTCTTGGTTGCTGCATCACACTGCTGACTCATGTTCAGCTTGTGATCTCCCAAGACTCCTAGATTCCCTTTCACACGTACTGCTATCCAGTCACATGCCCCCCATCCTATATTTGTGCCTTCCATTTTTTCTGCCTAAGTGCAGGGCCTTACATTTATCTCTGTTGAAATTCATTTTGTTAGCTTTCCAATCTCAAGGTCATTTTGAAATTTGATCCTGTCCCCTGGGATATTAGTAACTCCTCCCAATTTGGTGTGATCTGCAAATTTGATCAGCATGCCCTCTACTCCTTCATCCAATTCATTGAGGAAGATGTTGAATAGCACTGTGCACAGGACAGAACCCTGCGGTTCTGTGCCCCAAACCCTTGTGAATGTGGAGAGGCTACTGTATATGAAAAATATTCAAAAAAATGGTCAAAAACATGTTTTTCGAATGTTGAGAAACCCTGATGAGAATCCTCAATCAATGAAAATCTTTGTTGGTTGTGACTTAGTCTGTACAAATGCTATTTTCTGTGCAAACATTTCCTTTGCAGAAAGTACTGGGAGTTTTTCTCATGCACATGCAAAATGTAATTTTTGCACATAATAAGGCCCCCAACTGCAGCCTTTTCTGCTTAAAAACAATATTTTGTGCAAAAATATTATTTTCTGTGTGCAAAATACTGTTTCTTGAAAAATGTGAATTTTGCAGAGAATGGGTCCTGAACTGCAATTTTTGAAGACGTTATTTCAGTGGGAAGATAATGTACAGAATTACCCATTGCTTCTTTTGAGAACAAAATCAGTGAATAATTATATTCCTAGTGTGGATTCACCACCTCTCAGACATGGAAGCCACCAGCTACCATTGCATATGGGATTCCACACTAATCTCACCCTCAATGTCACCCCACCTCCTTCCTTGTTAAGCAACATGGCTGGAAGGCAGAATCGATGCACTAATAACTGAATACATTTCAAATCATCCGTGCACTCGGGAACGCTGCAGTCTCCCAGTTGTGGGAAGCATTCAAACGGTGCTCAGCTGAGCATGCTCAGAATCCCCCTTGAGGCCTGTCCACTCATTACTGAAAGATCAGGCATGGATCCAGCACACACAGTGGTAGCTGCCTCACTCTTATGGCTCCTCCATGTTGTAGCTCCTCAAACATTCTTTGAAAGCCTGCAAAGAAAGCCAAAAGTGTGATGCTAAGGCTCAGTCAGAAGCAGGATTCCCAGCGGGGGAAGGATTTCACAGTCTTACATACCTCTTTGATTCCCACTTCTTGCCTACAAAAGCAAAAAGTGTAAGCATAGGCCAAGGTAAAGAATTCTAACTTCTACTGGCACAGAATAGGGATTGCTTTACTGTAGAATTCTGGAGGGGGGGGATTTAATCCTAACAACAGAGAAACAATCTATATTAAACCATAAATGGAGCTTTCAGCTTCTGTGAATTCATACACTGCAGCTTCAGCAAGTGCAACTAAAGCCATTTCCGCACAGGGCGAGGGAATCGCCCCACGCTGCTACTTACCTGATCTTCTGGCGGTCCGGTCTGTTCCGGGGTGAGGAGGAGCAGTGCGTGGTCGTCGCTCCGCGCTGCTCCGGTGTCCAAAATGGCGGCTTCTGGTTGGTCGTGGGTTTTGACCAACCGGTGAAGCTTGCCAGCCTAAAGCCTACCCTTGGCAGCTCGCAGGCTCGCATTGGTGCAAGCCTGTGAATCTGCACAAGGGAGCAGGCTTGCAGTGGCACGCTCTGTGTTTTTGAAAGACTGGAAAAATCAGGTCTTTCAAAAGCACGCTGAAGGACCACTTGGGGTCGTTCCGGAGCGGACTGAGGTGCAAGTAATCCGAACTCAGTCCGCTCCTAGGTGCAGACGTTCTCCATGGAGGATGCACTGCACCGTTTTAAATACCCCGTGTGGAAATGGCCAAAGTTATTTTATGACTTCACTCTCCTTTTCACAGACCACCCACCTTCTGGATTTGACATCTTTTTCTCCTGGGCAACTTGGAAAATTCATGAACATTCCATGACATCACAGAAACTCAGCCACCCTGGGACAGTCTGAGTGTTTCTCTCTCTCTCTCTCTCTCTCTCTCTCTCACACACACACACACACACACACTCACACAGAGCTATAGTAATTCTGGCCTTCTCTTCCTTTGCCTTTCTCCTCTTGTCTCATGTTTCATCGGGTAATTTAATCCACTTCCCCTTAAAATAGGCCACTTTCCCTTTGTAACATTTCCTCTGTTTAACAATGAAGGAAGAAATCAGTCTGGTTCTTTCAGCAGTACTGCTCCCTCCCTCCTCCCCCAGGCAGAGGCGCTGAACAGTTTCCAAGTGAAGTCAACTGGAAAGGCAGAGTAGAAGAGACACAGGGAGGGAGGGAGGGAGGGAGGGAGGGAGGGAGGGCGAGCGCCCTCCTTCCCCTCTGCCCACCCACCCTCTCGAGCAATAAGGAAATGGAGGAAAAATTAATACTAAAAAAGTTATTTCCCCAATGTACGGATGCTGGGCTGCAGGCCCTCACACAGGCAGCTGGGAAGCAAGCCTCTCTCTTTCCCATTTGATTTCTGGCTGTAATGTGTCCGTTTGCCAAACCAAGAAATGACTGGAACCTGGTGGACTGAAAAAGCCCTAGAGGAGGACTCGTATAAGGAAGAAGAGAAGATATGATATAATTGCTATTATTCTTATTTACCGGAGGGTTGCAGGCTCAGTTGCTTCTGTAATGCAGAGCTAGCCATGTGATGAAATCCGATTTCAGGAAACAATAAAAAGCATCGCTTGACCATGAAGTACTGTAATGTGTCTGTCCATATTCCAGCTCAGAGGGAGGTTCTAGTCTCTGTACTGAGCCACTAGATGGCTTTGAGCCTGCTGGGTGAGATAACTCTCTCTTGACCTGGAAGCTGAAATAATATTAGCCATTAATTTACGGTGGAGGTGTCAAAATATAATGAGAAATGATCACCCAACAATAAGGAATAGCAAGAAATTGCTTTGGCCCTTTTCGCATGTTACCCATTTGCATGGCTGGGGGGGGGCGTCTCGCGCGAAAAGCCTCATCCAGAATGCTGCCGCTTCCCCGCCCCTTCATCCCGCAGGTCGCTTCCTGGTAGCGTGACCGTTGCACTAGCGCCCCGCCCCTTCCTTCCGCAGCGCAGTCTGGGAGCTGTAGGCTGTGCTGGGGGAGGAAGTGTGACCGGGTTGGCTTGTTCGGTGCACCGCACGCAGGTAAATGCATGAGGGCCCCGCGAGCATTGCACGACCACACAGTATTTTCGGCTTAGAGTCGAAAATAAGAAAATGCGTATGCATCCCACTTTAGGCTCCTGAGCGTTTTGTGAATGGGAGTGCATCATATGGACTGACAGACTGACTCAAGGGGCCCTTGCGCAAAAAAAACCTGTGCGCGAAAAGGGCCTTTGTCTTCAATGAAAAGCAATGCTTCTAACACTGAGATACCCATTGTGAATAGGGTAAACAACCGCAAGATTCTTCTCACTTGGACAATTTTACTGGGGGGAGGCTGTCTAAAACATCTACATCTGTATTTACGAAACAAACTTTTATGCAAAAACAAAAAAACAAGAATTGTGCAAAACAGCACAACAATTTTCTGTACAAATGGTTTTTAAGAAGCCCTGAAGTGTCAGCAATGGTCAAAACTTGTGTCAAAATTCTAGTAATGTCACACAAGGAGAAAACTTTGGAACCAGGCATTTTTTTAAAAAAATGAAAAAGTAATATCATTGGGAAGCATTTGTACTCATTTCCAGCATGAAGAAAAGTCTTGAAATCCATTGGTTTTGCATGTGAGAACAAAATAAATGGAAATTTGCATCCACAATGTATGCATGCACACACATAAATTTTAAGGCTGCTAGCTTTTGTGTAATAACTTGCAAGCATACACAACATTCAGCTGTTGTTCATCCCTCTCAGGCTTCATGCTCCTGATCAGCAGTGTTAAACACAACTCCTGGATGACACAGGAGACACCTGCCCCCACAACTAACAATCTTTAAATGCATTATGTTAATACTAGGTTAATTTGCAGGGGGTTTTGTTGCTGTTTTTTGAGCTTGGCATTTGCTAAGAACAGAAAGCCTGCTTGTTCAAGAAACCTTCTGAATGCATTATTTTCTTAGTCAATTTTGAAAAGGAGGTGGTAAGGTTGTAAGTAATGGTTTTATTACTGCTCTTGATTTTTTTAAAAAAAAATGTTGCTTTTTCTTTTGATTTTAATGTTAGAAAACAGTATCAATTGGTGCAGGCTGTCTTCCAGGGTGCGTGCATGCACGCACACACATACACGATGCCTAACTCCAAAGAAGGATCCTCAGATCCATGCATTTTGAACTTAGTTGTCTCCAGAGAGTGAGACTCTCTCAAAGAGCAAAACCAGGGGCTTTCCTATATGGAGAGGGCACCAGTGGCTCTAGAGGATAAGCTGTGTTGAAGTATGTATCAATGAGGACAGGGGGTAGGAGAGATGGTGGACATCAGGCCTTCTACACCAGGAATGGAAAGACTATTTGAAAATATTTGAAAAATGGATGAAAAATGAGTTTTTCACAAGTTGACTAACCCTGTCGAGAAGAATCCTGGACTGACAAGAATCTTCACAGTTTGGGATTTAACCTTGTATAAAATTCTCATGTGGCTTTTTTTGCACATGCAATAGCATTTTCTGCACAGAAGATGAGATTTCAATGCAGAAATATTGTTTTCTGTGCAAAAAAAAAAAAAAGGTGTTCTATGCAGAGGATGCTGTTAATTGGGGACCTTTTCTTTGCAAAAACTGCAGACGGTTTATCTGCACAGAAACTAGCATTTTCCATGCAGGAAACAACTTTTTCCGCACAGAAATATGATTTTCCTCACAGAAAATGCTGTCTGATGCATGCAAAAGGCTGTTTTGTGTATAGAACAACCATGTGTAAATTTTGTGCAGAATAAGTCCTGTAAATAGGCTTTGAAAGCTGCATGGTTTTCAAAGATTTTCTCACTGAGGAAAAAAACTGCTAAAGACGTTCAACAAGAAAATGAATGAAGACTGACTTCCCTATTTGCCACCATCTCAGGGGATAGGAGTGTTTGGGCTGCCAGTAGTGTGATAAACAAGTCCCTCCAGTCCAGTCCTAAGACTGGGGAAACTAGTTAATAAGATCTTGACATGAATAGGATACCAAACAACTACAAAGAGGACAGCAGATAGCTTGGGCTTCTGTTAAGTGGTGGTGCCGGGGCAGCAGCTCTGTTCAGATTACCCATAGGTAGATCTTGGGGGTGAGGAGGACTATTAGAACTCCCAGAATCCTCCAATCAGCATTCCCTGCTGGGAGATTCTGGGAGCTATAGTTTAAAAAGTAACGTTTCAAAGGACTTTGCATAAAATTGAGTTATGCAAAACTTTTGACAACCAAAAGGTGCAAAACACATGGAGCAAAGGCAGACATGACATGTGACAACTCTATAATCTCACATCCACATGTATCTGCACATAAAGAGATCCTGGCCATTTCAGCCTATTGGCAACAGGCCTTGAATTTCTCAGTCTTTTCCTCTCATGGTCATATTGGTTTGTATTCTCTCTAGCCATTTACCTCTTTAACAGATCACAGCTACTCAGGCCAGGGACCCCAGTCTGCATTCAAGGCCCGAGCAAGACATAGCAGCAGAGGGTTGTGTAAGATCTCCCACGTCTCTTTGACTTAACAGTGCTGTTGGCGGCAGTGGCGCAGTGGAGGAGGAAGAGGAGGGGAGGGAAACAAAACCCAAACAGACTGTGACCCACATGACAAATGACATGTTCCAGGGTGATCCATCCCATGAGGCTCTTTCCTGCCATCTCGCTTTACAGCAGGGGATACGACAGGAGGCTGTAACATGACATGACAGAGACATGGTAGCATGCGAGGTTTTCGAGGAAAGTCAGAGACTCTTGAGGAAGACACAGGCTGCAATTGTACATGCCTTGCTAAGTGCTTCAATGATCACTGGGGAATCTCTCCTCCACCCTCCATATTCCTCATGCTCTCCCATTTACCCACATTACCACCATTCATAAGTTAAGCTTCTGTTGTGTGTGTTTTTTAAAGCATTGTAGCCCTCCAGAGAAGGTTCTTCATGTCTTGCCCTGTAACCAGACTTGGGCTCACTCCCATCATACTGTGACTAGTGGCAGCCTGTAAGTTGCCCAGGTCAGACATAATGTTAAACCAGGGTTAGAGAACCTGTAGCCCTCCAGATGTTTACAATCTACCATTTGCATGATCCTTCACCACTGGGCAAAGTGGATGGGGGTGATAGGAATTGGAGTCCATCACCACCTGGAGAGCCATGAGTTGCCTAGTTCAGTGCTAAAACACCTTTCAGTGCTACATGAGCAAAGCTGCCCCCAATCATGGGTTCAAGTGATCCTCACTCTCCATTCTTCCCCTAACTTGCTATAAGCAGATCAAAAACATACCACTAAGGTTTAAACTAACCATGGCTTGCCATTACATCCAACAAGGACAAACTATAACCAGCATGAACTCAAGTCATAGTTTCTGATTGTGGCTTCTATCAATAAATCTGCCTTCTCCAACCTCTAGCTACAATGCCCATCAAGTCCAGTTAGCATGGACAACATGACAGGAGACGGTTGTCAGCTGCAGCCCACATATAGCTTACTCCCTTGGATTCATTAAATTCATAAGAACCTGGGAAGTCAACACTTATGTAAGCTCCACTGATTCAACTGATGTATTTTAATTTGAATAAACAATTAGACTTGGGCCCAAAATATCTGGAGGTGCTGAGATTAGGGAAGGCTGCAATAAACCATAGACTGAACTGAGTGAAGTTCATGAGCAATAACAAATCACATTTGGTTTAAAATATGGACACAGAGGTTTCCAGTTTCCTCCTCTAGCACAGCGCTTCTTAAACTATCTGATATGAGGAACTGGTAGGACTTTTCCCCTAATGTGCCATCGACTGGTACTATATTTGTGCCCATTCACTTCAATTGTTTCTTTCTTTCCTGGAAACCCCGTGAACCAGCAGAGAATAGCTTGCAGACTGGCATTCAGTTCAGAGACCACCACTTTGAGCGGCATGTTCAAGAATACAAGGGTAAGACCTAAAGTCAAAGGCTGATACATACAGTGCTCAACTTCTCAGTTTTGTTGGTATAAGGCCTGAACACCAATGAGGGAAGGGTCTCAGGGGTACATTCCGTCAGTGGGGTAGGGAAAAAATAATGGGCAGAGTCAAGCTAAGTGGGCAGTCCCAGATACAACTGTGATGGCTTTGGCTATGTTTTCCACATGCCATGCCAAGTCAGGGTCAGTTCTATGCATGTCAAATCAGGGATAAGCCACAGTGCAATGGCTTCCCTAGAGGCAAAGGAAACTCAGTTTTGTGCAACCATTTCCTGGGCTTTAAACAGCCTCTTATCTCTGATTGAAAACAGGAGCAAAAGAAGTGAGACAGATGGGGATTCCTTGTAAGCCAAATCTTGGCCATGTTCCAGATTTTCTCTCCTCTTTGTTTAGTTTTGCATGCCAACCGGACCACTGAATAGTCTTGCTTCCTGTATTAGCATTTTACCCACTCCCACATTTCCTTAACTGCCCCATGGAACTGACAAAGTCTCTTAAATTTTATTCCATCTCTCACATCCTCCTTCCTTCCCACCACCTCTCTCTCTTACACACACACACGCATATCAAGTTTCAAAGGTTAAATTGACTTGGGGTCTATTTCTATCTCATTGATGATAGCACTCAGTTCCCTCCTGGTACATTAAGCAAAATCATTTCTAGTAAATGGACTTAACTGATTCTCAATTGCATGTTATCCCCTACCCTACATTTTAATTTTTTTATAAAGAAATTTCTATCAAAACTTTTGAGATCCCAATTTTAAACCCATTCTTCTCTGATCTGTCCTGAACAGTTGAAATGAAACTCTTTTTTCTTTCTTTCTAGAAAGACATCCTGGTGCCTATGCTACATATCATTTTCTTCACCTTGTTTGTGAATTCCTCAGGGGCATCCAGTTAGGAAACTCTATTGAAGAAAATATGCAGTAGGAGAGTGAGTCCTCCAGTAAAATAAAAATATATTTTTGTAAACAAAAAATAAAAATAAAATTGTGTATGAGACTATGAAGGTTCCAGTTCCCTGTTAGTCACACCAAAGCAATCTGTTGGGAAAAGAGAAAACTTTTACACTGGGCCCAAGAGCTAAGATAGTCTTGGACACTTGTCCTACCTTCAGCTTCAAATAAAACTTAAGCTTGTATAAGGGGAAAGGAGAGCTTCTACACAAAGATGTCTTTTGAATACTGTTACTCCAGTGGGAAAACCCTATCCTGGAGTCTACAATTTTGATATTAAATATGATTCCATGTGCCTGAGAGTTTGCTGGATGAGCACGTAGGCAGCAACGGTTGAACGATCGAAAACCAGGTCAGGCCAGTAAAATCCCCAGGAGACCTCAAGCTGCGCAAACCCACAATAAACAAAGGGTCCTCAGCCCCTGAGAAGCCAACTCGAGGGGATTAGCGTATTTGCCCCAAGTTGAGCAAATATCCTATCAGGAGAGGACCATTTACATGAAGTCACACCACAACCAAATGCAGCTGAAGATCCTGAGACTTTGGCAAAACATTGTAATCTCATCATGCAAAGGAAGTTACCATTGTGGAGCTTCTTTCTTGTTGCAACACCCATTGTTCTCCCCAGGAAAGGATTAGCCCTCCAGATACTTTTTCGGCTACAAATAACCCCAGTTTTTGAATGGTTCTTTGGATCACTCCCAGTCTTCCCAGCAGACCGTTGCTCCATCTGTTGAGTAATCCCCTCAGCCCTCTCCGTGCTGAGCCCCACTTCTCCACTGTTTTTCTGGACCCAGGACTTCAGGAAAAGGTGCAGTATTACCCCAGCTACAACCCCTTCAATATTCCCCTATCCAGTTTCCTCTCTTTGCTTCTTAATAGATCTTGAGTGAGTGTGTGGGTGATTGCACTGCTGTGTGAGACTTTCATTCAATAAAATAATTTATTGGACATTTTTGTTTGGTTTTTGGCTTGGCCTGACAGCGTAAAAACTGGGTAAAAAGACCTCACTAGGTTACCCTGCCTTTCACATTGCTATTGCTCGTGCTCTGGCTAGTTTCCATTCCCCACCCCATGGAGAACATTGAGGTGTCCCCCAAGGGACCCCAGAAATCAGGGTAACAATACCACACATAATTTTTCAAAATCTCTTAATGCAAGAAGAAACAAGTCAGTCCTACAATCACCTCCCTAGTCTGGTCACTGACTCCCCACCCCATCTCTCTTAGATCATTTGCACACTACACTGTTATAGTGCTATTATTCCATTTTCAACATCCTGTGGAATTCTGGGGTTTGTAGTTTACTGAGTCCAAAGAGCTCTCTGGCTGAGAATTCTAAAGGCCCCTCCCTAAACTGCAAACCCCAGGATTCCATAGGTGGTTGAACGTGGAATAATAGCACTATAACAGTGTAGTGTGGAAATGGCCTTAATCTCTTTATCACTCAAATGCTAGAAAGTTTATAGGAGTAAGAAAGGACTAGCAGGGGGAAGATGAAAGGAGTCTATGCAGACTATGGTTTACTCCATGGGTGGAGGAACTTTGATGCTCGAGATGTTTTGGACTATAGCTTTTACAACTTTTTTTGTTCTGCTGGCTGAGGCTTTTGGGAGTCCAAAATATCTGAAAGGCCAAGGGTTCCCCAGCCCCTCCAATAACCCGTTGCTATTTATGATGGGAGTAACAGTCTAACACCTCTAGAGGGGGCATATTGGGAAAGGGCTCATCCATTCAAATAGGAGCTTTTTATTCAGAAAGGCCTTTGACCATTAACTGGTTGCTATGGAAGGGTCTTTTAATGGTGGGGCATTGTCCTTTTACTCCCTTTTCTGTTTTTAATGCTTTTCAACTGCTTTCCTTCAAAGCTTGTTTTTAACAGTATAATCTTTTTTTCTTTTAGACAATGCTTTTCAACATCATTTACTGAAACCCTTCCACTCTGCAATTAAGGAAATGTATGGATTTGTGGAGCAAACTGTGCTTTGTCCCACCACCCACCTTGGGAGGTACAAAATGGATGATTTTGTAGGAAAAGACAAACCTGAGACCCTTCCACACTACACAATTATACTGCTGTGATTCCATGTTTAACTGCCATGGCAACATCCTATGGAATCCTGGGATTGGCAGTTGAGGGAGGGGCCTTTAAAATCCTCATCCAGGGAAGAGCTCCTCTGGTACTTCTGACCAAACTACAAGCCCACCAGGATTCAATAGGAGGGCAGTTAGTGGAACCCAAAGGGCTATAACTGTGTATTGTGACACACTTGTTTATTTTGAGCTGCATTTTGTTTCAGTCTGTACCATAAGCCACCTCAGGTCCTGCACTAAAAGAAAGGTGCAATGCAAAACAAAGAAATAAATAACAGAGGATTTTAACAAGAAGATTCTGGGAAATGCTGCTGGGGGGTTTTTCATGCCCTTCCGTTAAGCTTGGTCCAGCTCTTGAAAGAGATGAAACTCACAAGGATGCTTTGTGGCTGATTTTCACAGGCTTCTATCTGATTTCCAGATTGCATGGCAGTACCCTAGCCTCCATGCAACATGGAACAACCTCCTCCAACTAGGCAAGTTCTGGATGTGGCTGGACTAAAACTTCCATCATCCCCAGCCAAGCCTCAGATTAGTTCACACCAAGTCTGTGAAATATAGAAGCCAAATGGGGCAGGGAGGAGGAGGTCATTGTTTGGGACTCTTCCCTCTCCCCATGGCTCGCAGCAAGGCACAGAATAGTTGCTCCCCTGCTGTTCCATTTTTCATTGTTTGACTTGAAGCTCCCATTCATCTGTCATCCGGTTATCGGCTGGAGCTGCCTGCCTCAGTCCCAGGAGCAGCACACATACAAAATATAATTGCGAATGCCCATCCAGGTGATGAATTGAGCCATAACCCCACACTCTCAAAACACCTGCCTGCCTGTCGAAGGAGCTTTCCTTCCCTTTCCTTTGTTGCTCTTTTGGAAGCTGCTTTCTTCCTCCTCAGCAGTAGCTCCCAAGGAAGAAGAAAGAATTATCAGTGGAAACCCCATTTTACTTTGGAGCAAAGCACACTTCAAAGCTGGATAGTAAATTGTTTGTCCCCTCAAAAGACTAGAGCCCTCCCTTTTTAAGCAAGCACAACAAAGCCTAAACCAACAGAGAGGCAAAGCTTTCCACACACAGAAAAAGATTTTGGAGTAAAATCCCCACCGTCCCTTACTTCAGGGCCATGTTGTATAAGATTGATGGAAGTTGAAAAATAAAACACCCCTTCTGTTGACCAAAACGACATACCCCTAAATACATAAGTTACCCTTTGTTTTCTGCCTTGAACCGTTTTGACATTGAAAAGTTTTTCACAGTACAACAATGTATACTTTTGAGACAGAATTTGTGTTTTGCTGATTTTTTCCCCACGGGATTATATCAGGCTGGGAGACATGGGGCTATTCAGCCATCGTGTACCCTCTCACTGTAACTGACATAGCAGGGACTTTCCTGATTAACTGTTTGTTGCCCCATTTTTGCAGTTGTTTTTCAAATGTCCCAGTTTCTCTCTCCTCATCCCATTCCCCCCCCCTTTGTTCTCAGCTTGCTTCAACTGTTGCAAACTGAGTTCCATTGAATTTTACCCTTCCCAATAGTCTCTGGTAAAAACAAACTCCTGCAGCCCCTCCTAGCTTGTGTGTTCTTATTCATTAGTAATTTTCGCCATCTGGAGCATACTCTGACATTGTTTGGCCACAAATGCTCCAGTTTCCATCCACAAAATATTGGAAGGTGTGACATTAAGGGGTTGACATTTCCATCAGCTTTCTAGCCAGCATAGCCAATAATGAGGGGCATTCCAATCCAACAGCGTCTGAAGGTAACATGCTGTGGGTGGGAGAATTTTGTCAGAATGAAGAGCCTAAGATCATAGTAAGCAGCATAAGGAAAAGCATTTGACTATAGATTCACTGCACTGCAAGGTGTTTGGTTCTGAGTGCCAAGAGCGTGTTTTTCACACTTCCTCCACATTTTAAGAAAGGCTGTCTACTCTTATAAGTGTTGGTCTCAGACGACCTAACTCCATCCTCTCTTCAGACCAAGTCTTTGCATGCACATGAAGTCACAGACCCTCTATCTAAAAAAATTCAAATCAGGTCCTTCTCCATATCCTCTTATCTATCTTTTCTCTTACCAACTGCACAACGTCTACATTTCTATGTTTTTATTAAGTGAGGCTGCCGTTCACTGTGAATACTCGATCAAGATGGAGATATGTGGGGGCAGGAAGAAAGGCATTAAAATCCCAGAGACTGGTTGGTTTACGGTTCTCATTTTTCCCATATGCAGAATGGGACTCCAAATAGAAAACATTAGCAGAGAAGTGCACTGTACAAGCAGTGAGCTGGCAGCCATTTCTCTGAGCACAGCTGTTGGAGAAAAGAGTTCATACTGAAAGTCGCTGGCTCACTGTCTGTGTGAGCAGCCTGGTACACATTAACCTCCCTCTTTGCCAGTGTGTACTGGCCATATACACAGAGACATTCAACTGTGTAAACTGACCCAAGCAGATCTCAAATCGAGTACAAGGTTTCTGCCACTACCGGCATCATCATCATTATTACTACCATCATCATACTCCCCCCCAGCTGCTGGAAACAAAAACAAATAACAAACCTGTGGGTGGTGTCATCTGGGAGGTTAAATGTGTTGAAGGGAGGGGGAGAACCATATATTGCAAACCACCAAAGACTACTGCCAAAAAATTGTGCATCTCACAACAGTGGGGAGCACAGTTCTCTCTGCATCATCACCACTAAATTCTCCCTACAACACCACCCATAAATGTGCAGCACAATTTGCATAACGTGAAGATTTCCCAGTGCTCTCTGCCCAATGGTACAGAGTGGGAACAAAGCTTGGAGAATGAATTTCAACAGAGAGAAATGTAAGGTCCTGCACTTAGGCAGAAAAAATGGAATGCACAAATATAGGATGGGGGACATGTGGCTGGATAACAGTACATGTGATCTACAACATCTTAAGGGTAACATGCTCTGGGTAAGAGAATTTTGTCAGAATGAAGAGCTTAAGATCATAGTAAGCAGCACGGGGGAAAGCATTTGACTGTAGATTCACTGCACTGCAAGATGTTTGGTTCTGAGAGCCAAAAGCGTGTTTTTCACACTTCCTCCACATTTTAAGAAAGGTAGATCACAAGCTGAAGATGAGTCAGCACTGTGATGCAGCAGCCAAGAAAGCCAACGCAATTCTTGGTTGCATCAATAGGAGTATGGTGTCTAGATCGAGGATGGTAATGGTACCACTCTATTCTGCACCGGTTAAACCTCATTTGGAATATTGTGTCCAGTTCTGGGCACCTCAATTCACGAAGGATATTGACAAGGTGGAGCATGTCCAGAGGAGAGTGACCAAAATGATGAAGGGTCTGGAACATGCCCTAGGAGGAACACCTTAGGGAGCTGGGTACGTTTAGTCTGCAGAAGAGAAGGTTAAGAGGAGACATGATAGCCATGTTTAAATATTTGAAGGGATGTCATGTCGAGGAGGGAGCGAGCTTGTTTTCTGCTGCTCCAGAGACTAGGACAAGGAGCACTGGTTTCAAGCTGCAGGAAAGGAGATTCCACCTGAACCTCAGAAAGAACTTCCTGATGGTCACAGCTGTCCAGCAGTGGAATATGCTGCCTGGGAGTGTGGTGAAATCTCCTTCTTTGGAGGTTTTTAAGCAGAGGGCAGATGGCCATCTTCTGGGAATGCTTTGATGGATGTTCCTGCATGGCAGGGGGGTTGGACTGGATGGCCTCCATGGTCTCTTCCAACTCTATGATTCTATGATTTACATTCTTGGACTACAACTCCCTGAACTTCCTTTTTACTGTTCTTCAAGTACCCCAGCAAACCATTACCTTCCCAAGCTCCCAGTGGAAAAAATATGTCATGTTATAACCTGAGAATGAATCAGGGCTGAAGAGTCTATGGCTCACCATATGGTCTTGGATTCCAGTTCCTATCAGCCCCTGTCAGCCTGGCCCAGATTGAGGAACAAGGAAAATAGTAGTTCCTGTATGCTTGGATAGTTCAGATGCTCCATTAGTCAATGCCACTCTTTCCTTGGGGCAGAGTTTCCCTTCACCCTCAGCGACCACAATGCCTAATTCTGCCCTAAGACTGGAAAGAGATACAGGGATCATGTTCTCATATGTGGAGATCATGCATCTAAAATTTCCCATCATCTCCTCCCAAATATCCTTTTTTATTCAGCCAGATGGCCTCAGGCTTAGATTTCTCTCCATTCCCAGTGAAACTGGAAATGCTGGCTTGATCTTTTCGAGCTACTAGTTCTAGGAAAAGAAAGGGCACCATACCCAGGATGGCAGGCTCTGAGCAGTGGGGGGGGGAATCAATGGAACACTGAGGTTGAATTGTTAATTCCTCCCTCTGCCTTTCATTAGCAAAGAGCTCCCTTGTAAGCTCTCACTTAAATCCCATTTGGGAGATGTCAGGAGGGAGACGTGTGGCTTCCAGACTGGATTATGCTCTACTTTAGAGCCACACAGAGGCTAGTTCCTTATAGGACTTCAGTTGGGGAGCTGGCGCCATCCCACTGTACATTTCACAGGGCCCGCATGATTTGTTGGTGGAGGGAAGGCTGACAGCGTGTTCACCTCATTTAACTCTGCCACCTCACTAATTGTGATGGAGATAATGAAGCCTGGCTTTCATTCTTTTCCTTTTTTTTTAATCTATAACTTTCATGTGTGCCTTTTTAAAATGGCTAGGTTGTTGCATCTCTAAGGGATTAGTTTAGTCTGAAGCAAGCTAGAAATTCAATGTAACCAGAATGTAATGCTCAAAGAATGGCTCATGGACTGGATTTGCATCCTGAAGGAAATTATGGAACACAGTGGGAGGTCAAAGGGTCATTCTCATTGTTTGAAAGGCATGGTGCAAAGCAGGGTAGTCCAATGCTGCCTAATCAGAAGTGGGATGAATGTGCACTCAGTGTTAATTGTACTTTAAGTGAACTATCCAAGGTGCTGAACATTATCCCCAAAACAGGTCCAGCACCTTAGACAGCTCCTTTATAGTCTGGATCAACAGACTTCCCCGTAGATATTAATGTCACACACACACCCCAAAAAAATGCAATCTGAAAGTCATTTGGCTGGTAGCCACATGCACGGTATCTCAGACTGCTAACAAGACAAATAAATGAGTCTAAAGCAAATCAGTCCTGTACTCTTCCTAGGAGCCAAGATGATTAAACTGAGATTGCCATACTTTGGAAGTATCATGAGACCATATGAGACCACTAGAAAAGAAAGGTAGGAGACAGTAATCCAATTGCAGATGGATTGACTCAATCAAGGAAGCCACAGCCCTGTGTCTGCAAGAGCTGTTGATGAGAGGGTGACCTGAAGATCTCTGATTTATAGGGGTGCCATAAGACTTGATGGTGGTTAACAACAGCAACAACAACAACAAACTGAAGGCAAGACAAGAAGTTAAAAGGCATGCCTGCCTCTACCTCCTGATGTTAAGGTGGGAATGGGGCAGGTAAAAACATTAGCACTGGGAAACTGGTAGAAAGGAAGAGAATCCTTAATCCTTCACCTGTCAGCTAACACTACAACATGATACCTCCCTCCTCCATTTCCATCCCCATATTTCCAAGCCAAACTTAACTCAGGAAGTGGGAGGCTTTAGGGTACTGGAGGAATAACAGCTGCTAGGGACAAGGATTTTTTTTAAAAAAACTTCCTGCCTTCAAGCTTGAGTACATAAAGCTTCTGTTCACATAGCTGTGGGAAGGCATTGATAGGAGCCTGTTCTCAGCTGGTAGTGGTTGCAACTCCAGACTTCTTCAAGACTTCATTTGTGACTGAAAGCTGACACATATCACTGCTACAAGATAAGCTGGATGAAATCCAGGCCTTTAGCTGATTGGCTTTTACCTATCATAGCAAGAGGCAGTACTCAGCCTCTAAGCCAGGGCTTTCCAAACAGTGTGTCATGACACATTAGTGTGTTGCCTGTAGTGTGTTGGTGTGTCGCCTCCCCGGCTGAGAAAGACTCCTTCCACCCAAGCCTGGCCCACTTCTGTCACTCTCACTGGGGCTTTTCCCTGGCAAGAGCAACAGCAGTGGGCAAGGACTGGGTGGGAAGGGGCTACCTTTCTCCCTGCTGCTGCTCTCACTGGGACCTTTCCTGGCAAGGGTGATGGCAGCAGTCCAGGATTGGGCAGGGGCTGCCTTTCCCCACTGTAGGTATGCCTCTAGGTACCTCCGCTAGCAAAACTGATTTACTGTGTTGTGAAATGATGTACATCAAAAAAGTGTGTCACCAACATGAAAAGTTTGGAAAACTCTGCTCTAAGCACAGTGGTGGAGCTTGGAGTGTGTGGAGTGTGGGATGGGAGAGGGGCAGGGCTACAGTGTGAGGGCCGGGGCTGCGGTGTGTGGGGTGCACGAGGAAGTGGCTACAGGCAAGGACGCCCCAAAAATATTGCTGCCCAGGGTGAATCTTCCGCCTCCGTTGCTACATAACTGTGTAAGCAGTTAATTATACTCATACTGTCCCCTGATTGACACTCCACTTCCCCATGGATGGTTAGCATGTTCCCTGAGCTAGAGTGTTTCCCTCCACCACATCTGGGGCAAGGCCACTGGGAGGTGGATCAGAAACATACAAGGAAATCTAAAAGTCCAGGCATAATGCATCTTCCCACGCATGAGAAGTATGCAAACAGGTTGCTAAAAGTAAAGTTCACTCCTTCCTGTTCTCAGCCACCGGTCTTTTCTCAGCATTGAAATGCCAAGTCAAAGTGAATTGATCTACAAGTAGCTAGTAAATACAACTTTTTAAAATGTTCTACCATTGAAAAGTTATTAACATTCAACATGGTACTAACAAGAACTCTAGAATGAACCTGCCTAGTGACAATGGCCATAGTCACTGCCTAGCCCTTCTCTCATTTCTCTGTATTGTGAAGAAGGAAAGAGATCAAACTTGGAAAAGATTTTATTTTCAACTACAAAACCCAGAACATTGGTCCTGCTGGCTCAGGGGTTCTGGGACCTATAATCCAAAATAAGGAATAAGGAATACATTCCAAAGTCTGGACAAAGATTCATTTCTCCTACCACTGAAGAGATTTGACAGGGCACTTCTAAATTCAGGAAGAGTGAAGGTATAGTCCTCCAGATATTTGGAACAAAGGTCTCATGATTCCCTCACCCAACCATTGGCTACAATATCTACAGCTGATGGGAACTACAGTACATAAACATCTGGAGATTTATATATTCCACAGCCATGTTTGAGTTCCTCCTTTTCCTTGCCTGCAACAGGTCCCCCAGATTAGGCAAAGACAGTTACCAATGAAACAAAGGTTAGAGGTACTTTACTTGGCCATTACTCTTCCTTCTTATTGTACATCTCCTTCTGGATAAGCAAGGGGAATTACTTTGGGCACTGATCAGTGAAGACAGGAGCAACAGGCTCTGTGTTGGAGTAGACTCTGTCACCTCTTCTCTAGTGTATCTCTCCACGTGTCATGTATATCCCTTGCATTTATCTCTTAGAACATTTAACTGGCTGGTTCAGCTTGGGCCACAGTGGCATCCATTTTACTGGAACGACCATGAAACCATCAGACATACTCAATATGCAACTGCAAAATGGCACCAGCCTCTCAAAAACTTGGTAACTTAAATCAGCTTCCCAACACTTGGCCTTGTCCTACATGCAAAAACTATGGAAAGAGTTTCTGCATCTAATTTATGAATACTGTAAATTAAAGATAACATTACTTTGCGATATCGTTTTGGTTACAGTACAAATTCTACAGCAGAGGAATAAAACAGGAAAATAAATTATTTGCTGGGAGTGAGCTCTCCACTAAAGAATGACTATATATGTACAAGCATATGTGAAAGCAGGCACAGTGTAATGGTTTGAACATTGGACTATGACCCTGGAGGCCGGGGTTCAATTCCCCACTTGACCACAGAAATGGAAACCTCTGGGTGACCTGGATGCATCAAACACTCTCATACTCAGAAAACCCTGTGATAGATTTTCCATAGGGTCAACATAAGTCAGAAACAACTTGAAGACACACAACAACAACAATGACAACACAACACATACATATATGCCTATTCCCATGCTCTACCACCATTACCAAGATTTGTTTCCATCATTTTAATGAGATGAAATGGGATGCTGCCAAAGCATTGTTTACTAAGAAATGGGGAGGGGGGTCAACCAAAATAGAATGCATTTTTTAAAATGTTCCATATTGGGCCCTTGGGTTGCAAGCTAATTAGCACATCCCAGGGAAAAGCGAGCGACACTTTACAATAATTGGCTAATCATTAGTCACTGTAAAATCATTAATCACAACAGGGGAGCATGCTGCTAATGCAGCTCTAAGAGGCAACAGTCTTGTTTTAATGGATGGCTCAGTTAATCGGGAGCATTGGGAGATGGGAAACACAATCTAGAGGTAAGGGTTCACGTTGTGCTGCACTCTGCAGCCAGTTTTGTCTGGAGCTTGAAACATTTCTTAAGAAATAAACATTCTTAAGAAATAAACATTCTCTGACTACAATTACAATTGCTCTTTACTTAACATTACTAACAAATTCCTCACATTTAACTTTTTCTGCTTAGTTGTTTTTGTTTTTTAAATAAACAAAATGCAAAAAATGGCCAAAAATCTCCTCCCAAAGTAATATATTTTTTACGAGCAAGGAGCATATTACTCATTACATTTAAAAATAAATACTGCTGCCCATTCTGTTACTGTTGTTGCTGCTGCTGTTCTTTACAAATGTAAGGACATTATGTCCTTGTTAACCTGGACCTCTGTTATTTTCTGACCACCAAGAAGAAAATGCAGACCACTCAAAAGCCCTCTTTGAAGAATTTGTGTGGCACTTTGCAGATAAAATCACTCAAATCTGTTCCAACTTGGATGCCATAGTTAATGTAGTCCCAGAGGATACAACCTTAGCCTCTGCTTGTCCAATAATAATGGATTCTTTTCCGTCTCTACATAGTGAAGACGTGGACAAGGTTCTCAGACAAGTGAGAGTCACCACATGCCTTGCCCTTCTTGGCTTATTAAAAGGACCGGAAGAGGACTGGCAGAGAGGGTGAAGGGAGCAGTCAATGCCTGCTTGCAACCAGGCTTTAAGGCAGTGGTAGGTCCTCTGCTAAAAAGCCTTCCCTGAATTCCTCTGTAACAGATATCTATTGGCCAGTGTTCAACCTGCCATTTTGGGGGAATGATAACAGAATGTGTGCTTGCCTCACAGCTACAGAGATTCCTGAATGAAACACATTGTCTTGATCCATTTCAGTCTGTTTTCAGGCATGGTAATGGGAAACAGATGGCTTGGTGGATGACCTCAGCTAGGAAAAAGACAGGGAAGAAGTGTCCCTTTTTGTTCTTCTGGACCTTTCAGTAATTTTTGATATAACCTCCATGTCATCTGGGCAGCCTTGCTGGGATGGGACTTGGATGTATAGTGGCTACATTCCTTCCTGTGCGAGGCAATCCAAGAATGTCTTGCTGTGGGATTCCTGTTCCATTTCTCAGCCCTTGGGGTCCCTCATGGTTTTGTTCTTTCCCTCATACTATACAACATCCACATGAAACCACTGGGAGAGGTAATCTGGAGGTTAGGAGTTTGGTGTCACCAATATGTGATGACACCCAAATCTATTTCTCCTTTCCACCTAAACCTAAGGAAACTGTTTTGGTTCTAAATAAATGTTTGGCACTAGTAATGGATCAGACAAGGGCAAATAAATTGAAGCTCAGTCCAGATAAGACAGAGATGCTCCTGGTCAATCATAAGGCAGATCAGGCAATAGGGATCCGGCCTGTGCTGAAGATACAGGTTCACAGTTTGGGTATACAGGAAGCCCCTACTTTTTGGTGCCCCATTATATGTTGAGTTGCTCTTTTGATGCTTCCAAATTAAGAACAAGTTCCATTAATTTGACGGGGGTTCTGCTCTTTCATCAGTTCTTCTTGCCAACAGAGAAACTGACTGCACACACATGCTGATTACAAAGCAAGATGGGGATGGGGGGAGGAGATGCCAAGCTAAGAAACTGTGCAAGCAGTGCACACATGCAGTCAGTCCTAAGTGAGTCCCCATTAAGTCCTTCATGCTCCCTACAGTTCAGTACAAGGGTTCTGCTCTTCAACCAACTGCGTTTTCTGACAGTGCTCTGGTTCCTTCAGTTAAGTGGGGGAAGACTGTACTCTGGGACTCAGCATTGAACCTGGAGACCCAGGTTTCCATGGTGTCCAGGAGTGTTTTTGCACACTTAAAGCTAGTGTGCCGAATGGGTCAGTTTCTGGAGATGGCTGATCTGGTCATGGTGACACATGCCTTGGTTGCATCCTTCTTGGATTACTGTGTTGTGCTCAACATGGGGCTGCCTTTGAAGAAAGTATGGAAACTTCACTTAGTGCAAAAGCTGCAGCTAGAGTATTAACTAGGTCTGGTTACAGGGATCATACAACTCCGCTGCCACAACAGCTCTTGCTGTACACGATTCAAATTGCTCGTTTTGACATATATATCCCTATACAACTTAGATCCAGGCTATCTAACAGGCTGTATTTCATCCTGGAGGCCTGCATGACCCTTGTGATCCACAGGAGAGGCCCTTCTTTCAGTCTCATCACCTTCCCAGGTACAGTTTGTGGGAACACAAAAGAGAACCTTCTCAGTTGCTGCCCCTAGACTTTGGAACTCCCTCCCTAGGGAGGCCAGAATGGACCCCCTCTTGCTGTCACTCCATCAGCTAGCAAATAAATAAATTAATTTAATTTAAATTTATTTTTTTTATTTTAAAAAATAAAATAGGACAGGCTTTTAGAACTAAAGACATTTGAGGAAAAGACTGTAAAAGGAGGCCATTAAATAGTACTGTTACAACTGTTCTTTGTCTTTTTTTTTAAGTGTATGATTTAAATGATTTTAACATTATTCATAGTTTAGTCCAGTTCCAATATTGACTTTCTATATGTTTGTATGGAACTACAGATCAGCACTGATTTACTTCTATGTTGCTTTTCGAGGCCAAATCAAGTCCCACAACATGCCAGAAATCATGTCAAAAGAAAGCACAATAATAAGACATCAAACAAGAAAGCCAATGTTAAAAGACAATTCAAAATTGAATTCAGAACAGATCTGAAAGAAATGCAGAAAGATATGAAGGGGCACCAAAACGTCAATTCAGTCCAAGCTCTTCCATGTTTTCTCCAAACTGCAAGGCCAATGAGCTTATGGCACTTCAGCTGCTGTGGGATTCCCAAATACCATCATCCCCAAGAAGCCTGACATGATGGGAGTTGTTGTTCAGTTACAGCTTTGAGGGCCATAAAGTCCCACAATAGCTAACCCTTAGGACAAACTTGTCCCTGCTTGGCTATGTTTTGTACTTTCAAGTTTATCATTTGGAATGATTGATCAGAGAGGACAGGGAATAATCCTTTCATGGACTGAAGGTCAGAGTTTAGAAATGTACCTTTTGGGGGAGCATACAGATCTCACAATCTCTGGCCACATTGGCTGAGGGATTCAGGGAGTTATAGTCCAAAAAAGTAGCTTTCTTTGGTGTGGGATCCCAGCTCAACAGATATCAATAAACTAATGTGTAAGAAAAACTCAGTCCTTGGAGGTTGGTGTATTTATTTAATTTAAATTAATATTAATTTTAATTAATTAAATAATTAATAAAATTAATATTTATTTAAAAGGGGTATTTTTATCCTGACATCTCAAAGGAATTTCAACAAACAGGAAAGACCAGACTTTTCTACAACACACTCACCCTTTCTTACACAGAGATATTCACCTTCCTCCTCTCAGACTTTTCAGCTCCTACTGAGTTGAAAGTGGACATTACCAGCTGTGACCAAGTACAAGAAGGAGAATGAACTCTTGCTAAGAACTCATTCATTTGCCCCCTGGAGTCATTGGCAGGGTTGTTGGAAGGAAGCATAAGAGGCCTCATTCCCCACCTCTAATTAATGGTGCTTAGGTAACAACAAGTCTCCAGACACTAAACGATGGGGTGTTCTTCCAAGGAATTTGCAGGAGCACTGCTGTACCAGCCTGAAGTGACATTGCATCAACATGGGTCCAATCAGAAACCAACTACCTTTGCACTCAAGTGCTTTGAACTTTTCATGTTGTGAGGTTGGAAAGAAAGGGGGCCCTCTCCTCCACTTCAAGTAACCATGGAAACACTTATTTATCTCCTGCATGAAAAATTTAGAAGGAAAAGTACTTGCAGTTTGGCTGATTGGTTAGTTTGCTTTCCAGCTGAATAATTCACAGAGATTCAGTCAGGAGGGTGACCCTGAGAGAAGCCGTACCGTGGCAGGAGAGGAACCAAGAACACCCTGCGGAGCCCAAGTCTCTCTGGCTCAAAGAGTGAGCATGCACAAGGCCACAGTGGGTTCAGCACCACTTTGCCAGGGATTTATCATGGCATGATCTTTGTTGATCTCAAAGAATGCCTGATGTAATTGGAGTGATTACCCACCCCTCTTTGCTGTGCCACAATTGGCACTCTGATGCACATTTCCTGCTTGATTAGTTACTCTTTTATGCTGTCTGAAGCATTTGCAAAGATTGCACATAGCATTTCCAGGAAAATTATGCAGGAGGAACAGTAAATACTCTGAGCATCTCCCACTGTTTGTATTAACCAGTCTAAATGCTTCCTTATCTTCCCAGCAGGCATGCCGTGGTGGTACACACCAAGTCACTCCTGAGTGTTGCAGTAATACAAAGTACACTGTTAAGTATTTTAGATGTATAGGCCAGCCATTAAAGGTTTAAAGGGCAGCCTCAAAGAAAGCAAATTGCAATCATCTAGCACTCAGATAATAGTGTGGGTGGCAATCTGATGTCCTCTCACCAGAGGATTGATGGGAAGAACCACTGGACACCACTACAGCTTGGCACTGTAGAAGTCCAGAAGAATTCCAAAGCTATAAACCAATGACAGGAAAATTTGGGGCCTCCAGATATCTCAGACTACAACTCCCAGAAGAACCCTTGTAGCTGAGCCTGGTGGAACTTAAAGGCCCAAACACCTGGAGGGCCAAGGCTTCCCACTTCTGCTATATACCTAAGTCTGCTATATCCCTAAGAATGCAATACATTTGTTTATGAGCAATCCTGCACTGTCATTTATTGGTCTTGCAATATCCTCTTCTCTCATAAAATATAGCTGCTGCTGTTTGTCCCTCGCTTGCTCACTGAGAGACTTCTCCCTCCAGATGAGCAGGTGCATAGCAGGCTGAAGGGCTTTGGTTTTGTTTTATTGACAATAAAGCCATGCCTGATTATCCTCTTAAGTGTCATCAGCAGTATAATACCATCTGATTTGGACCTCCCTTTCTATGACATTTGCAGGGAGATCAGTCATAACAGATTGTAATATTGCTTGATCAAACCCCACACAATGCTTGTGTTTTCCTTGTACTTTTTCCTCTTATTTTGATTCACTCAAAAATGAATAAAAATAAATAATTTGGATTGGGCAACGTGACAAGGGACTTGAAGGTGTATGTACACAGTACACAGAAGGTGCATGTACACAGAGAGAGAGAGAGAGGAGGGGGGAGAGAGAGAGAGAGAGAGAGATCCAGAATATCTTCTCTTGAAAGATTCACCTAGACCAAATTTGAGAAACTGTACAGAACCAATTAAATTGATGATAACTTCTAATTATATCAAAACAGACTTGCCTTATTCATCACTGAAGTAACTCAGCAAATCCTTCTCAAATTTTCCAATATCCATTAAAGACAGTCAACTTACAACTGATCTGTAAGATAACCTGATTATAGTCTATGAATTGCTGGTGTGCATTTCTAAGTCTTTACTTCCCTAAGCATAGAATTTTACAGATGGTGAGGGTTTTGAAGATCATCTAGTTCAAGCCCTTGCTCAGCCCAGTTGTCCAACAAAGTTACTATCTCTGAGACATGGCAATCTGACTTTTGCTTAGATGCTTCCAGCAAAGGAGATCTTAGCACCTCCAGCACTTGCCTGTTCCAGTGCTGAACAGTCCCCAACAACAGGACATTTCTCCTAATGTTTAACCAATATCCTTGCAACTGCCACTGTCTCGGTTCCTTTCACCAGCTATACTGTAAGGAACAGAGGGCTAGACAGATTCAGCATGTTCACAACACAGTCTGCTCTTCTCGCTAGAAGTTTAAGCTATCTCAATCCTCTCATAAGTAGTTAAGATTTTATCTAGTCACCATCACCCAGCAATAAGGGTCACAGAGATATGAAGCAAGTACATTTGGAAGGTGAAATGTCATCCTTGTGGGGAGAGGAAAGGAAAAGTGACTGAGTTATGAATCTTCTCAGGAGTCACATCTGTGGCAACCTTTTCCTTTTCAAAAAGGGCATGAGATAATGGCAATGCAATATGGAATATGAAACCAACAAGGGATGGATCAAAAGTTAGCCCGAACCAGTGGGTATAATTGTAAGAGTGCTGGACTGGGACACTGAAGATCCATGTTCATGTCCCCACACAGCATGAAACTCACAGAGTGGCATACTTTTTCTCCCTCACCTCCTCTCCTGCACATACTATGCACACAGATCCTGACCTACCTCAGAAGAAAAGTGAAAAGAACAGAGCCACATATACTGCTCTGAGCTCATGGGAAGAAAGCAGAATGGATGCACAGCTAATATTAAAAGTTGCTATTCCTGTCATAGACCTATTGAGCTCTGCCGCCCTGGCTAACCTTTGTGTCTCCCTTGACTTCCATGGGCACACTCTAACTCACTCTATTTCCACCTCAGTCTCCCCCAACACACACATTCACACAACACATTACTGTTTCCACAAACACCCACTTGCAATGAAAATGTGAGCAAGATTTCTCACCACACTTTAAGTTCAAATTTATAGGAGTCCATGGTGCTGGTGGTTGGATCCTGCCCTCTTGACCATCCAGCATATTGTGTGTGGAGTCACAGGAGTAGCAACAAAGCCTCCTGCTGTGATCAGCACTGCTGTTTGGGACTCATGGAGAGGAAGAAAAATCAGAAAGATTTCTGGCTGGCTGCCCAGTATCTAATAGGGCTGACTGCGAAGGAAGATATTGTAACCCAGCACCCTGAGCTCTTCCATAGCAACAATAATGAAAAAATGAAATGAGAAACACTTTTAGCCAGTCTCATTGTTTGCGGGTTTTTTTGGTTTGTTTATGTTTTCCAAAAAGAGGTTCATCTCTCTCCACTCCATTGCAGTTCACCATGTGGTAAAGGCCACTCACACAACCAGTTGCAGGTCAACTGGGGCTTAATGTTGATATTGCAGTGAAGGACAGTACATATTTATAAGGGAGACTGTAGAACTTAATCCAGAAAAAAATGGGTTAATAATATCTTCCCAATCACAAGTTACAAAACTTGGGAAGAGAACTAGGGTCTTTTCCCCCTATGCTGTTATAGTGCTGCTATTCTACTTTCAACCTCCTGTGGAATTCTGGGGCTTGTAGTTTCCTGAGGCCCAAGAGCTCTCTGGCTGAGAATTCTAAAGGCTCCTCCCTAACACTGCAAACCCCAGGATTCCATAGGATGTTGGAAGTGGAATAATAGCACTGTTAAAAGTGAAGTGCAGAAAATGGAGTTTTTTGTATGATTGTGAAATGAATGAAAAGCATTATTGGAAGTCATTTTGAACCACAATATCACTACAGAAATCCTACAACACCCAATGGTCTTAGTTTCTGGAGCAGACAAGCGTACGTACATACACTGCTGCTCAAGGAAAGAGTAGATGCAAGTTACCAGAATGCTGCAGCCAGACAGTAAATATGGTTTTAGTGGGGACTTAGGAAATGCAGATTCTAGTTCCCAGTGAGCCACTAGTCCCCAGTGTCTCTCAGTCTGATTTGTTTTCTTGATGAAAGCAATGAGCAATTTTCACAATTTTCTTCCTTTCACAAGTTCCCTGTTCACACTTAACTCTGCGCAGATTTCACAAATGGTATTTTTTACATAGAAAACAGCATTTTCTCTGCTGTTTCGTGCACAAAAAATGCTATTTTCTGTGGAAAACAGCCAACAACAATTTTGCATATAATATGTCCAATGCTGCAAAGATTCTCATCAGTCCAGGATTCCCCTCATCACATATAACCATTCTGAATATTCTTTCCATCTCTGAGCTTGATCTACCTCAAAGAGTTGCTGTGGAGTTAACAATGCAAAGCAAGTGAGCCATTATGATAATCAGATGAAAACCAGGAAATAACCTAATAAAATGAAAACAAAATTCTCAAGCAATTAAGCCTTCACAGAAGGAAGTACTGATCAGTTTGGAAGCCTATACCCTAAAGGAGCCAGATATGTTAAAGGTACCCCCTTCCTCTCTGATCCTGGAAGCTAAGCAGGATCAGTCCTGCTTAGAACTTGGATGGGAAATGACCAACCAGTAACAGGAGCTGTACGCTATATTTCAGATGGAGGCCCTAGCAAAACCACCTCTGAGTATTCTTTATCTCAGAAAACTCTATAAAATGCACAAGTCCATAAGTCAACGGGCAACCTGAAGGTGTGTTTGTGTACACACTCACTCTGACCAATCTACAGCCTGCTGCTGCTGTCCAAGGTGCTGTTCCAACTGAGATCCATTAACCATCCTTTCCAGTCTTATGAAAACATTTCATCGTACGCTTCAGCAGCTGGCATGGTGGCTCTATTTTAAATTTGGGTGCAACACACAGCAAGTAACTCAGTGTTTCAGAGGGGAGATCCATTAGGGAAGACGACGGCACAGAGGCTTTTTATAGCTTTAATGTGCAGCTGTTCTTGCAGAGCTGGCATGGGGTCGGCGTGTAAATTCTTAAAACGGAAGGGAAATTTTGCTGCTGGGGGCATTTATGGGCTGGATGAAACCAGATGCACTAATAAATTTTTTGGCAGGAAAAGCGAACAAGCTGTCTTTGGCATCGGGGAGAGAGGGTAGAGACTGATGGATGGAAACAAGAGGGAGAAATATAAAGGAGAGGGAAAATGAAGCAGGGTTTGGTAATAACCAGGGTGATGTGCTCATGCTGAAGGTATGGGGAAACATTGATTCTCTAAATATTTCTTTTGCCTAACATTTCCATCAAGCCCAGGCAGCATGGCCAATGACAGAGAGCTGTGGGAATTATAGCTCAAACATACAGAGACCTGAAGTGTTCCCAACCCAGCAGTAGTGGAATATTCAGGCAGAGGAAAAGGCTCACTAGTCTTAGACACAGACAAACCAAATGCTTTTCTGAAACAAAATATTGAAAAGGGTTGACACCCCACTCATCATGTACCTTCCACTAGCTTAGCAGCTCTTAACTTCTGCGAAGAGAAAGTCAACGCCAGCCTGCCAAGAACTCACTCTCCTATTGGGAAGTATTATGGACAATCACAGTGCAACGAGTGAGAGGGAGAAAAAAAATCATCCCACAGATATCTCATAGGAGGAATGTGAAGCCTTTGTTTTGTTTATCTTGTTGCTAGGAGTCACATTCTATTGGGGAGAGTCTGTTGGGAGATGCCTGACAGTGAAGGACAAGGAAGAAGTCAGTGGTGGATGGGCAAGCAGCTGGAAAGCAAGTAAGTCTACCTCTTTTCTCCTTCTCCAATCTACAGTCCCAGGGACATGCATAGCCCTCAGCTGGTTTCCACACAACCCTTGGTCTAATTTCAGGCTCAGGACCACACAAGAGCCCCAGGCCTGCAAGCTGCTCACCTCTGTCTTGCAGTTACCCTTCCCCTCCCCCTCCTCCTCCTCCCCTCTTCTTCTTCTTCTTCTTCTTCCTCTTCAATGGACTATAACACATAGATTCTTGCATATATAAGATGAGCTGCAGCCATTTTTGTAAATGTTCAAGTTATAACTTCATCCACATAGGTATAATCCAGTACAATAGAGAAACAGAGCCAGCCTCTTTGCTATGAATCCATTTGTTTCACTTAGCACAAACCTACTTTTCCAATCATAAAGACTCTCCAAAGCAGATGACAATTAAATTCAACAATACTGATAAAGCCCTAAGATCACAAGGACAGAAAAGGCACAATTACATGCCTTTAACTTCCCATTTAAATGGTCAAGCCACCTGTTTTATTCACACTCTGTTTGGGAGACCAGTTCTGAAAGGTTAGAGCCACCATTGAGGACAACTGATGGGACCACAGAAAGATCTCCTCCAGAGATTCCAACAGATGGAAGAGAACACATGGGAGAAGTTCCTCTCTCCACTCACCTGATCCAGACCACTAAGGGCATTAAAAGTCAGTATGAGTATCTTCAACTTAGTCTGGATGTAAATCAGCAACTAGCAGAGACAACTCACTTTGGGTTCCATGATGGGAGAAAAGCAGGGTAGAAACTGAATGAATAACATAAAAAGAGGTATAGTGTGGTCTTTGCAATGTCAAAGGATTACACCACTCAGTTTTCCTCTCAAGTAAACCTGTTTCTGTTCTCATCTACCGTCACTATCTGTATGCCATTTACTGAAAGGCACTGCAGCAAGGATAGAGATTGTCTAGTTCTCCAGATGTTGTTGGACAGAAACTCTTCAGACTGCCCCCACTACCACCACTGGATAGGCTGCTAAGAATGGTGAGAGATGCAGTCCAAAAAGTGGAGGACCACACATTCCTCAGCTGTGCTCTAAAAGCAAGGAAAACATATGCCAGTTGTAAAAAGTCAACTAGTAAAAGCAAGATGTCCCTGTATTTTCTCCTTGCTTCATCCTTTCCACAAATAAATTGCATTGGAAGGAGAGCCAGACAGGACTGTCTCATGTGAAGAACCAAGGCTTTTAACTCTTTGCCTCTGTGATCAGAATCACACAAACCCTTATAATCACGGGAAGAAAACTGCAGTTGGCCCAAGCTGAAGTCTTCCTTCCCTTGCAAATAGAAAGTGTTTGTGAGGAAGGGGAGTCCGCAGTGAGTAAAGGGTTAAATTCACCCCCACCCCCAGTCACTGTCTTAATCTGGCTTTCCTCACCATCCTCCTGTGCCAGTTCTTAGTTAAAGGAAACAGATTTTACAGGCTAACTAGTGTCACATATAGCTTAGCACCAGTGGAAGCTGTTGGTTCCAATGCCAGCAGGCTGGAGACTAGTTTTTAACTTTAAAGCAAGCTATTCCAAAAAACTGATTCTGTTCTGGGAATAAGGTTCAGAGCCTTTGATAGGTCTTATATTGTTCAGATTAAAACCAGAGTAGATACCCCAGTCTACCAGCTGCCACTGTCCAGCTATAAGAGACCCAAACTCCTCCGTGCTGTTGCTGGAAACTTGGAGGAGTCTCATTTCATGCCAAATCCCAAATAGTCAACCTCTTCTCTTCTATATCTACATATGCATGAACACTCATAGGGATGGTGGCATCTCCTCTGTCAAATTTGCAACAGAACGTTGAAAAGTTATTTTTACTAAATTACTTTTAAAAGTTACAGCTTAGGTCCAGGTTATCTGACAGACCATATAAACCCTGTCCATGCTTTGAGATCTGGTGAGTAGGCTCTTCTCTCTGCCTCACCACCTTCACAGGTACATCTGCTGGGAACTGGAGAGAGGGCTGCACCCAGTATCTGAAACTCTCTTCCCAGAGAAGTTAGACTAGAGCCCTTCCTACTTTCTTTTCACAGACAACTAAAGACTTTTCTGTTTAGACAGGCATTTGATGATTGACTAGACCTCATCTGTAATACCATGCCCAGTTCTGAGCACCTCATTTCAAGAACAATATTAACAAGCTGGAATGTATCCAGAGGAGGGCAACCAAAATGCTGAAGGGTCTAGAAACCATTCCCTATGAGGAGTGACTAAGGAGCTGGGTATGTTTAGCCTGACAAAAAGAAGGTTAAGAGGTAACATGATGGCTACGTTTAAATATTTGAAGGGACGTCATGTTGAAAATGGAGCAAGCTTGTGTTCTACTGCTCCAGATACTAGGACATGGAGCAGTGGATTCAAACCACAGGAAAAGAGATTTTATTCAAACATCAGGAAGAAGTAAGAGCAGTTTGGCTGTGGAATATGCTGCCTTGCAGTGTGATGGAGTCACCTTCTTTGGAGGTTTTTAAACAGAAGCTGGATGGCCATTTGCTAGGGGGGCTTTGAGTGTGTGTTCGTGCATGGCAGAGACTTGGACTCAATGGCCACTGTGGTCTCTTCCAACTCTATGATTCTATATAAGACCCATCCTACCAAAATAATGTGCTGGTGTGGGTGTGCATGTTTAAAGATGTACTCTTTACTCTGGTTTACATTTTTTTATTGTCCAATCTCTTTTTCATTTTTGTATCTGATGGTGGTGGTGGTGGTGGTGGTGATGGTGATGACTGATGATGATAATTCTTTTCTGGAGTACAGTTCTCGGGATCTTCCACTCAGTATAACCACTGGCTATGTGGCTTCACTTTGTAACAGATACTGAAAAGCCAAGAGAGGTGATTCAGAGACATATGTTGTTTCTGACCTTTTCCTAAGCCAATCTGAAGTGAGGGAGCTGTCATTTCACTTCTAGTTGCATGCTTGTACAGGATGGTTGCTCTTTTATGATTTGACACAAGGATTCATCCCATTGGTTTTACATACACAACAGAGCTGGATTAATTGTTATGCTAAGCATACAACAGAACTGAGGTGGTCAGACTGTGATTAGCTCCTAGGCATCCTATGCATGGCTCCAGCTAGTTCAAGGGAACTTAAAAGAATAAATTGTATTCCAATTTTGCAAGCAGGTTAGGGTCACAGCTCAAGCCTTGCCTCTCCCTTCCCTTGGCTTAATTTTCACCCATCTAATTTTCCCTGCCTAAGGCTATTTAAGTACCCTGCCACACACACATACACACAGAACTCTTGGGATGTTCAATTTTGTATTAATTTGGCTGCAATTTAAAATTCAGTTCAAATTAGTTTCCCAAAAGCAATGAAGGAAACTCACCCAACAGTGAATTCAACTTTTAGCACGACTCCATTTAATACATTTTGCACTTAATTTCACACTGGCAAATTTGCAGTTCCATAGTCATGAACTGAAAAGACAAAATGTGTATGAGGGAGCCACTGATAACTGAGAAATGCTTCTAGAGTGTGCTCATGAAGAGGGAAGGTGAATAAGAAACAGTATTCAAGAATAGCACTGGGATCTTTGGTTTACAGGCTGAGCACATGCCTTAATTTTCACAGTGCACACATGTTTTAAGAACACTAATACCCCAAGATTGTAGCGGCAAGACATGCTAGGACTCTTGGGTCCAAAAGCAATCACAAGTATCCTTATCAGAGCAGGGAAAGTTGCCTTTTTTGGAGTACAGTTCCCAGAATCCCCCAGTCTGGATGATCAGCAAACATTTTGTTCGGGTAAATCATAAAACCTTTCTTTCTTCCACTAGGGTGGCAGGTCCACCAGCATTTTAAAGCAAACTGGTTAAGCAATGTTAAAGTTGCCCACCATCTTTTTCCCCAGGGTGCCTTTCCTTACTGTGGCTTATCAATAAGCTTACAGAAAGTGATGAAGCACCTCTGGCTTTTCAGCTGGTTTGAACAACAACTCCCATAGTCCCTTAGCATTGGCCATGCCAGATTTGGTTTCTGGGGAACAAAATCCAAAAACCTCTACAAAGTCACTGTTTCCCCCACTCCTAGCTTCCCCACAGGGAGGTGGTATGGGGTGGCCAAAGACACTTTTTCCAAGACAACTTCAAATATGGCAACTGCCCTAATTGAATCTATGATACTATCATCCAATTCACTGGAGTAGAAGAGATTCAATTCCACTTTAACCCAAAAGTTTTCAGCACACTTAAACAGGATGTGCTAAATTTTTTGCATGCTGATCAGAAATTTCCATCCTGTCCACTCATCCTGCGCTGTGCAACAATGACAAAAATGTATTGCAAATGTTTGTTTGTTTTTAAATAAATCGATGGAAGCTGAATTGCCTAAAGTGAATTCACAGTTGAATTAATGCAGTTTTATCGATGTTCGTATTAACTCATTCTAATTCAAATTCATTCAGATTCAAAGCATCTCCAGCTCTATTTGAATCTGAAGCTGCCCAAAGAGGCACATTTGAATCTGAATGTTTACTGAAGTGAGCCAGCCCCCAAATCTGAATCACAGATTTTGTTTCAGCTCCGGTGACCGAATTTGCTACAGAGCCATCAATTTACAGTCTATGAAACATAGTTGCTGTGCGGAAATGGAACACCAGGTTGCTGTTAACACAGCTTGGCGAGACAAAACAAACCCTAAAATGCTTTGGCTCAAGACCAAGTCTTAAAATACATACCAGCCCTTCATCCAAAACCTCCAGGTTGGGAAACAGGTGATAGGAACGAAAACCAAGCCAGCCAACACACCAGATAAAACTTATTTGTGCTTTGGCTCTGCCATAGATTGATCTACCAAAAGCCGTCTATGTATTTTCCAAGAACTCTTGTTTATAGTTTATCACATATTTTTATAATTATATTATTATATCATAATATATTAGAATTATAAGAAGTAATATATTTATATACTACATAATACAATTATATTATATATGTATTTATACACTATTAAAAAGTATAGAGATTCTAAGGATTAGAATATATCTTTCTTTTTAAATATTGTTCAATTATGATATTATGTGTGATTATATCTTACATTATATCCTATAGTATATTTTATAAATGTCAGATATAAGGTTATAAGAAAATGAAATATATAATTGCTTATCAGTTGTTTTAGTAAGATAATTGTCAATATATATAACATTTATTTTATTTTATGTTATACATCTGCATTGAAAACTTACATTCTAATTATAAAAAAAAAGAAGAAAGAAGAAGAAAAAAGAAATGCAAACAATTAAAAAAAATGCCTTTCCCAACCGGGTGCCCAGTTATCTAGATATTTTGAGTTCAGCTCCCATTGGCTGCACTGCCTGGTGCTCAGGGATTTGTTGAGCCAGTGTGTTGTGTTTCTATGGCCATTTATGCACTATACTATTATAGTGCTATTATTCCACTTTCAACATCCTATGGAATCCTGGGGTTGGCAGTTTAGGGAGAGGCATTTAGAATTCTCAGCCAGAGAGCTCTTGGGCTTCAGTAAACTACAACCCCCAGATTTCTGCAGGATGTTGAAAGCAGAATAATAGCACTATGTGTAGTGCAGAAATAGGCTTAGTGTGCTAGACTGGGACTTGTGAGATCCAGGTTCATGTTCCAGCTGAGCCAAGACTCTCACTAGATTACCTAGAGCCAATCACTCTTTCTCAGCCTGACCTACTTTACAGGGTTGTTGTGAGGATCAAGTGGTAAGGAAGACAACCTTGAGCTCATTGGAGGAGAAGCAGAATATAACTGTAAGTAATCAATGAATCAGCCAGGGAGGGGAAGAACATGCTATCAGTCTCTTTACAATGAAGAGGATTAAGGAGACCTGGTATTATGATCCTTGGGAATGCCAGAACCATTGAACATTTCTTCAAGCTTGTGTGTGTGTGTGCTGTGTGTCATCAAGTTATTTCTGGCTTATGGTGACCCTAAGGAAAAGCTATCATGGGGTTTTCTGTGGTTTGCAGTGTGTGACACACCCAAGGTCACCCAGTGGATTCTCATGGTCAAGAAAGGAATCGAACCCTGGTCTCTGAGTCGGTAGTCCAGTGTTCATACCACTACACCACAATGGCTCTCTGTTCAAGCTTGCTGGGTGGAGAAGCTGATGACCCTGGCACAACTTCCTCCAAACCCTATTCAGATATTAGGATCAGAGGGAGTTGTTGCCTTAAAAAAGTAGGGGAGGTTACATGCACACAAGGAAGCCACCTTAGCCAATAGAATATCTATAGACCCAGAGAGGTAGGAAGAAGGCTGACAGGGGGAGGTAAGCTTGTGGCAGATTGTCTTCTGCCACTCTCAAACTTCTCAGCCTTCTTCCAGCCTTCTTCAGCCTGAGACCCTCCACATCATTTTGGGCTACACCAGCCATCATCACCTCTGACCATTCAGTATGCTGGATGGGAAAGATGTGAATGTTGGGAAATCACAACTGGAGAGACCTAAATTGGGGAAGGTTGCCCTATCCCAATCTATATTTGGGTCTTGTGTCTTCTTTTCAAGCATAGAAATAAACAACCACATCAAGATGAGAAGCACCATAAGAAATGAAGCACCATAAGTCCAGGATTCACAGTGAAAGAATCATGACCTGAAAAACCACCAATGAGAACTGAACTCAGCTTGCTATGAGGTCCTGCGCATATTACTACTTCTCAAAAAACAGCACTGCTAGTTCAGTGTAGTAGTTAATCAACTAAGAAATGCCCATTGTTTAAATGTCATCTCTCTTACAAATGACCCTAGGCTGCAATTCTGTATCTCCTTACCTGGGAGTAAGGCCCATTTGAATTGAATAAGAGTTTCCCTCCGAGTTCAAACACAGCAGTGCACCGTATATGGCTTGAAGCTAACTGTTCTTATTGTCAGGTACAATATAGACATAACAGTACTGCGCTACCTTATTTATCTTTTTCATACTCTGTTTTCAAATTAATTTTCCAATGCGGCTTTTACATTAAAAGACAGAACAATAAAAACACATTAAAAACAAAGAGAGTACAGGAGCACACAGCAGTATTAAAACCCAACAGAATATAATAAAAGCCACAATAGCAGCTGAGTCCATCATAAAACGTTTTTATAATTTCTTTTCCAAATGGCGCTTAAAAACAGGAGAGGAAGGAACATGCAGCCTTCCCTTCTCCATAAATTCAGGAGAATTTCACAGCTGTCGTGCCACTATGGCAGAGGCCCTGAAAGCATTTCTGTAAGATTTCCAAACCAAAATGTTAAAATGTTGTAAAGTATTTTTCAGTGGGGTAGCTGTAATAATCTGTTGTGATGCAAACAATTAAGTGTTGTGGCATTTGCAATACTAACAAATTATGTTATAGCAATAGCTTTCATGCACAGTGTACTTCATCTGGTATACTGTATTACTTCAGTTTTTTTAAAAAAAAAATAACTTGTTTCTCAAATTTTAAAGCAGAACATCAAGCAAAATTAACAATAATCCCTTCCTCTATTATCCCTACCCACTTCAGCAATTAATTCTACAACTGTAAAAAGTGAAAGAAACCACAGTTGATAGACTATATCCATGTCTGGATGGAGAATTTTATTCACCAAGGTCAAGGGACTGCCATGCAAAGAGTAAAATGGTAAACATTCACTTAAAAGTAGTCATTAGCAAAACAGTAGTTGGGTGGTAACACAAATATCCTCACATTCATGAGCTGATTAAGCAATACACTATAAAAATATATTAGGAAAATATTAAGCTTGTTCCATCAATATAGCTGTCTTATGGTTTATCACCAGAAGCATTACAAAAAACAGCACAATCCTATATGTGTCAACTTAAAAGTAAATTCCACCGGATTCAGTTTTATTACTCACAAAAGTCCAAATTTTACTAATAAACTTCTAAAATTAGAGACGTGAATAATTAATATTTCCAGCCTCTAGGTAAATAAATAAGATATTTCAACACTTGACTCACCTCCTTGAAGAAAAGGAGAGAAGTCACAAGATTCTACAGACTTTATTTCAGGGGAAAAAAACCACTTGATTTTTCTATCTAGGAAATGTGATTTGGTGGAAGGGACTTTGTTTTCTGTGCATTTTCTACCCACACATTTTTTAGAAATCCAGCTTTTAAGACAATAGCCTGAATCCAATTTTCAGTTCCCACTAGAGTAGACTATCTTCTGTGAGATTTACTCACATGTTGGATCACCTTTGAAGAATCAGTTCCACAGGCCAGCTGTGGTTGAAACTGATCTTGAGCACATTTACTGGGAATCCAGTCCATCTAACTCATGAGGGACTCTTCTGAACATAACCAGTTTAGGGTGAACTAGGATTGCATAGTCTTCCTCAGAGCAAGTTTTCCATGTAAGTGAGATTTTGCCACTAAAAGCTAACTGATAGCTCATTGGAGTTGGTGGCTATGTGCACGTGCACATGCGCACACAGAGAGAAAGAGACAGACAGACAGACAGACAATGGTCTACCTCAGAGGATTCTTATGAGGACAAAGTGAGGTAAGAGATGGATTAGCTTGTTGTAGGAAAAGATATAAATAAAGAAGTTAACAAAGTGCTGCCACTCTAGTAAAAAATTCTTTTGATGCTCCAGTAATTAATTAGACATTTAATTTTATATGGCACAAGAACTTCCCTAAAGTCTGTTGTCTAGATCTCGAATTCCCCTTAGCTCATCTTTTTTTCCAAAAGACTTTTAAAAGAGGGGAGAGAGAGACTGAGGGAGAGAAAAGGGAAACCAACCATCTCTAGCCATAGGTGCCTGGGATATCAAGCCTAAACCTGGGAGAAGCACAAGAAAAGAGGACTAATTTCAAGCAGAAAGATACAATCAAAGGACACTTTTAGTGGGCAGCCTGCTCAAGTTAATTCATTTGATTAATTTAAATCAGTTAGTTCCTTGATTAAGAGCCCAGTGTCTGTTATTTACATATTGACAAAGCTTCAGCATAGATACCTTTTTGACTAAATGACAGCTTTCAGCCTGGTAACTTCCAAGAAAATATATGCTGACATGGCATTACAGTAGCCTAATGGTTCTGCATAAATGAAGACCATGCACTGTAAAAGCATGATGTGTCTTAAGCAAGTTCCAACTTTCTAAAATGAAGTTTCAACTCCCACAGGGTCATTTTGTCAAAGGAACTGTCCACGTAAGAATTAGTGCTGAAACCCTGCATAAACACAAAGCAGCTAACAAAAAGGGGATCATAACAATTGCTTCAAATGGGGAGGAGGGGTGCAGAAAACAGGTTGTGGAATTGGATGGCTCTGCCATTGACCAGAGTGAGGCTAGTGCCTCAGGCAGCACATTTTGGATGTCGTAAAGGGCAGCCAATGGTTAACTATCTAATTCATTGTGATTTCATTTTTACAGCAAAAAAATGGGGTATGTGAAATTTTCTCCTCTGGCTGGCTTCAGGCATTATGCACCTTTACTTGGATGAATGCAGATGACATTTGCCATTTTGCCTCAGGTGGCAAAATCTCTTGAACTGGCCCTGACAGATCAGGATCAGATGGAAGATTTCATGCTGATTTTCAGTAGGTCCACAAAATGGTTTTGACCTTCAGTGATACAAGAGCAAGAACAAAAAGACTCATCACCATTAGCACACATGATTGTCACCAGGACTACCTCATGGTGGTCTCCTTACATGAATAGGCCATATCAGATCAAACACCAGAGATAACTTTCAGAACTCTAAAGCCCAATAGAAAAAGCCTAGACAGTCAGTAGACCATCAGCTAGTTGTATGAATATAGGAAGCAGCTTTATACTGAGTCAAACCAATAGTCCATTCAGCCTAGTATTTGTCAACTGTGACTGGCTCTACAGGGTTTCAGGAAGGATTCTGTCCTAGCTCTACTTGGAGATCCCTAGTGGTCTCCCATCCAAGAACTAATCAGGTCTAATCCAGCTTACCTTCTAAAATCAGACAAGGTCAAGTATGTTTAGAAAGAATATGCAAAACTCAGTGGTACCACTTAGAAGGGGAACATCCAGAATGCTTACTCTTTTCCTATGACCATATTCCTCTACCTGAAAAGAATCTGAATTTTCATACTTTCCCTGAGTGCCTCACCACTCTAACCAGTCAAATGGGACTAATATTGAAGCAATGGAGGTGGAGGACCAAAATCTCACACTGCATCCAGAAAATATTGAGAACCAGTTAAAGAAAACAGATGAGGCATGGACTCTTCAGTTCTTAAAAAACTGCATTACTCCCAAGACTGCAAGAGGTGAATACCTGTACAATGCTGTTATCCCAAAATGTGGGTGACTCAGGGGTCCACACAAGATGCCAGTACCTCCATGAAACAGTGGGAAATGATTAGCCCAAATTAGGAAGCCTGCAAGAGGGAGTAACCTAATGAGATCTTTTATACCAATGCTTACCAGTAATTCTGTAGAGAAGAACCACTCAGAGATCCAAAAGTCAGCTTAATTGTGTTTTATTGGGGAATTAATCACACAAACAAGATCCAAACAATCACTCAATTACAGAAGGCTAACTGAAGAAAAGGGGAGGAAAGTTTCAGACAATGAGATTTCTGAGTGTAGTGGGTGATATTTACTGATCTAGAAGACAAGTGAAGAAGCAGCAATGTGGGTTAGTCTTGGGTCTAAGGACAGTACACAATCAGAGTAGCAGAGTGGCAACCAGCAATCAGTGTACTGTGAGTTGACTGGTCAAAAACTAGGGGTTTATATACCCAATTTCTGCCTGTAGGACAAGGGTGTGAATGGCTCTCTGGCTGAGTGAAAAAAAGAGTTTGTAGAGTGAACTGGAATGGGCTAATAGTCTTAGTGTTAGGTGACAAAAGGCTAATGTATGCCCTGATAGCTCGGTGCTTGTCAGACAGGTTTTAGGAAAAAGAAGAGGTTTGTTTGGTCAGAAGAAGAAGAGTTAAGATAATCAACCATCTGGTGGGAATCTCCAGATGCTATTGTTCAAAAGGTTGAGTTGTTAAGGCTAACTGCAAGCCTATTATCTCTGGAGTTTCCTGGTGATTTCCTGACTATGATCTGGATATGCCTAGTCTTTTCTGACCCAATTCACAGTGCACATGTTTAGCCAGTCTTTTCCTCTTGTCAGACAGGCACAGCAGGGCACGTTTTATATCAAAACCAATTAATATATCTTGCCAATTAAATCATATTCCACCAATTAAACCATGTAAACATGTGGGGGTGTATGACCTGGTAACAACGCCACTTTCCCAGTAGGCTTGGTGCAGTAGGGAGAACTCTGACCTAGAACCATTTTCCCATCCATATAAAGAGAGTTAAAAGATACATCGCCCCACCCCATATTTTCCAAAAGTGGTTCAACCCTCTGTGTGTGTGTGTGTGTGTATGTGTGTGTGTGTTGGCTTTTCTAGCTTTTTCCAACTCTTTGGAGAGTCTCCATAGGAAGAAAAATCCATAGCCAAGGGACAACTGCTGAGCCCTCTCATTCCCAGTGCCCTTGGCACTGCTCTACTTTCCCCTTCCCCACAGACGGTGATGCTGAGAGGCTGCCGTTGTCTGAAATGGAGTGTTTCCATATGTAACACCAAAAGCATCTTCAAGCCTCTTGTCATTTATCTATGCACATGTAACACGTTGTATGCAATGTTTAAAACAGAGAAGAAAGCCATTTAGAAAAAACATTTAAAAAACTGAGTACACATTCCAGGCTGTGTAGTATTTGACATCTGCATTTTAGGCACATGTGAAATGCAAAAGGCAGTTTATGCCTCCAGTGTGAAAATGCCCTTAGGTTCCTGGCTGGGATGGGTGCTATGAGGACAGACAAGTCTCATTAGAATGTAAAAAAGGAGCACTTTGAACTGAAGAAAAAAATGAGACATTTGGGGTCTCTCCCCCTTCCTCTGTCCCCTTGACTCTTAGCCCTGGCTTGGTTCAAGTCGGGTGAATGAAGTGAAAGAAGGAAAACAGATAGTGACAGGTACTTAAAACTGAGTCACCCCAACCTGTGGAAAGAGATTCCTTTGAACAGAGAGGCAACGCTAGGCAGGCCTCTTCAGCAGCCACTGAAGCTTCTCAGCAGAAAGCTGCCAAGAACATTAATATGCTCCAAGTCATGTTTTGCTTGGCCAGTTTTCAGATCAGCCACCCCCACCCCCGCATGCTGCCACAGCAAAGGACCATTTCTGTACTTGCTTGCTCATTGCCCATTGCATGGCATCTACAGCCTTGCACACTTAGCGCTTCAGCCCTCCTTCTCTTCCCTCCTGTTATTTGCAACACAGAGGAGCTTCCTTCTCCCAGCCTTAGGCTTTAAGAGGAGCAGGAGACTTAAGAGCAGCATTTAGTCCTGTTCAATTCTATCCCTTCCCTTGCAGAGGAATAAGTAAGAACTGCGATAACCCCTTGCCATCTTCTTGGATTAAAAGCTCCACAAATAAACTAGACATCTCACAACTCACTTCTCAGGGGTTAGATATTTTCCTTCTTTAACAGCTACAGCAATAGCATTTCATTTACATTTTGTTTAAAAATATTTAAGCTTCATGCTAAAAAGACACTTTGGGAGCACATTAAAACACAGAATGAGAGACAGTCCAAACTCCCAATCCTCCCCATGTCTATGCTTAAGAACTGGTCTCCCCAGCCATGCCATTAAATTACAGATTATCTTGAGAAGGAATTCAACATACAGTAGTCTGCTTCATCTACTACCATAACGCCTCTATAAATCAGTATTGGTAAAAGCTACAGCATGACAATAAGTACCTCTCCCAGGCATCAGCGTTCTCTTTCTTCAGTCTCTCCAGAGACGAGCTCTCTAGAGATACCTATGCAAACCTAGACAACACAAACCTGTTACTCCAGTTATATCTGTTATACACATACACACAATCACAGACATCCCTCTTTATGCCTATACACAAATAATTTCAAAGACCCTGCCAACCAATGCACTGATCTATTCAGAGACTTACAAAAGGGGCAGCACAGATCCATCCTCTCCAGGGAAATGCTTCTTTCTTGAGGCTTTCCTTGGTCATAAATTAAAAGGGACACAGGCAGAACTAGGAAGATTCCAGGTGTCACAAAGACTTGACAACATCGTGTTTCATTGTTGCTTTCTCATTCCGTACAAGATTCAGTTTCTATGCATTTGCTAGCTGCTCTCAGATGCTGGCTCCTATCCCTTACACATATGTTCTTCTCTCTACAGAAAAAGTAAGCCCTTGCAACCACTGGGTCTTAATTTTTTTAGGGTCATGAGCCGGGCTAAGAAAATTATGGGTTCTCTCCATTGAAAAATGCAATTAAATATAATTTTTCAAAGTAAGGGGAAGCAAACCAAAGGCAAATACACACACAGTTATGTATATATATTCCTCTCCCCGTGTATATTCACATACACACACATTCTTTCACTTCGATTTACAGATTCTGTAATGCCTATTAATGGACTTTGCTTCACCCTAAGGACTACACGTTCAGAACATTTGATCAACTTTATAGAAAGGAATGACTTCCCTATCCAAACCACAAGGTGATATTGTTGCATGTTAGGACATAGCAAAGGGATCACTTATTCCACCACCCACCCGTACACACATATACACAAATGCCAATTCCAGTACAGCCCATGGAATCCTGAGCCTTAAAACCAATCCAGTTTGGAAATCCCACGTACACTTCGAGCACAAGCAGAGCAAGCAGAGTGCGTTTCTCCTTTAAGAACCGAAGAAAGTTTTCTGCTCGCAGAGAAATGTACTCAGACAAGCGTGAAAAGGATGGGAAGGAGGCAGGGACGGGGGGAGAGAGAGAGAGAGAGAGGAGTTCTTTTCTTCCTTCCGATTTCAACGTAAATATGGTTATCAAGCCAAATTAACCCCTCCGTGAATCGGGAGCGCTTGCGGCGAGGCGGACAAGACCGGTGTCCCCCTGCCTCCCGAATTCTCCGTCGGTGGGAAACTGCTGCGGTGCCCGCCCGGGAGCAAACAGGCTCGCCAGGGGTACCGGGAGCTCCAAGCCAAAGCTTGAAATAAGGTGGAACGGCAGGGAAGGCGAGTTCCGTCGCAGCCTTAGCGCCCCTCCGCCCCAGCCCCGGTGGGACTCATCGGAGAGCTCCGTTTTCCTTTAAGAGGGGGAGACTCAGGGGGAATTACCTAGCTAAGGTTTCAAGCGGGGGGAGGAAGGCGGGATAACGAAAAGAGGGCTCAGCCTTGCTTACCCACCCCACCCGGAAAAAGAAATAAAAATAGCCTTTGAGGAAAGAGGAAGCTGTATTTCCGATTCATCTAGTTGGGGAAAGAAGTTCATATATGGGGTAGGGGGAAGAGATTAAGGAACCTGGGTGCACCAAAGGGAAGGAAATCTCCAGCCATTCAAAACTCGTGCAGACAGACGGCGTAAAGCGACTTCGTTCTACTTAGGAAACTGGCTTCCCTCTCCCACCCCTAATTCTTCAAGCAAGGGAGCAATATCCTCCGCCCCGATGAGCCACCAAAAACCAGAGAGCCCACACCTCCTTTTTTTTCCTCCCTACGGGGCAAAGGAAAACGTTCCGGTTCTGCTGGAGTGAACTGGTACCTTTATCAGCAAGCTTGGGTGGAGGAGAGATTGCTCTCCCCCCAACACACATCGAAAGGGAGGATGTGTAGAAAAGGAGCCGGGACAGTTGAAATGTTATGAGTGGGTCAAGTTAGGTGAGGTTGTGACTCAACCCACAACATATACCCACACCCTGAAAAGCGGTTAGAAAGTATGATCGCTCTCCCAACAGTTTCACCCTTCCCGGGGAGGCGGCAAAAGCCGAGAGCAAGTCGGGGCCGTCCAAAGTCGTGTGGAAGAGGTCTGGAAACCCGACTACACCTCTTCCACCCTCCACATCTTGCCGTACACACACCGCTCCCGGCCACACACACAGAACTTTCCACGATGCAAGCACACAGGCTTTAAAAAAAGGGAGATTCCATCCCGGTCGGAAAGGGAAAGGTCATTTCTTAAGGCCATTTCCGCACTAGCCTGTTATAGCGCGATGATTCCACTTTCAGCATCCTCTGGAATCCTGGGGTTTGCAGAGGATGTTGAAAGTGGAATCATCGCGCTATAACAGGCTAGTGCGGAAATGGCCTAAGTCATCGAGTTCGGTGCGCCCCGTCGGACGCAGAGATGGAAGGAGGGAAGAGTCGAGGATCGCGCTTTTTCGTGACTTAATAGAGGAACTGAGGAGGCGGGAAGCGGAGTTTTTCCTCCAGCTCCCGGGTATCAATGAGTCTTTCCAGGAGCCCCCGAAGGGAGAGTCAGCTGGGCGGAGGACGGGCGGGAGAGCAGCCTGGAAGCGGCGGAGGGCGCAGGGAAGTTCGGAGCCGGCTCTCGGGGAAAGGGAAGGAGGAGGACCGGGACCCAGAGGGCTACTCACGCTTCTCTCGGAGGTGCCGGCCTGGGAGATGGTGCCGTTGAGCCCCACCAGCGACGGCAGCGTCTGGGACATCCAGTTGGTGACCATGGCCATGGTGCTGAGCACGGCGCCGATCTTCAGCAGCGGCACGGTCATGTCGCCGCCCGCCCCTCATACCCCTCGCCCTCCGGCGCAGCCCTCCTCCTCCTCCGCCGCCGCCGCCCCCGGGCCCCGGCGGCTCATTTGCCCGCCGTCGGGGAGGCAGCCCGCCCGCCCGCCTGCTCTCTCTCTCGCTCTCTCTCTCGCTCTCTGGCCGTCCCGCGCCCGACTTCTCCCGATCCACCCCCGCCGGCGCGCCTGCCTCCCTCCTTGAGGCTTCCGCCGCCGCTCGCCTCGGCTGCAAAGGCGACAGAAACCGGGCGCCCCGCGCGCCCCTCCTTATAAACGCCCCGGCGGCCGCTCTCCGCCGCTTTGACGTCACGGCCGCCGCTGGCCACAGGCCGAGCCCGGCTCCGGCAGGGAGGGGGGGACGAGGGAGAGGGATCCAATTAACCCCGGGGAGAGGGGTGGGCCCGCGCGGAGGGGCCGCGATTAACCCGCGCCAAACTGCCTTGCGGCTCCGGTCGGAGTCAGAAGGGAAGGAGCGCGTCCTCGACTCGAGCGGGCTAAGGCTGCCGGCCGGCCCGCCCTGACTTCACATCGGTCCCGGAGAAGCCTCTTTTGGGGAGTGGACTACGGCCATTTCCACACTAGCCTGTTATAGCGCGATGATTCCACTTTCAACATCCTCCGGAATCCGGCCGGCCCCTCCCGAAACTGCAAACCCCAGGATTCCGGAGGATGTTGAAAGTGGAAGCATCGCGCTATAACAGGCTAGTGCGGAAATGGCCTACAGAAGAGCACCGGGGAAGCCACCGGCGTCCTCGCTTCTTTTTTCCCCCTCTCACCCTCGCTTCCTTCTCATCCTCTCTTACCCCCACCGCTGAAATGAATGGAGCAGGGAGGAGGATCCGATCTCCCCCTCCAAAATTCCTGCAGCGGGCATACAGGGTCCAGCTTCCTCCCCCAGCCTCCGTTCACTTCTCGCACCAGCCTGTTTCCACTGGGGCGCCTAAAGAAGCCCCCTCCCCGCAACGATCGGGGCGTCTCCCGGGGTTTCCTCCTTCCATCTTTCCGCTGGGTTGCCCAGATCACCTTTTACGATTCGGTGTCAACGGCAAACCCCACAGAGAACAGCCCGCTGTCTCTTGGATAAACGGGGATTCTGTTTCATCGTCCCCCTTATCTCCAGATTTGTTCGATTCGGTTATGTTGACAGAGGTCATTTCCGCAACACACTCTTACAGTGCTATTATTCCGCTTTCAACATCCTATGGAATCCTTGTGTTTGCAGTTTAGGGAGGGGCCCAGGATTCCATAGGATGTTGAAAGTGGAATTACAGCCCTATAACAGTCTGGTGCGGAAATGGCCAAAGTCTGCCACCAGTAAGACTGAAGGGCACAGCTACCATTTCCCTTCAGAGTAATTAAATCCAGAAATGAAGCTCACTGAACACAAGAGTTGGCCTGGTCCTGTGATGGAAGCAGAGGTGATGCTATACAGCAGCTCCAGTGTTGGGGTAGGATTCTGGGGAGACCAGAGTTCAAATCCTCCCTCAGGTCATAGAAAGCTGATGAGTGACTTTGGCCGAGTCACACCCTCTCAGTCTCAGTCTAAGTCTCAAACTTCCTCTGAACAAATCTTGCCAAGCAAACCCTCTTTTGATAGAGCCATGTTGGTGCAGTGGTCTGAATGTTGGGCTAGGGTTAAGGGAGACCTGGTTTCAAATCCCCATTCATCCATGAAAACGTACTGGGTGACCTTGAGCCAATCACACTCTCAGTATCAAAGGAAGGCAAGGGCAAAGCCGCTCTGGATAAATCTTGCCAAAACAAGCCTAGGAGAGGGTCACTGTAAGTCAGATTCAGCTTGAAGAAATGTAACATCAATGGCGAGAGCACTGGATTTGGATGGAAGGTACCTGTGTTCAAATCCCCACTTGGCCCCACTGGAAGCCAATCGTTGTCTCTCAGCCTAATCTACCTCATGGGGCAAATAAAAATAGGGAGGAAAAGGGGATATAACTGCAACAAATAAATAAAAACAAGCATAATGATAACAAGACTCAGTGTGATGTAATGGCCTGAGCAATGTACAAAACCCTGGAGATCAGAGTTCAATTTCCTGCTCAGCCATGGAAACCCACTGGATGACCTTGGGCGCATCACACACTCTCAGCCCCAGAAAACCCTGTGATAAGGTTGCCTTAAGGTCACTATAAGTCAGAAGCAATTCGAAGGCACACAGCAACAATGCTAATAACTGACAGTTTTATTTCAGAGTGAGCCAGAGTGGTGTAGTGGTTTGAGCACTGGATTATGATCCTGGAGACTAGGGTTTGATTCCTTGCTCAGCCATGAAAATCCATGGTCTAGCCTTGGGCACATCACACACTCTCAGTCTGAGAAAACCCTGTGATAGGTTTACCTTACAGTTGCCATGAGCTGGAAATGATTTGAAGCCATACAACAGCAACAGTAGCAAATTCATGTCTGAATACAAAGCACAGCATCTTCTTCTGTTACTAACCCAAAGTGCACTTCATGGAATCAACCGTTGGGCTTAGTGTACTGGACCTGGCTTTGCAGGCTGCCATACTAAAAACCCCTGGGATGTTTCACACAGTGTCTGCCTTAGTCAGCTGTGCAGAACTGCAAACCTGGCAAAGTGAAGCTACATTCTGCAGATGTTAATGTAGAACAATCGGTATCAAATGGAGAAATGTTGGGGGGAGAAGCACATACCAAAGCTAAGTGATGGATGTTGGTACCCAGACAACCTGTAGAACTTTGGGGGAACGAAGTGAGGTTGAGGGCATTTGCAACTTTTTTTTTAGTCTTATAGGTCATAAGTCACAGCAAACAGCACACTTAGCAAACATTGGAGCCAAAGAGCTTGGACTCACAATGAGTGCACAACATGCCCACCTGAAGACCCCACCCTAAATACTAGACCCACCAAAAACAAGCCGGTGTAACAAGAAGCTAAACCCGGTGAAGCTTGTTGAATATAATGGGCCTTCTTTCTTAATATCATGTGGAAGCTCCATGCATTCTAAGGGGAAAATCAACGTTCCTTAATGCCCCGTATTTGAGAATGAGAACGGCAGAAAATTTCATCATCATCATCATCATGACCATGAACACCATCAGCCACATTTCTTGATCTCAGTGGCAGTTCTTGTTCTGTTTCAACTCATTAAGCCAGAGCTTTCCAAACTGTGTGTCACAACATGTTAGTGTGTCGGCTGCAGTATGTAGGTGTGTTGCGTGAATGTAATGGGTGGAGGTGCTGTCTCTTCCACCGCCACGGCAGGCCAGGTCTGGGTAGAGGGGCTCCCTCTCCTGCCACTGCCACCCTGGGCTGAGGAAGACCCCCATGAGGGCAGTGGCGGGCCAGGCCCAAGTGGAGGGGCTGCCTCTCCTGTCGCCATCACCCTGGGCCAAGAAACACCCCAGCGAGGACAGCGGTGGCAGGCCAGGCTTGGGATGAGGGGCTGCCTCCACTTACTGACTTACTGAATTACTGGGTCACAAAATGATGCATGTCTAAAAAGTATGTCACCAACATGAAAAGTTTGGAAAGCTCTGCATTAAGCCCTTGTTCTATTGCTTCCTCTAATACAGCGGCCCCTTCACATTTGCAAGGGTTCAGGGTGCAGAATCCTCAAGTGGAAAAACTGTGAATAATTCCCTGCCCCATGATCCTCCTCCCACTCCTTTCCAGGGCTCTGGCACAGAAGCCTTCCTTCTCCATACCTGGGCTAGAAGGGGAACTCCAGACAGTAGAAGGAAGGAGTGTGTGTGCCCCTCCATTGCCTTACCTTTTGCCTCGGCATGAGTTCTCAGTGCAGGGCAGAGGCAAGGGAATGGGAAGAGAGAGCTCTGGAGGGGTGAAGAAAAGCACACACACTTCTGCCCCCACCCAATTGCCGCACCTTTTGCCTCAGCATGACTTCTCAGCACAAGGGCAGCACACTTCTTTCTCTGCACCAGGAAAACACAAGGAAATGGGAGAAGGAGAATGGAGGTGAGGAGGCACAAATGCCTCACAAATGATCAAATTTGCAAGAATCAAACCTGTGAACATGAAGGGAGGACTGCATATTCACAAATGAAATCAAGTTGGTTAAATGCATTACAATTGCAATCCCACGGATCAAAGCAATCTAAAGGTTTTTTGTTGAGATCCAGTGGTCTGCCCAAGGCCAAACACTGGAGAGCCAGTGTGATACGGCGGTATTGTGGTTTGAGTTTTGGACTACAGTCCTGGAGATCACGGTTCAATTGCCTGCCCTGACAGCCATGGTTTAGGTACATGCATCAACCCAGCTTCAAAAAGTTTGTTTATGAACTACAATGCCCAGAATCCCAGCCCAGCTCCAGAAGTAACTTCCCCAGTATTTGGTATCAACATGATTATGGATATAAGAGGTATGTTTTTCAGGCCTTTCTTCCCTCAAGAACCAATAAGAAGGAAATATTTGGAAAAGAGATGTGACACAACTATCATTAGGGATCTAGCATCTGCCATATTGATGAACGCAATATGCTAGCAGCAACATGCACATTTGCTTCAGCAATCTGGCCCCATAATGTATTTTTGCTGGATATCAGAACAGGCAGCTCTCCAATATTCAAAAGGGGACAGATTTTGACATAGGAAAAGGATTGCATGGATTTGGGACATTAGTAGTAATGCCAACATTATTCACCACCACCCCCACATATGTGTCTTAGGCAGATTTGAGAGTGTTTCAGAGATTCTTCCAGGAGCGGGACAAATCCATTCCCACCTCCAAAATGATCACAGGTCTATAAATTTCTGTTCCTTGAACTGATTCAACACATATATCCATAAATACCTCCTGTGCTTCTCCATTCTTGAGGGTACAGCTTCAATCCTGTGCTTTGCAAACATGGAATAAGCCCCAGTGAATTCAAGTGAGATTTAATTCAGAGCAAATCTACACATAGTTGGGCTACCTCCATCTTCCAAAAAATGCTTGGGTTGAGCTTCTGCTAACTGAGATTAAGAACGAGTTTGAGACATGTGTTTTTAAACATCATCAGCATTATCAGTATTTATTTCTCTTTCTTCTCTCTCACTAGGCAATCCAGGGAGAATTAAGCAACGTTAAGACATATGCTTAACGGAGCAAATCTGCCCACTTTTTCTTCACAGTAATATTTCAGGGCATTGTTGTTATTCTGGTAATCTGGTGTATGAGGAAGCCCCAAGTCTCCCTGTTATCAGCAGTCCTACTCAGGTCTTGCAGACTCAGGGAGATGAACTTCCTTGGTTGAGTTAATCCACCCATCTGTTGCCTTCCACTTTGCTGAGCACTATCATCTTTCCCCATGAGACATATTGTTCACATGGTATGTCCAGAATATTAAGTTCAGCATTCTGGCTTTTCATGGAAGTTCAATCTTGATTTGCTCTTGGGCTCACCCACTTGTCTTTTCTGGTCATCCATGGTAGCCATAGAACTGTCCCCATCACTACATTTCAAATAAGCTGATTTTCTTCCATCAGCTTTCTTCACCATCCAGCTTTCATAACTGTATATAGAAACCAGAAATATTATGGTATGGACCATCCTTACTTTGGTATTCATTTATATATCTTTACACTTTAGGATCTTATCTAGCTCCTTCACAGCTGCCCTTTGAAGTCTTGATCCTCTTCTAACTTCTTGACTTACAGTCTCCATTTTGATTAATGACTCAGCCGAGGATTGCGGAGCTTACTTCCAAGTAAAAATGCACAGAAGCATCCAGGCTGCCCATTTTCCTGAGTGAAATCAACTGGACTTAATACTGCTTAATTTGAGGTGGGTTATATTCTCTGTTTTACACCCTTTCATGTTCTTCTATCTGAGTAAATCACCGGAAATCATTTAGAAAAAGCAAAGAAATGTAATTCTGTGTATAATTATGTGGGGTGGTGCTGAAAATGGTGCTGAAGCAATAAACCAGGTGTTGAAAGCATTATCTGAAAAACTGGCAGGATTGTTGAGCAAGATTTATTCCACATCGATTGTGCGCTTTCTGCACTATGATTTCTTCATATTTGTCATGTGGCCCAGCAAGGAGATCCATAGGGACCAAATGTGTTAGATTGGTGCACCCAAGCAATAAATCTCTCTGCAGATTTAAAGTAAAAATGGCCAACTTCTGTACTCTTTGAGGCTGCTAAGACCTCCAGACAGTTCTCTAGAGACCACATTTTGCCAAGCAAAAATAACCTTCTCCTAGATTATCAGTCTGTAGGAAAAACAGGGCCATCTAGTGGAAAATGGAACACCGTGCAACATTACAGATCGCATGTACAGCTTGGGCATGGCCGATGGTTGAAGGAACATGAAAACACAGACTTTTTCTCAGTCTCTCTGCACAAATAGACAGAAAGACAGGCAGGCATACACACAAACCTTGATAACATTTCCTTTTTTTTTTCATTATAAATGGAACTGGGCATTTAAAAAAATTAATCACAAATTGATTCAAAGGTAGTTGGGCCAGATTAACTTGCTTCTGGAAGCAGATCTGGCTTGCCAGTTGGCTGTCTCTTGGAGTTTATTTTTAGCCTATGCAAAGAGCTTGGAAAAGATGTCAGATTCTGGGAGGTGCAGTCGGGAGGGAGGGAGGGAGGGAGGAGGGGGGATGAGAAAGACAGGGAGAACTTTTGGAAGTGCTACCTATTCATCGTTCACAGAACTGAATGGTAACACTAGTAGGAGTTTGGGCAGATGTTCAGGGCCCTAATTCAGCAAAAGGAGCAGGAAGGCTCTGAAGTGTATTTTGCATTTTCACATTCTCAGCTGAGAAAAATGATGCACATGACTTTCTAAAGGGGGAGGGCACCTCTGCAAGACCATTACATCTAAAGCAGACCTTTCTAAACTTTTCATGTTGGTGACACACTTTTTAGACATGCATCATTTTGTGATGCAGTAATTCAGTAAGTAATTCAGTAAGTAGAGGAAGCTCCTCCACCCAGACCTGGCTCACCACCACCCTCGCCAGGGTCTTCATTGGCCCAGGGCAGTGGCAACCCCTTCACCTGGGCCTGCCCAACATGGTGGGAGGAGAGGCAGCCCCTCCAACCTGTTATGTCCACACCTACATACTGCACACCTACATACTGCAGGTGACATGCTAATGTGTCATGACACACAGTCTGGAAAGCTCTGGTTTAGAGTCTAAAATTACTCAACTTTGCCACTGGATCTTCACTGGGTAGATCAGCCCTGAGTGAGTTGTGCAAAGTCAATCAATGAGCAGTGCCAGAGTAAGAATTTGACCCCAGGTCCTGCTCCCAATCAAAACTCAACACACAGCTCAACTTCTTACTAATATATTTATTACATTTAAATTTCTCCTTTCTTCCATCACTGGGCTCCACACTTTAACTTCCCACATCAACCCCTATCCAGATACAAACTGATTTACTTTCATCAAGCTTGCTGTATCTAATGCTTTCAAACCATGCTCTGGGACCATGGTGCATATTACATGTGTTTGACCTGCTTGTTTCCAACTGCTATCATCAACTCTGAATCCTCATGATAGGATGGAAAGAGCAATCCAAAAGAATGATAAGACACAGGAAAAAAAGAGAGAGAGAGAAAGGATCTTGTGGTATTTTAAAATTATATTGTATGCAAGATGTTTCAGATACAATTATCCCACCACCTTCTTAGAACAGGGATCACCAGTTTCAAATTCTTTGTTGGGGAGTGCAATGAATCCTCTCTGCAATTTATTTTGGAAGCAGCTCTCCAAGCTGCTAAGCAGACCAGAATTCAGAACCTTGGACAGTTCCTTTAAAGCCTCTGCCCACCACTGGGGGGATACTATCCAAAGCTGTTGCTTTGCAGTTCCCATAATCTCTAACCATTATGGTCAGCAGGGAAAGATTAGAGATCACAGGAACTGCTACCCCAAAGAATCTGAAGGAATATGTGTTTCCTTTCCCCAACTGAGCAATTTTTTTTCTCTTTTGTGTACTCCAGATCCACAAGAAATTTTGGTTTTAGCATTATCAAGAACTCACTGGCATTTTTTATTTCTTGTAATTTATCTGGTTGCCAGACAGAGCCAACCATACCTGAGTGGATTTCCTCACTATCCCCCTTCAAAGTCATCATTATAACACATCTTAGTAAACATTATTTTTCTGCTTGTTTGAACACAAGAGAAAATACAGGAAAAACAATGACAAGAAATTGACAGGCCACTCCTGAAGCTGAATTCATCAGGAACTTCTGTTTTCTGTTACTGGTTTCAGTGACTTACATTCACATGTGAGTCTAGACACAAACCCTAACATTATGGGATGGGTTCAACCGAGACAATGTGGGGATTTCCTGGGGGATTTCAGTCATCCAGAAGCTATCTATGAAATGGAGGATGCGATTTAGTCATGTCAACAGCCTGCAATATAAGATTGACTTTAAGATGACAAGGTGGATGAATAGTGTGAACAGCCAGTGAACTATGTGTGTTCACTTAAATGTTTTACAACAACAGTCAGCCCTCCACATTTGTGGGTTTAGCTTTCATGAAGATATGAACAGCACCAAGGATAAACTTCAAACAGGAATTCTTGTATGTATATTTATTAAGATATGGAACGGCTCAGAGAAGTAAAGTCTCAGATCTGTCTGAGCAAAGCTTTTTCCGTGGGGCCCCCTGTCATCCATTTTACCAAGAAAAGTTAACCTCATTAATATTGGGATGTTTGAGATTGCCTTGGTCTATAAAACAAATCCTAAATCCCATGATATTCATCTAAACTCATCTACGCACATACACACAGACATCATTTCTGTGTAAATGCTAAGGTGTGGAGAAGTTATTGTTCTCTGATATGGCTTCACTACATCTCCCATTATCCATGACCACTGACCATGCTACAAGCCCACAAACTTTTGGAGGTTCACAGGTTTGCCAGACCTGTGCTGTACAAATTGTGCTTGCATACCCCAGGGATAGTTATACATATGATGATACCAAACTAAAGGAAGCTTTGGGTCTCTTGTCAAATGCCATCTATGACAACTGTCTCTTGAAGTCTCTGGCACAAACCATTCCCAGTTCAGTTAACAATTTGTGAGTTTTTATCTGTTTATGCCAGGTAACAAAAATGGGACCTTTTCACCAAAAAAGCCAGTGTTGTGCTGTGGTTAGAACTTTGCACTGGGATGTGGGAAATACAACTTTAAGTCACCACTTGGTCCATGAAATTCACTGTGTGATCTTGGGCCAGTCACTGCATCTCAACCTACCTCACAAGGCAGTTCTTGGGGTAGAGGAGAGCCACATATGTGCTGACATGAAATTAGGTAGGGCACACATGAAACAAACAAGTAAATATAACGGTCTAAACCCTATGAGTTAGGTTTAACAACAGTATAGCCACTGAACTGACTGCTCAATGTTGGAATAACATATAGGTAAATGCCACTAATTCCATGGGTCTACTCAAGTTGGTACTAAGCATAGGGTTTGTTTTTGTTGAGAGCCCTCAAGTCATTCCCAGCTTATGGTGTCCCTAGGGCAAACCTATCATGGGGTTTTCCCAGCAGGATTTGTTCAGAGGGGGCTTGATTTTGCCTTCCTCTGAGGCTGAGAGAGGGTGACTTGACCAAGGGCACTCAGTGGGTTGCCATGGCTGAGAAAGGAATTGACCCCTAGTCTCCCAGAATCCTATTACACATCCACACTAGCCTGTTATAGCACGATGATTCCACTTTCAACATCCTCTGGAATCCTAGGGTTTGCAGTTTGCAGAATCCTGGGGTTTGCAGCAAACCCCAGGATTCCAGAGGATGTTCAAAGTGGAATCATCGTGCTATAACAGGCTAGTGCGGAAATGGCCCTAGTCCAGCACTTAAAACACTAACCCACACAGGCTCTCTAACAATAAAGTACAGGGAATAAATAAGACCAGACCCTTACCTAGTGCCTAAGACAGGCTTGCAAATAACCCCTTATCTGGTAACCTGTGGGGAAGTAACATTTTCCTGTAGGCAACCAGGCAGGAAAGTTTTGTTTTTTCTTCAGGCCATAGATTACTAATGCAAGCCAGTAAATTACTTACTCAGACCTGTGCAACAATAATCATTGCTGGGGAGGGTAAAAATCTGATGGTCTCCATGGAAGAGATAAGGGTGTGATTGTGATTGGCGCATGGCACCAGATCACGACATGAGCCAGGGGCCAAGCTTGTGCTATTTGAATCTAGTCCACTCCTGCTCTTGTCCTCCTTGGCTCTGATGATCGACCCACCCTCCTGTCCTCATTGCAGGATGAGTTTATCTGGTCACTTGGGGTCAGTATATGATCCCTCTCTTTTGCAGTGCTATTCTCCCTATCCCATACTTTAATTGATGACACTGGGACAATTGGCTTGGGGTGGTTGTCTTAAATAAGTTTTCCTTTGGCAGGTAGCAGAGGAGAATAAGACTTCAGTGTCCACCTCTTGGCCCGCCTTTGGTTTCAGGTAGGGCTCTGGAACTCCCCTTTTAAGGCCCTGCATCCCAGAGGGCCAGGGAAGGAGGCTACTCTTGAGGTTCACCTGGGAATAGGGCTATCATTTGTAGGGCCCTGTGACTGGAGTGAGAGTCCTCCAGGTTACTTCCAGTTATGCTGGACTGGGGAGCAACTAAAGCTATTTGGATTGCCCTCAGGGACAAGCAGAAGCAGATCTAGGGTGGGGCAACTGGAGTGTGTGCCCTGGGTGCCATTGTTTGGGGGGGCACAATAAAGAGGAATCCCCCTGCCTCCTCCCACTGCTGCTCACACCCCACCCACCTCCACTTGCCATTCGCCCCACCCCCACTTGCCCTGCCCACTTTTGCTTGCCACTTGCCCCACCCACATCCACTCGCCGCTCCCCGCCTGCTGCTGCTGCTCACTCTGCCCACTTCCCCCCACTACTCACCCCCTCCCCACAGCTCACCCTGCCCTCTTGCCCTGGGCACTGTTAAGCTTTACACCACTGAGGCTGAGGTGTTTTGCCCAAGGGAAGGCTGAGGAGATTGTCATACGGTGATGTCTTGCCTCAGTTGGACCCACATTAGGTTGCTCCCTGCTACTTGCTCCTTTAAGATCAAGACAATTTTAAAAAGGTCAGATTAAATAAAATGGTCCTTATTACCCAATTTATGTGTTTGGTCTCTTTATATCGTGGTTGATCATCAAATTCTGTACGAGCTAGTAAACACTTGTGGGATCTATCTGCAAGAATGGGCAAAGAGCAGAGCTTGGAAAAGTTACTTCTTTGGGCCAGTGTGCTCCTAGGGCGCCCCAGCCAGCATGGCTATCCATAGAGGATGCTAGGAGCAGTATCCCGGAAAAGTTCCTTTTGCAAGCTCTGATGATGTTGCAAGATATCCTGCCTTGAGGAGTCGACAGGATGGTAATATTCTGTAACGTTTAGCAGGAGACTTGGTAGATGGTGAGAAAGAGAAACATGAATCATAAATTGCAACTGATCACTTAGGACAGGGAATGAGGAAGTCACGAATCTGCAGTCACACACATCACAGAAATCCTGCCTGAGGGTCAGTCCCTGTTTCAATCACAAGTACAACAGAGACACCTACTGGTAGCCATGAAGGTTCTCAAGGGCTAAACATTCTTCCATTCTGTCCATGGAGGCCAAATATATCTTTCTACTTTGGGACAGAGTCAGTGGGCACCTTTTCTTTTTTTCCGGGTTCATGATGACCCCATACGTTGCTCTATGGGACAATAAGGTGGTCAGTCATAGGGTGACTATAGCAGGAGACCATAAGATGGCCAGATACATAAGGGAACAGGGCTCCTGATGTACATTTTGGAGTTGTGTAGAAGAGGGAATTTCTATACCACTAGAAAAGGTGGAAGAACTCTGACCTCTTTTGCATCTAACCACCCTATAATAATCTGCTTCCTGCTCCTTCCCTCTCTCTCTCTCTCTCTCTCTCTCTCTCTCTCTCTACCTCTCTACCTCTTCCCTCACCCCACAGAGTTCTCTCTACACACAGTCTTTAGGCTAAAGATGGTCTCTGGCTCAAGGTCACACTGTACACTCCATGCATGCATGCGAATTTGACCTCAATTCATACATTCATGTGAATTTGACCCAGTTTCCCTGGTCCTATGTGTGTGTGTGTTTTTAAAGCATTTTCCAACACAATTTAAAAAAAAATCAAAAGATATAAAAACAAAGCAAAATAACAAGAAAAAAGAAAAATAGTATAGTAGCCCCTCCATATTCATACGGGTTAGGGGCACAGAACCCTTGCAAATGTGGAAACATTGTGAATAACTCCCACTCCCATGATTCCCCTTCAGAGCTTCCCCTCTCATTCCTTTGCTTCTGCCCCCAGCTTTGTGGGGCAGGGGAGAAAAAAGACGCAATAAAGGGCATACCTCTTCTTTCTCCTCAAAAGGAGAAAAGCACAGTTCTTCTCTTCTAGTTACTTCTGGTGGCCATCTTTAAAAGGGAGGGGAGAAGCAAAGAGAGCACCTGATCAATCAGCAGCCATTACACAGCAGAAAGTGCAGCCACGTGAGAGAGAGGGCATGTCTCCAGCAGTGGAAGGGAGGCCTTGCTCACCAAAAAAGAAAAAAAAGTCCATTTACAAACGAGCCTGGCAAGCCTGGGGTGAGGAATGCAAGGGAATAGGGGGATGAAAATGGAGGGGAGTCAAGCACATGCTTTGCGAATAATCAAATTTGCAAAGGTCAAACCCACAAATGTAGAGGGAGGACTGTAAAGACCAGAATAGAAAAAGGAATTTTCATTTTACTTCCAACTTTTCTAACGATGATTATATATAACTATATAAAATAACTTCTCCTATTACAAATATCATTCATACACTTCTACTGTTTAACCTAAATCACTATCAAAACCTATAGTTAACATGTTATTCTCTTTTCCTTGCAAAAAGCCAATACAAGTTCCCAGTCTTTCAAGAATTTTCCCAGTGATTTTATCCTGATCAGTGTTCATCTCTCCATTTCAGTTAAATCCATCCATTTCAGCAGCCAGTTCTCACTTGTTGGTACTGCTATATTTTTCCACTTGTGCATGCAGCAATCTTGCTGCAGTGGTCATGTATCATAGTAGTTATCTATACTTCTTCTCTGATTGGTCATCCATCAGTCTGAACAGATAGAATTCAGGTTTAAATTGAACATTAATTTTCAAAAAAAAATTGTACTGTACTATGTATTTGATTCCTGAATGTTTTGGCTTTTCCACCATATATGCCCAAAAGGTCCCACCTGTTGCTCACATCTCCAACACACATTATAAGCATCTTTATACCTTTTGGGCATTTTTTTCTGACATCAAATACCAACGATACATCTTATAAAAGTTCTCCTTAGGATCATTCATAACGTAAATTTTATTCTCTTTGGCCATGTTTTTTCTCATTGTTCTGTTGGAACAATGCATTATATCCAAAATTTTGTGCCCACTTCATATATAATATATAACCTATGTAAAGTCAAAGGCTTTTGCGGCTTGAATCCATAGGTTGTTATGTGTTTTCTGGGCTTTGAGGCTATGTTCTAGTAGTCTGCCAATGAACACCACCCAGACTCTGGAGGTCCCTCTACAGGAAATAATACAATGGATTGCTAATGTACTTAATGCATTGCTATGCATATCCCCTGACTAACAATACAACCCTGGGGGATATCCCATTTAACAATAGGTCATCACACAGGCCAACTGTAACATATGCAAATTCCTTCCTCCCACCTGGGGACTACACAAGTATATATACTCACATTGCCACTTCCATTCCACCAGATTCTCTGAAGATGGCAGCCACAGATGCAGGCAAAACATCAGGAGAAAATACTAATAGAACACAGCCTCAAAGCCCAGAAAACCCACAACAACCTAATATTTAACCTCTTCCATCTCTATTTTTAACAGAAGTTTATACATCTTATCAGTCAAATCCCCTGGTCCTATTCTTATCCAGTTCACTAAACCACACTGTGGTCTTTATACCTTGACAGAGCTTCAAATCTTGATTTGATGACCAAAGTTTAATGGTTTAAGCTAGCAGGGGATCAATGTTTTGAAGCAAGTCAGGGAAGGATGGTTTCTTCCTTATAATACTTTTTCAGGACTGTATTCCCCATGGTCACCACCAATCATTACATATCACCTTTTCCCCTCAGCAGCAGAAATTCTGCCTCCCTTAGCCTGCCACAGGATGTTAGTAGGCACCCCTTCCTTCAAAAAATGACTGCTCACTCAATAAGCTTCCATAAAGATGGTTCCAAAAGTCCCGTTTTTCTGGCAGGAAGGGTAAGAAATAGTAAGAAGTAAGGCTTAGTAAGAAGTAAGAGTAAGAGTAAGAAGAGTAATAGTAAGAAGTAAGGCTTAGTAAGAAATAGCACGTGGCTCCCTCATGATCTCCTTATCCTCCTTTTTAGGCCCAGAGATTGTTCAGATTATAAAGTTACAATTTGGGACTATGACTCTCAGAATCTCTTAGCCAGAATGGCGAGTGGTCCTGCTGGCTGGGAAGGGAGTAGTTCTGGGAACTGTAATCCAAAAAGATGCTTTTCTAAGCATTCACTGGACCAAAATGGGAGTTGATAAGTGTGCCACTGCTTCTCAACTCATAGGTGCCTGTCAAAGTTGTTGCCAGGCAGGCAAAGTTTTCCTATGAGTGGACGGCAGAGATAAGAGGCAGTGTGGCCAGACAGCCAGGTGCAAGGCCAGCAGAATTGTTATGGCTATGTCTTGTGTATTAGAGAAGACCACACACCAGAGCACTAATTGGGTCACCCCACTTGTTCCAGGGTGACAAGGTAGCATAAAAAGGCTGGTGTTTGCCTTGACCAGCTGCCAGTTAGACTCCCTAGGTGGACCTGCCATGCCATTGGCAGTATCCTGATTGTAAGGAGAGATGCTGCCTGATTTTTCTCCATTATTTTCTGTTTTTCCTCTTTGTCTAATGGCTGGAAAGCTAGCATGTTTTTGCTAAGCCTTATCTTAGAGTGTGACAATAAATCAGTACTCTAAGTCTTATGTAATGAGCCTCTGGAATTTTTTCTGCTTCACTGGAACTCTCTGCTGTGGCAAAGCCTTGCTCCACAAATAGCATTCTGCTTATGCTCCACAGGAGCCAAATCCTGCCAACCCTGACAGTGCCATCACCTTTTTCAACCATGGAAAGGGAATGTACCAAGTAAGTGGGAGTATTCAACAAGCAGCCTCTCATAATTGTCCTATATATTTGTGGATAAAGAAATGAGATGCTAGGAAAGGGAGTTTTTGATAGAATTTGTCCAAAGTAAAAAGAAACTCCTACTAATATAGCAGTTTCTTGTGATGAGGGGAGTGGCCATTGTTAGCAAGGACAGTAGGAAAAGTTGTGTTGTTTTTTCCCCTAACATGATTATATCATCATTGTCATCATCATTACAAATGATAGCCAAGGCAGCAGCAGCAGCAGTGTTGGCTCCCTGGATGCCATTTTGCATCTCCCACAATGCCCTCGACCTAGTATTGTTCTGAGGTATTATTGGGGAGGCTGGCATCCCCCACACTTCCATACACACAACTATGGAGAATATTCAAAGAAAAACCAGCAAAAGTCACTTTCTCTTTCTAGAGAGGCAATGAGAACATGATGTTGGGAGAATTCCTTAGACTTTCTCAAACATTCTTCTAAGAATGTTCAAATCGATTCTACCTTACACTTGTCATCCAACCCAGGGGGGAGTCAAGAGTGGCTGGTGGCTTTCACGTCGCTGGAGTGGTGAATTCACTTTGGGTTTCAGTTTGAATTTTAAAGTAGCGATCCCCCAAATGGGTTCAGTATCTTGCACAGCTCCTTTAAAATTTGGTCTAAAATATGACACAGATACAGTTTGCCTCTAGCATGGAAACTACCAGTCACCAGTGTCAGAAATCTGGATGCTATATTGGGAGAAAGGTGAGGTGTGAACAGAACAGAACAGAATAGAGCAGAACAGAATAAAAGGAAACAGGGGAAAAACACTGAGCTGAGCTAAATCCATCTTTGCACTGCCGATCAGGTGCCAGAACACTAGTGTTATGAGCTGTTATGGGAGGTCTCTGCCACATTACCCTTATAGGTACATTTGGTGGCAGCACGGGAGAGGGCCTTTTTAGTGGCTGCTCCCAGGCTCTGGAACTTCCTTCCCAGCTACTTTTTCTTGGGTAGCTACTTGTTTCAGGCAGACCTTTAGGGAAACAGGCCATGCAGAATGTCTTGGACTTTTATTTGTAGTTTTTATTTTAATTGGTTTCAAATGTTATGATCATTTACTTTCTTGTTAACTTTTGTATGCTGTAGATTTTTAACTATTTAAGAAGTGCCTAAACATGCTAAAGGCATTAGATCTTGTCTGATTTTGGGAGATAAGCAGAGTGAGATCTGGTTAGTATTTGGGTGGGAGACTGCCAACCAATACCAGGTGCTGTGGGCTATATTTCAGAAGAGGTGACTGGCAAAATCGCCACCAAGTATTCCTTGCTTAAGAAAATCCTATGAAATTCATGGAGTTGCCATAAAGTTGACTGGCATCTTGAAGGCAGGCGTGCACACACCTCCATTTTAAATCCTGTAAGTTGCCTTGAGCCCCTGGCTTCATGCATTTGTCTGCACCACCTATTTTCTGCCTCCAGAGGAGTTTCCAACCTTTTCTGGGATGCTTTGGGGGAAGAATAGGAGCTATAAGGGAAAGAGAAGATCACCTCTCTTGATTCCACCAGATTCTGCAGTCCTACCAGTGAATGCTACCTGTTTGATCGTTTGTTTGTTTAACTCATATCCCTCCTTTTCATCAAAAGCTAAGCCCCTCAAGGTAGCTAATAATAAAACACAAGTTAAAAACAAAAGTTTGGTTAAAAAGATAAAAACAAATTATTTAGCAATAAAGATGTAGAAAGATGCAGCCAGCATTCATCTCCTTAAATCCCCTTCATCAGCAGATGAGCTGCCATTCCAAAATCCTGTTTGAATGAAATGGGCTTTGCCTGACAGTAGAAGGACAACAGGGAGGGGGCTAGCTTAAGTTTCCCTTGGCAGGAAGTTCCAGTGCCTGGGAGCAGCCACTGAAAAGGCCCTTTCCACCATCCCCATTAGTGTGTGCGCATGTGTGGGCGGGTGAAAGTAAAATAAGATTTGTAGATATTTGCTTTAAGTTCTTCCTTAGCCAATCTTCAGCCAAAACTCTCAGAGCAACTTGCCAGAGTCAAACAGTACACTATACTACATCAGACTTGAACAATAAAATGTGTAATACATTGAGCAGGGCTGCCATCACTTGAACACAGTATGCTCTAAGCATCATCATCACTTTGCCAGTCACTTGAGCCTTTGCCAGTTACAGCCAACAGACTGGGTAAATGCCCAGATGGAACCACTGGGTCCAGTGGCAGCTGGTGTCAGTGTGGGTGGTTAATCCACTCTGGGTTTTAGTCTGAACTTTGAATGAGCTATCCAAGGTGTTAAACCATAGCCCCAGAATAGGTTCAAGCCCTTGGGAAGCTCCTTCACATTTCAAACTAAAAACCACAGCAGATTCACTGTTCCATAGATATTAGGATGACCAGCCACCACCCATTACATCTATCATTACTAAAAGGGACAGGAGCTGACTCCACCAACTCTATTTATTTAAATTTGTAGCACATAAAGAACACTGTTGCTATTAATATATTCCAGGGAGAATGTTATTACAGCTATAAATAAGACAACCAATTACAATTGGTTTTTTTGATCCTGTTATTATACAGCTTCATCAATGGGAGGATACCTTGACAGTTTCATAGAGGAAGAATTGATTGAGAATATATTGACTGCAAAGAGCCAAAAGCTGTTGATTGAAGGGGGATGTTCAGATTGTGATGATTCTTGTTTAAAATTGGAGTAAAAATCAACTTATATGCTTGAAAGATCTTGAGAGAAAAGAGTGCAGATATCTGAAGAAGGAGATAGTGTGTGTGTCTGAATATTTGCAAATAATTCTCAGAATTCTGTATATACTCTGCACTGCAAATAAAGGTGTGAAAAATTCTAAGCTAAAACAATATGAAGTGTGCAAGGTTGTTTTTTTTTTTAAAAAAAAAAAGCTTTAAATCATCAATGAAATTACTCTGAAGATATTTAAAACCATTTAAAATACATGAAAAACATATTAAAAACAGCACACTTAATTTCAAAACAGACCACGATACTGTTGTATTCAGGCTCTACTTATAGGGTTCCAATCTGGTTGACCACTGAGTTAACAGAATGCTAAACTAGACAGACCATTGGTCTGACCTTCTCCCCTTCTCTTTTTTCTTAACAAAGATAAGAGCTAGAAACAATACGATCCAGAAAGTTGTTACTCCACTGGAAAAACCCTACCCAGGGGTCTACCATTTTGATATTAAAATATGATTCAATGTGCCTGAGAGGTCACCCAGATGAGCACGTAGGCAGGCATGGTCGAATGACCGAAAACCAGATCAGGCCAGTAAAATCCCCAGTCATGTAGCCCTAGGAGACCTCAAGATGTATAAACCTACAATAAACAAAGGGTCCTCAGCCCCAAGACGCTGACTTGAGGGGATTAGTGTGTCTGCCACAAGTTGAGCAAATATTCCATCAGGCAAGGACCATTTACATGAAGTCACACCACAAACTAACAGAGCCAAAGATCCTGAGACTTTGGCAACACCTTGCAATCCCATCACACAAAGAAAATTATCATTGTGGAGCTTCATTCTTGTTGCAACACCCATTGTTCTCCCTGGGAAAGGATTAGTCCTCCAGGTACTTTTTCCCCTACAAATAGTCCCAGTTTTTGAGCGTTTCTTTGGATCGCTCAGTCACCCCAGCAGACCATTGCTCCGTCCGTTGAGTAATCCCTTTAGCCCTCTTCATGCTGAGCTCCACTCCTCTGCTGTTTTCCTGGACCAAGGACTTCAGGAAAAGGTGCAGTATTACCCCAGCTACATCCCTTCAATATTCCCCCATCCAGTTTCCTCTCTTTTGCTTCTTAATAGATTTTGGGTGCGTGTGTGAGTGATTGTGTTGGTGCGTGAGACTTTCATTCAATACAATCATTTATTGGACATTTTTGTTTGGTTTTTGCCTTGGCCTGACCCTGTAAAAACTGGGTAAAAAGACCCCACTAGGTTACCCTGCCTCTCGCATTGCTACTGCTTGTGCTCTCGCTAGTTCCATTCCCTATCATGTGGAGCACATTGAGGTGTCCCCCAAGGGACCCCAGAAATCAGGGTAACAGACCATTGGTCTGACCTACTCCCTTTCTCTTTTTTCTTAACATATTCAACAGCACAAAGATAAGAGCTAGAAACAATAAGAACCAGAAAGTCATTGCAGTTTACAAAAGGAGGGGAAAGGAAGGGAAAGGAGGAAGGTGCGCAGGCCAGGCAAGCCAGGATTCTTAGGAAGCTGAGTGGCGGAACTCTTTTCTGTGCAGTAAAATTGCAGAGTGAGAACCAGCATGGTTTGGTGGTTTGACTGCTGGACTATGACCCTGGAGACCAGGGTTTGATTTCCCACTTGGCCATGGAACCCCACTGGGTGACCTTGGATGCATCACACACTGCCAGCCCCAGAAAACCCCATGATAGTTTCACCTTAGGGTTGGTTGCCATAAGTAGTTAAAAATCTGTGTGGCGTGATGGAAGGATGGGATTCAGGGAAATAAAACTGTACAATGAAACTATGCAGTAAGCCTATGTTCACCCATAAGTGAATATTATTTATTAAATATATGTTCTGCCTTTCTTCCATTGAACCGAAAGCAGCACACATGGCTTTTCTTCACTTTGCTTCCTCCTCAGAGTCCTGTGAGGTTGACTGACGGAAAGAAAGAGATTGGCTCATGGCTCAGAGAGAATTAGAACCTGGATCTGCTGTGTGTTCATCCAGCGGTCCAAGCAAAAGACCATACTGTATTCAATGAAGCTTACTCCTGGTAAGTGTGCAAAGATGAGGAATATTAGTGCAGAATTTTATGCAAGGTAACTCTCATTCTGTTCAATGAGCCTTATCTGCAGAACTGCCTTCTCACAACACAGCCTTCTACTACTCAGACCTTAATCTTGTTAAGTTTAATAACATTTGCTTCCAGGTAGGCAGGCACAGCAGGGTTGTGGAACCTGTGGAACTGTCCCTTCTCATATGCCCCAGCTAGCACGGTCAATGGTCAGGGATGATGGGGGTTGTAGTCCAACTGTACCTGGAAGGACAGGTTCCCCCTTCCCTGTAGGATCCCACTGCAGCCTCTGAGATGCTCCTGAACAACTGAAGTAAAAGTGGTGTGCACTATTTATGTTGTCAATAATCTCTCTCACATACATACAGAGATATACACACACTATAGTCCAACATCCCTTCAGTGCAGTGTAAATACCCATATGTGGAGAGATGCTACAACAGCACTATAAAAAAAAACCCCAAAAATGACAAAACTGTGCAACACGTGTCAATGATTGTGTGTCATTGCACAATGCTTAATTCACAACTGAAAGGTCCAGTGTGCAAACACAGTGCGCAATGTTGCTATATGCACAGTTCTGATTCTGCCCCCTTAGCAGGATACATCTATTGCAGTACAGTGAATAATTTGCCCCTTTCATGTAGCACAACTGACATATTGCATATGTCACTAACAGAATGCCAGCCCTACCCAGGTTGAATACCCAGACATGGGTATTCAACCCATTCACAGTTTTATTTGCTTTATATATTTTATTACATTTCTTAACCATCTTTCAAGACTACAATACTCCAAACAATGAATTACAATATAGAACATGCACACCCCTAATCATCTGACTTGAAATATACTTTTTTTTAAAAAAACAACAACCCTGTAACATCAATTTTGAAAATACCATGGAAGTGTATAACGAGTTAGAAGAAAATGTCAAATTTAATTTTCTCTCTCATGATTATGTATATTGATAAACAAAGCCAAGTAGTCGCATAGGAACATGGGGGAGGGGGGATTTACCCCAGGCGGCAATGGTTTTGGGGCATCCTGGCCCGTAGCCATGCCCCCTCGTGCTCTGGCCATGCCCTGGTGTGTCCTGACATGCCCCTCATGCCATAGCCCCTCCCCCTCCCACCCACCTCCTCCACACACTACAAACTCCTCCACTGAGGCCAAGCAGATTTGTCATCCATAAGGCAAACAACACAAATGTGTTCAATGGTCTCTGACTTCTCAACTAATCAACTAACAAGAACTGTGCTCTTAACCCAATTGTGCTCATCGGTTTCAGCAGAGCTACTGCAGGAAACCTCCCAGTGTTTTATGTCCCAAAGCTCTGGCTCAGGTGTGGACAACTGGTGCTGTTCTTGAGGCTTTTTGACTTCAACTCTGTATAGCCCAGCCAACAGAACCAAAGGTGAGAGAAACCTGAAAATACCTGGAGGGCAACAAGGTACCCACTTTTTGTTTTAACATCTGATACAAAGAGCAAGACCCTACTGAGAGTCAGTACAGTGAACACTCCACTGATGTAATTCTGTGGCATTAAAGAAAAGCCAAAGTAACTAGACTTGTTGTGAGGAGAACAAAGCAGAGCCCACACATCATCCTAAGTGTGCCAGGGACTGCTGTACTGTCCAGGAAAGTGCTTGCTTCAGGAGATCTCAGAGACCTTCTTACGCAAGCCAGAAAAATGTACAACTGCTAACATAAGGCTAAAGATACTCAAGCTTAATGCCAAAGAAGGAGCCCATCAACTCTCTGTAACCCCAGTCTTCTAACATGCAACATTGTACAGGTGAAATGGGTGACTCCAGAACATTGCTGAATAGAAGAACAGCATGTGTATTACCAACCCTGCCAAAACATTCCCCACTCCTTGCTATGACACATCAGACCTGTGCAAGCAAATCATGACATGACACCACAGATGTGGCAGAGGGGCAGCATGATAGGACTTACTTGCAGCTAGACCCATGCAAGTCACATGTGACTCTGATGATACCATGCAAGTAAGTACTGCATTTGATCTGAGGCACAAAAATGATCTTTTCAAAGTCCAATTTTTCCAGCTCTTATAGGTGCTGGAAAACAGTTAAAGGCATCCCAGATAAGCCTTGAAAAATCTTTTAGAAAGTAATTAGTCACATTTGCCACATGCCAAAAGTAGTGTGTTATCTTTATCTGTTTTCTTTCAGAGGTTGTTAGGCTACACCTACCACCATCTCTGGAATCTTTAAAAAGCAATTGCTTGCTGTTTTTCATTCTTCAAAGGTAACCAAAATGTTTACTTTCAGTTTCTTTTATAGATAATTTCAGTAAGCTAAAGCTCTTGGCCTATGATATAAAACAGAGCTAAATGGGGCCATATAATCCTGTGAATATAAAAATAACTTTAAAAATACCAAAGTTGACATCTTTGTCTGATGAAGAAGCCAGTGAAGCTATAAAAGCTTGCATAATATGTTTTGTGCTTTGGAGTTGTCCCTTTAAAGGTATTGTGGATTTTGGATTTTGTTGTATAATGTAACTTAGTTATGCATTAATAAAAGGAACGATGTCAAGCAATTTTTTATTTGTAATTAGTTACTTTCAAGCACTATTCACCATCAGTGCCTGGGATAATCCAGAAGGGCTCTGAGTTGAACTCCAAGTGGAACTCTGGGAGTTGAACTCTGAGCTGAACTCTGGGAGTAAAGTTTCAGTCCAATGAATGTCTTTTCATTCCTTTCTGGTGGCTAGCAGAAACACAATTTTTCAAAATGAATTCACATTTGCTTGGTCTGCATCATTTAAGTAGACTGCAGAGTCAGAACTGGCAATTCTGACTATTTCTCATCATTTTACTTGCTTCTGAGAGAGAGGTACAAAAGGTATGCAGGACACTGACTGAACCCAAAACAGTGGAACCTGTAAGCTCCATTGTGCACAGGCAGGTATGCAGGAATATACTTGGTTATTTTCGCCATTTTATAACTCTCTTCATTTTGAGTATCTCATATTGCATTCCTCACTCTAGTTTATGCAGGAGAATTAGATTTGCTCTGTGACTAGTACAATAAAGTTCATTCTGTTATTCTCATTGGTTGTAAGATTCTTTTCTTGTAGGGGGTTTTGTGTGTGTATGTGTGTGTGTGTTGAGGAAATGGCAGCCTTCGTGGGGAACTGCTGTTTCTCTCAAATGATGCAATGTCTTGGACACTTCAGGAAAAGAAAATGGCAACCAGCAGGACTGGGGAAACTAATTACTGGGACACAGGTATGCCTCTCACACCAAAAAGTATTAATGGGATTCACAACTGGAATTTTCATTCATACTTCTCTATACTCATTCTCATTCTGGTGTGCATGTACCTCAGAACAAATGGCTGCATGGTAGCATGAATATGTCTGTTTTTCATTCATTAACTTTTACATTTCCTTGGACGTGAATGCACATTCCTAGCCTTATCCATCTTCCGGCTTCTGAGATTTCCCTGGACATTCTCAATGTGTTTCTAAATATCCTTCACAACCATTATTGTTGAAACTTCACTGCAGTTTGACTGCTGTTGTTGTTGTTAAGTGAGGCCTGAGGTTGTTAGGAAGATGAATGATACACCTGTATTCTTCCTCCCCCCATCTCTGACTCTGCTTTGGCTTACAAAGACATACACTATACACAAAAAGGAAGCCTGGAATCAGGAAAAAAGTGCCTGTTCACTATCCAACAAGTAGCACACTGTGGCGATTGGTGGATCCTATGCCAGTAGGGCAGTAAATCTGCTCTGTGTTTAAGTCCAGACCTTAGCTGAGCTATTCAGGGTGCTGACTTCTAACGACAAAATAGATTCTGTGCCTTGGATAGATCTTTAATGTTTCAGAGCAAGCTCCAGAGCTGATTCATTGCTGCATAGTCATCAGATTTACGGATTTATATACGGATTCAGCAGGTTTCTGAACTAACATCAGACACAGGATGAGCAGCTACAGTCCTAAAAGTTTTTTTAAAAAAAATACTGAGCAATCTTGGTGTGTATGTGTGCATGGAAGCACTTTCATATGGACACTGTCAAAAGAAACTGGACATGAGCACTGGAGGCCACAATGGAATGAAAACTTGCAACTGGATCTGTACTGAATTGTTTTCCAGAAAGAGAGAGAGAGAGAAGCCACTGATCAATTGGATCCAATCCTTGAAGTGATACGCTCCCGCCAATAGCTGGAATGACTTTCTTGCTAGCAGAACTTCTGGGTGAGCTCTGAGGGCAATCCTGCAAGGTACAGAAGCAGGCTACATGCAAGCCTTTCAGTTTTGCTTCCAATCACATTTTGATTCAACTCGGTCAAACTGTATGTGTCCATGCTAGCAGATCGTGCAGTCAGTGGCCATGCTGGAGCTGTGATCCAAGAAAGCAACTTAGCCAAGCTCTGGAGATTTCCAGCCAAGGCCATGACATTTAACCACTGCACCCTGGTGGTGCAGTGGTTTAATGATGGTACTGCAGCCACAAGGTTGTAAGTTCGATCCTGCTGGGCTCCAGGTTGACTCAGCTTTCCATCCTTCCATAGGTTGGTAAAATGACTACCCAGCTTGTTGGGGGCAATTAGCTAACATGCTGTAAACTGCTTAGAGAGCACTTACCTGATAAGCGGTATAGAAATGCACATGCTATTGCCATTGCTATTCAGCAATTCATCCAACAGGTTTGCTGTAGCTGGGATTTAGCAATAGGATGAAGGTCAGTCAGTAAGACTGAAGTCACGCTACCAATGTAATGAGTAATAATTTATGGGTATGTTGAGTCATTATTCAGCAATTCATCTATTGGGTCTGCTACAGTTAAGATGAATGGCAGGATGCAGGTCATTCAGTAACAATGTAAAAGTTACTCTTAAAAGTCCTTTTAGAGGCATTTTAATGGGATTTTTCAAGTTATATGCCATTCTCTTTCCAATTAAAAAATGTAACAGAATAGTAATAGTAAAATAATGAATGCAACAACTTACCTTTTCCACATTGCAATGAACAAGGATGGCTGGAGGCCCCCATGTCAGTGGGGCAGTGGGTCCACTCTGGTTATATTCTGCACCTCAAAGTTGCTCTCCAAGGTGCTGAACTTATTCAGGCTAAAACCTACCTAGAAAAGAGCAATTACCCCACTGGCATGGAAGCCACCAGCCACCATGGTCACACTGGCAACAGGCTGCATATCAAATGCGGTAACAAATACTTGTGAAAAGTAAGTTTCCTAGCTCTGCTTGAGGCAGGTCAAACAGGGCAATGCCAGGAAATCAAACCAATGACTTTAGAAAAGTAAGATGCTTTCCTATTGACAACTTCTCTATCCTCTGCTACTCAATTACAAAAAAGGGCTGAGTTCAGCAAAGTGTGCTTTATGGCTTTTAAAGATTTCCAACAAATCTTTGTCTGTAGGTCCAATCTTTGGAAACCAAAGTATCCCCACAGACCTCCATCTAATACAGTGGGGAGGTCTTTGCACTTTTTTGGATGCTAACATCTTAAGTAATTTTTTAAATGTACATTATTTCAATCAGTACAGCAACAACTTTTATATAATGTATGGCATACAAATTACAAAGCTGTTTCAGACATACATTGCAGCATCAACCAAGTTTTGTTATTTATGTTGCTAAATTACTTTGGCTCTGCTTTTTTAAAAATGTGAAATATATAATTTATTATTCATGATGATGATAATAATACATTCTTCATTCCCATCACTTATCATTATATATTGCATTCATTATTAAAAGCATGGCTAATTTTGATTTCACTGTACTAGCAGATATGGGTGAGTGGTTTTCCCTAGCTCTCTTGAAAAATTGTAGATGGAAATTAAACCTGGCCCTCTTGGGAAGCAAAAATGTGCTCTCCCATCAGGCTACAGCTTCACATAGGACTTCCATGGCCTTATCATGAGTCTGATAGCATTGGCTTTCATGGGTACGGACCACACTTCAATGGCAGAGCACAAGCTTGGCATGAGGAAGATCTAAAGTAACTCTAGATCCTGGTGTCTAGAGTTAAAAGGATCTGAAAGGAGGTAATAGGAAAGATCTCTCTCACACATGCACTGCTGAATGCCTTGGAGATCCACTGCCACTCAAGAAAGAAGACAAAATGGAAAAGTTAGATGAATAGTCTGATCAGGCACAAGGGCTAGTCCAAGACATTTTGCTGCCTGAATCAAAGGACAAGATACTGCTCCCCTCATCGTGCCACATTCACAAGCTGAACACAGATGATGGAATAGCATCCTCCACCATACCTGATGGCAACAGATGAAGCGTATATCCATGCTATGCAGCTATAATGCTTTGATACCACTTTAACCAGCATAGCTTCATCCTTTGGAATCCTGGCATTTGTAGTTTCATGAATGTTCTTCTAGAGAGCTCCAATGTTCCCTTAGGTAATTCTGCATTACATAATTCTGAGTCTCTTGCCAATCTACTAATACCTGGATTCCATAGAATGGAGCCACAAGAGTTGATGTGGTATGAAAGAATGATAACTGCGCAGTGTGGATGGCACAAACAACTCTATCTTGTAACAGAAGGGAATAGGTGAATAGCCTTTCAGAAGGTACAGCCAATTGATTGCTGTGGTTGCCTCCCGGCATATGCCACCTAAGGTGGTTGCCTCACCCTAGCTAATGGTAGGGCTGGTCCTGCCTGGTATAAGATAGTTTTCTTCACTCTATGTAGGGAGGGGGAAGTCAAGAAGGTGCACACTGAGTTGGGCCTTTGGGAGACTACAAGGCCCCTCCTTGCATTCCTCTTCAGATAGTTCTCATGGGAGCATGGAAGACCACACTGCATGGGGTTAAGCCAAGAGCCACTCAGAAGAAGAAGGGTTTGAGTCAGAATTTGGTCAAAAAGGGTAAGAGGCACAATGTTGTGTAGGTACACACAGTCAAAAGAAAAACACAATGATTTAATAACCTAAACAGGTGTTGGTCATGCAACAAAATATAGCAGATTCCAACAAAAACACATTGTGGTGATACCTGTATTAGATCAATCAAAAGAAACAAAATACACTAAGCCAGCTTTCAAAGCTCACTGTTTTTTAAATAAGCCATGGACATTAGAACTCATTTTGGGGGAAGAAATGGGATGATGAAAGGTTACAGAGCTGCATGCTCCTTAAGATGTTAAAACTGAGTTCAAGATGATTACAGCACTCCAGACAAATTTATGTCTCCAGGTAGATCTGTACGAAGGCTTCTCAAGGAACCCACTGTATTCTGGCTTCAAAAGCACCTGTAGTCTCACACAGAACAGACACAGGGTAATTTTCAAAGGAACTGCCTCTGGAAAAGAAAAAGGTAACTGCCTTGCCTTGGTATTGTGTCCCAAATACTCCATGGCCAGCACAGGGTGTGGCCTTTATCTGCATCGACTCTCCTTCCCCCACCATCTTAAACTCAATTTGAGCAACCCAAGTTAGATGCAGTTCTGTGACCCTCCATTATCCCATTTCTTCCCCTAAAATGACTTTTAACCCCCATTCCTGATATAAAAAAACAACACCTGTGAGCTTCAAAAGTTTATGTAATTCGTTTTGTATTTGCAGTGTAGGATATGCTGGTGCCATGGCATTAACATATGTTGTCTTCATCCCTAATTGTTGCTGGAAAATAAAAATGTAGATTTCTTTTTTTTTTTTTTGGTTCCAGCAAAGTGAATACAGTGTGAAACAGTGCCTCCCACAGACAGACACATACTGTCCACAGTACAGTCAGCCCTCTGTATCCACGGATTCTGCATCCAGGGATTCAACCAACCATGGCTCAAAAATATGTAAAAAAAAAATTCCGAAAAGCAAACCTTCAAGTTGTTCACCATTTTATATAAAAGATACCATTTTACTACACCATTGTATGTAATGAGACTTGAACATCCATGGATTTTGGTATCCACTGGAGATCCTGGAACCAAACCTCAGCAGATACTGAAGGCCACTGCGTCAAGAAATAACTATTCACAGCCAGTGGAAACAATTGTTGTGGGTGGTGGTTTAATAGCTCAGCTTTTTGTTATTAGTTGAACATCAAGCTTAGAAAGTTACTGTTGAAGCAACATCTTCTTGAATGGTCTACCGGCCTGCATGGCTAAGTTTTCCAGGCTCTGGTGATGATGACTAAATTTGCACCTATGACCTGCTGAGGAGCATGTGCAAGTTATAAGCCATCTTTGTCCTATTTTATAGTGAAGTGCCTCCTTTTCCTGTTGGTTCCATGTAAGTGGCCAGACTAGGAACTAGGGTTGTCAGACCCAGTGAGGTGGTGAACAGTTTTGTGGTTGTGAGGAAGAATCACTAGGTGGGGAAAGGATAAGGTCCTCCTCCTAATTCTCCCTTCCAAATTCCCGACAAATAGCCAGGTCATATTGTCATGCAAAGATGCCCATGTTGTGCCCTCTTGTTGCTTGTAAGCAAAAGAGGGAGTTCAAAAGTTACTTTTTACATTCTAATTTCTAGAATCCTCTAAGCAGCATGGCCACTAGAAAGTCTGGAAGTTGTAGCCAATTTTCTCTAAATTACTGCAGATGGAGATACTTCAAATGTAATGACCACCAAAATCTCTGACCCTGAATAAGCTACTTGGGAGTAGGAGACAACAGCTGTTCAAAACATGAGCTTTTTCAAGCTTGGCACCAGATAATTTGTTTGGTTGCTGCAACACCTCAGGAAGTCCATAAAAGAGAATCGTGGGCCTGATTCAGCCAAGGATAAATATGTGTCAATGTCCTATTGATGTCAATGAAAGATAGTGCAGTCTGGTCCTCTACAGAGCAAGCCCTACTAAGCTGCAGTTGAAGAACTTCTGGAGAGCTACAACTTGCCTAGCCATGCCGTAGACCTTAGGTCCTAGGTAAATCTACATCTTAAACAAGGAGTGAGAATCATGCTGCTCTCCAGATGTTGCTGGACTACAGTTGTCAGCATTCTTCACTATTGGTTATGTTGGCTAAGGCTGCTGGCACTAGCAACCCAACAACATCTGTGTTCAAAATACCTGAATTTTGTTGGTGATCCCAATTACTACAGACCTATAGAATATCTTGTTGAATGGTAACTCAACAACGCAGATCCCATTAATACAAAAAGTATTAATTAGTCTCATTGTGATTACAAATAGGATCCAACTCTTAGTGGGCTGGGAGTCATTGAGATCCTTGCTTCCAACATGATGGACTAGATCAACTGAAGGCAACACTAGCTGGGAAAGTCCTTGGGATGACTTGCATAGTTCTGCTGCTGAGCCATTTCAGTTCTCCTCTACAGATTTGCTCTTATGGGAAAATGCCTCCAAGTCAGTTATGTCTAAGGGGTACAGATCAGGAATCCCCCAACAGATCAAGCAGCTGCTTACCTGAAGTCTTTCCAATAGTCCACTGTCTTTGGAATGCCTGTGACATCACCATGGGCCATGCTGAAAAACTTGCCAGGATTCCAGTCCCATTCTAGCTAAGTTCAGAACTATTCTTGGGATGCCAGAGCATGAGTTCAGATATGAAGGATTTTGCCAGACTTGAAATTTACTCCAGTATGTGAATTGAACCACTAAAAGGAGGAGGGGTCCTGCTTTATTCTGCTTCTATGGAAATTTATCTTGACACACTCTACTGCCAGATGGCAGACAGTTTTTTAAAAAATCCTCTACCTATCACTATGCCTCTACCAGTTATGAATTACCTTAAGCACTACATTTAGCTTCATCAGCTTTCCTACTGGCGCTTACAGGGCATCATTCCTGGCACTTCTATAGATGCAGACAGAGAAGCAAGTGGCAGTGCATACTACCCAATGCTCAGAACAGGGTCTAAGGCAGGTGTGGAAATCATGTGGTCCTCCAGATATCATTGGACTGCAACTCCCAGAATTTCTCAACATTGACTAACTTGGCCACAGCTGACCAGACTTACAATCTAGGAATTGTAAAGTGACACAATATCAAGTCCTGGCCATTTATATTAGTCATGTGTGGCCTTCCAGGTGGTGTTGGACTACAGTTCCCATCACACTTGACTAGCAGCCAAGAGCCTCATGGGAACTGGAACCCATCAATATTTGGAGGGATGCAAGTTCTACACACACACACACACACACACACACACTGTATCAAGGCCTATGATCATCCCCATGAACAACGATTCTGAGTAGAAGGGAGGAATACAAGTATGGAACTTTGGGAGATGCAGAGGAGAAAAAGCAATAACAGGCTGGAAATGTCTCTTGAAACTGAAACCTTATTTATCGTGGATTGCAGTGCTCTCCTGGGGATCACTACCTCCCTGATGGATTACACTAAACATTGTGGGGTGTAATGGTCTTAGTGGATTTGCAATGCCCCTTCAAACCTCAGTAACCTCTTCTATCATTTAAATGCCATGGGAATAAGCCATCCCTTCTATGAAGCCCTGCACTGTCAGCTGGTATGGCATAGAATCATAGAAATGTAGAGTTGGAAGAGACCACAGGGGCCATCCAGTCCAAGCCCCTGCCATGCAGGAACACCCTCAAAGCAATCCCGACAGATGGCCATCAAGCCTCTGCTTAAAAACCTCCAAGGAAGACGACTCCACTACACTCCGAGGCAGCAGATTCCACTGCTGGACAGACTGACTGTCAAGAAATTCTTCCTGAGGTTCAGGTGGAATCTCCTTTCCTGCAGCTTGAATCCATTGCTCCTTGTACTGATCTCTGGAGCAGCAGAAAACAAGCCCTCTCCTTCCTCTACATGGCATCCCTTCATGGCATAGCAGGTAGGACTAGGATTTGGGAAACTGTAGTCCTTGATGAGCCATTACATTCACTGGGCAGTCTTGGGCCTGTCACTCTCTCAGCAAGCATATCTCACAGGGTTGCTGTTGTGAGAATAAAATATGTTGCAGGAAAGCCGTGTGTGTCACCTTGAACTACAGGTGAACAGAAATGCAGAATAGAAATGTAACAGGTGTGTGTAGGGGGGAAAATGCTTCACCGTACTACTAGATGTAATGCTCTTTTCCTAAATTCAGTGACAGAAGTCATTTCCTCACTACACTGTTACAATGCTATTATTCCACTTTCAACATCCTATAGAATCCTGGGGTTTGTTGTTTAGGGAGGGGCCTTTAGAATTCTCAGCCAAAGAGCGCTGGGGCCTTGTAAACTACAAACCCCAGAATTCAACAGGAAGTTGAAAATGGAATAATAGCACTGTAACAGTGTAGTACAGAAAAGTCCTGAATTTCTAACTGAAAATCTGTGGAAGGTAAATGTTGCATTGGCTCGGGAGAAAAGATATTGGAGAAATAATAGCAAATACTAAAGTCCTTCACCAAACAGCTGTTCCATGCCTGTGATGGAAAGAGATATTCTGAAGTCCCCAAAATAGCCAGTTCAGCCAACATGAAGGAGGTAAACCTATCTTGGATGAAAACTGTTTCATTCAGCATTCCTGCACTGCCACCCTGTGGATGCAATCTGCAATTTGTTTTTGGGGAGATGATTTCTTTTTTTAAAAAAATGGAAAAATCCCAGAGGCAACCCTACTCATACAAATTAGCATGGAGGCATGGTTAGTGATCCACAATTAGCATAATTTCCCTATTATCTATTTTTATAAAAGCAAAAGAAGCCAAACCATTCATTGGGCATGTTGCGCATTTCACGCATACAATAATCATCAAAAATACACAGCAATCATTTTGTTTTTCTCTTTTGAGGGTAACTTCCAGCCGCATTTAGACTCTTGCATCAGAGAGTCTTAACAGTAGTTTAGAGATTAACCTCATTATTCTGGCATAACTCGAATAAATTTCACAGAACAGAGTGTGTTACTTTTTCTTGTTATATATTGTAGAGAAGAGACAGAGAACACATAGCCCTCTAGGCACTGCTGGACTTTAGTTCCTACCATGCCAAGCCCAGCAAGGACAAGAGACAGGGATGATGGGAACTGTAGCACAATAACAACTGTGGTCTAGCAACATCCTGTTTTAGAGGAACAAAACACATTGAATTAGGTTAGTGAACCATGTATGTTTCCTCTGTTTGCAGTCTTCTTACTTGGTTCTGCATTCATGTGCTTTTTGCTTTAATTTGTTTACCCAGAATTCAGTGGCAGAGCATGAAGTGCATGGAGGGGCAGTGGGAGGGGGCGTGGCTACGGTACATCAGGGCATGGCTACAGTGCATGGGGGCAGAGCTATGATGGATGGGGTGGGGCTACAGCATGTGGAGGAGGGCAAGCAAGGAGCCGGGACATCCCCAAAAAATTGCTGCTGGGGTTGAAGCACCCCATCGCCCCCCCATCCCTACATGACTGCTAGAGTTTTGTATTGTCTGGTTTCCTCCTTTCTCTCTCTCTCTTTGGGCAGTCACCATTTGTTTTTGTCAGCATTTCCTGACTTCCCTGGAAGCTGTTTGCTTCTGCAGTGACCCCTTGTGCCTCTAACGAGAGAACTGGGAAATGTCATTTGATGCTGAGAACCTGAGCCAACAATGTTTTCTTTTTACATATAAATTTTAGTAGACAGCTGCTTTCAATTCTTGCATAATACTATGCACTATTTTTTTTTTTTTAAATCAGACCGAGCTGGGGTGGAGAGTGAAATGGCAGACAGTCTGCCACAACCAAAACTCTTCCAACTCATGCCATCCAGGGAGGGAGGCAGTTTTTTCTTGAAAAATGCCCACTGGGTCTGAGTGTTTTGTGCTTTCCTCCACTGAAGCCAATGGCTGGGAGATGAATTACTCCAGACTGGTGTACTTACCAAGTTGGGTCCTGAGGAGCCAATACAAGCAGACACTCTCCCAGAATGTTCCCATTTGGCTGCTACTTTCCAACACAAAGGCTCTCGTACACACATAAGGCTCTCTGCATGTGCACTGGAGCTTGAGGGGGGTGGGGAGATCTTTTCTGATGGCAACTATCCAAAAAAAGAAGACATGGTAGCTTGGGGCTTGTGAAAGCTATAGTAAAAAATGCAATTGGGGTGTAGCAGAGTACACAAACAATGGGCAAGATTCACCTTGCTGGCTGGGAAATTGGGAAATCACCCATCTGCCTTAAGTGCCCCTCAGTGCCTTTCACTTGGGTCAGAACAAGGGTCTAAAGTTCTCTATCACTCTTTGCCACCCACTGGTGGTGCAGTGGTTAAATGCCGGTACTGCAGCCACAACATTGTGAGTTCAATCCTGCAGGGCTTCAGGTTGACTTAGCCTTCCATCTTTCTGTAGGGTGGTAAAATGAGTACCCAGCTTGTTGGGGGCAATTAGCTACATACATTGCAAACTGCTTAGGGAGTGCTTAGGACTGAAAAGCAGTATAGAAATATAACTGCTATTGCTATTGCTAATTAGTTAACACATTCAAAATGATTGCTGTTGTTGTTTTTGACTTTGTACTATATACTCTCAACTATTTTCTTCTTTTAACTTGCCTTGTGAGCTGCCTTGGATCCCATATTAGGAGAAAAGTGGGATATATAGTTCTTTTCATTAAAAGAAACTGAGGTAATTTCTGCACTACACTGTTATAGTGCTATTGTTCCACTTGTTACTCCAATGGAAAAACCCTATCCTAGTGTCTACAATTTTGATATTAAAATATGATTCAATGTGCCTGAGAGGTCACCCGCATGGGCACGTAAGCAGCAATGGTCAAAGATCAAAAACCAGGTCAGGCCAGTAAAATCCCCAGTCATGTAGCCCCAGGAGACCTCAAGCTGTGCAAACCACAATAAGCAAAGGGTCCTCAGCCCTTGCGAAGCCAACTTTAGGGGATTAGCATGTTTGCCCCAAGTTGAGCAAATATTCCATCAGGCGAGGACCATTTACATGAAGTCACACCACAACTAACACAGTCGAAGATCCTGAGACTTTGGCAACGCCTTGCAATCCCATCACACAAAGGGAATTGTCATGGCGGAGCTTCATTATCGCTCCAACATCCATTGTTCTCCCCCGGAAAGGATTAGTCCTCCAGGTACTTTTCCCCCTACAAATAGTCCCAGTTTTTGAGCGGTTCTTTGGATCACTTCCAGTCATCCCAGCAGACCATTTCTCTGTCTGTTAAGTGATCCCCTCACTTAACCCTCTCCGTACTGATCCCCACTTCTCTGCTGCCTTCCCGGACCCAAGACTTCAGAAAAAGGTTCAGTATTACCCCAGCTGTAACCCTTCAATACTCCCCTATCCAATGTCCTCTCTTTTGTTTCTCAATAGCTCTTGGGTGCGTGAGACTTGCATTCAATAAAATCATCTCTTGGACATCTTTGTTTGGTTTTTGGCTTGGCCTGACCCCGTAAAAACTGGGTAAAAAGACCCCGCTAGGTTACCCTGCCTCTTGCATTGCTATAGCTCGTGCTCTGGCTAGTTTCCATTCCCCATCATGTGGAACACATTGAGGTGTCCCCCAAGGGACCCCAGAGATCAAGGTAACACACTTTCAACATCCTATGGAATCCTGGGGTTTGCAGTTTAGGGAGGGGCCTTTAGAATTCTCAGCCAGAGCACTCTTTGGGCTCAGTAAATTACAAACCCCAGAATGCCACAGGATGTTGAAAGTGGAGTAATAGCACTTAACAGCGTAGTGCGGGAATGACCTTAAAGCTTATGGATCCACATCTACAATGGCCAACATATGCACATAGTGCTCACTTGAGTAATAATAATCATGAAGGAAGGCATTTGTCAGCCCCAGTGCTGTGAATCATCTTCCAAGACAAGACTTCTGCTGAGGGGAGTTCACTAAGTGTCATGGGCCCATATTGTGTGTTCTCCTCCAGAGCAAAAGGTTGAGGGAGCTGGAACTTTGAGTTATTGACAGGCTGCTAGAATGTCAATAGCAGGTGGATGCTCATAACATTGTTCAGCCTGCCTATCAATGTGAGTAGAGACATAATTCATGTAAGTTTTTATGTTGCATGATATGTTACTGAGTCTTTGAGCTGCCTTTTTCAAATGCATGATAGCTTTATTTTATGAAGAAAGGTTGAAGGAGGTGAGCATGTTCAACTTGGTGAAGAAAAGACTAGGGGATGATATGATTGCATTCTTTAAATACCTTTTGGGCTGTCACAGACCTGTTCTCTGCTGCCACTGAGAGCAGGACCAGGTGTAATGGTTTGAAGTTACAGGAGAGTAGATTTCAATTGAACACTAGAAGGAGCTTTTGACAGTAAGAGCAGTTCAGCAATGGAATCAATTGCATAGAGAGGTGATAGGATTTCCTTCTCTGGACGTCTTCAGAAAGAGGCTGGTCAGCTACCTGCTGGGGATTATTTAGTTGGAGAGCCTGCACTGAGCAGAGACTAGGGCCATTTCCGCACTACACTGTTATAGTGCTATGATTCCACTTTCAACCTCCTATGGAATCCTGGGGTTTGCAATTTAGGGAGGGGCATTTAGAATTCTCAACCAGATTGCTCTTGGGCCTCAGTAAACTACAAACCCTAGAACTTTACAGGATGTTGAAAGTGGATAATAGCACTATAACAGCGTAGGGTGGAAATGGCCTAGATGGAAGTTCTTAGGAACTGATGGTCTGACGATGGGAACTAGGATCCTAGGGTGGGAGAGAAAAAACAGCAATGGGATGCACAAAGTCTTCCAGTTTGCCTGGAGACTGTGAAATTAACAAGGCCTTCTTCCTGCCTCTACAAAAGAGTCCAAGGAAACCTTTTCAAAGCAGAAGTGCATTTGACAAGGTACTGTCGATACCCAGCATACCCATAGCCAAAGGTCTTATGTTAGACATTCTGGAGGCAAGTGTAAAATCAGTTTTATTCTCCTGCCTCAAGGGCCAGATCATGTGTGACATCTTGCTTAAGCGCCACAATTTGTGCAGGGAGGCTGCAAAGACCAAGATTCTGACCTTGCCAATGCAATCTCCTGCCCTTTTGCAGCTTTTGTCCTGCAGTTCTCAAGAGTTAGATCTGAAACTGGACATTATCTAGCTTGCAACTGCAGTAAAGACAAAACAAGGCCATCTAGCAATTTGAGTATAAGCAACTGATATCAACTGTAAATGATAATACAGTCAGCCCTCAATACTTGTTAAAGTTAGGGGTTCAGGACCCCCACAAAATTGGAAAAATTGCAAATATCAAAATGTGTGTTAGGGGGGAGGGGGGATGAGGCATGGTGTGGAGAATGGGCACCCAGGGTCCAAACCAGACCAGGTAAAAGTGAGGGAAAGCAGGTGAGTCGGCATGGTGGCTCTATACGTCCTTTCTGTCACACATCTCCTTCCTTGTGTAGGGGTGGCATCTGGAGAAAGTTTGTGGTACTGAGAAATCAGGCTGAGAGCCAAACTTAACTGGCTAGGCAGCAGCTGGTGGGGGAGAAAGAGGAGCAGAGGTGGGCTTTTAAAAGGCTGTGCAGCCTGATCGGAGCTGCCAAAAAGGAAGCTTCCCCTGGAAAATAGGTGTCTGAGATGAGGGGGCACAGGCTGGAGCAACTCTAAATAATCAAATCTGTGAAAGTTAAATCCTCAGACGTGGAGGGCTGACTGTATAAGCAGATGTTATTGTATATAGAACATTTTACGTATTATTTTGATTATGTTATTTTGTTCTAAATGTATTGTTTCCTGACAATCCCCCTCCCCGAAACAATGAGAAGAAAACCAAAGAGAATGGCAGAAAACCACATAAATACAACAGAGCTATAAAAGAGTGCTCAAAGCAGTATAAAACATTTACGGATGTCTGGCCTAATAATATCTTTGTCTGGCACTGAAAAGATATTGATGTTGGCACCAAAGAGATGTTGGCAGGACGACATTCTGGCCAAGACCCAACAGTTGCACAGGCTGAGTGCAACTCTCTGCCAGTGTATTTAATGCTAGTGGTCCAAGGACAAAGATTTCTCTTCCTTCACAAGTATGCGAAAGTAGCTAGAGGCTCCCAGGTGCACCTCCACCCCCCAACCACTGATTGGCTGCAAGGGTGCCCCCAGGAGCTGCTCAGCTGTCCTAGTGCACCCAGGTTAGTAGGAGAGAACAAGCTACAATCAGAAGAAGCTGCTTCTTTGGTCCCAGTTGATTCCTGGGTGTACTTCTGCAGCCAAGCAGTGGTGAGGGGAAGGAGATGCAAGAAGGAATCTCTGGCTACCCTACACACCTAGAGAATAAAGGTGTTGTGCAAGAAGATACACAATGGCTTGCATGCTGTTGGTTAGTCTCAACTTGAGTGGAACCATTCAGTCAATTCTTGAATGCTGAATCAGAAGATAGGTAAATTCTAATGATTCAGTGGGCCTATTCTAATAGAATTCTGGCCAATATCTCTTGCAATGACCACACACACACACACACACACACACGTGCGCGCGCACATGTATGTATGTGTAACCAGGCTTCTGGCTCTGTATCCAAGGATATAGATTGAGACGGCCTCATCTAATTACAGATGGTGTGGGGTGTGCTGGTGGGGAGATCCAAAGGATGGACTCAGGTGAAAAACAATGAATACAAAAGGGTAGGCTTATGCAAAACAAGGAAGTTCTCCAAGTGGCTACTTCATGGTTTTTTAGGCAACAAGATAGCCTGGGGACATTATTTTTCTGGACTGCAGCTCACCAGAATACTCAGCCATTTAGACTACCAGCCATGCTAGCTGAGGGATTCTGGTTGTTGTCATCCAGAAAGGACTGTTTCTCATCAACTGAGCAATACAACTGTGCCCAGAAACAGACCTGCTGAGTGACTGCTTACACATTGTTGAGATCAGTCTCCTCGTGGCTGGTTCGACCTGCTAGCTCATCAAGCACTTTTTGTACTTCACTGATACTTTCCTAAGAGTCCTCAAAGACAGGACAGCACTGCATACCATACTTTGCACAAATTCAGAGGAGAGGTTAGGAGTGCACGGCTAATGGTAAACCATCTCAATTCAAGTAGATCACAGCTGGTGAAATGCTTCTTCCAGCTGCCCTGACTCTGGGTTTTTACTGGGCTCCTGGGCAAAACAGCCAGGTCCTTTTGGCTTTACCTCTCCCTCTTAGGATGCACTCTTAGATACTTCCCCATTAGCTATACTCTTTCATCCTACATCTCTTTCCTCTTTGATGCTTCCCACTTTCAACTAAAACACTTCTTATCTATATAGACTGGAGAGTGCTGTAGCTGAAAGGGGATGGTATTATTGGCTGAGCTTCTGAGTGTTTGTTTGCTCCACCTTTCCACACAGGTATCTAAGCCTCCAATGCAAACCAAAGGAGAAGACCCAGAAAGCTCTCACACTGAAGTCTTCACCCTGGGAAGTGTCACTAACTATGAGTTACGGCAATGTACTGATGTCCTCACAAACATTGGTAGAGTCAGAAAGTGAGTAGGGAAGCAAAATAAATATTTGTCCTCCATCATTACCATTCATAACCCAACTCTGGAAGAGGGACAGAGCAGGTGCCCCCCACCCCCAACAAATAACAGCTGGTTGCCAAGGCCAGTCCAAGTATGTTGACCCTTGAATGGGAGGTTTCCCTTTCAAATCCCTGGGTTCCTCCCTCTCCCTCCTTTGCATCATTGAGCAGTAAGGAGAGAGATTCAGCACATGCTGGCTGCAGGCAGGTGGCAGCATTACGCTGTGTTATGCACAAACCACATTCCTAGGTGAAGCCTGGCACGTGGCAGAGCAGTGGTTCTTACTTTACAGCAGACTGAGAGAACACTTGGCAGGCTTTCAGAATGGTTAGGGTTGGATGGGGAAGGTGTGGACCTTTCAGTGATGTTGGCCCTCACTGCTGGCTGAGGCTGATGGGAGTTGCAGCCTAGCAATGCATGCAGAACAGTACACATTTCCCAGTCCTGAATTAGGACGAAGCATGTCCTGTACTAATGCCCAGCAAGTAGGATTCATTGAATTTGTCCTGCATACATACTCATCAGGCTCACCTCCAGCTGCCCCCTGCTTGTGAAGAGTAACATTGCTTTTACTCCCTTCCTCCACTGTGCCTTTCAAATTGATAACCGCAATGTTGCAACTTGGAAAAATTACTTTTTTAGACTACATCTCCTTTCCGCACCTTACCTTTTTTCGGCACTGGGGTGCGGGGATCGCATGAGCAGCCTCCAGTGAGAGGCTCTCACGTCCCCACTGCTTCAGCTCTGCACAAGCTGCCTGCTCCCAAGCAGGCAACGCAAGAGCCCCGCCTCTTCCTTCTGCAGTGCAGCCTGGGAGTTTCCCAGGCTGCACTGGGGCAGGAAGCGTGACCACAGAGACTCCGAGACTGAGACTCCGGAGGCAAGTGCAAGTGGGACCCTGGAGCAATGAGCGATCACACACCATTTTCGGCTGAAAGCTGAAAATGAAAAAGTGCATGAGCGGCACCTACCGGACCCTGGAGCATTGCACGATTGTGAGTGCATCGTGCAGATCACTCCTCACAATTGCGCAGCGCTTCAGGCACCCTTTCGCATGGCAAATGCCATGCAAAAAGGGCCCTAGTCAGCACGGCCAGCATAGTCCAAAAATAACTTTTCTGGGTTTTACAGAGTGCAGTGATGGTCACTAGCTTTTAAAAAAATCCAGACAAATTAAATAGATGCTAGATCTATCAATAGCTAGGGTTAGCTGAAAGAAACCTCCATATTCAGAAACAGTATATCTGTGAATAGAAAGGCTGGAGTACAAAAAGTCTCAGAGGACTATGTCCATTCATAACTCTCTGGGGAGTTTTCCACACAGAGATGTGATAACAGGGAAACAGGATAATTATTTGTTTGCTTATTTATTTATTTGTTTTACTTCATATATTTATATACTACCTTCTGGTGACCAGCCAAAAGGAACACTGGAGGTGGTCTCCTGCATCCCCAGCTGTCCATACTACAGAAAGTGACAATTGAGGTCCATAGGTACTTTGGTATTATGGATGTGAATCAACAGAGAATCAACACAGCAATCCCAGAATATCACTTTGAAACCACATTCTCCTGCTCCACCAACAAGTGAAATCCATATCACTTGAGTGTCATGAACCTGAGCCTTTACTTTCCAGTCTGTAAAATGAGAACAAAAGATCAATAGTGAAGAATATGTTATTTTAAGCATAAATGGCATGAATATTTTTTCAGGCATAGACCATACATTTCCAATGTTTCTTCCACAATCATTACTGTACTGCACAGCGGTAGAGCGGGACAATCTAATCTGAACTTGAGTTTCATACAAGACAAATTACATTCCACATCCAGACTCTTGTGGGAACTGGAGGTTTGATCCAGCCTTAACCATGCTTGGAATGGGTGTATATATGTGTCTTCAAGTCATCTGTCAACCTCCTGGTATTCGTTGGCAGTCTCCCATCCACATGCTAACTAGGGCTGACCATGCTTGGCTTCCAAGATCTGGTGCCTTTTCAGTATTAGGCCATCCTCGTATTTAACATAACTCCCAGAGTAGTGCTGATGAGAGGTTTCAAGGTTTAAGGTGTAGATGTGTGTGTGTTTTATACTTAAGAAGCTAACCTGCAGCTTTAGAAAACTTCCTCCCTAGATATCATCAGCATGGGATGCAACAAGCCAGAATGTGTGAGCAATTGATTTGGGACCTGTGTTGAAGATTTCCAGAGGCTGGTGAATAAATCATACATATGCATTCATGTATGATTCCTGATTTCTGTTGGCATTCTCCCATCCAAGTGCTAACCAGGGTTGACCCAAGATCAGATGGGATCTGGTGCCTTTAGGAAGTTTAGGCTATACATGGAATTTGTTGTTTTTGTGTGTCTTCGAGTCATTTCCAACTTATGATGACCCTGAGGAGAATCTCTCGCAGGGTCTTCTGGGTCTGAGAGTGCGCATGGAATAGAGCCACTGCAATCAGTGGGACAAGTTCTGTTTACAAATACAACATCATTTGCTCAAAAATAAGTCTAATTGGTGTCATTGAAGATTACTCCTAGGTAAGGGGGCAAAATGGTTGGAGCCTAAGGCCATTTCTGCACTACACCACGCTGAGTAACACTTAGGCCATTTCTGCCCTACACTGTACTAGTGCTATTATTCCACATTCAACATCGTATGGAATCCTGGGGTTTGTAGTTTAGGGAGGGGCCTTTAGTGTCCTTAGCCAGAAACCTCTTTGGCCCCAGTAAACTACAACCCCTAGAATTCCATAGGAGGCTGAAAATGGAGTAATAGCACTATAACAATGTAGTGCAGAAATGGCCAAAGTTTGAATCCAGCCCTGTGTGTTGCCTTTCTAATTGACAGTATGTTCATGTAACTTTAAAAAGTATATATTTTTTGCTTTGGCAGCAAATTTGATCAGGAACAGAGAATGCAAGATAAAATTGAAGTAAATTGTTGTGGTGACCCAGAAATCTGAGCTGAGCTAAAGTAGTTTGATACCTTTGTAAAAATTGCTCTGCTGCGCTCCTGGGTTGTGAAGTATCAATTTTGTATTAAGGCCCTGATTTGTCATAATACATTTGTCATACTCTTCAGTCTGGAACAATAACATTTAGAATGAGCGAGTGAGTGGATGAAGATGTAGGGCTAGTGTAATGGTTACTGTAATAGTCAGAATGGACTGGGGCTTAGGAAATACAGGGACAAATCCCTATTGAACCATGGTATTCACTGGGTAGTATTGGACCCTCTAAGCTTACATCCCAGAGTTGTGTTGTGAAGACAGATGAAAGAGACATATGTGCCTGGGTTTACTGGAGAAAAGGTGGGACAGATAGAAATATATTAAATAAATAAATGATAAATAAAAGAACCCAGTTGTGTATGACATTCCTGATGCCAGCTCAATCTCTGCAACATATTCATGCAAGCAGAGAGCGAGAGACGGAGAGATTGAAATCTCTCCCCTAGCAGCTTGCAATTACGTTGCAAGACTGTTGCTAGAAACTCAAACTCTCCACTCACTTTCCACCCAACTGCTGGTGAGGGGACTCTTGCTGAGTTGCTAATCTCAGCCTCTAGAGGTTCCGATCGCCACACTTTCCTCACCATCCCCTTAACATAATTACAGGGAATCTGCATGTAAATCGCTCATTAATTCAGGCCCATTTGGCAGCATTTGGTAGCAGAGGGATGAGTTAGGAAAGGGAAAGTGGATAATAATGAGAGCAGTGAGAAGGGTTCTCCAAACTGCAGCCAGAGGAGCAAAGTGACATGGTCTGGGACTGGCCCAAGACACTTGGCTGCCTGAGGTACAGCAGAAAAAAATAAGGCACTTTCCACTCACCCACATCAAAAAGCATATTATTTTCACAATGCCATGCAAGTTGTGCAAGTACAGGAAGCAGAAAGTCTCACAAGTGTTTCTCCCCTTCCCTGTCAGGAAGACATATATTAATAGCAAATCAAATGCATAATAATTTGTGGTACAATTTTTAATGCTTTCCCAAATTGGCTGCTGAAGGCAGCTGCCTCATTCTGCCTAATGATAGTGTTGGCCCTAACACTGATACACTGCCAGAGAAGCTAAGTAAACAGCACTGTGTGGCACAAATACATCCACTTTGTACACATGCCAAAAGAGAGTGAGAGAAAGGAGACAGAGAGAATATAGTGTTACAAATTACAGATTGTTGAAGCTCTTCTGAAAGCCAGAGTAGTGTAGTAGATTGAGTGTTACAGTAGGGTTCTGGGAAAATAGGATTTGAATCCCTTCATGGCTATGGAAATCCATTGGATAACCTTGTGCAGGTCACTCTCTCAACCTCAGAGGAAGACAATGACAAACCTCCTATGAACAAATCTTGCCAACACATTCCTGACCGGGTCACCTTAGCGTTGTCACAAGACAGAAGTGACTTGAAGGTGCACAACAGCAACAACAGAATCTCGAACTCCTTTTTTTCCTCAGAAAAATAAACACAAAACCAAGCTTCTAGCCCTTATGATTTCAAGTATAAAAGGTGTTAGCAAGAAGTAGGGCCTTTTCACACTATACTGTGATAGTGCTATTATTCTACTTTCAACATCTTGTGGAATTCTGGGATTTGTAGTTTACTGAGGCCAAAGAGCTCTCTGGTTGAAAATTCTAAATGCCCTTCCCCAAACTCCAAACCCCAGGATTCCACAGGATGTTGACAGTGGAATAATAAAGTACTATAACAGTGTAGTGTGGAAAGGCCCTAAGTTAGAAGATCAGAAGATGAGGCTTCAATTTTACCACTGCCCTTTCCCTGTGACTGCCAAAAGTAACTGCACACACACATACATCCACAAATTATTTAAAAAGGCAAAGTGAAGAGATTCTATGCAACTTTTGGAAAAGTTGTGAGCTACTGTAGTATTCTGTTGCCACCCACAATGCAAGAGTGATAGCCAAGTGCTAAAGTGAGAAGAAAATAGCCCAGAATACTAGAAGACTCATGCAGTTAACACTGTTGAGACAAAGTATGTGAAAAATCAGATTTCAGATATTTTTATGGCTGAGCACAAATTTTTCACATAGGTCCCTTTCACACTGAATGATTATAGCTCTATGGTTCCCCTTTAACTGCCATAGCTGCACCTTGTGGATTCCTGGGATTGCTAGTTTGGTGGGACACTAAAATTCTCCATCAGAGAATTCTAAATACCCTCCCTAAACTTCAAATTGCAGAATTATGTAGCCATGGGAGTTAATGTAAAATGATAGCACTATAAATATGTGGTGTGAAAGGGCCCAAAGACCCCCTTTTTGAATGAGGAAATCCCAAACCTTAGCTTTGATTAGAGAGGCTAGAAAAAGGAGACTTTATTTTCTAACTGGAAGCGCAGAAGTGGGAAACAGAAAACTTATCTGCTCAGCTTAGAATTGTCTATGTTGACAGGAAGAGGCTCTCCAGACTCACTGGCAGGTCCTTCGTACTGCCTCCTAGCATATCCTCTTTCACATGAGGTCCTAGAGACTGAAACCTGGGACCTTTGAGGGCAAAGCACCAGGTCTCCCACTGATATATATGGTTCCTGGCCTGGGACTATATATCCCAGCTCTCCAGAGTTGTACTCCAACATTCAAACTAATTGGCAGGAAAGAAAAACATTTCTGATGCACAGGACATTAGCCTCTTTAATTTGGTAGCAAAGGATAAATTATGATGAGGTATATGTGGCCAAACTTTCCATTATTCTAAAAGCCCTGTGTGAGGTCTGAATGGAACAATGAGCAAAGCCTGTACCATACCGGAAGGGATGCCCACAATATCAGATGCCTCTAAAGTCTGGCAGATTCGTGAAAACAGCATCAGCTAAAAACTAGATTTTTGATAAAATTCTAGATGAGCCCTTCCCCATCTGGTGACCTCCACATGTGTAACTCTGTAACTCTCATAATCTTCAGCCTTGGCATGATGGAAATTCTAATCCAACACATTTAATGCTACTATATTGGAGGAGGCTGGTCTCAGTCTTTATAGTTCCTCTTGCCTCTCTTTTATTGTGACAAATCTTTAAGTACTGCTTATAAAAAAAGGATGAAATCCAGAGTTGGGCAATGTCTTTCTTAGGACCAATCCAAAATGTCGCAGGAGTGTAAAGCTTTGATGTTCTCCAGAGTTCTTTATCAGGCTAGATGGTAACAAAAGAGTGGGGATGGGGGAAGGATCATAGAAGTCCCCAAATTAAACCAGACATTGGTACCCTGAAGTCAACAGTTAAACTCAAGCCATTTCTGCACTAAGCTATTATAATGCTATTATTCCACTTTCAGCGTCCTATGGAATCCTGGGGTTTGCAGTTTAAGGAGAGGAATTTAGAATACTCAGCCAGAGTTCTTTGGCCTCAGTAAACAACAAAATCTAGAATTCCACAAAATATTGAAAGTGGAATAATAGCACTATAGTGTAGGGTAGAAATGGCCTCAGTTACAAATGAGAGATTGCAAGCCAGATGAATCACTGGTAGGTGTGTGCAGGTGTCAGATGATATGGAAACCCACCAGTAATTCTTTTAAACCTTGTAAAGCAGGGGTACCCCAGAAAGTAATGTCTTGTCCTTTAGGACACAGCGCCTGGGCATCTAAATGACATTACTAAGAATTTCTTCCCCAAACCTAGCATCCAAACTCAGCATTTTTAGAGTTCAGCAGCAGCATATCAACACTATGTAGCACATTAGCTACAGATGTACAGTTAAACCACAGAAAGATATGACATTCCTTTCCACTACAAACAACACTGCTGGATCTGGGCAGAAAGTATTCAACAAGCCAATGGATTGTCAGTATTCAGAATACCAAATTTACAACTTGAAATGTCACTTTTGGACTACAATTCCCCAAATCCCCCAGTCAGCATGGAAGAATCACCCAGCCAACATTGCCAGTGGCCTTACTGCCTGTGGGATTCTGGGAGCTATAGTCCGTGAAAGTAACTTTTCCAGGCACAGTGAATTCCCAGAAAATTATGAAATCCCTGTGAAATTCATGCCCACCCACATCTCCCCTTTTTTTTTTTTTTTCAGAATAAAAGGAACATACATTGACTAATTACAGAGCAAAATTAGGAGAGGGCGGAGTCCATGTGACACAGTGCATTTTAATTTTCAAGGGTGATTTTTAAAACAAAAGATTTTGAAAAGGGAAGCTATAAAAGGGAATGGCAGAGAAAAGAATGGAATGCCGGAACCAAAGCAGAGTGGGTGCTCCATCCCCTCCCCACTCTGAACTTGAGCTGTGAAATGAGCCTGATGGTTCCTTTCCACTGAACCTGTATAGGAAGTCTGAGCTTCAGCTGAACTTTGAGCACTGGCTGAACTCACCATGGGGCTGCCAAGCTGCAGGGCTAACTTCGTTTTGCTCTGCGCGCAGTTCCCAAGCACGTGGCAAACCATTTGAGATAATCCCATAATAATAATAATAATAACCCCCATGCTCTATGAGGCATGACTAATTCCTTGGGGCTGATGTTACCCCTTCCTCAACCTATCTCCCGACTCTTCGATCAGCATCATCTGCCCTAGATTCTTATGCTTTTTTTCCCCCGACTCAGCATCTTCCTCTGCCTACCATTTACAAGGATAACCAGCTGGAAAGAAAGGCAAGCAAGCGTGGAGGCTAGAGGTCAGCCCTTCAGGGAACCTTCCTGCAAGGCATTGTGGGCACACTAATAGACTGGTCTCAGACATGATTGCTTTCCATAGAGGAGTTAGGGGAGAGGCCATGGCTCAGTGGCAGAGCACACGCTAGCTGAGAAAGACTCCTCGTATGAGCTCTGACGAGTAATTCCCAGCCAGCAGAAACAATGCTGAGCTAAGCAAGGAGAGCAATGGTTAGAGCGTTGGGCTGGGCTGGGTGATGCTTGTCATAGTTCCCATGGAGCCATGAAACTAACTGAGTGACCTCGGGCCAGTCTCTCTCTTTCATGTTCTCTCTCTCACACACATACATGCTCAGCCTGACCTGCCTTGCAGAATTTTTATGACAATAAAGAGGTGAGATTTGTCTGTCACCATGTGCTTACTAGAGGAAAGGCATGATATTAATGTAACCATTGAGCCAAAGGGATGTAGCAGTTTAAGGGTGAGACTAGGACTTTGAGGGATCAGGTTTTGAATCTCCGATCATCCATGGAAACCCTCAGGGTGACTTTGGGCTAATCACACATTCTCAGCTTCAGAGAAAGATGATGAGATATCCCCTCTGAATAAATCTTGCTGGAAAAAAAACCCTAGGGGAGGGTAACCACAAGTCAGATTGAACCTAAAGGGACATAACAATATCAACTGATAAAATAATAAATAAATAGGTAGTTCTATTCACAGGCTTGTCATGCTGTTGGTTAGTCCCAACTAAAGTAGACCCATTTGATCAATTGTTCAATAGGGAGCCCACATATAGACAAATCCAAGGGATTCAGTGGGTTTACTTTATTGTTGTTGTGTGCCTTCAAGTCGCTTCTGACTTACAGCGACCATAAGGCAAACCTATCAGAGTGTTCTGGGAGTTAGAGTGTGTGACACACCCAAGGTCAACCAGTGGGTTTCCGCAGCTGAGCTGGGAATCAAACCCTGATCTCCAGGATCATAGTCTAATGCTCAAACCACTACACCATGAAGGCTTTCATTCTCTTCTACTCAGATATTAAAAGTACACGAATACTGGCCAGTATATCACTGGGCAACCTTAGATGCCACACCAGTCCACTGGATGGGTAAGTATGAGTAATCGATGACTAGCCTGTTTCTAGTACCTGTTCCTTGCCCTCTTAGCTGAACCCGTGGAGATATACATACACTACCATCCATGGCTGAGCTGGGAATTGAAACCTGATCTCCAGAGTCATAGTCCAGTGTTCAAATGACCACACCACACTGGCTCTCAGGTTTACTTTATAGTTAGGACTAAAAGACAATTTAGGCCACAGGCTGACTCAGAATAAGCCAGCTTCCTTCTTTTAGTGTACAGGGCTTTTTCATTAACATACTTTTATTCCTTACATTTAAATTACTATTTCAAATATTTTTAATTCTATAGACAATTTAAATACTACTTCAATCTTATTTTTCTTCTTTCTTTCTTTTCTCTCTTCTCTTCTCTTCTCTTTCTCTGCTCTTCTCTTCTCTTTCCTTCTTTCTGTCTTTCTTTTTGGTATGTGTTTATCTACATGTAGTTTTACTATCTTGTAACCTGCCTGGAGTGTCAATCTAGGGGGAAAGGGTAGGGTGTAAATAAAACGATTGATTAATTAATTTCTAAGTAGCCACTCCAGTAGCATCAATTAGTTTTCTGCAAAAACAGCAGTCTTCTTCTCTCATGGCTTGATGGCATTGCTCCTAATAAGAAAATGAAGATCAAAGCTGACCTCGGTCTCCACTGCTCAGAGGAGCATGAAATAGTGGGAGCGCTCAAGAGGGTGGCTTCATTTTTCAAAGATCCAGGCTCTCAAAAATGCAAGTATATCTGAGACTTTTCATGTTTTAACACATGGTTTGGGAGTCACTGGGATACAGACACAGTACAGTGTCTTTCCTTTTGTAAATGATTTCAATTAACTCATTAAGTCAGGGGTTGGCAGTCTTTTTTTCAAGTAAAGCCATAAGTCAGTTAGGGACAGACCACAGCTGTGGGCAATGTTAGAGCGAAAAATAAGCAATCCACCCATTTTCAGCTTCTTACAATCCTCTTGCTGTCATCTTCTACATTTCCACCTCATGGAGAAAGGTGGAAGATTGCTCTTGCAGAGATCTGAATAGATTGCTAATGGAGGACTTTTGAAATTAAACAAAGGGCCACATGAGTTCAGATCCAAAGCCATATGCAGTCCACTTCTTCATTAATGCCATCACACTGAAATCTGCATCTAACAAAAGGATAAGTCTTTGTCTTCCAAGACATGTGCTGGCTTGGTGCATTCGGTGTCTGAAACAGTCAAACATCTTTAAACCAAAATGCACTCTGCCAAGCTGGTGGTAGATTTGTTTGGCCACAGCAAATACACTGTGCCACTATGGGTTAAAACATAGACTGGGAAGGTTTGTCAGAAAAATGGGTGGTCCTGGTGCTGAAGAAATATTCTACTCTCAAGTAGATGTTAATAATTAGATGGGGCTAGATTGGTGCAAGATGCACATTCTTCCTGTGAATAATGTTTTCAAGTGGAGAATCAATTCATTCAATTAAAATAAGCTTTATTCCTACAAGCATATGAGTGCACTCAATGTGTGTACAACGAAATCTTTCCTCAGTAATGTTGTCTCCTCTTGAACATTCAGATCTACAGACATGTTGCATATGCTCTTGATCTCTGAGCAACATGAATGTGTTCACCATAGTCTCTAAGGACTCTTCAAAGCCTGCATAGAAACAGAACTTGGAATGTTACTTTTAAGAAGAATGAGTATAATAATACACTGAAGTTACCCATTATACAACAGTGGTAGAATGCTGCTCTGGATGCCAGAGTATTATCCTACCTGACTTAGTTGTAGATAGCTTCAGAACATAATGATTGTCATCCTTCTTAAAATCAGCTCTTCAGCCTCTGGTCAATTTTTGGATATGGAATGGAAAGAGACACCATCTTATACTTTACTCCAAGCCGCAAAATGCATAGAACTAGCCCTGAGGGCAGTAGATGTTCAGAAAGTCCACTGGGTCTCCATCAGCTACTTGAAAAGCTACAATAGGATGCTTTCTTCCAATCCGTCACACTGACTCTGGTCACCCTCAATTGGCCATTTAACCAACTGCAGGAAAACGTCAGAATAAAATTTCAGCAGGGCTTTACAATGCCATCTCTTTCACAACCCTTGCGATCATGCTATGTATTTGCACTGGCAATTCTCTTCTTCTGCCAAAACAACACTACAAATTCCACACCAAGCATGCTGGGACGGTGCAGACCAAATAAATGATGCCAAATGAAGAAGATTTGCATATACTTGTTTGCTTTGCCTGCTTGGCTTCAACTACTAAAAAAAAAAAGGCTATTTGACAGCATTGGAAACCACTTCCAATTTGTATGGGAAACTGTTCTCAGCACCTTTTACATAGACAGAAACAGAGGGCCTTTCCACACTATACTGTTATAGTGCTATTATTCCACTTTCAACATCTTGTGGAATTCTGGGGCCAAATTCTGGGCCAAAGAGCTCTCTGGCTGAGAATTCTAAATGTCCCTCCCTAAACTACAAACCCCATCCAACTACTGTTTAAAGACCTTGAAAAGAGAGTCCACTGTGGGATTTTCTAACCCTTATCTTACTGACTGTAGGGTTTTCCACTCAGGCAATCCCACCAGTGCCACCAGCTATGAGGATTCCTCTGAAGGAGTCCCACCACTGTGGCCAAATGTGGGGTTTCTACCCTTTAACCTATCAAATATGAAAATTTGCAAAGTGCTCATGGTGATAACCAACAATGAGGGCTTTCCTTACCCTCACCTCTGCCACAGTGTATGGAATTCCTCTGTGTGACACCAACTGTGTGGACTGTCTAAATGCCTTCAAGGCACATATAAGGATTTATGCAACTACTATCTTCAATGGACACCACTCCTTCATATTCAACATGGCCACCACAAACACCTTGTCTGAATCCAGCCTCTCAGACAGAAAGCATTTATGAAGGCCAAAGGTGAAAAAAACCAAGAATCTTTATTTAGAGAAGTTAAACATATATCAAAGCAGATTAAATATTCATCTCATTTAAAGCACCACATCCTCTCTCACACTCCTTTCAGACTAACTCAGATGATCTGTATCAAGCCATTCAACTCAAACTCCCTTCTCTCACTCCAGCCCTAGTCAAACTCCCTGCAAACCCTTGACTAACTCAAACCCTTCTCTAACTGAACTCCTATCATTCACCAAGTGCCACTGCCCAATCAGCATTCACTCCAACATGCCATTCTATTCCCCTTTCCAACAGCTCCGTACCTTATACAGCACTCTAATGTACAACCAATAAATCAAACAATATTTTCAAATACAAATCCAAGACACCGCATCCACCACCTTCTGAGGCAATCAATTCCTCTGTTGAACAACTCTTACAGTAAGGAAATTTTTTGCTAATATTCAGATAAGAATCTCTTTTCTTTGCCATTTGAATCCATTGGTTCATGTTCTAATGTTATAGAGCAGCAGAAGACAAAGCTTGCCAGTGACGTAGACTCAAGTTGATCGACTTGGACTCAAGTTGGACTTAATTCGCTGCAGTGACTTGACCTGGACTTGACTTGGCAATAAATGATGCACTGACTTGACTCAACTCGAGACTTGTATATATTTAGTGACTGACTTGCTGACCTTGATTCAGTAACATAACACATTCATCCAGAAACCTTACAATTTTGAACAACGCTTTCATCTCCGTTATGCCTGCTGGTCACTTGATAATCTGTCTCAAGCCCAAAGTGTGGGTGCATTTCTCAGAGGAGAACAGCAAATGGGTTAGGCAATGGGCTTGAGGTAGAGTTGAGGTCTACTCAGCAGCCTGGCCTCACTGCATATTGCAGGAGCCTTGTAAAACATTTTCCTAATAGCTGAAGACAAGACTTGGCCCCAGAGTGCAGGGTGCATTTTTCAGAGGGGAAAAGCAAATGTGTTAGGCACCAGGCTTGAGGACGAATGATTATTCCTTCTAAAGCGTTTGAAGCTTCAGTAATGGGGAGTAAAAAGAATCCTGTTCCCCACTTCTGAAAAATCCTCCAGCTTTGGAAATGGAAAAAAAGAAGGATCCACTTCCAAAGCTTCAGACTGTTTTATGCCCTTTGGCACAAAAGTCTCCAACTTCAGGACGGGGAAGTAAGAAAGATCCTATTCCCCACTTCCAAAGCTGCAGATGGCAAAAGCGTAAATGTGAAGGGCCAACTCTGCTTAAATTGTTAAAACTGACTTACTGGACTCTGTCCAGAAATTCTGGAATATAATTTGAGGTATACAATTGGCTTCCAGACTTGAGACTTGACTTGAGACTTGACTTGAAAGTATATTCAAGGACTTGACTTGAGACTTGAAGGTGGAGACTTGAGACTTGGAGTAAAAGACTTAAATACATAACTGAAGCTTGCTTCATTTTCTACATGACATTCCTTTAGATATTTAAATGTTACCCCTCAGTCTTCTCTCTCCAAGCTAGACATGAACACCTGAATCATTCCTCATAGGGCTTAGTTCCAGATCTTTCATCATTTTGGTTGCCCTGTTCTGGAAACATTCCAGACTGTTGATATTCTTTTTGAGCAGTGGCATCCAGAACTGGAGACAGTACTCCAGATGAGTTCTAGCCAAAGCAGAATCGAATGGTACTACTGTTAGATGTGAAATCTGGCGCTCTGTAACTTGCTATAGAATTAATACTTGATAATCATTAACTGTGATATTAATAGGCATTTTAAACACTCGGGGCTCATCAAACAACCTTGCTTTAGAATTGTCTGTTCTGCCTAGTATATGTCAATGATCATTATGTACAAGTGAAGGACTCTTGAAACATCAAAGATGTCTTTAGGGATGACCCCCAGGTCATCCAGATTTGGGAAGTTAAGGGTCAAATAAATTGCAACATGTGTACAACCTGTGACTCTGCTAATGCTGATGCATGAATCTTTTCTTTCTGTAAACATTCTTTAATATAAATATAAAAATGGTATAAGAAGGGCCGCCTGAAAGAATAAATCATCCTTCCTTCCTTGGATGGATACTTTGGCCAAAGTTACCTCTGTGCGTGTGTGTGTGTGTGTGTGTCCTTTCTTTCCTTCTCTTTTCTACCTTCCTACCTTGTGTTTAGGGGTTCGAGTCATCCATGTCCACCTGAGGATATGGTGAGGTATGGTTTGTTTACCCACCCGAACACTACCACTTCTTAAATCTGGGTACTTTGTTCCTGTTGATGTAGCCCACAATTGCCTTGGCTTTTTGCTGATTTAGATAGGGGAAAAGTCTGTTCTGATATAGACAGAATTTGGAACAATTCCATTTTTTTTTTACAACAACTCCCAGAATCCTGCAGCCATGCTGACTGGGAGATACTAGTGCAAAAAAGGAAATTTCTCAAAACTCTAGTTATAAATCACCTTCCTGTACACAACAAATGGATTATGGAGGTGTATCTTCAGAGATAAATTAGCAAAAAATTAGGAAGGATTGTGGTTATTAATTTTCATGAACCTACTTGCACTGTTGGCTTTAATGGTGACATATCAATTTGCCAGTTCAAGGCTTTCATGTTTTTATTTTAAAAAGCCTAGATCAAGCAAGAACTCTTTCTAGGTTGGGGAGGAGGGACAGAGGTGGAAATATATATTTGATCTTTTAAAATTGCAAACAAAGTTAACTAGGAGAGTTGACGTGATAATATCTTTCTAAAAAATAGCTCCTTTTTATGTTAAAGCAGAAGTGAGAGAATTTCTGGGACTCCCCCACTCTTGAGAAATGATTTGTCTTATTCAAAATTGCCCCAGATATAGCTGATTGCTGTCTTCACCTCCCACTGAAACCATTCAAACATGACTAGACTTAGAGAAGGAATTTACCAGGGACCCTTACACAGTGCAGAATTATAGCTCTATGAGTCCAATTTAACTGGTGTGGCTGCATATTATGGAATCCGGGAGTTTGCAGTTGAGGGGAGGCACTAGAGTTCTCTGGCTGAGCATTCTAAGTACCACTCCCTAAATTGCAAACCCAGAGATTCTCAAGGATGTTGCCATGGTAATTAAAGTGAAATCATGACAACATAATTGTGTAGTGTGAAAGTGGCTCAAGTTTACATTTTCCTTCAAAATCACTCATTTTGGACTTCCCAAGACTTAAATCCCCTAAAAGCACCAGATCTCGTCTGATCTTAGAAGGTAAGAAAATTCAGCCCTGGTTAGTACTTGGATGGGAGATCACTAATAATGACCAGGTGTTGTAGGCTGTATTTCAGAGGAAGAAACTGGCAAAACCACCTCTGAGTATGTCTTGTCTAATGCTCTATAAAATTGATGGGGTTACCATAAGCTGACAAGTGACACACATATATGCCCATGACATTTTTGAGACTTGCAACATGCTTCAGAAAAAAAAGAAAAAGGTACACAAAACCATGCACATATTTGGAAAACACTCACCACTAAAAGGTGTGCATTTTTGGAAAGGCACATGAACACCCTTTAGTCAATGGGGAAAATGTATACAAAAGAATGAATGTGAACAAAAATTGCATATGTTTTAGGAGCAGGAAATGCACACAAAATTATGCACACAATCCTCTTTTGGGAGGGACAGTCCTAGAATCTGATACAAAACTGCAATGTGATGAAAATGCATGTGAGGAGGATTCTGAAAAGCACAACAAAGATGAAAGTGATGGATTTTCACATCCCTAAATGTAACAGAAGTCATGAGCTTCTGCTTTGTACAAAGAACAGGACCAGGGAGGACTTGATGCCCACTGCATTCCACATCCTCATCAGGCTTCTAGCTGGGCCACTCTAACCCTATCTGCTTTTGTTCTTCTACACTTGTTAGTATGTTGACTCCAAGTCACTTGTGTTATGGAGAAGTTTGATCAGATCTAGTGTACAAGGATGGGTTCTACTGATCACTCTCTCAGTAATCAGCGGTGGAATGGTTAGGATCTTGGACACCCATTTTCCTGACAGCAAAATAACTCCCCATGCTCTAACTCTTCTCAGTTATCCTGGTGAAATAAAGATAGATCGTGGAAACCAAGTGTGGAGTTTTTCTGCTGATGGACCATGAGCATATCCACACTATACAATCGTAGCAGCTTGAGGCTTCCCTGGCTCCATTCTATAGAATCCTGGAATTTGTAGTTTGCTAAGGAGGTTAGAATTTTCTGCTGGCACAGGGGGTGATCTAGAGCTCTCTGGAAAAGATAAGTTCCCTGCTCCCCCCCCCAAAAAAAAGGCTAAATATCTTTGGGTTCCATAAGGTGAAACTATGGCAGTTAAGTGACTTCAGCCTGCTATAATTTTGTAGCATGGATATACCTTGTGAAGTTCTGACCAGTTCTGCTGCTCAAAACCAATTCTGCATGTGCAGTTTGGGGTCTTGGAGGAAGAGGTGGGCTATAATAAAGAGTATCATCATCATCATCATCATCATCTTCATCTTCATCATCATCTTATCTATCTTCTCCATCAAGCTCCAACTGGTGGATCTTAAGTCTCTATTAAGACAAGCAAATGAGGCCTAAAGTCGGCCCACTATTAACAGGTGGAATTGCACCCCAAGAGAAATACTCAGAACAGGACAAAGGTAAGCAAAAAGAAGCAGAGAACACTGTCCCCTGAGCAAATTGTATGTCCTTTGGCAAGTTTATTTTCTTAGAAATAAAAGCCTGAAACAGATACTAGCAGCTTTACCATCCCAGTAGGAGGAAGAAGCCCCCTTAGCCGAAAACTCATGGACTTCTTCCCAAAGGTCTCAGGGAGGATTGTCCAGCTCTTGGCAGCCTTGTGAATATTCAGTCAGCAAAGCTACTGGGTTAAAAAAAAAAAATGCCTGGTGAATATTCAAGGAGCCCAGCCATCAAATAAAGAATTGCTGGGCAAATTGCAAAGAGCAGAAACCACACATACTGCTCCGCCTCCTATCGGCTTCCAAGAACACATTTCAAAACCAGAGTTAGACAGCATAAAATTAAAAAGTCATGTCTCAGCTAGGCAGCCAACCTCTAAGCCAGGGATGCCTCACACATGATGGCTATGCAGCATGGCTAAGTCCACAGGCAGCAGAGGTTCATATGTCATGGGCGGCTGGCTTACAGGCAATGCATTTTTGCAACAAATGGATACATTCATGCATTGAGGGCCAAACACTTTGTGGCTTTTACAGTGCATTGTTCATCTTCAAGGTTTTGATGTAGTGATTAGTAGGGCACATTTGTTGTTGTTTTTTAAAAAAATCAGTAGATATTGAGACTTCACCAGTGAGGCTTATATTACTCATCTACAAAATAAAACAGGTTTGACACTGCATGAACACTCAGCAGGGAACTAGAGACATAGCCAGATTAATGAATGAATACAGCACTGATGCTTCAGCAAACACCTGTTTATTACATTCACAATGTGCATTTCCATGCCTCTTTTTCCTCTTTCTTTTTTAATCTTTTTAAAATTCAGAATGACTGGAATCTAGCAGAGACCTCTTGTGAATAGTATGGATAATAAGCAATTCACACAGATTCCAGATCTTCTTGCCACTTCCTACACTGAATTAGAGCAGACATGTCCAAGCCATTGGGTTGAACCATTCCCATACTGCTTGGGAATGATAGGGGCTACAATCTGACACATCCAGAAAGCATCAGGTTGGGAAAACTGATCTGGGAGATTGCCTTTGCCTCAACTCTCCAGAGCAGATTTTCAGAGAGCACAGCAGGTTGTTCCAGAAGCTGAGAAGCTAAGAGCACTTTTTTTTCCACTGTATGGAATTCTACCAAAACAATTCTGTATTTAACCCAATGGACCTTGTGAGTAATAACTGGAATGCCATTTCAACCATTCAAGTTCCACCGTTAACTGCCTAATCAATGGATTTAAGAAATCTTGGAGAATAGGTGAGGTACCAGGGGACTGAAGAAGGGTAAAGATCTCTTTCTTCAAAAAGGACAAAAAAGAAGATTCACGGAGGTAGAGAGCAGTCAATCTGACCACAGTACTCAGAAAAATATTAGAATAAATCATAAAAGCATCTGTAAGTAAGTATCTAAAAGACAATACAGGAATCAGAAAGAGCCAGCCTGGTTTTGCCAAGGTCAAGTCCTGCAAAACTGATCTTGTATCTTTTTTTACAAAAAAAAATTGGGTCACTGGTTTAGTAGATGGTGTGAATTCTGTAGATGTCATTTATCTAGATTTCAGCAAACCATTTGATAAAATCCCCCATGATATGTTGATTAGCAAATGGATTAAATGTAGAATAGATGACAACACTGTTAAGTGGTTCCATAATTGGTTGGAAAACCATGTTCAAAGAATTATCATCAATGGTTGTGCTTCAAAATGGAAGGAAGTCTTGTGTGAGAGCTGCAGTGGTCTGTCCTGGGATTGGCACTTTTCAATAATTTAATCAATGACTTAGATAATGGATTAGAGGGAATCCTTATCAAGTTTATGCATGATACAAAACTGTGCAGGGAGGGTAGCTAACACACTGGAAGATAGGAACAGAATTCAAAAAGATCTTGATAAACTAGAATATTGGGCTGAAACTAATAGGAAGAAATTCAACAGAGACAAATGCTAAATTCCATATTTAGGTTTACACAAATTCAAACATATAGGATGGAGGATACTTGCTTTAGCAGCAGTACATAGGAAAAGTACCTTGAGATTGTTGTTAATCATAATTTGAACATGATCCAGAAGTGTGGATGCTGCAGCAAAGAAGGCAAATAACATTTTGTTGTTGCTGATGTTGCAGTTCTTCAAGTCATTTCCAGTTTGTGGCAACCATAAGGCAAACCTATCATGGGGTTTTCTGGGGCTGCAAGTGTATGATGTGCCCAAGGTCACCCGGTAGGTTTCCATAGCAAAGCAGGGAATCAAACTCTGGTCTCCAGGATTGTAGTCCAGTGCTCAAGCCGCTATACCATGCTGGCTTACAATCATGTTTTAGCCTGCATCAATAGAAGCATATTTTCCAAGACAAAGGAAGTATAGTGAACTCACCACTTGCACAGAGGTAGGGATGCAAGACTCCAGTGAAAGTGAAAAAACAAACAAATAAAAATAAAAATACGCTATTCTTTTTATCTAAGAACACTTCTCTAGGAATGTCTAGCTCCTCCGGTGTATTTCTATGGTCAACTTCCAGTGGAAGTGGGCCACAGAGTCATGCTGAAAGACCTAGCAATTCCTAGAGGAGTGTTCCCTCTAGGAATCTCTAGGTCTTCCAGTGCAACTCTACAGACTACTTGCAGTGGCAGAGGCAAATAGAGAAAGATTTAAAATGTGTGTGTGTGTATGTGCGTGTGTGTGTATGTATGTGTATATATATATATATATATATATAGAGAGAGAGAGAGAGAGAGAGAGAGAGAGAGAGAGAGAGAGAGAATACAATAATCCATGAATAATCAAATCCATGCGTTCTGTACTTGCAAAAGTGGAGGGCCCACCATAATAGTCCTGCTATATTCTGACATAGTCAAACCTCATCTGGAGCAATGTGTTCAGTTCTGGGCACTTCATTTTAGGTAGGATATACACTAATCAGAGCTGGTTCAGAGAAGGACAACTAGGATGATATGTGGTATGGAGAACAAAACCAATGAGGAAAGATTGAGGGAGCTGGGCATGTCCAGTGTGGTGAAGAGAAGACTGGGAGATGGGATGTTTGCGCTCTTTAGATATCTAAAGGGCTGTCACAGAGAAGAGGGTGTAGGCTTGTTCTGTGTTGTCCCAGAGGGTAGGACTTAATCATTTTAAATGACAAGAGTGTAGATTTTGATTGAATATTAGAAGGAACTTTTTGACGGTAAGAGCAGTTCAGCAATGGAGCCATTACCTAGAGAGATGATGGGGTCCCTTTTTCTCAATGTCTTCAAAAAGAGGCTGGACAGTTACCTGATATTGACGCTTCAGCTGGGTTTCCTGAATTGAGCAGGGAGTTGGACTCGATGGCCTACAGGGCACCTTCCAACTTTATGATTCTATGAATACTTTGGGTTAACTTGAAAACTGTCTCCCGGTTAGCTGACAGCAGGTTTAAACTTTTAAAAAATGTATTTGTAAAAATACTAGATAGGATCTTAGAAGAGGCATTTCACTATCACTCTCATGCTGAGGGAAAGTCTATCCTAGATGATGCCTGCATTGTGACACATACATTCATCATCAAAAAGCGAGTGAAAAAAATGGGTTTTTCCCACCATGCTAGTGTTGTTATTTTCTCCAATGCAAATTAACCAGATTTAAATTGACTTCATTAATCAATCACTCAACTAAAACTCTTATGATGATTTGACTAAGATTCATTGATGAAGATCCATTTGAGAAAGCAACAGCCCTGCTAATTATGACTTTACAGGCAGACGCCTTTGTCAAATGGTGCAAAAGTGAGGGAAGGCATTTCAGCACCCTGGACAGTTGCCCAAACTGGCAGGAAAAAGATGAGACCCAAGAGGTTAAAGTAAGTAAAGGAGGTTGCTCCTATTTTTGTACGACTGGACCTACAAACAAGACTGCCAGAAATTAGAGATGCCAGTGAGTTCCTCCGGATTCAGGATCAGAGAGGAAGCCTAGAAGCTCATTAAAGTTTACCTCAATGGAGAGATGGGGTTTTACAAACCCACAAATTCTTCTCCAGCTCTGGCTGAACTCAAATCCGATGATGAATTATTAGCTTTGTTGTTGCTGTTGTTGTGTGCCTGAAAGTCATTTCTGACTTATGGTGACCCTAAGGTGAACCTATCACAGGGTTTTCTGAGGCTGAAAGTATGTGACATGCCCAGGGTCACCTAGTGCGTTTCTGTGACTGAGCTGGGAATTGAGCCCTGGCCTCCAAGGCTATTATCTAATGCTCCAACCACTACACAACACTATTAGCTTTCTCTCCACATTAATGGGGCCATGTCAGTCCATAGGGGGATATGAAATGCTGCAGAGGCAAAAACTCAGCCAGTGTTTGTATGTGTTGTGTGCACGCATGTGTGAGTGGAAGGGGGAACTGTCCATTATAGACCATGACAAAGTCACTCCATTATATGCAGCATCTCCATGAAGCATCTCCATGGTATGGTGAAGGGGGAAAGTAAAAGCAAAGGTGTTCCATCCATTAGGCACAGGGCCATAGCAGTAATGCCCGGCTCTCCTCCTCTCCAAAGGCCAGGTTCTCAGGGTACCCCTGGCAACTGCTTGTATCATATGACACGTAGAGACTAACCAACTCCATGAACCACACTGCTTTCTCTTTCGCTCTCAAGGGTCAGACAGAGGATGGGCAACAGCAGTGGCAAAGTGTAGGTGGAGGAGGTGAAATTATGGAGGCAAAAAAAAGAAGACACCCCCCTGCCTTTTGCTGGGACTGCTGCTTCAGCCTCAGGCAGCAGGAAATCTTGAGATACCGCTATATAGCAGACTGCTTAGGAGCAAAAACTAAGTAGTTGAAAAGAACCAAACAAGATGGTCTTCACTGCCATGCTTTCAGTTTTGGTCTCAGCATTCCCTTAAACCTGACCCTCTTTAACTGAGCAACCATCTCACTCCATAATATTAAATGTCAGATTTAAGAAACCAAGGGGTCCTTTTTTCTCTTTGTCTCCTGATTGCTCTAAGATCTTTCTGAGTTAAACAGTGATAAATTCAGAGCCTGGAAAAGTTGCTTTAGGGACTATAATTCACCCCCAACCCCCCATAAAACTCTGCTAGCTAGCCATGTTGGATGATAGATGTGTCTATTTTTTTTTAAAAAAAAAAATGAAATGGCCCTTAATCTGCAGCCAAATAAACATTTTTTTCTGCACTCATTGCTTATAATGATTAAGAACAGTAACAGGCTTAATTTCTCCCCCTCCCTTCCTTTCCCATACACACACACACAGAGACACAACCATGGTTGACATGTTCTCCCAGTGTCCCACTGGAAACCTCATCTCATAGCCATTATATTAATCAAAGTGAGCCTGTCCAATGCCTTTCAAAAACAGGCTTGTGAAATACAATTCAGAACTCTAATGATTTCTCTCCCCCAAAAAAGGAAGAGAAGAATGAAACAAAATGGATTGAATGGGCTGAATAGAGACCTTGGCTTTGTGAGTCACTCTTATCAGTCTCAATAGCCTCTTGGTATTTAACCCACTATTGTCTCAAAACTATTTGATGTGCTAATTAGAGCTGAAACACACAAACCAAAGCAACACTTGATTTCAATAAACTAGACAAAGTGAATTGAGATGAGCTACCCCAATCCATTCTCTGCAAGCCCTATTTATTTGGACTGAATTTTGGCAGCCAGAATAAAATCAAATGCAAAACCAAGATTTTAATGTATGTGTGGTTTATAAAAAAACTAAAAAAACTAATTCCAGCTGGAGAGTTGCAACCTGCTGTTTTCATCCTTCAGTCTTTGAACAGGATGAGTTCGAAATATGAATGGGAACACTGTAATTTTTTTAAAAAAAATACATATACTTGACTTGATGCACAAATTGGGTTTGTTTACTAGCCAAATATGCATAAAGAGGGTGAGGAAGATTAGTTTCTCACCCAGTCTCTCTCAACTTGAGTCTCCCAATGTGTTAAACTACAAACTTTGTCATCCCCACTTATGCTGGCTGGGAATAAGGGGAATTGTAGTCCAACATATCTGCAGTGCCCAGCATTGTGGAAGGCTGTCCTATTTCAAAGCACAGTTGGCGCGCCACATTTGCTAGGGTTAGGGGTGCAGGACCCTTGCAAAAGAGGAAAAATCTTGAATATCAAAATGTGTGTCTGTGCCTGTGGGGAAGAGGCTGAGCCATGGTGGGGAGAACAGGCACCCGGGGGCCAAACCAGGTCAGGGAAAGAAGACAAAAAGGGAGATGTGTTGGCATGGTGGCCTTATACTTCCTCTCTTGCTCATCTCCTTCCTTGGGCATGGGGAGGGGGCACTGGGAAAGGATTTGTGGTGCTAAGAAATTAGGTTACAAGTTCTCCTTAGCTGTCCAGACAGTGACTGATGGAGAAGGAGGATCAAAGGTGTTTTTTTTTTTAAAAGGGCTGCACTGCCTGATTGGAGCTGCCGAGAGGGAAGGTTCACCTGGAAAAGAAGCACCTGAGGCCAAGGGGGAGGGGTTAAAGAAACTCATAAGTAATCAAATCCATGAAAATCAAACTCACAGATGTGAAGGGCCAACAGTATCCAGAAGTTGAAAAATCTAAATAACATGAAATAGCCAGCCCCTTTTGAAACCCGTTTTTAAAAGAAAAATGAAAAGAGTTACAAATAAATTTTACAAGTAGTTGTAGCATGTAATCTGTAGCTTTTACAGGTAGTTGACACCAAGGTGTTTCTCAGAATTTTGAAGGAAGAGCGTGACTGAGAGAGGAAATTTTCATGAGCTGAGTTTTAAAAAGCAACTGATCCAGTTCCTAATATTAAGTCTTATGTGTCTTGAGTCTCCATCAGTTATGTATCTGCACTACTTTGTTATATCAGTTTCACGTCACTTCAAAAAATGTCATGTCTCCAGTTTTAGGAAAGTTGGGTTCTGTAGCTGAGTGAAGTACTTAACACATACTAATGGAATTAGAGGGGAGAGAGAGATTATAGATTAGATCTGCATCATTCTGGTAGTGTAGTTAGACTCACAGGGTATCTAGACAAATGTCAACAAACATGGGCCATTTCTGCACTAGCCTGTTATAGTGCTATCATTCTACTTTCAACATCCTATGGAATCCTGGGGTTTTCAGTTTAGGAACAGGCCTTTGAGGCAAGCCCCAGGATTCCATAGGATGTTGGAAGTGGAATAATAGCGCTATAACAGGCTAGTGTGGAAATGGCCATAGCCAAGTCACCTAGTCTCTAGTGATATCCTTGCATTTGATTCTGGCCATTATGTTTGTAAATACAGATCCCAAATCTGGGCCAAGAAATTTTGCTCCTGATATCAAGGACAAGGTGATCTTTCCCTAACCAATACTGCACAAATACAGATATTCTCTTCTCTTGCATTTAGTCACTTATCTATTCCTCGTTTTGCCCTGCTTTGCTTTATTTCACGTTTCTCTATACATCACAACACTCTTCCCCAACCTGGCACCCTCCGGATAAGTTGGAATACCCTGTCCATCATCCTCAGGCAATATGACAATCAGACACTATAGTTCATATAGTCATAGTTGGAAGGTACCTCATGGCCAAAGGCTCTGCTCAGCGTAAGAACTCCAGCTAAAGAATCCCCAGCAAGCAGTTGTTCAGGTTGTGGAAGGCTGCCTTACAGAAAAGCTTGACTTCCTCCATATCACTTCTTCCATGTTATCAGTGGCCATGACTTTCAGTCACATAGCCTCTTACAAGCAATGATTGGTCTCCCATGCCCATTGGTGACCTTCTGAAAGCCACAGTCTCTTGCTGGAATTTGGTCAAATGCCGTCTGACACCTGCTGGCAGCAGCTGCAAGGAAGGGAGGCTTTGGAAGTCCTTCTGAAGATGAGCCAGTATAGGGTTTCAGAAAGCAAAGCATGCTTGGGCTAATTTGTGGAGTAGTGGGGATATGGTTGCCAGATCCTTGGTATTTAACTTTCATACTCAGTGCTGAATGGTAGAAGGATGTGATAGGTTCCAGCAAAATACAAACCACTAACTGATGGCATGCCACTTATACGTATCTAGGAAATAAGGGCAAGATTTCACTATCAGAGAATGTGCTTTTCAACCAGACTCAAAATATCCATGGCTTAGAAGGAAAAGGTCATGCTCAGGGATCCACAAATAGTAGCTGGGAGATGCAGCCAACACTTATTTTCTGTTGGCATTATCTTTCTTTTCTGGGAAGCAGAGAGCTTTGTGTCAGCATCAAGACTAGCATCAGCGGCTTCCAAGACCCAGAGCTTAAGAAAAATAAAATAACTTAGGATCATAATTTTCAGAATCCCTCAGTCCATTATGGCCATTGGGGCATTCCAGTAGTTCAAAAAAAATGCATCTTTCCAGGATCAGTTGTTGTGACTGACTCTGCTACCCAAGTGCCCAATCATTGGATAGCTGTCAGCTGCCTACTATTTCAAATTATTCACAGCACACCTGATATAGCATTATTCTGGAGCATAGTAGAAAATGTGCTAGGCAGTTGTTGTTTGTATTTCCCACAATGCCCTTGATCGATTCTTTGTCAGAGGCATTGTGGGTAATTAAACGGGTAGATGGTTTGTCACCATCAGACACAGATCACATCATTTTCAGTAACTGGTCAGGACACCTGAAAAGCCCCAATTTGTTCTAGCTTTTTAGAAGGCTTCAATTATTCCAGGTCCTATGAAATTAAGACCACATCTGGCCTCAGCTGCTACATGTAAACTTCTATCAAATTCCTGGACATTTGTTTTTCAGCTTCTGGGTTGTACCCAGACTTGTCCCTCTATGAGCAGAAGGCTCTTTCAGTTTACAAAAGAAACGGCGACCCAGCAGACGCTCTCTGCTAGAAGAGGGAGGATGGGTTGGTGATTTTGGTCGGTTCCTCCTTCTCTTTGCAGCCTGCCACGTAAAGCTCAAAGAAACTTTTTTTTTTTTTTTTTGGACTAAAACACCCAGAATCTCCAGCCAATACCCATGCCAGCTTGGTGATTAAGAGTTTTAGTCCACAAATTTTACTTTTTTATGCTGTGCTCCTGTGCTATGCAGGGTGATCCTTTGGCCTTCCAGAACATCAGTGGAGGATGCAAGGGGAAAAGAAATTGGCCAAACCCACCCCCAAACAGATGCTTTCCCCCATTCTCCTGCACCTGCAGAACTCTACTGAACACACCTTTGGGTCTCACCCACTCTTCCTTGATGCCATTATAAGCAGCTGGAGGTCCCGATCAAACCAGCCTCCAAAGGCTTTCAGACTGCCTTGGGTATGGTCAATAATCCCACACAAAAATGAAGCCTTCAGCCACTTTCTCAGGGAATAGGATCTTAAAACCCACACTTTCCAGAGGTGAACAGTGAGAAGGGCTCTGCCAAAGCTCCCCCATGACATACCAGAATAGCTCAGTCCTGCCCTTGAGCCAAGACCAAGAGGGAAACACAGGCTAACATGTATGTGCAGCTGAAATGCATACAGGAGAGAACTTCAACACCACACAGTGGCCCTGTCGCTGTGCTCAGTGGGAAAAGAAAGCATTCAAAAGCTCTTAGCCTGAGTCTCAGTCCATCTGGGACCGATTCAGTAGGTGCTATAGCCAGTGCAGCCAGGGCTCTTTGGCTTGTTCTCAGTTGAACATATGGCTGCTGACTGCATTTTGCTTTCGAGCATCTGCCAATATCAATGTTGCCTTTCTGTTACTATGTGCCTTTGATAAACTATATATGATCTAATAGGTTTTGACTGATTCCATTTTTATTATGGCCTCTGCTAAAATATACATACCACATTTTAAGAGTGAGGGGTTGCCTATGAGGTAGAGAAAGGGGATCTACAGCCCTCCCTGTGCTGCTTGGGTCCAGTTCTCATCAGCCCTGGCACCATATGGTTAAAGGTCAGGTCAATGGGAACTATAGTCTGATAACCTTTAGAGGGATCAGAGAATCTCCACTGCTGCAGCAAAGAACACAGAATGCAAAAGGGAAAATTAGAACTCATGGCACTGTTCATAAAACAATTTGAGCCTGCCTTTCACTCAGCAGCTAGGATTGTTGCTGTTGTGTGTGTACCTTCAGGTCATTTCTGACTTATGGCAACCCTAAGGCAAACCTATCATGGGGCCTTCTGGAAGCTGAGAGTGTGTAACACACTCAAGGTCACCTAGTAGATTTCCATAGGCAAGAATGGAATCAAACCTTGGTCTCCAGGATCATAGTCCAATGCTCAAACCACTGCAGCACTCTGGCTCTCAGTAGCTAAGAAATCCTGGTGTTAATGAATGCACCCTTCACCAAGTCCTTGGTCTTGCCTACCTTCAAAACATTCTGAGTAACTTAGAAAATGCATTCTGATCACCTGCTACGCAATGATCAAGGTTGGTTTAATTGTCTTTTATTTCAGCTAAAGTTTGCCAAGGCCGAGTCTTAGGATCAAATCCAAACATCCACATTCAGCCCAGGAACGAAAGAAAAACAATAACAGAATGCCTCTGAAGGAAGTGCAAGCAGCCTTCTTACATCTAGGACTGAATTTGTAAACATAGGAATGTAAAATGGACAGGTTGATTAATACAGGCTCAGGACTTGGAGTGCTTAGCTGTTAAATATCTGGCTTTGTATCCCCGAGGATTCAGTTATGTTTGCAGCAATAAACTGTAGTTGCCATTTCTTTTGGTCTGAGATGCTGCCAAACTTTTAACAGCCATGTGGCAGGCAGGCAGGTACAATTGGTTCTCTCTGTGCCATGAATGGGTGAATCAATTGAATTTGGCTAGTTCAAATAAGGGAGACTTCCCTCCCCCGCCCCCAAGTTCATTTCTGAATAATTTATGAAATTTAAAAATGTCCTCATTTTTCTTGCAGAAGGATTTTTTTTAAAGGCAGATCAGATACAGAAGAATCATTGGCCCAGGATTCCCCAACTCATAGTCCAAAACTAGTATTGAGGCATCTTAGAAACAGTAGCAACCAGTGGCATTGGTGTATTTGGACTGGATAAACAGTTCTTGGTTTTATTCTGCACTTTAACACTGAATAGATTTTGTGGGCAAGGTTCAGTACCTTGGAGAATTCCTCCAATATCTAGTCTAAAACTTGGATTCATTGCCCCACCAGAATGAAAGCTCTGAGCTGCATTGTCTCCAAACATATCATAGCTGATACTGGATTTATTCACAAACTAAGCAATAGCTTATTTCTTATATTACAGGAGAACCTCTTTTTTAAAAAAAAAAGAAAAGAAAGCCCTAGCAGCATATATCTTTTGGGATAAGTTGTAGAACTCTTACACTTATAAGCAGAGAGGGCTCAGCAAATGTAAAAGAGCCCTTACTCAGGAGCTACAGGCAGCGGAGCACAGAAGCACCTCTAGGTTTTAGTTAGGGATGGGCCAACCGAATCCTTGAATCCTTGGCAGGGATTTGAGATTCAGGAATCCGAATCCCTGTGCCAAACCAATGTAGACAAACCGAATCTTTTGAATCCGCCACCCAAACAGTTTGTTGGAGACCAGGATGCCTGAAAACATGGAAGATTTGGGAGACTAGACACACAAGGGGAGATGGCAAGTAGGTGAATTTTTCCATTGGAGAAATAATGGCCTTTGCTAACAATTTCACAAATTACATCTAGGGTTGTATTCTAAGATATTTAAATTGAACATTTAAGATTTAAGTTCATTACTTGACTGGAAACTACAGGCTTGAGATTTCAAGGACAACTGAAACATTCCTTTGCATAGCTCCCTTGCAAACCTCTTTCAGACACAATTCTGGGGTTTCTAGTTTTACAAGGTGTCACAGCCTTCTCTGCCAAAGTGTGCTGGTGCATCATCAAACTACAAACCCCAGGATGCCAGAAAGAGCTATGCAAAGAAAATCCAGTTTTGACCTGGATTATCTCTCTACTGTAGTGGTCCTGTTTACACAGGCAAGAAAATGTGGGATTAATTTACATTTTCCTGCCTGTGTACAAAGGGCCTTCACCACATTTTCAGTCTGGGGAGATCCTGAGGCAAAACTATGAGAATTGTCCTGGCCAGATTTCTTCAGAGGGAGGTTTTCCTTTGCCTAGGCTTTTGCTAAGCCTTAGAGAGCGTGTCTTGCCCAAGATTATCCTTCTTTTCCTTGCTTTGTAAACTCTTTTTAAAAAAGCATTTGAAAGATTCGATATTCATGAGATTCGTGGATTCCCAGAACCTTCCAGGGATTCGGATCCGGATTCTGAAAATTCTGGATTCATCCCATCCCTAGTTTTAGTCCACATTTCAAGGAAACTCTCTAAGGTGCTGAACCAAATCTCAATGAAGTTCAGCACCTTGGAGAGTGGAGTAACATCCCTATTGACATGAAAGCCTCCACTGCCTTCACTTTAGCAGAATGTCCCATTCTAGAATGAACCAATTAGCAGCAACATCCACCAACTTTTTCAGCCCTTGCACATATGCATGTGTATGATTTCACTACCTTCTGGAAATCTTCAATGCAGGTCCCAAATAATTTGCTCACACATTTTGGTTTCTGGCATCCTACGTTGGTGATATCTAGAGAGTCAGTTTTCTAAAGCTGCAGGTTAGCTTCTTAAGTATAAAACACACCTATATCCACATCCTAAACCTTGAAACCTCTCATCAGCACCACTCTGAGAAATATGTTAACTATGAGAATGGCCTAAATACCCTAAAGACACCAGATCCTGTCTGATCTTGGAAGTTAAGCAGAGTCATACCAGGTTAGTACCTGGATGGGAGACTTCAAACAAATATCTGATACTGTGAGCTATATTTCAGAGGAAAGAACTGACAAAACCACCTGTGAGTATTCCTTGCCTAAAAAACCCTAGGAAATTAATGGGGTCACCACAAGTTGACAAGTAACTTGATGGCACAAGCGGGAGTTGGGAGGAAAAAAAAAGATGACCCCGACGAACACACATGGTCCAGAGGTGCTTCAGGATCCAAAGCAGCGACCTTCACAAATTGAGCTGACCCTGAAAAAGGAAGTTTAGGGACTGGCTCCCAAATCAGACGAGAGGAACAGCAACACTAACAAACTCACAGCAGGGGGAGGGGGGATCCGAGAGGGCGCACGGCGTCCAGCCCCGAGAGATGCGGAGGTGGGCGTGGACTAAGGGAATCGGAGTAGCCAGGAGGGGAAATCCACCTGCCCACCAACAGCACAGACGGATCGGGGTGGGACTCAACCAGCTCCGTTTCTGGCATCGATCTGGTCAAGCGACTCCACACTGGCGTGTGCCTGGACAGCCACGGTCCTTCGTTGGAGCACTCGCTTAATTGGGAGTAAAGTGTTGCGTCTACGAGGCTGCTGGAGTTCCCTCGCGCGCGCACACACCCGCGCCCGACCCTGGTAGGGAAAGAAAGCGCCAACTCCTCTCCCGATGCCCTTCTCACCCCACCCCTTGCGGGCCAGGCACATCCGGGCTCCCTTCGCCCCCTGGCCCAAGCAAGAGAGCCTCAGAAAAGCTCTTGCCACCCTCGCCCAAACACTACCACCGCCCCCCTTCCCTCTCCGCCTCCCGCCTCGGGCGCGCACGACCTTACCTGAGCTGCCCGGGAAACCGCGATCAACAGCAGGAGCAGCTCCGCGAGGAAGCGCATGGTGGAGGCGCCCAGCCCAGCTCAGCCTCGGACGGGCTCCTGCCTGCCTGCCTGCCTGCCTGCCTGCCAGCCAGCCAGTCGGCTCCCCTCCGCCCCCCGCCGCCACTCCGTGCGCCCCACCCGCTCAGCGGCTCCTCCGCATCCCCGCGCCAAGAAGGAAGCGGCGGCGGCGGCGGCGGGATCGCCAGGCTCCAGGCGCGCAAGGAGATGGAGAGGCGGGCCGGCCGGAGGGCGCACGGCGGCAAAGGCGCTCGCCGGGCTCTCTCTTCCCTCCACCGGTCAAGGCGGTGGCCGCCCGCCGCGGCAGCTGCTGCTGCTGCTGCTCCTGCTGGCTGCGGCGCTTGGAGAGCGGGGGGGCAGCTCCGGCGAAGGCTGGCAGCAGGCTCCGCCTAGCGCTGGGCCGGACAGGCAGCCCCGAGCCCCGTGCGCTCCCGCGGCCCCAGTGCCACCTTCCTCCTCCGGCGAGGGAAGGAAGGAGGCGAGCGCGGCGAGCAGGACGGCCAGGTCCCAACTTGGAGAAGGGGGTGGGTGGGGAGAGGGATGGGAAGGGGGGGGGTCCCTGAACCTCTCCTCTCATTGGTCCTTTCGAGCCGATCGGCTGCCAATACCTAGCGCTGGGGAGAGGGAACGTCGTGGGGGTGAGGGAAGCCCCTTCCCCGGGCTACCACCACGTTCGGGAGACGCACCAATCGATTTGCCATATTTAGTATAGCCAGGGAGGGGGGGATGCATCTCCTCAGCTTAAGGACTCCCCAGCCCCCAGGTTTGAAACCCTATCGGACTCTGAAGTGGGGAGGAGGGGATCGCCCGTCCTGTGTCAGCAGACTCCGAGTAAGGGCTGCCGTTTGATTCCTCGCCTTGCGAGCGCTCGGAACGGCTTCGAATTCCCCCTTGACATATAAGGGCTGGCGCTGAAGATGAATTGGTTTGAAAAATGCATGTCTCGCTTAACCAGCCCTGTCGGGCTCTCTCGGCTGGCAAAGCCGCGATTGAAATGGGAGAGATGAGCAAAATCTATCTTCCAGCCCTGCTTTTTAAACCGCGCCGCGCTCAGAGCACTCTCCATCCAGGGTGCTGAACAGATCTTTAAAGGTGCTTTTTCTTTTCTTCCATCCAAAAAAAAAAAGGGGGGGAGGGGGAGTGCTCTGAGAGGTGCTGATAATTAGAAAGATCAGGCCCTTGCCTTTGTTTCCGCCACAGTAGTTATTCTACTTGCTTCCATACTTTGTAGCGGACTCCAGTTCCTCTGAACCAAGAAGTGGGAGTTAGGGCAATCAGTGAATTATTGCTTGGAGGAAACAGTGGGGTCCAGAAAGTGGTGGCCCTAGACTGCAGCCTTGACCTGAGATGCAGGGGGGAGATTATTGCTGATATGGGTCCTTGGGAGGAAGAGACCCAGTTTAGGAAGTGGAGAGTGGTGAGAAGGAAGATCATTTCTATCCAACAGAGGATTCTTTGCTGTCCAAGCACCCCAGAAGAAATTGGGGAAAGAGATTGCAGTTAGACTCATGTTCTGCTGGGGTTGGTCAATGGTGGCCCTTGAGAATCCTTGCTATCACCACCTAATTTTTTGCAACACTTCAAAATGCTGTTTCAGGAAGTCCCATCCATCCAAAACAGGAAGAAATAATGAACCACAAGACCACTGGGAGTGACACAAGTTTACTTATTCAAAATGGCAGCTGTTTTTGGTACACTGTAACCCCTCAGAAGTCCAAGATAGCTCAAAACTGGACGATGTAATCTTCCTGGCTCTTGAGCATTCCCTCCTATGTTGGTCACTGGTTGAATGCAGGATAGACCTGGGCCATGATCTGGGCCAGCAATTCTGCTCTTGATAGTTCTTGCCCATTAGGGGCAAATAAAACAGTATTTCTCTGCTCCCAGAAGGCTCAAGTTAATCCCTGGCCAGCCTACTCCACCTTCTGTTAATTTTGGCTTCTGCCTCTGGCCACCTTGCCCTACTGAGTCCAGGTACCAATGCTTACAAGCTGCCACTGATTCCTTGCTGCCAACACATTATTTTCAGAAGAGGAGGTCAGGCCCAGCATGAGGGAAAATACAGTATGATGAAGGCTGGGAAGACTCTGACCCTTCAGAAGTTCTTGGACATCAGTCCCAGCAGTTTACCCTACCCAAAAGTAAGGGATGGTGGCAGGAATAATTACTAACATCTTGAGAGCCACAGGTTCTCCTCTCTCTCATGCAAAGCCTTCACCTCAGCCTGGTGCCATCAGAATGTTGTTGGCCTGCAGCACTCATCAACCTTGACCAACATAGCCAATCACTATGGATAAGAAGGGCTATAAGCCAGTAACATATGAAGGCTGAAACCATAGTGTATGGGATATATTTCCAGGTTTTCCTTTCTCTCAGATCAGGTGCCCTCCATTCATTTTCAATTATTAATCCATTCACTATATCCCAGCTTCCCTTTTCAAACAGAGAAAAACTCAGGCTAACCTATACAGATGCACCTGTATATGTATTAGAGCAATTAACAGAACATCATAGATTAATTAACAAAATGTTTTTGGCTTCTGTCTTCTTTGGTTGCTGAAAAACATAAGTGAGCTGTATCCAAGGGGGCAGCTGAGAACAGTCAGTTGTCAACCTTCTTAAGTGGATGATGGGATTAAGTGTTATCTTCTGGGCTGGGACAATGCAACATTCAGGTCTTAAGTCTATGCATCCAGAAACTTTCCCTCTTAGACAAAATACTTGAATGAGATGGCACCTTGATTACAAAGATAGATCAGAGAGGCTGTGGTGTTCCAAGTGAAGATGTTTGGCCCCTTGTTTGCTCAAGTTTTCTGGTCAGGACTATAAACTTGTGGTTCCTGAAATGTTTTTGCAGGTTTGTGGTTGTTTCCTCCACATATTAGATGACATTTGCCTTCAATCATATAAATAAGATTGCAGGGCCAGTACTTGGTGTTTTGTTTAATATAGTAGTCCTACTGGTCACTATACTCCTAAAAATGATTGTCTTCTGAAGATACATACAGCTAGTTCAAAGCCTATTTATGTATCTATATAGATATAGATCTGCACAAGCTGATCAAAACAGATGAAGTGACTTCACTTCCTCCCTCCTTCCACATCTGCCCATGTCCTCCAGAGTGGTTGATCATGCGGGAGTGGGTCAGATACCAAGCAGACCGGTGAGGAAGAGCCCCCAGCTCTCATTTTCCCCTCTCTAAATATTAGAATGACTGGGCAGTGATGAATCCCCATGAGGAGAGCCTGGAAGGCAGCTCAGGCAGGCAGGTGAATGAGAAAGCTACCATAAAGCAGACTTAGGCAGCCACCTCAAATGCTAGCTGGTGGGTGACGTGAAAGAGCAATTGCAGTTATACTGTGGCTGTTCCATTCTGCCAGAGAACTGTGTCTTCCACCTTGCCTATCCTGCTAGGCTCCACTGCTGCCCTTAAGATATGGTGGTGGATGCCACCACCTTTGAAGTAAGAGCCAATGGCCAGACCTATCAGCTTCTGTAAGTGGAATGAGATGCAGGTTGACAGTGGTGTAGGGATGGTGTGCCCTGGGCGGCATTTTTTTGGGGTGCCTCCGCTCCTTGCCTGCCCCCTGTGTGCCGTTGCCCCACCCACATGTGCCATCACCCTGCCCATGTGCCTCTGCCCCCACCCCTACCCCACTCGCACCAAGCTACACTACCGTGGGTAGGAGTGCAGCAGTGGGGGAACCGGCTTGACTGCCTCAAATACCAAAATTCCTTGGGCCTTCTGGGAAAAGGCCTTGTATTTTCTTCCTCACTGTGTGCAAGTTAAGCAATTGGCCACATTTAAAAAAAAAAAAAAGGAAGGTCATAGATTCATGGGGACACCAAGAAAGGGAGGCAGCAGACTGAGGAGCAAATTCAGACAGCATAACAGCACTGAGAAAAGGGATGAGCTTATGTTTGGGAGCCCCAGTTGCCAAGTAAAAATATGGCTTTTCCTCAAAGCTTGGGAGACTGGTGCTAGGCCTTGTTAGCAAACTGGGTGGTGAAGTTCTGTCATAGGAGGGGGTAAAGTATGGTTTTGCAGCCTCATGTGGTCCTCAAAGGTATTTTTACAACTCTTGAATCCTTCAAACTCCTTGGGCTATCCTTTTTCTGGCTACAAAAAGGAACTAATTGCTTATCTTGATTACATCCAGGGGCCCTTTCACACTACACAGTTATAGCTCTATCATTCCACATTAACTACCATGGCTCCCTCCTGTAGAACCCAGGGGTTTGTAGATTTATGAGGCACCAAAGGAATTCTCTGGCTGAGAATTCTAAAGCCCCCTCCCCCAATATAAGCCCTATAATTGCCAATAAAAAAAATATAAGAGTGCTATAATTCTATAACTTGAAAGGACCCTGGGAGCAGCTGTTCACATTTTAAATAGGTTGCAAAACCCCACCCCTGCACCGTTTAACATTTAAAACAGGCTGTACTGAAAGTAATGCCCATGTGCCATTTTCTCTGAAACTATTAATCCAAATATGATGCTATTACACCACCACTTAGAGTAATTCTTACTGTATGAGTGACATAATTTCTGTATTTCTAGATGTTGCAAAACCATGAATATGAAGCAAAAACAAAGAGTAATCATTGAGTTTTTGACCAAAGACAGATGTACTGCTGCCAATGGCCACAGAAGGCTCAGAGATGTGTGCGGTGAGTTAACAATTGATGAGACTAATGTACGAAGATGGGTTTAAAGAAGTGTTGAAGACAAACAATATAGTAGAAGGCCATTGACAGCATTCACCAACAAAAAACGAAACAAAACGGATGACAGGATTCATGCCTAATGGCATATGACTGTTGAAGAACTTGGCTGTGATTACTGTGCTGTCAAGCAGATTACCCACAACCTTGGATTCAGGGAAGTGCGTGCCAAGTGAGTTCCCCATCAATTAATAGCTGATTTGAAAGAGAAGAGATTGCAGGTGTGTTTGGAACTGTTGACTATCTATGAAGCCCACAAGAACACCATTTTTGGGAATGTTTCACTGATCATGAGACCTAGGCATAACTCACAGACCAAGAATCAACCCATGGAGTGGTAGCTGTCCACTTCTCCTAGACTGAAGAAATTCAAACGTCAGCACAAAAGATTATGGTGAATGCCCTCAGAGATGACAAGGGAGTGTTTTTGTTTTTTTTAATTTCCTTGAGCGTGGAACAATAGTGAACAGTAACAGCTACATTGCATTACTCCAGAAACTTCAAGAAGCTGTCTGTTAAGAAAAGACTACAATTACAAATGATAATGCATGACTCTACACTTCTTTGGCAACGTCACAGGCTCTTGCACAAAGGGGATGGTCATTGGTGCCATATCTGCCTTACAGCCTTGATCTGGTGTCCTCAGACTTTCATTTGTTTGTTTGGACAAAGCAAAACCTTTGGGGACAATTTTTCACTGATGTAGGTGAAATGGTAGATGCTATCAGACACTGGACCAGAGAATTCCTGAAACTGTGTTTCTAAAGTGGATTTGATGTGTGGATTCAAAGGTGGCACAAATGCATTGCCACTGGTGAATACTATTTTGAATAGTACCATATTGTAGACAAAGAATTATTTTACACATGTATGTAGTAGAATAGGTCTCATGTTGTTATTAAAGAAATTATGACCTGACAGTTGTTACATTCAATACGACCCTCACATCAGTTCTTCAAAATTTGAAGTGAACTTCCAGCTTTTTGTTGTTGTTGTTGTTGTTGTTGTTGTTTTGAGGGGGAGGGAATGTTTAGTAGCCCCCAGAGAGTTCTGGGGCAGAAAATGCACACACTCTCCATCTGAATCTTGCACAGTTACTCAGCCCAGATCCAAATGGTTTAAAATTATTACAAATCATTTAACATTGTTACACTGTCTTACATTGTTGGTTGTTGCTACCCCTGCATGAAACACTTTGATATAGGGAGATATATACATCTTTTGAGTTCATGAATAAATATAATGTTAGTGGTCCCTGAGCTCATGCTATCCCACAGGCACTTTCCAGAGTCCACCAGCTTCAAAAGAGAGAATGTTCCTTCCATTTTTCATGTCAGACTTCTGACAGCTTCACCCTGAAATGCAGCTGCGGTTTGAAAGTGATTGCTAGGTTTGAAATGCGCTGGCAGTGCCTGTACAAACAGACAAGAATGCAAACAAACAAAGTAAGAGCACCCTGATAAATGAGGCACCCCAAGTTTTAATGGACTCTTTCTCCTACAGGTATTAATCTGTAAGTATATGCTTGTAAAAGTACAACCTGCATTTGGAAAGCTACATATAATTTCTGGTTGCTAGAGGAAATTCCCTCACATGCTAATCCAAGACACAGAGTGATGGCCTTTAAGGACAGAAAAGCACCTTTCCTCCAGTTAATCAAAGCATCTTCATCTTCATCAAAGTGAGGGCCTTGTGAGCTGTAGCATAAGCAGTGGAATGGTCCATGCATCATGTTCGTGCTACAGCGCAGTTCTCATCCACCTGTTTTGGAAACATCCCCCCACCATCCAGAATTTTGACATGCTTGTGCCTTGGCTTTTACTGCCTTCTCGTAGCTGTTGAGTGACACATTTCATCTCTTGAGTTTTGAGACAGAGTGTGTGTGTGTGTGTGTGAGAGAGAGAGAGAGAGAGAGAGATGGGGAGCATTCAAACATTCTGTCTTTTCTGAAATGGAAGGGTATTGGAGTATATCGGGACAAAATAGCAGTTCTCGCACGATGGAAGGAGCTGGCAATCTTGTTGAAGACTGTAGGCTATTATCTGATTTAGACCTTGGGCAAGTCTCTTTCACTTAACCAACAACTATCATTTAACCAACAACCTGCCTGCTGGAGGGATGCTCAGTGGTGGGCTCTTCCAAAGATCTGTATTATGACTGTTGCTTTGTAACTTGTTCATCAGGGCCATAAAGGAACCATTGGCCTTGCTGCCTGGGATGAGTTGCAGTCTGAAAAGTAACAGCCAAGATAGTTCACCAGAGGCTACAATTTGTAATTTTATGATGATGTAGCTACAACCTTGTCACATGGTGCTTCTAGTTAATTGCAACTATGCACATTGGGGTGTTCTACATAATGTCCTGTTGTGCAATATAAATTCCCATAATGCAATGAGACCCACATCATTTTGGTGCCCACTGCACAGTGGGTCCCATAGCACTTGGATGGCCATTACTCAAGGAAATTCATGGTGCAACAACTATGCTGTTGGGTCATTTGCAGAATGGTCCCATGGAGGTAGGGTCTAAATATGCTAAAAACACCACATCCTGTCTAATCTTGGAAGCCAAGCAGGGTCAGCTCTGGTTCATGCATGAATGGGAAACCACCAACAAAAACAAGGTGCTATAGGCTATATTTCAGAGAGAGGAACTGGCAAAACCACCTCTGAGTATTCCTTGTCTATGAAAACTCTAATGAAATTCATACAGTTGCCATAAGGTGATTGTTGATCTGAAGGTGCACACACCCAGAGGTGTAGCTATCCTCACCAAATAAGCATTGTACAATGTTCAGTTCACATTCACATGGTCACGGCTGAGTTTATGATAACATAAATACCTGACAGGATGCAAGACAATGTCCCCAGCTCTGCTCCAGGGACCCTCAAACCCAACAGCACCCTTTGCTTTTGGTCCGTTCAGATTTTGAATAAAGAGAAATCAACTCACTTTGCATTTTCAGGCTGTTCTCAAAGTTCAGGCTTGACTAGATTTGAAGACTGGGAGGTGAAAAAAAGACTGTCTGGGATGAATCAGTGGTGTCTGCATTGCTGATGGGATGATGAAATCCAGGGGCCTTTCTGCACTACACTGTTAGAGTGCTATTATCACACTTTCAACATCCAGTGGAATTCTGGGGTTTGTAGTTTCCTGAGGCCAAATTGCTCTCCAGCTGAGAATTCTAAAGGCCCCTCCCTAAACTGCAAACCCCAGGATTCCACAGGAATAAGTGGAATAACAGCACTATACAGTGTAGTGCAGAAAGGCCCCAGGTTTCAGTTTGAACTTTAAAGGTGCTATCCAAGGTGCTAAACTCAAAATAGGATCAGTAGCTTAGATAGCTTCTTCAAAATGTCACTGCACCCTTGACATGCAGGCCACCTGCTGCCACAGTCCTGCCTGCTGCACTTTCAGCCAAAGTCCTGACTCTGGAGAAGATTTCAGCTCAATCAACAAACTGAAAAAGGCATAGGCAACTTTGCTTGGGACCAACAAGAGAGAAACTGATATATCCTGGGGATGGGAGACTACACAGGTGCAGTGGGCCTCAGGAGAACTCCCATCTGCCATGGTCCATGCTGTGCGCCCCCATGCTGTGCACCAGAATGCTGAAAGGAAGAAGAGAGTGGAAAAAAGACTTTCTCCATCGCTCTCCTCATATCTGCTACCACTCTTTCATTCATCACCATCTGTTCATGTAAGGCCTTAAAGGGGGAGAACTTGGAGGGTATTAGGAGAAAACAGCAATCAGGGAGAAAGGATGCTTTGGGGATTTCAAACTAAACTGAAGAAGAATTTCAAGACTCTATTAGCTCAGTTCTTTTTCAGAGACTCGTTTTTAAGCCACAGAGGTCCTGGTTTGGGAGAACTTTGTTGGCACCTCTGGAATTCAGGCTAAAGAACACTAATGCTGTGGCCATGCTGGCTGGTGGATTCTGGGATTTATAGCCCAAAATTTCCCCCAGCTCCGGTCTTGAAAGTCTGTTGCTATAGATTTCTTTTTCCTGCAACAGCAGGAGGCAAATGCCTCTGTCTTTCCAGTGTTTGATATTCTGAGTCTCTGCTGGAGAGAATGTGGAGCCTTTGGTTTCCTCAAATCCAGGATCTTTCATATACCAGATAAAAGGAATGGTGGGGGAGAGAGGTGGAGGGGAAGACGTATTCTTTGTTCCACTTAAGGAAGAGAAATTGCGTGGTTTTGTCTTTTCCTTGAACAATAGTTTGCTGGAGACAACCCAGCAATTATCTTGTTAAAATTTACTGCAAGAGCTGGTGCCTCTGCCATCTGAAGGCGTGGCCCTTGGAGGAGTGGGTGTGGAAGGAGAATGTGCTTCAGTGAAGCACAAGGCTAACCTGTACACCCCTCTCCAAAATAGTTTTGTAGTGCAGCAGCTGGAAGGCTGATAGTTCCCCACCACTGGGTTAAAGGGTCATTTGGTAAAAGATAAGGAGCTGCATGTGCTCAGACACCCAACAGCCCGCTGCTACTAGCAAAAGATGACACTCTTGCCTATGTCCAAGGGCATCTGATGACTTCCATGTCAATGGGACAGTGAATCCAGACTGGGTTTTTTATTTGAACTTTAAAGGAATTCTGCAAGGTTCATCTTACATTCAATAAGCATCAGGTCCAGTGATAAAACTATAAAAATAAGAACAGCTTTCAGTCGCCAATTGTAAAAACACTGTGCTGTGCAGGGGTAAGAAATCTTTTTCTGCAAAGAGCTTAATTCCAATTTGGGAAGAATTTCAGCATTCCAGCAGTGAGTAAAGCTAAGGACAAAAGGTAGGGACAAGGTAAGTGAGGTCACAAGCAATCCGTACATTTCATAATCAAATTTGCAAAACATACATCAGTTCCATACAAGCCTGCTCAGGGGTAAGCCCCGGTGTCACAGCTTTCCAGCCTGTGAACCCGAGCTTATTTGCATGCCACAGTTTTCCTGCCTGCAAAGCAAAGCTCACTTCTGGGCAACAGATTTTTTTGTCTGCAAACCAAAGTTCTCTGCGCCATAGCTTTCCTGTCTGCAAAACTCAGTTTGGATTTCACCAAGATAGTCAACATTTCAATATCCTTTTGTTTCCCCCAGCTGTTATCACACTGAATGGAATTAATAGCAGATGTAACTTGTGTGTTAGAGGGAGCATCCTCCTTCCATGGGCTGCAGGTTCCCCATCCCTTGTGAAGAGAAGGGAAGTGTACCTGTGTGAACCAACTTTAACTACTCACTCCATGAAATTTTGGAGCAAAGACCTAACCTATGGATGAAGGAGCGTGAACAAATTTCTACTCCCCTTTGCCCAGCGTTTAGAAAGACGTCATCAGTGACAACAAATTGTCCTATATTCCTCTCTTTTCCTATGTCCTCTGCATCCCCTTGCAGCTGTTAGCTATTATTCTTAGGAGCGTAGTAAGCATTTATGATGCCATCCGGCCAGGCAGATAATTTTAAATGATTAGCATAAATCCAAGGAGAAAATCAAGCCTTCCCTGCTACCACAAAAATGATGCTGCTGCCACAGGTTCTTCTTTTGTCTGCACTGTCATTTTGATCCCTGCCTCATTGAAACGGAGCTTTGACAATCTCTATATATTGTGGGATTCTGTTTTAGAATATACAAGGAGGAATTATTTTTCTTCAGATCCATTACTAATCTTGGGTAGCAGAGTTACACCAAAAAAAAAAAAAAGTGAAAACCTGGTCTGTCTCTTCCAATATGAGAAAAACACTAGATGTGTATTAATTCATTTGATACACTCAATGCCACACAGTAGAATAAAGCCTCCCCAATACACACATACAACCTGTTCCCCAATATTTTCTATACACTGGGGCCTAAATCTTATTATTAGTCCTGACTATAGTAAAACCACTGAATCATTTGGATTTTGTCTATGCATTTGACTTACCATTCAACAATTGATTCAATGGGTCTCCTTCAACTGGGATTAAGCACAGGATTCCAGCCTTGATTTCTGTACATTGCATTAGGAATTTTTTATGAATGTTAAATCATCATCAGGGACAGATGGTTTAGCATGAAAAGACTGAGACAGCAAATGCACACAAATATAGTTCTCCCTCCACATTCATGGGTTTGACCTTTGCAAATGTAATTATTCATGAGGTGTCCACTTGCCTTCCCCCATTGTCCCCTTCCCATTTCCTGGCCTTTTGCTCAGGTGTGAAGGCAGGGCACGCAAGTGACAGGCATGACAATGGAGGCCTGGGAGGGAATGGGAGAGGAAGTGCTCACTCAGGTGGAGGGGCTATTTGCAGTGTTTTGACTTTTGTGAGAGGTCTGAGAAAGTTAAGGGCCACTGTTACCCCAAAAAGTCGGTGCCACAAGAGCCCACTAGTGATGCCAGTACCTCTGTTCAAAAGTGAGGCATAATTAGCTCAAAGTCAAGAGGTAAGTGGTGGTGGTGGGTAACTTAACAAGATCTACCACCTATGTTTATGGGGTTCTTGCAAGAAAGAAGCAGCCAGAGAGTTTAAATTGTCAACTGAAAATATGTTTTATTGAATGAAACTCATACAAGCATGCAAAGATGCAAACACTCACACAAGAGCTAACTGAAGGTAAAGGAAATTGTGTATAGAGGACTTTCAGGGGTGAGGCGATAATTATTGGTCTAGAGATCAGCAACAAAAGCAGCAGTATGGCTTAGGTAGGCACCTAAGGACACCTCTTGTTTGAGAATCAAATGGACAGCACAGCATTCAAAAAAGTGAAAGGCTGCACTAAACAGCCTGAAATCAGGAGTTCTTATAGCTGAAAAATATCCTGCAGACATGAGTGTGAATTGCTCTCCCAGCCAAGTGGAGAATGGGAGTTGAAACACACACAATAAAATCCAGATGGAGCTAGTGGTCTTAGTGTTTAGGTGACAAAAGGATAATGGCTGTCATAATAGTCCAGTATTGTGGAGAGGTGGGGACAGCAATAAGGAAACATGCAGGTGTTTGGGGTCAGAGTTAAGACAATCACAATTTGGTGGGGATTTCCTTTTTCAGCTCTGAGATGTCTGGCTCATTATCTTTAAGCCTATCATTTGAAGAGGGTCTGTGCTATTATCTTGAATATGACCTGGTTTCTGCCTAAGAGGTAGGTGTGGCTGACCTGCCTTTTAATCTCATGTTTACAGCCAGCAATATGCCTCTTCCAGAGTGACCTCCCAGTCACTTCAGGTATTATTTCTATCAACACCAATTAATAGCACCTGTTAAATAATATCTGCCAATTAAACCATGCCAATTGTGGGTGGTGTGTGGTGCCATAACACCACTGTACTTTGAAACACTATATTTCCATAAGCATCCATGATTTAGGAGAAGTATGGTAGACTAGCTGTTTCCAACAGAATTTGGGGACTCCTTTTAGCTCCCCACCAGCTTCCTCCTAGTTTTATCCATATCCTCCAACATTTCACACATGAAAATCAGGACATGTGTGCCTCAGCAACATCAGAATGTGATCAAGATGGCAGGTGTTCTTAATAAGGAAGAATCCACAAGCTAGGAGAGGCTGCAGCAGTTTGTTTTTGTCTGAGTCTACTGGGAATGACACAACTCTGCCCTCTCTTCTCCTTTTCCACTTTGAACTCCATTTGCAGCAACTGAAGTCAACTGAAGACAACAGGGAGAAGTGGGATGAGGAAAAGAAAAAAAAAACTGGGACATTTTAAACGCAGCTGAAAAAAATGGGATAAAAGAGAATTCAACTGGAATTATCCCTGCCAAACTGGGACAGTTGGAGGGTATATTTTTTTCATTTATAAGATAAAGATTTCCCCTCCTCCCGCCCCCCGTCCCAACTGAAGTGAGGCTTTTAAAAAGTCACCGTTTGCTAGCAATTTTGAAAGTCTAGCCATATCATAAGAGGCATTTTTTTGTGGCGGTGTGCTAACCCTCCCATCTGCAATGTTGCAGCTTTTCCTACCCCACCCTGGCAATCCACTACCACCACCACTCTGCATTTAGGTTTTTTAAATTTTACAGCCTTCTGTCTACATTGGGGGTATGATTGTCCTTAGAAAGAGTGAGTTTTATTATTTATTCATTCGGTTTATATCTCATCTTTCTCCCCCAAAATGGGAATCAGGGTGATTCATGTTAACATTTTAGAGTTTCAGTGGCAAAGATGCACTAGAACTTTCCGCTTAAGGCAAAGAGTCTCCTAATCCATACTAGACTCTTTGCTAAACACTTACTTTCTTGCACAGAGTTATAAAGTATTTTTAGGGCAATGCTGACATTTACCTTTCGTTTCTTCTGTCTCTGAATTCCTTCCTTCCTCCCATCCAACCTCAGTACATACAAATTCTATATGCAGAGGTGGAAAATTCAGATCTATAATGTTGACACCCAGTGCAGGCTTTGTGAGGAAAGTGAAAAGACAATTTCTTTTAAGCACCTCACATTGGGTCCCAGATAGGATGAACATTGCATATTATTGATGAACAGGAAAAATGGGGAAAGGAAAGATAATTTTCTCAGTTTCATGTTATTGAGAAAAGGAAGTCAGAAAGACAAGGAGGTAATGAATTCTCCATTTCATGTCTTATAAGATTTTGGACCAACTAAAGTGAATCATGTATAAGACAGGCTAGCTATAGGAGCTGAAGTCTTGCCTTGTCTCAGTATTATGGTCTAGAATAATAGGGGAAGCAAAATCACTAATAGCATTAACTTCTGAACAGTCCGTGAAAGGTGGGGCTCTCCACCTGTCATTGCATTGCAAATCCCAGTATATCATGGGCTATGCAGCCAAGGGTTGAGAAGAGTTTTAATCAGCAGGAAGGCTACAGATTCCATGACGCTATTTTAAGTCAGGCTCTTCATCCTGTATATGTATATAGAAAGCAGATACAATATGGTCTTGTTAGTCTTTGGAGGATCTCAATTTGAACACTGCAGATAGATGAAAATTATGTTTTGCTTGTTTTTGATAAGAGCTTACTCTCTATAGCCCATCAAAATGATAAATATATATATATATATTTTTTAAAGAAAAGCAAATGTGAGAAAATTAACAGTTTGGTCCATTCTTAAAAGTATATCACTTAGCCAAATGAACACACAGGGGGAAGCAATGAATGAATTATTCAGTGGTTCCTTTAATCTAGCCTCCTGCTATGGCAATGCAATTTTAAAATAAACCATTTCTTTTATGGCCCTCTTTTTTTGCAGCAAGATCCCAAGTGGATTTGCCCTGTAAAGTGGCAGATAGGGCACTGAAAATGACAGCCAATCAGCTCACACTGGCTAGGGTGAGAGACATGAAGGCTGATTTACTGGTCTCTTTTCTCTTTGTGGATCTTTGTTGCAATTTTTACCAGTATTGGGCTCATACAGAATGCATGGAGAGAAAGGCTAATCCTAAGAACTCCCTGAAAAAGGGAGTTGCAAGTGGCATAGCAATTTGAGTGTTGGACTGTGACCCTGGAGACCAAAGTTAGAATCCCTGCTTAGCCACAGAAACCCACTGGGGGACCTTGAGCAAGTCACACCATCTCAGCCTCAAAGGAAGGTAAAAGCAGTCCCCCTCTGAACAAATCTTGCTACGAAAACCCCATGATAGTTTTGTCTTAGGGTCACTGTAAGTCAGAAACAACAAGGTGGCACCACCACCACCACCACAATAACACAACAACAACACCAGATCTAGCCCCCAGCCATGACCCAAAATCTTCCAAAAATAGCCATTGAGGCTCCAGGATGCTCAGCAGCCACAGAGTTTTCACTAACGGTTGCAGGGCACAAAGCAGGGAAGAAAGAAATAAGGAAACTAGAATCCTACACTGAAAGAATTCTGCAGTACTACAACATTCTCTCATATTTCCCAACTAGAGTTCTATAAACCTGTACAGGTTTGCCCTACCACCAAATACACAAACAATCATATGCATGCATGTGTACACACACACCTATGACCACAAAACATTAGTCCTTCCTCACACATATGATCCATCAGACTCCACTTTTCCTTGTTTGCCTTTAGGTTTATGGAATCCAATTCTGTGACATGGAAGCTGGGTGAACAAATACAGCGGATTCCATGGTTCTCAAATTTTAGTCTTCTGGGTGTTTTGGACTTCTACTCCCAGAAGTCCCAGCCACCTTGACCAATAGCCAGGAATTCTGGGAGAAGAAGTCCAAAACATCACAAGGACCAAAGATTGAGAATCACTAGCTCCCATAAAACTGGAACTGAGTCACTTCCAAGTTCTTGTAGGTAACCTCTATCAATCTGCAGTTATGGTAACAAGCTACAGAAGTTAGGTTACTACTGGTTCCTAGTTTCCTGTTTGTGAGCAACTTCAAACTTGAGCTCAGCAGAGTAAGTATGTGGCTTTATATGCCGCTGTTTGCACCCAAACCTACACAGTGCAGCATAATCATCTCTGTAAAGTTATGGCTATTACCTGGTGTGCACCAGTCTGCACTGAACAGTAATTAGAGTTTTGATCAAAGAGAATTATTTGCCTGGAAGGGAACAGTTTTCCTTATATAAGTTATGGTGTTGTCCTAAGCTTTAGATTTTGATGTACAGTAGAGCTTAGAAAACCTGTATTTTGGACTACAGTCCCCAGAGCATCTAACAGGCTTAGGTTCAATTGAATGAGCGAAGGAACTTTAAGTGTCGGGCAAAATTTGGAACTGAGAACTAGCAACACTCACTTCAGCATTGCAGTTAGAGTCAGGCTTCCAGTAAAAAAAAGTGTCACTGGCTAAGAGGCACCAACTCTTATGGTAAAGTATGTACCTTATGCTGATCTGCTGCTGCTTTCTTGGTGACATTTTTTTTTCATAGATCCCATCAGAAAGGAGAGTTTTGATGGCTCAATTAGCCTGACAAGAAATTGTTACAAGAAGTACTTACTTGACTTGGAGATGAGATGGAAGATTGATGAGGAAGTTTATTATTTCTTGGTACTAGCTGCAGAAATGAACATTAAGAGAGAACAATCCTTTTATGCATGAGAAAAGACAGGCAACAGAGATTGTATTGTTCGTATATTATCTACCTCTATTTCCTGCCTTTCCTCCAATGGGCTCACTTGGTGTACATGGCTTTCCTCCTCAGAACCCTTTCAGGTCAGAAAGTTAGAAACAGGCCTCCAGATCACCCAACAATTTCATGGCCAAGTAGAGATTTGCACTAGTTTATCCTGTGACCTGGTACAGCACTCTACTGGACAGGCCAGGTGGATAAATGTAAAAGGGGCTTTTGCACCTTTAATAGTCATAGAGAAGATGAGATTTCAGCTGCCATGATAAGCTATACCTGCTGAAATTTTGTCTTCTACACAGCTATTAAAGATACTGGAACCCTGTCTGGCCTCTGTTTGAATCTGGCCATTCTGTTGGTCAAGATTATAGACATGGCTTAAGGCAGAGCATAAAAGCATGGCGAGCGAAACCAAGCCCTGGTAAAGATAAGAAATTAAAGCCTCATTACATTAGGTAGCAAGGGAATCAAATACACCAACTGTAAGGGACAGACACCAGAGCCTCCCCTCCCAACTACTCTGCTGCCTTAAGCTCTTAGATTTCACTACTTTTTAGAAACTGAGAAGTACCTATAGGTCCTGGGTATTATTGCAACAATATCAAGTCCCCAGTCCCCTCCCCCCACCCCCTCCCCACCCCCCAAAAAGAGTCCTGTGGGAAACTGACAAGTCTAATTCCCAGGTTTTCACTGGCTCACTCATTGGACTGCATCCTCCTTCCTCATATTTTCTGTAGCAGTAGCAGGTGGCTCCCATGTCAGTGGGGTGGTGAATCCCTTCCGGTTGTTGGCTAACTTTAAAGCACTATCCATGGTGCTGAAAAAGAGGAAGCTAGGAAGTAGGTTTAGCACCTTGCAGAGCTTCTTTAGAGCCTGGATTAAAGCCTGGAATGAATTTACCACCTCACTGACATGGGAGCCACCAGCCACCAGTGTTCTGCAGCCCTTTCAAAATTTCAGAGACAAGTTTGCTCTTAGGAAGAAGGTCAAATTACCACTGGAAAAACAAAGATAGTACATACTGGGACAATATATCAAGCCCCAGAGGCTGGCTAGTGAGAGCACTCACTTTTATTCCTAGTTCCAATGAGGGGCCTGCCTAGTGATAGCACTAACCGCCTTCACAACGTATACCTTTCTTCTACCTTGGCCATGGGTCCTGTAGGGCAGGAGGCAATGTGGAACCTAACAAAGCCCCTCAGAAACAGGCAGGGAGCATACAAGAGATGCTGGGAGTGATGTCACAAGGGATGGGTCAAGTGGTTTATCAGTTACACATAATTGTCTCCTATCCAACTGTCACCAGCTGTGTTTTTAGTTCCTCCCTCAAAAGGTAAGACCAAGCTGCTTTACATCAGACATAGGGAAATAGGGCTCATGGTCACATGCAGTCTCTATACAATCTCTACTTTTGAAATCTCTGAAGTCCCCTGGAAGCCTCATCCAATTTCCTTCTTTCTCTCTCTCTCTCTTTTCTGAGACCAATTTTCAGGCTTTTTTCTTGCCCAAAAATGGTCCCAAATGCAAGAAAGCTGTTTGCAAAGGCAGTGTTCTGCTTTCTCACCTCCCAGGAGCCCCAGAAATCCCTGAAAAAGGCTGTAAGCCAGGGGTGGGAATTAGGAAGCCTCTTGGATGCTGCTAAGCTGCAACTCCCAGCAGCATCAGATAGCCTAGCCAGTGGTGAGGAGGACTAGGAAATGCAGTACAACAACCTCTACAGGGTCCTATGATGGCTACTTCTGCTTTAAAGATGGAGATACTTGCTTTTAAAGGTTTACTCAGTTTTCCAATGTTTTCACTGTTCTATTTGCTATTCTATTTACTGTAAATGTTTTTCCCCACTTATCTGATAGGTTAGCGACTGGAGTACTGTCAGGAAGCAGAAATGGTCAAAGAGTGGAACCCATGTACTGCAGGGAACACGAAGAACTTATGGAGGTTCATTTGGGACTGGCCACACACACACACTGCTTGTGAAGTCTCTCAGCTGGCTTGGCACCCTTCTCCCTGCCCGAGTTTGCTTTGCAAGCAGTATATGTACATGTGCAGTCTTAAGGGAAGCCCTCTGTTTTGATGCTTGAAATACAGATGAATTCCATTAGTTCAACCAGGGCATCTGCTTTTCTGTAGGAAACGTTTGGGATCACATGTGCATGCAAATGATCCCAAGGAAGCCTCTGAAAGCAAGAAGTACCACATGACGGATTAATAGAACTTGTCCTTAATTTGGAAGTGCCAGAAGAGTGAGTTGTCAGATAACAGGGCATCAGAAGGCAGGGACTTCTGATATTAGTTACATTTATATCCAGCCATTTCTCCCATGACCTCAAGAAAGCATATACAATTTTCCTCCTCCCACATCACAGCAACCTTGTGAGGTAGATCAGACTGAGAGTGGCTGACCTATCATCACTCAGTGGGTTTCATTGGCAGATGGGGGAATCAAAACTGGATCTTCCAAGTCCCAGTCTGACAACTTAACCACTATCCCATACTGGTTCTTTAGTTCTACTTCTGAGAGCAACTTCAGACTTGTGCAGTGCAATCCCAGCTCTAAAGGAGACCACATAAGAATGGCCTGGCTTCAAGTTTCCCTGCCAATCGCATCAGGCAGCATTGGACAGATGCACTCCTCAGAGAAGAGCAGCACATACAGTACACAGCAGCCCTAATTCTCTGAGAGGGATCCTGCACTGTCTGGTAGCTCTTTCTGCCACTTTTCATCTCCAGACGCCGCCGCAGCCAGCAACTAGTTTATCAATCAGTAAGGGGGGAAAAGACAGGCCGGGATTAATCTCCATCCCACTAACTTCACTGCTGGAGAACTAACAGCCTTGGGGAGGGGAGGGAAGTCCCTCTCATGGCCTGAAGATGGAGGCTGTCTGTAGCAACGGAGGGAGCAACTGCCAGGAACTGACAGGTTGATTTGTAGAGATCATAATTTGAGCGGGAGGGAATGGCTCCTGTGTTCCTTCTTCCTCCCACAGTTTCTCCCATTTCTTTGAAAGAGAAATTAAATCCCTTGGAAAAGAGGCATGGATATCTCTCTCTTTCTCTCCTCCACCACGTGCCCTAGAATAATGGTGGCCAGGGATGAGTGCACTTTGCCACATGCCTTAGTCTCTGAGTGGTGCTGTGATCAGGATGGAGGCAGTAAAGATGTCATTGTATGGCAGTGGGGGGAGGTGGAGAGATCTTTCATTCCTCATTCCAATTCATTTCCCATCTAGCGAGATTTATAGGCAGAGCCGTGTGCCTCCCTTCCGTGCCAAATAAAATACACATTCCGCACCAAGGTGACCCATATTCCGTGATAGGAATACATTAGGCAAAACAAAGGAGGACTGCATGCATTTGTTTTTCAAAGGTTAGTTTGCTTCCTGGGGGCAGAGTTTGAGGGCATTCAGAGTGAGGAAGATATGCAGGCCTTGGCTGATGATGGGGAAGATCCTACCAGCTCCCCATTTAATGTTTGCTGCAAACACTGATGAGATGCCACTAGGAATCCCAAGTGAAATATAGCCCAGGGTTCCTGTACCTTTCAAGCTGATGCAGAGAGGCAACTTTAGCAGATGTTGTTTGCATGAACAACAACACTTGCTAACATTCTCTCTTCTACAAAACTGTTAAAAGTACAGGAGTCTTGACTTGTTTTTCACTGGGCAACTCTAGATACCACACCAATCTCCTGGGGAGGAGGAAGTGTGGGTAATTTTCCTCCTCCCTGGTTGATCATCACAACAACTCTGTGGCCAGCCTAAGATCATTCATCAGCAATGTGGAGACTCTAAACCAAGTCTTGCTAGTACCAATCTGACATCCTATGTGGTCACTTCTTTTTTGTGTGCCTTCAAGTTGTTTCTGACTTATAGTGACCCTATGGTTAGCATATCTTGGGGTTTTCTGGGGCTTGGAGTGTGTGACAGGCCCAAGGTCACCCAGTGGGTTTCCATGGTCAAGCTGGGAATCAAACTTTGCTCTCCAGGGTTGAGTCTAATGCTGAAACCACTAGACCACATTGGCTTTCATTCTCTTCTACCCAGCTATTAAAAGTACAGGAATACTGGCCAGTATATCACTGGGCAACCTTAGATGTCACACCAGTCCACTGGCAGGGAAGTATGCATGATCCCTGGCCAGCCTATTCTAACACGTGTTCCGCACCCTCTTAGTTGGACCCATGGAGACATACCTACACTACCATCCCCAAATGAGCTACACTGTTCTCAGTATCTTCCCCCTACCCACGCACTCATCTGCTACCCAATATTTCTAAAAAAAGACACAACATTTTGGACCACATACAACATGATGTAATGCAAGGATGGGTGTCATACAGCCCATGGGTCATATGCAACCCCATGGCCATTATTATAACTCCAGTCCCCTCACAGTCACTCCCTACCATTTTTTTAAAAAATGAAAATTACTGCACTTTGTAGCCTCCAGGAGCAGTGATTCTCCTCTAGAGCAAGGTATGTTCCCTTTCCTCTTGAAGAAAAGTGTTTTCAAAATCTACCGCCACTTCCCCTAACATTAATATAAAAGGCTTATGGAATCATAGGGTTGGAAGAGACCCCGTGGGCCTCACTGGAGGTCTCTCATTCATAGGGTCATGGTAAGTCAGAATCAGCCTAACAACAATTACAAATGACATGTAGGTCCTAGCAGGTAATGGGGCCAGAAACATGGAGCCCAGATCCCTGGAGTATGCTCACCCCTGGTGAAGTGGGAGACGGACAGTGTGGTAGAATTGTGGGAACTGTAGTCTTAATTTATCAGCTCAATCCTTAGTGTTAGAAGGCATAGGCCATTTACACCCTACACTTGTTATAATGCTCAGCATCCTGTGGAATTCTGGGGTTTGTAGTTTACTGAAGCCCAAGAGGTCTCTGGCTGAGAATTCTAAAGGTCCCTCTCTAAATTTAAAAGCCCAGGATTCCATAGGATGTTGGAAGTGGAATAATAGCACTATAACAAGAGTAGGACAGAAATTGTGTAACTGTTATTCACTGTAGCAATCTGTGGACCAGGGCTGGTCTGCAAGCCATTGCTTGCCAGTCTGTATCAAGTTGCTAAGAAAGAAAGGGAGAGTTGTAACCATTAGGAACAAAGATGATGCTGGTTCCTGGCAAACATTGGGGAGGAAAATCCTGCCAGTCCACCACATCAGAGAGCTTAAGCACTGGTCTAGTAGACAGACTATCAGACGGAAGGGCTCATACAAACATCCTTACTCAGGGCTATTATGAAGATAACACTAGGCTCCAGGGAAGAAGGGCTGGATATCAAAGTAATAAATAAAATAGAATCTAATAAACATTTAACCACACTTATATTTTGCAACATCCCCAGTAGGCGGACTACTGTCTTCTTTCCTTTTCGTCTCCTACCTTTTGGACCACCCCATATTGCTGTCATAGTTCTCAGAACAACCACAGACCCCCCACCCCACACCAAAACACACACATGTCTGCATCATGGAGGAATGACTTTGGCGCCAACCCCCTTTTCATTTTTTCCCCCGGAAAGACAGAGTGAACAATAATGCCTTTTGAAATGCAGCTTTGAAAAATTCTCTGCATATTAGACATTCTGGTAGTGTCATTTTGGGAAGCCCTGGAGGGAAATTAAAACATTGCCCAAGCCTGAAAAGGTGTGGGGGAGAAGTCCAGCACAGACTGGAAGAAGCTATGCGGGTTCTCAGCTGCCTGGCATTTTGTGTCAGTAGAAACACCGGAGAGTGTGAGTGTTGTTATATGAACAACTCCTATCTATTTGAATGATGGGCAGAAGGCCATTTGAATTTTAGAATCGTCACAGATATAGCCATTCTTCCCCTGTGCAGGGATGCTTTTGTAAAATGTGAACATGAGCATTATGCTCAAATACTTGGGGAAAGCAAGTTGTTAAAGACTGCTTTGGATATTATTTGGGTAGGCAGACCAGCAGCCAAAAGATGGAAGGATCATTGTATGAGGATTGTCATTTTTTTTATGATGCCATACAGTCGTGGTTAAGGTGCTTCTAAGCATAAAGACATTGCACTCCGATAGGGTGACAGGGCTAGTGTGGGGATTTTGTCTCACTCACATAGGCAGGCACTGGTGTCGTGCAGAGGGTGTTTAGCACACTTGCAGGTATGTTCACACAACATTTCCAGAGGCTTTTTCACGTAACCAAGTTTGGGTGCTAGGATCCTACTTTTACTGCCCTGACAATATCCTCCTGGAGAAGTTTGTAGTTTGGTCAGAGGCACCAGAGGAACTCCCTGGCTGAGGATTCTAAAGGCCCCTCCCACAACTGCCAATCCCAGGATTCCATAGGATGCAGCCATGGCATTTAAAGTGGAATCATAGCACTATAATTGTGTAGTGTGAAAAGGATTCTCAGTGTCAAAGGTTACATATGCCTCTGTATCCAAGTTGTTGGATGAGATGCTTCTCTTTAGCAGTGGAGGTATAATAATTCTAAATGAAGCAACTAACTGGTAGCTGCTCTTTTACTCTGCCTCAGGGCAGATCTGGCCTCTCTGTTTGCAGGCTTTGGAGACGGGAGGGATGTGTTGTGTGTAGGGGGGGTGCTTTCTCTCTCCTCTTTACTTCCTGCCTATTTGCCTTCCTCCTCCTGAGTATCTGTATAGGAGCCATTGTGACAGTTCTTCTTCTAAAGAAGAGGGCCAGTGTGTTCAGAAGCCTCTTTCAGCTCTTGCAGATCCGGCTGCTCTCCTTGACCCATTTTCCTCACAGCTGCAGCAGTTTGCTCCTTGCCCCCCCTCGCCCATCCCCGTCACTGCCAGATCGCATGGGACCTTTGTTAGAGAGGCATCTCTTTCTTTTTCTCTCCCCCTCCCTCCCCCTTTCTCCATTCCGCCTACCCACATTTGGGGGGTTGGGATCACAAGCGAAAGTAAGATCAAAGAGTATCAAACACTTCTCAGCAACACCAGGGGCTCTGGATTCAAGTCTCTCTCCACCCACTCAGAAGCCCTGGATCAGGCCAACAGTAATGGTTCCTTGGTTTTATGTTGGAGGAGGCGAGATAGCAAGGGCTTGAAGAAGACACTCTCAGTGAGAGATGGCCTGCCGCTGCCACCTCTTTGTCACCATTGTCATAGGCTGGCAGAGGACGGCCCCAATTAAGCCTCACTTTCTCACCCGATTTTAAATTGCCCTAGGCCCTTTCCACACAGGGGTTAAAAACGGTGTAGAGTGACCTCTGATGGAGGTCATCTACACCATAAAGTGGATTGGGGCCGACTACTTTTGCGTAGTTCCACACCCCAATCCACGCAGGAGCGACCGGAAGTGGCGGCACTGCGTGCTTTTTAAAAACCACTTTTAATGAGGTTTTTAAAAAGCACAGGGAGTGCAGCCCCGTGCAGCCCCGTGGCAGCGCCTGGTATAGATTTGCAGACGTGTGCAAGTGCGTGCCTGCAGACCTGCCAGGGGGTGGGCATCTGGCTGGCAAGCTTCTCTGGGGCCTCCACCAGCCGGGAGCCACCATTTTGGATGCCGCAGGACGCCGCGGGATGCCGACGGGTGTGGAGCAGCGAACTTGTGCTGCTCCACGTGGCGACGGACTTACCCGGTTGCAGGTAAGCTCCGTTTTAGCGTGTTTTCGCCTGTTTCTTCCTCCGCGTGTGGAAAGGGCCCTAGTTTCATAGCCTCCACAACTGTCCTGATTTGGTAGAACAATCTCAGTTAGTCCTCTGTTGTCTCATTTTTTTTTCCAACTGCTTTTAAAATGGCCTAGTTTCTTTTTCCTCCTCCCTCCCACCCACCCCCCCCCCGTTCCTCAGCTTACTATGGTTGCTGAAAACTGAGTTCAAAGTGAAAAAGTAGTTTTTACCCAGTTAACTCTGCGGGGCCAGGTGGGAGGAGACAGGAAACTTAGGGAGGGAGTCTTGCCCTTCCCTGTAGGCTCAGGAAAAAGCAAACTGCTGCAGCCTCTCCTAGCTTGTGGTGTTCTTTCTCATTAATAACTTCGGCCGTCTTAACCACATTCTAATATTGCTTGGCTACATGTGTCCTGTTCAATGTGGGAGGGTATGCTATTCTTTTTTCTCTCCTCCTCTCACTTTCCCTTTTGCCCTCAGCTTAATTCAGTTGCTACAAACAGAGTTCAAACTACAACAAAATCCAAAATCGAAAATCCACAAGCAGTGATGCCTTCATTGGACCACGTACAAAGCATAAAATACATTATGCAAGCTTTTGAAGTTTTACTGGCTTCCTCATCAGGCAATGATATTAAAAATCACACAAGAGAAAAATGGTGATGATGTGAGAGTTATGGGCCTACATTCTGTCTGAGATATTGTCCGTTTAGATGGTGTTGAGGCACATCAATGCAGCCAAAGACCACTCCCCTTATTGGCCATGTGAGAATGAAAGACAAAGAACAATAAAAGTCAAGTAATAGTAAAATTCTACTCCCTTAGCAACAGAAAAGTGACTTCTCTTGAGATCTAGCTGTCTCTGTCCTATGCAAAGCTAGCTGTTCCTCTCTTAGGCAGAGAACACTAACTTTTTCAAGGGGTGTCTATACTATAACATAGCCAGAATGTAGGCCTGTGACCCTAACATCATCACCATTTTTCCTGTGTAATTTTTAATGTCTTTGCCCGATGAAGAAGCCAGTGAGGCTCTGAAAGCTTGCAGAAAGTGTTTTATGCTTTGGAGCTGGCCCAAAAATGGTATCACTGCTTGAGGATTTGGGATTTCATTGTATTTTGCTGCATGGCCAACATGGCTAGCTCTCTGTGTGTGTGTGTGTGTGTGTATTTTCCTGTGTTCAAAGTGCAAAACTAGTTTGCTTTCAATTGGCCTAACAGGAGCAGGAAGAGAGAGTGGCTATGAGCATATAGTTTCTCTGAGAGATAGTTGTAACTTTGAACAGGTCTGCTAAAAGCATTTTGGTTTTATAATGTTACATTTATTGCTAATAGTGCTGTCTGTGGTCCTGCACTTACACAGATTACTCTATTTGTTGATTTCTGCTTATTCTTTTTGCAGGCTTTCTTAAACTCAGTACACAAATTCCAGGGTCTCTCTGCTTAAAATACAGTTGGCCCTCCATATTTGCAGGTTTGAGTATCACAGATTTGATTATTAGTGGGTTTCTCCAACACCTGCCCCCCCCAACAAGTGCTTCTTTTCTGAGGCCCTTTCCACACACAGCAAGGGAAACACTCCCTGCCGCTACTCACCGGCTTTTCGGTGGGTCCGTTTGGGTCCATCCTGATGAGGAGCAGTGCGAGCTCATCGCTCCGCACTGCTCTGGCATCCAAAATGGCGGCTTCCGGTTGGTGGAGGCTCTCCACCAACCGGAGAAGCTTGCCAACCTAAAGCCCACCCCTGGCAGATCTGCAGGCACGCACTAGTGTGCGCCTGCAAATCTGCACTGGAGCGCAGCGATGGAGCAACATGGGATCACGCGCTCCATAGTTTTTAAAAACCTCTTAAAAGAGGTTTTTAAAAAGCATGCTGTGCGACCAGTTCCAGTTGCTCTGGAGCAGACTGAGGTGCGGAACTACGAAAAGTAGTCCGCCCCACTCCACTCCACGGTGCAGAAGACCTCCATTGGAGGTTGCTCTGCACCGTTTTAATAGGCCGGTGTGGAAAGGGCCTGAGGGAACCTTCCCCCTCAGCAGCTCCAAGCAGAGCATGCAGCCCTTTAAAAACCTGCCTCTGGTCCTCCACCAGTTGCTGCCTGGCCGGCTAAGGACAAATTGCAGCCTGATTTCTGAGCACCCAAAACCCTCTCTCGATGTCCACACCCAAGGAAGGAGGTGGGCAAGAGAGAGGAAGTCTAGGACCACCATATTGGCCCATCCCTTTCCCTCTCCTTTTTCTGACTTGGTTTGGATCCTGGGTACCTGCTGTACCCACCATGCCTCAGCTATCTTCCCAAAGGCACACACACACACACACACAGATTTTGATATTTGCAATTTTTCCACTTTTGTGAGAGTCTGGCACCCTTAACCCTAGTGAATGCAGAGGGACAACTGTAGTAGTTACGTTTGTTATTCCTCATAAATAATTTTTGCCTTCTTGTTGCCTTGCCACACTGTTTTGACAATGCTCTGATGATGCACAGCCAAACACATCCCAGTTTTCACCTGTGAAATGTTGCAGGGCATGCTGCACAAGTACCCCAGAGTTCAAGGCAAGGAGAAACTTTCTAGGCCTTCTCGCTTGTCATTGTTTGAGCAGGAAAACAAGGCAGATGAACAAACAGTAAGAACAAGGAGAAAGGAACACAGTGTCACCCTGATTTCTGGGGTCCCTTCGGGGACACCTCAATGTGCTCCACGTGATGGGGAATGGAAACTATCCAGAGCATGAGCAATAGCAATGCGAGAGGCAGGGTAACCTAGCAGAGTCTTTTACCCAGTTTTTACGGGGTCAGGCCAAGCCAAAAACCAAACAAGAATGTCCAATAAATGATTTTATTGAATGAAAATCTTACGCAGAAACACAATCACTCACACACGCACCCAAGAGCTATTAAGAAGCAAAAGAGAGGAAATTTGTCCTTTGTCCTCAAGTCCTTGGTCCGGGAAAAACAGCAGAGAAGTGGGGCTCAGCATGGAGAGGGCTGAGAGGATCACTCAACAGACGGAGAAATGGTCTGCTGGGATGACTGGGAGTGATCCAAAAAACTGCTCAAAAACTCGGACTATTTGTAGGGGAAAAGGTACCTGGGGGATTAATCTTTTCCTGAGGAGAACAATGGGTGTTGGAGCAATAATGAAGCTCCACCATGGTAATTTCCTTTGTGTGATGAGATTGCAAGGTGTTGCCGAAGTCTCAGGATCTTCGGCTGTGTTTTATGGTGTGACTTCTGGCCCTCACCTGATGGAATATTTGGTCAACTTGAGGCACACATGCTAATCTCCTCAAGTCAGCTTCTTGGGGCTGAGCACCCTTTGTTTATTGTGGGTTTACACATCTTGAGGTCTCCTTGGGCTACGTGACTGGGGATTTTACTGGTCTGACCTGGTTTTCGGTCTCTCAACTGTGCCTGCCTACGTGCCCCTTCGGGGGACCTTTTTGGTGCACAGAATCATATTTTAATAACAAAATTGTAGACCCCGGGATAGGGTTTCTTCCTCGGAGTAACAACAAGCCAAAATACTAAGGGGACAGGCAATGTACCATACCCTCCAGCATTTCACAGATAAAAACCAGGACACGTATGACCAATTAACATCAGTGTGTGGTCAAGATGGCAAAAGTTATTCACAAGAAAGAACAGACAAGCTAAGGAGCCTGCAGCAGGTTGCTTCTGCCTGAGTCTACAGGGAAGGGCAAGATTCTGTCCCTTCCTCTCCTTTCTTCCTCTTCCCCTGCTGAGTTGAATGGGTGCAAATTGCTTTGGAACTTTGAACTCAATTTGCAGGAAATGAAATAAGCTAAGGACCAAAGGGGAAAAATGGAGGAGGAGAGAGAAACTGGAACATTTTAAAAACAGTTGAAAAAGTAGGGAGATAGAAGATTAATCAAGACCATCCTTGCCAAGTCAGGACACTTAGTGGGTATGAGGGACCCCTTTGTCAGATATGTGGTGCTTGGCAGACTCTTCCAAATGCTGCCACATGCAGATACACACACTTCCTGCAGGTCCTGTTGGATTCTTATCTCACATGCTGAGAAACTGGATGGTGCCTCACCTACAAAAACACAAAAGACAGGTAGAAGGTTAAGGTGCTGGCAGAATACCCCTCCCCATACACACTCACATACTTGAAAGAACCAACCAATCCCCTCTCCACCTCACTTTTTTTAAAACGGCATGCACACATTTTTAAAAATTATTGTACCTCTCTTGAAAGTGCCAGGGGGCTTGATGATAAAAATCACCTCACGTACTGGCTCTGGCCCAAGGGGTGTTTGTTAACCATCACTGTAATAAACATTAGGCTGGTGAGTGAAGTTTATAGTCCTCCAGAGAAACACAGCAATCCATGAATGGCCCAAGATAATTAGCACGGTGTGATGGTTGCATCACCCTGGGATTCACATAAATAGTCTCTTTCTCCCTCGCTCCCACACACCACAAACCCAAACCCAAAATTGCTTCAGGGTTTTGATATAATGACATGAAAAGACTCAAACGTTTATCAGAGTGTTTCCCATATAGAGAAACATTAAAAGAGACAAACAAATAGATGGTAGATAAGAGAAAGAGGAAAGGCTGCCCGTACCACGAGACAGAAGCTGGCAGCTGCCTCGGGCAGTGTATTTGGGATGTTGTGAAGGGACAGAAAATGGTTAGTTATCCAATTTGCTATGATTGCATTTTTTGCTTCCAGGAATGAGGAGAGGTGCTTGCTTGTGGCGTTTTCTGCCTCGTGTGGCAAAATAACTTGGCTGGCTTTGGGTACTACATGCTTTGCCGCAGGTAGGACAGAACAGGGCTATTTGCTGTTCTGCTTCAGGCAGCAAATTATCTGGTACTGGCAGAGAGAGGGAGAGAACAAAGGATTTCTGTGTTCTGAGCTCATACCACCCATCAAAAGTAATAAAGGCACATGGCTCAGGCTTACTGTTGCAGTAACTAGGCTTATTTTGAGTAAGTAACATTACTGGGGTAATGTTACCATAAGTAACATTACCATAAGTAATGTTACCATAATGTTACCATAAGTAACATTACTGGGGGCGCTGGGGTCCACCCACAATGCCAGTGTCTCCTTAGAATTTGGGGAAATTATAGCTCAATGGAGGCCTATAAGAGAAGGGTAATGGCAGGATCTTTTCACATGTGTATAGCAGTACTAACTGTAGGCTGGACTTCTGCCAAAAAGTTAAACAAAGTGTACTTGATTTAACAAACACATGGGAAAGAAGACACTCAAAAAACTATACGAGGCTATTGGAAAGCAAGACATAGAAAGTTGGATAGGGAGAGAAACTGGGGTGAAGACGGTGATAGTTACCAATCCTGAAGAAAAAGGTTGAAACAGATAGCATCTGAGGATAGCAAGGACAGACAGTAGTGTGGGCATCACAGATTACGTCAAAATAATATAATTTGCTGGAGCCGAAGCTAGGGTTTATATACCCTATTTCCTACCCTGAAAAGGGTGCATAAACAAAGTGGTAATGGTTTTCTCACGAGATTGACAAAGGAGTCTGGAATGGGCTGGTTGTCTTAACTTTAGGTGATAAAACAGTGATGGGAGTCATCACAATCTCTTAATGTCTTCCTTTGCCTGAGCAGTTTTGCCTTCCAAACTGCTGCAGGCCTCTATTCTCTTCCTCATTAATAACTTTTACCTTTTTGACCACACTGTGATGTTGCTTGGCCAAGTGTGTCCCAGTTTTCATATGTGAAATATTGGAGGGTTTGAGCTCTCAAATTAAAGTGTCCAGCATCTACATTTGCCTAATTATTCAGCCAGGACACAACAGTTGAAAATAGAGACATTGGACACATTTATCTGAGAGCCCACATCCTCCAAAACTTCCCATAAGGAAACTAGGACATGCCTGGCCAAGGAACATCACAATGCGAGTAAAGTACGCAGCTAGGTAAGCTGCCAATGCTATGACCCAGAAAGAGTCTTTGTTTCCCTTTAAAGTACATGAGGCTGACTAATCTTTTCTTATTTTATAAAACCTTACTCTTCCTCCAAAGAGGTTAAGGCAGTGCACATGGTTCTTCTGCCTCACAATAACCCTGTGAGGAAGGTTAGGTTAAGAGATAATGGCCACTCTCAGATCAGGCACCAAACTTCATGATTGAATGGGGGATGTGGAACTAGGTCTCTCTTCTCTGAGACCCATATTCTATGAGTTTAGAAAATATATGCTTTTGGACTAAAATTCTGGGATCCTCCCAAAAGGTTCTGTGAGATGTAGTCATAGAATCATAGCATCATATAGCTGGAAGAGACCACAAGGGCCATTGAGTCCAACTGCCTGCCATGCAGGGATACACCATCAAAGTATTCTCGACAGATGGCCAGTCACACTCTGTTTAAAAACTTTGGAAGAAGGAGACTCCACCACACTCGGAGGCAGCATATTCCATTGTCAAACTTCTCTTACCACCAGGAAGATCTTCCTAATGTTTAGACAGAATCTTTTTTCCTGAAGTTTGAAGCTATTGTTCCATGTCCTAGTCTCTGGAGCAGCAGAAAATAGGCTTGCTCCATCCTCCATATGGCATCCCTTCAAACATGTAAACATAGCTATCATGTTCAACAGCAACTTTGCCAAACTCCAGTTCTAATCGTTCTGGCACTAAATCGGATTGGATAGGAGTCTGGCATCCCATGACAAGGATGAGAGGAGGGTGAGTAGACAGGGGAAGAATTCTGTGGCTTCAACCTACTGCAGACTTGTCACATTTGAAAAGAAACTGCAGCACCCTCTTGAGTTGTGGCCCTGAAACCCTCTCTGTTGTTTATGCAGACCCTGTGAATTATTGGTTTGGTCCAGTGGGTGGGGAAATCCTCAAGGAAGGATGCTGTGCTTGTAAGTCTCAGTTTCAAAAAGGAAAAAAGGTACCAGAGAAGAAAAGAAGTGTGATTGCCATGGAGTAAGAATCAGACCCATGTCACCTTGAGTTCAGTAATGGGATTTTAGTTTATGGGTATAGGAGGGAGCAGAAAGATACTTTCTTACTGTGATCTTATGTGTTTTATCTAGCTGGTATTTTTATTTATGGCTTTAAGGTTTTTACCTCAAGGAACCACTGATCTTCATATGTTACACTTTTTCTGAAAACAAGTCTTCTGCTAATGCTTTAATGGGTATAAGGAAATTTGGAAATCTGTGTGTGTGCTGTATTCACTTACAGGAGGTGTTGTATGGTTGCCATAAATCCTTTAAGATGATGATTGTGTTTGCAATATTCATTTACAAAATAGCCCCATAGAACTCAAACGAGCAACACATTTTGATATGAGATGGTTCATTCACACAGGGAAGCCATCCTTTGATGCAGTGAAGTGGGTGACCGCTGATGCATCATTTAAAAAGGAGGACCCTTGTCTGAATAAAATTTGCAGATGGTAATCTATGCATCAATATACAAATTTAGAGATCATTAGAATAGAAATACAATAAACAAGGGGAAAAGCTTTCACGATGGGAATTGTGGAGGAGAGATCAGGTGCCTTGTGTACCTGCTTAGTTCTCTGACCAAATGCTAGTTGGCGAAAGTCACTTTTCAAGGACAGTGGAGCTCTCCGTCTTATTCAGCTGGATCTGCAACAGAGACAGGTCATTTTTGCACTTTGCTGTTATAGTGCTATTATTCCAGTTTCAACATTCTGTGGAATTCTAGGGTTTGTAGTCCAAACAGCTCTCTGGCTGAGAATTCTAAATGCCGCTCCCTAAACTGCAAACCCCAGGAGGATTCCATAGGAGCTTGAAGGTGGAATAATAGCACTTTAACACTGTTGCGTGGAAATGACCAGATACAAAAAGATTCTCTTTCACTGGGGATCCCTTCAATTTGGGGATGGTCTTGTGGCTAGAGGATAGAGAACTGTCTTCTGTAAAGCAGGACACATGGCCTTCTTCTCAGTGATTGATCACTATACAAGTGTTAACTGGCACTTAATTGGATGAGGTCCCGTATGATCAATTGTTTCTAACCCAGTGCAGGAAAAATGAGGGTTTGCCCAGTTTAAGAACTCCTTAAAACAGGAGCAGAGAAGTTTTGGAGTTTATTTTCAGTTTTGCCTACTGCTCCCACAATCTCTTGACATTGTCTGTGTTGATTGGGACTTCTGGGAGTTGAAGTCCAAAATATCTGGAAAGTCAAAGCTTCTCTGCCATTTCCTTAAAACAGTGGCCAGCCCTGAAATGTTACAGCACTTTGGATGAGATCTTTGGTTTAGCACCAGGTGTCTGGATGGTGATTTTGGGGTAAAAGAATTTCAGAAAGGTGCAGCTTCTTATATTGTGGCAATGCAGAGATTGGAAAAGCTGGCCAGGAAAAAAAAAACTGTGTCAGATGGAGTCAAGGGAGCATATATATTGAGCTGTGTCTGCTTCTCTCCCTCCATCCCCGCAGTCCAGGGTGGGAGAAGTTTTGTTCTGTAATGGGCTGTCATGGCTTTGACTGAAGCCTGGCCTTGTCCAGCTGCTGAAATCCCTGCTGCCACTTCCAATCTGCCTGCCCATTACTCAGATGTCATGGCAATCAGATGAGATCTCCTGTCTGGGGCGGAGGTCTGGACCGTTGTGTCTGGGATTGACAGAAATCCAGGTTGAACCAAGAGGGCAGAAGAATTGGCTACCACAGCTAGACAAGAAACCACTGTTAAGCATACAAACAAACGAGGGCTTTCTTTATTTTTCCAAATGACATATTTTCATGGGCCTCTGCATCTGGCTGGGCTGGAATTGTTCTCCCATTGCAGTCATCTTGCAAAGAGAAGGATGCACCTCCTGCGCATATAAAGCCCAGAACTAATCTTTCATGTACATCACTGCAACTGGCAGCTGGGAAAGACTTTCAAGTTCTGTTACTTTTAACAGAAGGAGTTGTAGCTCAGCGAGACAGCAGTTGCTTGCCATGTAGAAACCTGGCAGCTCCAGTTAGAGCAGGCTGAAGCCTCAGAGAGCCACTGCCACCTGTCAGGGCAAACAATATTGAGCTAGAATAGGGGTGCCTAAACTGTGCACCCCCAGATCTACAGGCACTGTTGGGGGGAAGCGGGTTGGTATCTTTGTCAAGAGCACTGCTAGGGTGCTAATAGCAGCAATAAAGCAAGGATTGTGACTGTGTATCCATGAATCTCTCTCTCTCTCTATTTCCCCACTTTCTTCTAAATGATGGAAAATCCTGTAGAGCAAGGAATGTAAGGGCCATCCAGTTATTTTGACCTGCAGCTCCCATCAGCTTCATCGAGCATGGCCAGTGGAAGCAGACTGTGGGAGTTGTAGATCACAATATGGGAGCATGGAAAATTTCCCACCCCTGATCTTTACAGGCTCAGTTTCTGCTAGAAGAAAGCACCCAAGAGACTTAAATAATCTGTGCAACAGTATTTATACAATGTGGAGGCTGAGCAAGCACCACCGGGGCACAGAAGCCAGGGCACAGGGAAGACATGTCTAAAATGCGGAGAGGCAAATTGTAATGCAGTCTTGGGGCTTCATGAGCCTCTCAAGACTTTTTTTGCAGCCTTCAACCCTTCCACGCTCCCTTGACAATCTTCTTCTGACCACTTCTGGAGGAGCAGCTCACCTTTAAAAAGTTTGTCCCCCCCACCCTTATATACACCGTTTGACATTCTGTTTTTGAAAGCAGGGTCCTTTCACACTGCACAGTTATGACACTATGATTCCACCTTAACTGATATGGATCCACCCTATCAAATCCTAGGAATGGCAGTTGTGGGAGGAGCCTCTGGGATCCTCTGCCTAGGAGCTCCTCTGTGCCTCTGACCAAACAACAAACATCAGGATTCCATAGGAAGCAGCCATGGCAGGTAAAGTTGAATCATAGTGCTATAATTCTGTACAGCTGGCTCTCCATCTTCATTAGGGTTGGGGATGCAGGACCCCTGCAGATGTGGAAAAAATGCAAAAAAACCAAAATGTACATGTGTGTGGGGGGGGAAGAGGGCCAAGGCATGGTGGAGAGCATGGGCACTCAGGGTCCCAACCAGGTCCGGGAAAGGAGAGGGAAAGGGGTGGGTCAACATGGTGGCCTTACACTTCCTCTCTTTTGCCCATCTCCTCCCTTGGTGTCATTGGCATCAGGGGAAGGCTTGTGGTGCTGAGAAATCGAGGTATGAGCTGGCCAGGCAGCTCCTAGTGATACAGGAGGAGGAGGAGAGACAGGTTTTTAAAGGGCTGTGTGGCCTGATCAGAGCCCCCAAGAGGATAGGTTCCTCTGTAAAAGAAGCAGTTGGTGGGGGCAGAGTTAGAGAAAATTGCAAATAATCAAATCCATGAATGTTAAACCCTCAAATGTGACCGGCTGACTGTACTGTGAATGGACCCAGGAGTTGGCATTGGGTCACTACCAGATTTCCAAAACATTTGGCCGCCCCATTCTAAAACAACAGCACCTTCCAATCCAAGAACTGCTTTCCTTTCCTGAGCCACATTGCTTTGATTCAGCTTTCCCTGCGCGCACACACACACACTTGCTTTAGTGAACTGGGTCCACTTCCAACCTTCCTACAGGTGAGGAGGACTGACAGATCTTTGGAACAGTGGCTGCCCATTTGCGATATGTTTTGCGCTGTTGGTAACGGGGTTACACTAAGAGTTTTCTGCCTTTCACAGAGTAAATATAGCCTGCTATGGTCTCTTGGGGGAGAACACGGCTGGAAGAGAAATAAATCAATCACATTATATATCCCAATTTGTCTCTGTAGAATAGGATTAGCACACTCTCATAAAGATGTTAGCAGAGACTGTAAGATTATCCTTCTTTAGCAGGAGATTTCAATGCAAAAGCATTAATATTTCATTTCACACAAATCCAGAGGGCTGACTGTGAAGTTTGGCTCATGTTAAGCTTTTTCCACCCTATTTGTCACAGTCTACGGCATTGAGAAGGAACCAGTAGCCCTCCAGATGTGGCTGGATTCTCATCAGTCCCAGCTGACATGGCCAATGGTGAGGGATGATGACAGCTGGAGTTCCTCACCCTTGGTCTGAAATAACTCCTCCAGATTTATGCCAAACGGCTCTAACAGAGAGATTCTTGCAGCTTTTATTTGCTTTCAAATTGATTTTGACTTGTGGCAACTCTATGAATGTGAGACCTCACATTATCAACAGCCCTGCTCAGGTCTTAGAAATTCAGGGCTGTGGCTTCTTTATTATAGTTGGATAGAAACAGCCTCCTGCTTTTCCTACTGCCTCCCGCTTTACTGAGCATTATTGTCTTTTCTAGTGAATAAACTCATGATAGGCCTAAAATGTGATAGTCTCAGTATCATCATCTTGGTTTCCAAGAATAGTTCAAACTTTGCTCTTGGACCCATTTTGGTCTCTGTAGAACTCTCCTTCAGCACTATGGCCCTTTTCGCATTGAGGCTTCTCGCGCAAGCGGGGAGGGCAGCTCGCGCGAGAAGGCTCCTCCGGGAGGCTGCCGTTTCCCCCTCCTTCCTTCCGCAGACGAAGGAACGAGGGGGGAAGCAGCAGCCTCGTGCGAGCCGCCCTCCCCCAGGCGAAGCAGGAGGCTGTCGCATTCGTCCCCCCCCCGCTCGCACGAAGCAGGAGGCTGTCGCGTCCGTGCCCCCCCGCTCGTGCGAAGCAGGAGGCTGTTGCGTCCGTCCCCCCGCTCGCGCGAAGCAGGAGGCTGTCGCGTCCGTCGCGCTAGCGCCCTGCCCCACCCCTTCCTTCCGCAGGGGCGGAGGGAAGAGCGCAACCTGGCCGCCTCCCCAAAGCTCCTCACAGGAGATAAGTGCGCATGGGCGCCAGGAGCGTTGCGCGAGCGCAGGTGATTTTCGCTTTGAGGCGAAAATCCAAAAACCCGCGATCGCGCCGCTGCAGCCCCGTGAGCACGGCGGAAGTGGGAGTGCGTCATGCAGAGCGACACTCCCACTCCCGCGAGGCTCACGGGGCTGTCGCGCGACAGAAAGCCTGTGCGAAAAGGGCATATATCTCAGACAACTTCATTCTCTTCTCTTCAGCTTTCTTCACTGTCCATCTTTCACAACCCTACAAAGAAATCAGAAACAATATGGTCTGTACGATCCTGACTTTGACGTTAAATTATTTGTCTTTACCTTAAAGGATCTTGTCTAGTTCCTTCATGGCTGCCTTTCTAGGTAGTAGTCTTCTCTTCTTTTCTTGACTGCAGTCTCCATTTTGGCTAACAACTTAGCCAAAGTATAAGAGCTCTTTAACTCTCTCACTGTCTTTGTTGTCTACCTTAAAGTTATTTGAATAATGCATAAAAGAAATAAACTTCAGTGAACATATAAAATGTGATGAGTTTCAACATTCATCAGTTCTGGGCCATAAATTTGGAATTTGGAGTGAAGAAGGAAAAGACGTGCCCTCCCACAAATTTGCTGGTCTTCCAGATTAGCATTAACTGAAATTTAATACTCCACAATATAACTGATCAACCACCAAGAACAAAACAGAGAATGGAATGCTGCTAGAGATATATGTATGCTCCATCCATGCAAGTGTCCTGGAGCTCAAGGGACTGTTCTCTAGCCCTTTGTGTCCTGTCTGGAACCTCCCTAACCCAGCTCCCCAGCTGCCAAAGCCCTGTGGGGTTCAGCCATGAGGAAAGGGAGTATCCAAAGACTGCCTCTCCCTGTCACTTTGCTAGAGAAAGAGGAACTTGCCCGGGACTATGGGAGTCCACCAGGGCATAATTCCAGGCATCTCCAGGTGGCGCTAGGGAAAAATCTGCCTGAAATCCTGGCTACCCACCACTACCAGTCAGAATTGGCAGCACTGGGCTGGACAGAGCACATGTTAAGCATAGAGCAGCTTCTTATGTTCTTGTAACGCAGTTGCTCTTGCTATGACAAGAGAGACACAATTCTCTGGACACTATTCCTTTGGTCTGGTGATGTTACAACAACAATCCCTCTCCAAATTGAACCAAATGAAAACACAAACTGAGGGCCTACATTGCTTACCAAAGGGAGACCACCTTCTCCCATATTAATCTGCTCATTCACTAAGATCTATAGCTCAAGACCTTCTGTCATCCACATGGGCCACATTGGGCACACTGGGCAGTAATCTGGAAGAAGGGCTTTTTCTGTAGTGGCACCCTGCTTTGGACTCTCCATCTCAGTAGCATTATAGGCTTTATCTTCAACTGTGTTTGGGTGTCTCTTAAAAACATTTCTCTTTGTCTAAGTGTTTGTTGATTTTAATACCTACATATTAGCGAAACCTTTTGTTTTAACCCTAAGTTTATATTTGTTTTAATCCTGCGTGTGTATTTCAAGTTACTTGCAGATTTCGAAGCAACAAGTTGCAAGTAACACAGTTACCTGTGACTAGCTACTTTCCAGGTAATGAGGGTATAACATGGCTACATATTTTTTTTAAAAAAAATGATTAATAGTGGTTTGTGCATTGGACTACAACCCTGGAAACCAGGGGTTCAATTCCCTGTTCTGCCATGAAACCTACTAGGTCTCCTTGGGTGAATCACACAAATCTCAGCCCCCAGAAAACCCTGTGATAGGTTTGCTCTAGGGCTGTCAAAAGTTGGAAATGACTTGAAAGCACACAACAAGTTTCTGGTTGTTTTCAAAAGTCACCTTTAAAGGAGCTTTCTGTACATATTTTGACTTTTAGATAAAAGTTTTAATAAAGTTTTAATAAAAGTTTTAATAAACTTTATCAAAAAGTTTTACCAAAAAGTAACAATGTAACAGAAAACTGATGAGCTGTGCAACAAGCAATGTTACACATTCTCATAAACCTAATGAGTAACTACAGTAAGCTGTACTGTAACAAGCACACACATGTTGAGTAACTGATTACTTTTTAAAAAGCAACTTCTCACATTCGGATTAATTGTCAGTTAATGCATTTTGTACACTATACTGACTTTTTCTCAGTGAAAGGTGAAGTATAAATGTTCAAGTAAATAAAGAACAACTGTGGTCTCATTCTGTTTAAAGTTTGGCTTGATTTCTTTTGCTGTTTTATATCTCTGGATGCCTAGCAAGGGGACAACTCAGTGACACTTGCCAAGCCCTTTAATTTCTGGCTTTAGCCTGCTTTACTCAGCCACTTCTGTTAAGAGGGAAATATAAAATCTTCTCCTAGATTCCTTCAAAGTAAGGCAATCAATGCATATAAATGTAAAACAAATGGCTGGGGAAAAAAGGAAAATTTCAAAATCCATTGTCAAGCAAGCATACCTTTATTAGGACACACAAAATGGGACACAAGATTTGGCCAGCTTTTCATGAGGTGAGATGATGATGATGATGATGATGATGATGACGATGACGATTTATTTGTATCCCACCTCTCCATATGGATCGAGGTGGCGAATAACTTACAAATAGCATGTATTTCGAAACATTTCTATACATGCCCCCAACAAGCTGGGTACTCATTTTACCGACCTGCAAAAGGATGAAGTAACTAATTCCAAGTCACAAATTCCCCCAATAATGAAGGAGTAACTAACTCGCTTTACCATTGTAACTAGATGAAGAATAATTCCTTTTCTAGTGGTTGTAATTGTTTTAAGATGCTTTTAAACGTAATGACTCTGTGTGTGGCCTCATTAAATGGTGGAGGAAGAATGTTACATAATTCAAGTGCTGCCTTGAACTGCTGCTGAGGCATTGAGGTTCTTGTTGTGTGTTTTTTCCTTGAAATCTGGAAAACAATTAATTTAGCTAATCTGGAGAAGCAGTAAAGAGCTACTTTCTAAAAAATTGAACTAGAACACGACTGCTCATTACTTCAAGTGATAACTTAACAAATCACTTTTTTTAAAAAAAAATAGCTTTCCAAGTTCTGAATATGCCAGATTAGAGTCTTAAAATGGAATGGAGAGAGAGAAGAGTAACCTTAAATTGATCAGGCCTTTACCAAGCTTCAGGCAGGTTCTCAGGTGATGTCTAGGATTGTTGGGGTTAAAAACAGAAGGAAGGATGTGAGGCATATGGGAAACCTCCCCTTTCTATTTTCTTCTCCCTTTACTGAAAGTAAAAGTGAACCTGCCTGTGAAGAAAGCACAGACAGTGGGGAAGTGTGTTAAAGTCCACCTTTGCCACCTGCGTGGTCTTTTGGTGCTTTGCTGTGGAGGGAACACAGCTCAAAGGAAGAACCTTTGCCTTATATCCAGAAGGTCCTAGGTGCATTCCTTCTGTGTATATGTGCCTCAAGTAGCCTGTTGACTTATGGCAACCCCATGAATTATAGAGGTTGTCTTAGGCAAGGAATGCTCAAAGGTGGTTTGCCATTGCTTTTCTCTGAAATCTAGCCCACAACACCTGGTTTTCATTGGCAGTCCTCCCATCCAAGTACTAACTAGGGATTTCAAGATCAGGTGAGACTTGATGTCTTCAGGTGCACATAAAAGGTTCTGCAAACATGTGATGGGAAAGATACCTCCCTCTTTTCTGTTGGAGGACCCTGCAGAACTGTTGCCAATCAGACTAGAGAAGCTGCCATTCAGAGTAGATAGTAGTTGCTTAGATGGATAAAGAGTCTCTGACCTGCTGTAAGGCAGCTTCCTTAGTCCCTAAACCACAGTGGTTCCTCCACTTTCATGAGGGTTCGGGGCACGCAACCCCTACGAAAGTGGAAAAACCGCAAATAATTCCCTCCCCTGCAATCCCCCTTCTATTCCCTTCTAGAGCTCCCCTTCCTATTCCCATGACTTTTGTGCCCAGGGGCCAGATGCAAGAGAATGGGAGGGGGGAGCTCCAGACGGGAAAGGGAAGATGCACATAAGACTTCCCCCATCATTTCCTTGCCTTAGCACACATTCTCAGCACTAGGAACAGAGGCAAGGGAATGGGTGGGGGAGCTCCAGAGCGGAGAAGGAAGGGGCATGCATCCCCCCACATTTTCTTGCCTTTTCCCTGGGTGTTTGCCTTCCTTCTCCAGCAAAAGGCAAGGGAGTGGAGGGAGGCATCCATGTGCCTCACAAATAATCAAATTTGCAAAAGTCAAACCTGTGAATGTGGAGGGAGGACTGAATTCACATCCCAGCCTCTGCTTTAGATGTGATCAGGACATCACTGTTTTAGTTTGTTTTGTAATTCCAAAAATTAGAAAGAAACTCATGTCAATCCATAGGGATTTTTAAAAAGTGCATAAGGCTCAAATTAATGGAGGCAACATCTGCAGATGAGCAATATGTTTATTAGGCTCTGCCAGCTGTTGAATTCTGTGGTGGAGCTCTTTATCAGGCTAAATGGTTGGGGGGGGAATGGGGGTAGGAGAAGCATGGACTCTCCTTTCTGTCAACAAATTGTTGTAGCTAGATGTTTCAATCATTGAGTTCTGTGGCTATTAATGTGTACTGTGAAGCTGCATGGCAATCTCATGCTTGCAAATCTATTCTTTGATCTTTCCAGGATAAATCTCCCTGCCTGCTTTCTTGCTTTTATAGAAAAGCATAACGGCCACAGCCTTTGCCCATTTGAAATTTCTTGCATTTCTGACAACTAGCTGAGCCATTCCCTCTCTCTCTTGCGGGGGGTGGTGGGGGTGGAGAGGAGTAGCAGAAAATTGTTTTGTTTTTCTTTCTTTTTTTAAAAAAGCAATTGGTTTCACCTTCTGTCTAATTTGACACAAAACTGAACTGTGGCCTTTCCCTTTCAGATCCTGATTGTCGTACCAATTGATGTTTCTCCCTGTTCGTCTCCATCTCTCTTTTCCAAGTTATCTGGGGAACCTCAAAAAGAAAGAATCATTTTCCTTGCCTATAGCCAGAGGGTGGTGGTAAAATCTTACCATTGTTTTAATGTCTTCAGGAACCTCTCAAGGGATGATTATGAACATTTGGAATGAATAAAAACCTCACCTGCACATCCTCAGCTTTTTCAACCCTAGGTGGATTTTATCACAGTTGGAACAAGGCACCAGTTAGGTATTTGATCTAAGATTAGATTCAGAGCAACAAAGATGCTCCCTTTGTGAAACCTTGTATGTTTGAATGTTTCTCTCCCCACTAGGAACCTGTGGGTCTTTTCATGGCAGCTCTGGTTTTTCTCTAGATCCTGCTATGGAAGGGATATGGAAGCTCTGGTTTGAGGGCCAGATGTGGCCCAAATTTGGTTGCAGCTGGTCACTTCCATGTCAGTAGGACAGTGAATCCCCTCTGAGTTTTGGTCTGAGCTTTAAAGAGTTATCACAAGTTTGGTATCTATTTTGGAGACTATTTTCAAATTTGGTGGATTGATTCACCACTTTCCTGACATGGAAGACATTGGTTACCCTTAACTTCATGTCAGTGGGCATGGGCAAGGTACTAAAACTATTTGGGGTATAGGGCTCTGCACCTCGGAGAGCACCTTTAAAGTTTGGAGGAAAGCACAGATGGAATTCACCACATCAGTGACATGATAACCCCCAGCCATTATTGGTGACCAGGGTTCCCTTTTTGTCTGGGAGCTGCTTTTTCTGCCATCTCTAACCAGGAAAGTATACATGGATCCAAACTCTCATCTGCAGCCCAGAGATTAAACTCTACAAATAGGACTTGCCTCTGACTAGACATGGATAGAACAGAGCTGTGCTTTTTGTGGTTAGTGATAAAATGTCCACAGTGGTATGAATTGCCTCCTCTGTGTCCCATCAGTGAGGTCAATAGTCAGTCAGGAATTTATTGCAATTGATTAAAAGCCATTACAAATCCAATACAAGAATACGTACATCCATGCCAAAAAAGAAAAGAAAAAAAGATTAATGAATCTCTTCCACAGTGAGGTCAATGCAACATGTTGAGGTGAGAGGGCCTTTTCGGTTATGGCACCCCAGCTGTGGAATGCTTTCCCCTCAGAGGCCCAATTTGAGCCAACAGTTATTTCTTTTTAGGTGCCAAGTGAAAACCTGGCTGTCTGTCAAAGCCTTTGGGCCTCACTGTTATCTCTCAAATACTAATGCGTACAATTTTAAGCTATCTCAATCTTTCAAATCTGTTTTATCTTGGTAACTGTGTTTAAAGTATTTTTAGTTTATTTTTTTTATTGTTTTAAATTGTTTAATTTTACTTGCAGCTTGCCCTGCAATCTTTTTGATATGGGATGGGATAGAAATATTTTGATAATAATAATCAGGGCTGCAATCTATATCAGCTACTGAATTACATAACAATTTTAGTTACATAGTTATACAGTGGCCCCTCTACTTCCAAGAGGGTTTGGGGTGCAGAACCCTTGTGAAAGTAAAAAAAAACAAAAAAACCCCTGAGAATAACTCCCCCTCCATCCAATAAGTGTGTCCCCTTCTATGCTCTTACAGCCCCCCTCCCCCCACCACCATTCACTTGTATTTTGTCCAAGCACCCTGCCTTCCAGGCACCTGGGCAATAGACAAGGGAATGGGAGGGGGCAGTGACATAACTGGAGAAGGCTCACATGTGGGGCTGCTCCCTGCCGTTCACTTGCCTTTTGCCCAGGTCTGTGGAAGGAAGAAAGACATGTGTGCTTAGGCAAAAGGCAGGAGAACGGGAGGGGGAGAATGGAGGAAGGCAGGTGAGTGCCTTGCAAATAGTCAAGTTTGTGAAGGTCAGATCCATGAATTTGGAGGGAGGACGGTATAGCATCTCCCAGCCTGACTGTATCGATGTGGACTTATCAGCCAGCACACTGGCATTTGCACCTCCTTTTCCTGTGTGAGGGCCAGAGGCAGGATCACTTTCAGAATTCCTCCTCACACCAGACATTGTTTTTGCGGAGCAGGGTGTGTGTGTGTGTGTAAAGATCAGCCTGCTGCATCCCCATCAATGGAAGAAGAGACCTCGTCTATTGCAGCAGCTACCTGGTAAGTCAGGATTGGGGGACTTTCACAATCCCTACATGTTCCCTACTCTGCTGAATATGTAGGACTCAGAAATACAAACAAATCACAAATGCATAACTCTAGGTTACCCATTTGTAATTGCAATTATGAATTTCTATCAGTAGTAGTAACAGTAGTAATATCACCTGCTTCCATGTACGTTGATTTTGGCCCCATCACAGTTGGAATGAAAGCACCTTCTTTGTGACACTGCCTAAATTGGCATTCAGTCTCCAGCCAAAATAAATTAAAATAAAATAAGGATACATCCTTGCCTGAATACCACAGAATCATTGAAGCAGAGCTGACTTTTTGTCTTCTCTGTTCTTTAACACGCTTTGGCTAAAACAAGTTAGTATAGCCTCTGCCAAACCAGCAATCTCCAGAAGGGCTGGACTGCAACTCCCCTCATCCATAGCCATCTCCAGCAGTACTCTGCCGTCTGGCTTGATGGGAGCTGTAGTCCTGCTCCTCTGGAGAGCTCTAATTTCAGGAAAATTGAGCTAGTCTCTTACCTACAATAATAAGAAGAGCATCCTCAGTCATCCTTTACAGCCTTTTTTTTTTTTTTAAATCCATTTCTAGAAGAAATCTGGTCTTTCTGTTTGATGCCTAGGTTAGCAGGGATAAATTTCCAAAAAATAAAATGCAAGTAGGTGAAAAGCATGACCATTTGCTAGCCTTGCTGGAGGCCAGCTACGAAGCACACCTGCTCATCTTTCTAGCGGAAGTATCCATTTTGAGCTAGGCAGTTTCCAGGTACAGTGCTGGCATATGTTCATGTGAGAGGAGAGAAGATACTGAAGGAAGCCTGAGGTTTGGTGGGATTGTTCCTGGAGGAAGATGGCAGCATGCTAGTCACCTTGTTTTGGCATGCAGTATTTCCCAGTCCTGATCTAAGCAGACCAGTGAAAATTGCCTCATGGACAAAGGGAAACATGGAGAATCAACAGAAGAATGTCCTGGGAAATTCCCTGCTGGTAATTTGAATTGCCACATAAGTGGTGAATGATTGCAGGTGAAGAGGAGAGGAATCAGGGTTGCCAGCTAGCCCCATCATGTGTACTGCTGGCTTCTAAAGCCACAAGTGCCACTTAGGCCTCTTCCTTGCAATTAGAAGCTTTACAGTTAAAAAAGTTACTCAAGTGACTTCTCAAAAGCTTACTGATTATGTGGATGCAATTTATAATATTGGCAAAATTCTGTCCTGCAAGACCAAGTCTCCATGACTTGGACTTTTAAAGGCTTTTTAAGCTTCATTATATAGTACAAAAAGCAAGATTTGAGAGTTTTTAAGAACTGATTAGATTTTGAAGAAACAGAGATTTTGAAATATTGGGTAAAGACTTCAGAAAATAGAATTTCTGTAAGAAACAGAATTTTATTTACCTTGGACTAAGATAGTAGCAAGGTCATTCTTGTGAATCTAAAGCAAATATAAGGCAGATTCTGTGTGCATGTCCATATGCTATAAACACTGCCTGCATAAAGAACTAAAACTAAGTAAAACATGACACCTGATTACCAAAAGAAGTCATTGCAGCAAATGGACTTTTTATTTTTATTTTTATTGTGATTTCCTTCAAATGCCCGTTTTCCTATTTCTAATAAGTTTGGGACTATAAAGTCTATGAGCTCCAGCATGGGATCCAAAGTAAAAGAAGCTAAAAGGAGATCTGTAGATCTACCACTTAAAGCTACAGATATGTCACAAAAATACACAGTAGCATTCCAGTCCTTAAAAACACAGATGACTCAGATGGAAATGCAGACATTTCAGGTAAGAAAAGATATGATTGCAGAATTCAAAAAGGAAATAAAAGCAGAGGTGAAGTAAGTGAAATCAGAGATGAGATGAATCAATCTATGACACAGATGGCATTGGAGATCAAACAATTAAATGAAAGGATTAAGAGCCTGGAACAAACAGAGCAGCTGGAAATCAAGACAAAGGAACTGGATAGACAACATGAGCCCTACCTAGATGCTGTTGCCTTAATGTAACAGTGGAGAAGAATTGTCTATGTTTCAGAACTATCCCTGAATAAACTAATGAATAAGCAAACTTGTTGGAGAAGCAAACATGGAATGTGATCTGGATCATATTTATTGCATTTCTTCATGCTGTAGCTAAGCAGAGAAATTTACCAAGAGATGTGCTTGTATATTTTCTCCAAAACCAGACTAGAGATCAAGTGTTGCAACTTCACTTCAAGACCAGAATGGAGATTGATGGGGCTGAGGTTGTGATATTCAAAGAGATACCTATTAGGATTTTGTGCAAGAGAAGGGAATGTGCTTTTTTGATTGATTAGTTGAAACAGAACAAGATCCCATTTAGCTGATGTGACAGATTTCCCTCTCAGGCTGGCCCCATAGTTCCAAATCTGGTGAACCTGTCACTGTCACCTTACCTTCTGGTTCCTCTTTAAAATCTCTCTTTGGATTTGGAGTCCTAGGCCTTCAGAGGACTTCACAGTGGACTATTGTGTGTATTAGCTTTGTGTTCTTTTTGGTAAATGCAATCCGCCCTGGGTTCAGAGTTAATTATGCTGCCCAGAGCCAGTTGTATAAAATAACAAAAAGGTTAACTTTCTTTGACAACATATAAAATAACTTCTTTCTTAAGTCCTAGTTCTTAGTTCTATACTGTTAACTATTCCAGTTGAATTATGTCAGACCTGTGCCTTCAATCACTAAAGCACCCAATATTCAGTAGCTCCCCTCAGAATCTCAGCTGACTCTTCCAGCTGCTACTGAAACAAACTCTCAGTCTCAACTGTTTGTCTTCAACTGACTCTTTGTTCTTTTAAAAAAACCCAAAACAACCCTGCTCCTCCCTCTCACTAGAGCACCCCTCTCTTTCCTCATAGAGTTCTCTCTGCTGGCATTGGCTGCTCTCAGTCTGCCTTCTTCACATGTAGGAATGGCTGGAAGTCATCTCCTTCAATTTTATGCAGAGAAGATTTTTAATGAATACCATACAACAACAAGCTAAAGAATTTGTACAGAAATATGAAAAGGATTGGAGCAACTAGGGGAATGAGAGGAAGAGGAATCTCAAGAAAGCACATTGGGTCAAGATTCAGCCAAGAACAAGACATTGGATGGAGAAGAGGATGAAACTAGAGGTGCAGTGAGTATAGACTTTTTTAAAGTGTCTTCCTGACATAGATTGCAGATGCTTGATATGGAAAATATGGGGTATAAATATACCCTATAAAAAAATCAAAATAGCCCGGTACCTGAATAAGTTGAGACAAGATGTAATTTGTCTCCAAGAAAGACATATAAGAAGAAGAGATATTAAGCAAATACATTCTCCCAAACTAGGCAAAGAATTTATTGTGGTGTCATCTAAGAAGAAAAATGGAGTTGCTCTTTATGTTAATCCTAATGTGTCACCAGAAGTTGTATTTGAAGACTAAGAAGGCAGGTATGTGGGGGTTCATATTGATAACTGTGGGACTAAAATATTCATGGTGTGCGTTTACACTCCTATGAATAACAAAGGAATTTTTTTCATAAGAAGTCAATAAATAAATTGCTGAATTATTTGTTTGAGAGCTGGATGCTGGATGGAGTGATTTCTCCACAGACGGACAGGTCTTCTGAAAAAGGAAAACAGAAAATTCCCAAAGGCTGCTGCTGCAGCAGTAGCACTGCTGCTGCTTCAATTTCGTGGATAATTCAGAGGTGGCAAATGGCTGGAAATTTAAGTGTGGAAATGTTAAAAACTTTACATTTTTTTCTGAGGAACTTTTTTTTTGAGAATCAATATGTTTTTGATTTCAAAAATATTGACAAATGACATTTTAAAAACGGATACTTTAACATAGATCTTTTCTTATCATAATTCTGTGATTTTGACTTTGAGGGGAAGGACAGCAGAATGGAATTGGAAACTGAATAAAACTTTGCTTCAGGATGAAAATGTTTTTAAAAGATGTAAAAAAAGATGTAAAAAAAAAGATTGGCAAAATATTCTGCAGATTATTTGGAGGCACCAACATTAGTGCTGTATGAGATGCTAGTAAAATATTTATGAGGGGTTGCCTTATTCAACTAAAAAGAAGAGACAAGAAAAAAATGAGAATACTTTTAGATGGGATGACAAGTAAAAAAAAAAACCTGAAAAAGTGAATTTGGTTTGAGCACTGCCATGTTCATGGGGGTCTTTTTCAGAGATAGTTAGCTTTGGCTATTTCTGCATGACACTGTTAGAGTGCTATTATTCCATTTCCAACATCCTATGGAATCCTGGGATTTGCAGTTTAGGGAAGGGCCTTTGGAATTCTCAGCCAAAGAATTCTTTGGCTTCAGAAAACTACAAACAACAGAATTTGATAGATGAAGGGAATGCTGTGGATGTAGCAAATCTCAATTTCAGTAAGGCCTTTGACAAAGTTCCCCATGACATTCTTGCAAAGAAGCTAGTAACATGTGGGCTGGACAGGGCTACTGTTAGTTGGATTTGTAATTGGTTGACCGACCGAACCCAAAGGGTGATCACGAATGGCTGCTTTTCATCCTGGAGAGAAGTGACTAGTGGGGTGCCACAAGGTTCTGGCCTGGGCCCAGTGCTGTTCAATATTTTTATCAATGACTTGGATGAAGGAATAGAGGGCATGCTCATCAAATTTGCAGATGATACCAAATTGGGAGGGGTTGCTAATACGCCAGAGGACAGGATCAAAATTCAAAATGACCTGGATAGATTGGAGAGCTGGGCCAAGGCGAACAAAATAAAATTCAACAGAGAGAAGTGTAAGGTCCTGCACTTAGGTAGAAAAAATGGAATACAGAGATATAGGATGGGGGACACGTGGCTGGATAGCAGTACGTGTGAAAGGGATCTAGGAGTCTTCATAGACCACAAGCTGAACATGAGTCAGCAGTGTGATGCAGCAGCCAAGAAAGCCAATGCAATGCTCGGCTGCATCAATGGGAGTATGGTGTCTAGATCGAGGGAGGTACTGGTACCACTCTACTCTGCTTTGGTTAGACCCCATCTTGAATACTGGGTCCAGTTCTGGGCACCCCAATTCAAGAGGGATATTGACAAGCTGGAGCAAGTCCAGAGGAGGGCAACCAAAATGGTGAGAGGCCTGGAAACCATGCCCTATGGGGATAGACTTAGAGAGCTGAGTATGTTTAGTCTGTAGAAGAGAAGGTTAAGAGGGGACATGATAGCCATGTTTAAATATTTGAAGGGATGCCACATAGAGGAAGGAGAGGGCTTGTTTTCTGCTGCTCCAGAGAACAGGACAAGGAGCAATGGATTCAAGCTGCGGGAAAGGAGATTCCACCTGAACCTCAGGAAGAACTTCCTGACAGTCAGGGCTGTCTGGCAGTGGAATGTGCTGCCTCGGAGTGTAGTGGAGTCTCCTTCTTTGGAGGTTTTTAAGCAGAGGCTTGATGGCCATCTGTCGGGAGTGCTTTGAGGGTGTTCCTGCATGGCAGGGGGTTGGACTGGATGGCCTGTGTGGTCTCTTCCAACTCTACATTTCTATGATTCTATGATTCTATGAATTCCACATGATGTTGAAAGTGGAATAATGGCACTATAACAGTGCAGGGCAGACAGGCCTTATGATAACAGCAACTAAGATTGAGAAGAAACTATGTTATGTGAAACAGAAGAATTTTGTGTTCACCAACAATTCAGGAAGGTAGTTGGCATACAAAATGTGAAAAGAAAAAGGAAGAAAGATAATCCTGAAGACAAAAAAAGGGAACAAAATATTAAGTAACAATGTAAATATTTATAAGTTGTTTTGTCACTGTTATACATCACTATTTAAAAACAAACAAGTTTCATTAATGAAATGAAGTGAGATTTTTGAGGCCTTTAAGAAAATCTCCAGGCCTGGAAGGCATATTGGTGGATTATTGCAAGTGTTATAAGAAACAGTTTTTCATTTTAGACCTATTTCATTACTGAATAATGACTATAAAATATTCACAATGGTTTTAGCGGAAAGATTGAAGAGGATCTTACAAGACCAAGATGGAATTTTGCCAAAAAAAAAAAACAGTTACATGACAATACCACATGTGTCCTAGATACTTTGGAATATTTAGGTAATCACAATGAGAAACAGTTATACTTATAATATTAGATTCTGAAAAAACTTTTGATAACTTGAATTGGGAATTTTGTTTGGAGTTTTATGTAAGATGAAACTTGGCTAAAATTTTACTAGCTGGATCAAAGCAATTTATAATATATAGAAAGCACAGGTTTTGGTTAATGGTGAGTTGAACAAGCCATGTGAAATTCAAAAAGGAAGAAGACAAGGCTGCTAACTCTCTCCTTTACTGTTTATTTTAGTTCTTGAAGTGCTGAATAGAGCAATAAGAAATGATGGAAGAATAAAGGGTATAAGAATAAAAAAGGAAGTATATAAAACATTTACAGGTTATCTAATGATTATTGTAGAAAATCCTATTGATTGTATAGAAGTGTTGTGAGGAGAATAAAAGAATTTGGAGTGATGGTTGAATTTAAGATAAATAAGTGAAAAATGATGACATTAATGAAAAATATAAGAAAGGAAGAACAAGTACAATTGATGGACAAGTCAGGTTTTAAAACTGAGAAAAAAATGGAATATTTAGGAATTATTATGACAAATACAAATTGTATTTTCTTGAAAAATAACTATGTTAAAACATGGAATGATATTAAGATTGATCTGCAAAAATGGGCAAAACTTAAATTATCATTGTTGGGCAGAATTCCTGTAATTAAAATGAATTTTTTTTACTGGGAATGTTGTTCATGTTCCAGAATATACCAGTTTTGACTAATGATGTCTTATTTAAATAATGCACAGTGATTTATCAACATTTATGTGCTGAGGGAAGAAACCTAGGGTTAAATATAAAATTTTACAAGATGTTAAACAAAGAGAGGAAATGGAATTGCCAGATTTGAAACTGCATTTTTCAGCATCATGTTTGGTTCAGTTGGGAGTAGATTATGTTAACAAATAAGAGATTGTTAGATTTGGGAGGGCATGAACTGAGGTTTGGATGGCATGGTTACCTACGGTATGATAAACCTAAGGTGAATGATGACTTTATAACCATTATGTGAGACATGCTATGGTAAGAGTGTTAAATAGATATAAATAAAGGTTATGTCCTTAGAGTGCTCTGTTGGTGTCACCGCAAGAGGCTTTTTATAAGGAATGCAGGAAAGGAAGGAAACAAAAGCAAAGGAAAAATGGGTGATCATCTGGAAACTGAGCAAGAACACTATGGAATCAAAACCATGGAAGAGTTAATGCTAGAAGGTTACAGTTTTCAGTGGTTCTCTTATAGATAGAGAGTAGAAAGATTTAAAATGGATAAAAATTAGTATCATTTCAAGCTGACCATATCAGAATTTGAGAACATGCTCAGACAATGAACCTTTGACTGGTAAGATGTATAAACTTTTGTTAAAACCAGAGAAGGAAGAAAAATTGTTAAGGATTATATGATAAAGTGGGTACAAAATGTTGGTCATAATATAGAGTTGGAACAATGGGAGAAAATGTGGTTGAAGGGAATTAAATTTATACTGTGTTATGATCTCAAAGAGAATTTTTATGAAATGGTGTATCATTGATATTTGACACCAGAAAAAATGGCCAAAATGCATAAAGAAGTTTTTGACATGTTGGAAATGAAAACAAATAGGTTCTTCTATCATATGTGATGGACTTGTGAAAAGGTCAAGAAATTCTGGAATCAAATAAATTCTATGGTTCATAAAATGCTGAAAGTTAATGTTCAATTGAAGCTAAAATTGTATCTTTTGGGATCACTAGAAGATCAACTAGAGAAGAAGTATGGCAAGATGCTACCATACACGACCATTGCAGCACAATTACTATGCACACAGAAGTGGAAGAACACAGATATCCCAATAAAATAGGACTGGCTCATAAAACCGTTGGACTTAGCTGAAATGGATAAATTGATGACACTGTTAAGAGAAAGATCAGTAGTGACTTTTTCAAAAGACTAGGAGCCTTTGATAGGCCTTTTGCAAGAAAAAGAGTACAATGTGCTGATTGTAGGTTTTGATAATTAGTATGTTTAGAAAAGTAGCAGTTGAACCATTTGAATGATAATTGCAATTAAAGAAGTTATTTTATAGAGCTATCTGTAATCAGTGCTAGGGAAACTGGTGGAGAATTCAAAGGCAAATTGTAAGGCTCCAGGCTTCATTCTGGCAGTGTCATATGACACATAGAGAACCCAAGAGGAACCCAGCTGAAGCAGACAAAGGGACTCTCTAGTCATAAAATCATAGAATCATAGAGTTAGAAGAGACCCCAGGGGCCATGGAGTCCAACCCCTTGCTATGCAGGAACACACATCAAAGCATTCCCAACAGATGGCTATCCAGCCTCTGCTTAAAAATCTCCAAAGAAGGAGACTCTACCACACTCCGAGGCAGCATATTCCACTGCTGGACAGCTCTGACTGTCAGGAAGTTCTTCCTGAGGTTCAGGTGGAATCTCCTTTCCTGCAGCTTGAATCCATTGCTCCTTGTCCTAGTCTCTGGAGCAGCAGAAAACAAGCCTACTCCCTCTCGACATGACATCTCTTCAAATATTTAAACAGGGCTATCATGTCCCCTCTTAACCTTCTCTTCTGCAGACTAAACATCCCCAGTTCCCTATGCCATTCCTCATAGGACATGGCTTCCAGACCCTTCACCATTTTGGTCGCCCTCCTCTGGACACTTTCCAGCTTGCTGATATCCTTCTTGAATTGAGGTTCCCAGAACTGAACACAGTATTCCAAATGAGGCCTAACCAATGCAGGATAGAGTGGTACCATTACCACCCTCAATCTAGACACCATACTCCTATTGGTGCAACCAAGAATTGTATTGGCTTTCTTGGCTGCCTCATCACACTACTGACTCATGTTCAGATTGTGATCTACCAAGACTCCTAGATCCCTTTCACATGTACTGCTATCCAGCCACGCGTCCCCCATCCCATATTTGTGCATTCCATTTTTTCATCTATTAGTTTGGTGTGACTTATTTCTGAGAAATCCATGTTGACTTTTAGTGTTTTTACAGCATTGCTTTCTAAGTAATTGCAAACTGACTGTTTAATGATCTGCTCTAGGATCTTTCCTGGTATTGATGTCAGACTGACTGGGTGATAATTCTTTGGATCCTCTTTTTTCCTCTTCTTGAAGATGGGGATGCCCTCGTCCAATCTGCTGGGACTTCTCCTGTTCTCCAAGAGTTCTCAAAGATTATTGCAAGTGGTTCAGAAATGACTTCTGCCAGTTCTTTTAACATCCTTGGATGTAATTCATCTGGCCCTGGAGACTTGAATTCATCTAGTCCAGAATTCTGTTTTCCCTATGGCCAACCAAAAATACTAATGGGAAACCACACAAGCATGATACAATCATACCCTTTTGCTCCGTCTTTTAAAAAAAATATTTTTATTGATTTCCATTAAAATATCAGAAGAAATAGACAATGAAAAACAGTGTAAGAACAACAAATAGAAAACAATACCAATAGTATCATATAAATAACAAAAAAGGACAATAGAAAAACAAATAATACTGTCACTAGTGAATAGCAATGTTTAGAAAAGACCTTACATATACATTGAGATAGACTTTCACACTCTGCTAGAGCCACAGATTGGATAAGTTGCATTCTTGTCATATACCCTTTTATGTTCTCCTTTTCAGTTTATATCATTCTGCCATTAGAACACATTGATATTAATTATTTATCTAGACAGTGATGCATAATTTGCCCATATTTAATTACATAAATTGCAGTCTTAACAGAACTTTTCTAAAGTAATAGCATACGTATAATAGTACCATTATCCCGGATCATTCTAATTCCATACTATCTTTTCCTTATCTCTCCTATTCTTATTTGCCTGGTTTTTATTTACAATAGTACCTCTTATGCAATTCCTATACACTTAAACCTCACATTACAATAGTTCTTATATTACATTACAATACATTTTACGTCACCCTTTGCAAGTAATTTATAAACGATTGCCATGTTTGAAGAAATTTGTGATTTGGGTTATTATCTAAAAGGTAGGTGAGTTTATCCATTTCTACCACTTGTGATAATTTCTCCAACCATTCCCCTTTAATGGAATTGAGACCTTCTGCCAGTTCCTGGCAAATGCAATCCTGGTGGTTGTAACCATATGCCATATTAACCTTACTTTACTCTCCCCCCCACACCAAATTTGAGTCCAATGTACTCAGCAGAAACAGCTTAGGGACCAATTCAATCTTTTTTTCTATTACTTTTTGCATTACTGCTTGTACCATAAACCAAAATTTTTGTGCTGTGTTACATCCCCACCATTGATGAATAAAGGTGCCTCTTTCTTTTTGGCATTTCCGACACTTATCTTTTGTATTTTTAAACATTTTAGCAATCCTTACTGGGGGGAGGTACCATCTAAACATAACCTTTAAAGCATTTTTCTGTAAGCTATAAGATGTAGTAAATTTGGTAACCCTATTCCATGCTTTTTTCCATTCTTCCAGACTGATATTGTGACCTAGATCTGATGCCCATTTTATCATGTATTCTTTAATTACTTCCTCCTCTAAGTCCAGCCACAACAGTAACTGGTACATTTTTGATAGCAGATATTTGTTTTCCTTTTTTAACTCCAATTCAAATTCCATTGGGCTCATATCAATGCCACCTTCTTTCAAGTCTTTTTTACATCTCTCCTTGATCAGGAGGTATGGGAACCACTGTATCATCATTCCTTCCTGTTGTAACCACTGACAGCTTTTTAGTTGCACCACGCCATTTGATAGGTAAATCGGTTCTTTGTGTATAATCCATTCCATATCACCTCTAAGGCCTTTGATCAAGAGTGCTTCCACAGGAGATAAACAAGATGAGAATTTTTGGGCATAAGTACCTTTTGTATTTCAAACATGTTTTATACAAGGATCTTCAGACCGCATGGTTTGTTAACTACTTTCTGTACCAGAAGTAGGAATGCCATGTGAAGTGAAGTTCATGGCCTTCCAAAGGTAGAAGCCTTGGGTTGTTCAGAGTGAACCATGGTTTCATCCATATTAAGTAGCTTGCTTTATAATAGATTTTTATATTCAGCAGGGCAAACCCCCCTTTCCTTCTCAAATCTGTCATTGGCTTCAGTTTTATCCTTGTTTTTTTACCCAGCCACAAAAAATCTACCAAATCTTTCATACATTCTTTGAACCTTTTTGCAGGAACTGTCTTGCTCTGTCTTGACATCATGCAGAGCTTGTATTATCTCCTGGTTATCAATTAAATAAGCTCTAGTCCCTCTAGGATGTGTTGCTGAGTAAGGTATGATGAATTTCAGTCAAAGAAGATGATAGAGAGCTCTTTCAAGTAACACAATTATTGTACTTTTGATTCCACTTTAGCTACAATACTTGCCTCCTATGGAATGCTGGGGTCTGTTGTTTGATCAGAGGCATAAGAGAACTCTCAGACTGAGGACTGTAAACACACCACCCTAAACTGAAAAACCCAGGATTCCATAGGATGTTGCCATGGCAGTTAAACTCAAATCATAGTGCTATATTTGTTTAGTGGGAAAGGGTTTAGGGCTCTATGTAGTATAGCCCTCTATGTAGTAAAAGACCATTGTTTCACAGAGATTTTCGGATATTATGGACCACACACTGTAATGAAAAAACTCAAGGCCAAAGCAAATGGGATGTGACAGAATCACTAGATGTATCCCAAGAAAGAGGGAGGTAAACAAACCCCGTGCAACTTTTGAGGGTCTCCAAATTTGATTACAGCTTGGGGTGAGGGAGAAGATGTCTAATCCAGGGAAAGGAAATAATTTAAGAGCAAGAAAGTCATCTGCTTGGAGATCCTGCTGTTTGAAAGACCTGCCCACTCCAAAGGCTGGTCCAAAGATACACCATCATAAAGAGGAAGAACAGCAGGGGCCTTGAAGGCAATATTCAACAGGCAGCACCTAGACAGAAAGACTTGGAATGCAAGGCTCCCTCGTCATAGACCATTCAGTCCCTGACTCCCAGGGATGGGGAACCAGGTAGTGATTTTGAAAAAATGGATTGAGAGGAAGCATTAAGTACCCCTTTGAAGTTGTGCCTCTTGTCTTCATTGTAAGTGGGCCAGTGAATGTAGTCCTTATTTGAGAGCCATCCAAGGTTCTGACCTTCTTCCCAAGATAAGTTCAGCACCTTGAACAGCTCCTTCAAAATGTGGACCCAATCCAAAGCAGATTCACTGTCTTGCTGACTCTAGCCACAACTACCCTACTAGCAATTGTGACTGCTTAGATGAAATCCAATGTTTCCCCAACACACAGACAAACAAACAAGCAAACTTCAATTCTATTAAAGATTCACAAATAGCTGGGCCTTTGGTGTTTTATTTTGTACCAGTGACTTTGTTTTATTGGTCTCTATTTGCATTGCCATTCTTAATGCACTGGGATTGTTCCTTTTCACACCATGGAATTTATTGACCCTTTTCTATCAACAGGAATGAACTTTCTTGCTATTTTCTCATTTGCAGGAACTTCTTTTCCCCTTTTTCTTGTTATGTTTCCCCTCTTGAGCATCCTTACCAAAGCTCATACACTTTCAAACGTACCCTCCCAGCAATAAAGCTTTGTCAGGGTTTTTGCTTTGCTCAAGTTTTGATTGTCTTTATCCTCCGGGGTCCATTTCCACCAGAGTAAAAAGGCACTCAGTCCAAGCCTACACAGCGTCTTTAATTTGCTGGCAAGGACTATCTCTTGTTGTTTATTACCACCAACAGCCGGTCTTTAATTACAGGAAGGAAATATGCAACTTGGACTCAGAACCTTAAAAACAAGCCATTCTGAAGGTAGAGTAGCCACTTCCATATTGCTAGAAAAAGGGAGCAGAGTCATCTGGGGGAAAAGTATGAAAAGGTAGATAACTTGGCATAAACTTTACATGTGCAGATGTATAGCAGCAAATTTAGAAATCACTGCCATAACTGAAAGACAATACAGTGAGTGTGGGCTCATTTTCATGAGGGCTAGGGGTAAAAACTCCTAAGAATGTGGGGAAAACAAGAATAAAAATTTAAAAAATCATGAACACATTACTAGAAATCTTTACATCCTCCAGCATGATTCTATGGTCAACTTCTGGTGCAAGAGGGCCATAGGGTCGTCCTGTAGGACCTAGCAATGTCTAAATAAGTATTATCTCTAGGAACCTCTACGTCCTTGGAAGTGGACCATGGTATAACACTTGAGGACCTAGAGATTTCCCAAGAGAACATATTTTTTATGTGGTTGGGTCAAATAGATTTTTTTAAAAAAATTAAAAATTAATTAAATAATATAACCTGAGAATGATCAAATCTGAGTGCTGAACCCACCCATGAAAGTGGAGGGCCCACTGTATGTCTCACCATAATGGAGAAGACTGCTAGTGCAGATTAAGTGATCTGAGTGTGGGACTCAGGCTTGGAGATCCAGGAACTTGTTCCTCATTTACCCATTAAACTCAGTGGGGTGATCTGGGCCAGCTACACGTTGGGTTAAATTTTATTACTTTGTCCCAATTATACTAACTCCATTGAATCAATGCGATTTACCTATGTATTGACTCACCATTCAACATGGGACCAACCAAAAGGATACCAGCTACTTTCTCCTTCAGCCTGACCTATCTTACAAGGTTATTTGTGATGATAAAGCAAGGAAGAAGAAATAGTACCTGGAATTCGTTGGAGGAAGTGGTATATTAATATGAACACATTTTAAAAATAGGTGGCTTGTGTGCCTTCTCTTGGTGAGCCACCTCACAGCCCCTGATGGCAGTTCTTCTTTCTTCTGGTTCTTTACATTTGAACCAGGCTTGGAGCTGATCTTTGAAAGAGAGAACACCTTCAGCTAGTCAATACTTCTCTCCCAGGCCTTCAACTAGAGAAATCTCTAAAGTAGGACATTGTTGTGTGCCTTCAGTCATTTTTCACCTTGTCGTTACTGTCCACTGGACCCATCATGGGTTTTTCATGGCAAGATTTGTTCAGAGGAGGTTTGCCATTGTCTTCTTCTGACTCTGAGAGAGTGTGACTTGTCCCCAAAGTCACCCCAGTGGATTTTCATGGTCAAGCAGAGATCTGAACCCTGGCCTTCCGAAGTCAAACTACTAAACTACACTGGCTGTCAGTGTAGGACATTTGACCAGCCTAGGTAAAAGAATCAATTGATCAGGGACCACAGGTGATAAGTCATGGAAAGAAAAGGTCTTTTGGCTTCTTTTGAACCCTTCTTTGAAAGAGGTGTCCACAAAGAATTCAAGTGTCAGTGAATTCCCTTTTTCAATCAAACTATTCCAATGAAGAAGTAAGAAAAGGTAAACATGGCAATTATGAAAATAAACAACCATTTTAGGGAGTTCTTTCAGCACAGTTTGGTTTGGGTAGCATTCCCAAACTAGTTTTATAAATGCAAAGTTCCTTAAGATGTAGCTTCAAGCCTCCCAACTTCCAGGCAACCCCAAATGGGGACATTGTTAAAATCCAGAGAATGGGGAAAAGATGGATGTGGGGATTTCAGCATCTATTTGACCCTTTTCTCTCTTTAAACAAGACTTCCCCCAAAGATCATGAGATCAGATCATCATGCCATAGACCAATTATATTGGAAAAATAATGAATAATGTTGTGTTTTCAACTGCAGTTACACTTGTGCCACATAACACAGTCTATTCATGCTCCTGCTGCCTGCCCTTTGGAAATTACTACTATTACTAGGGTTGCCAGATTGTTACCATGCTATACACCCCCACTCCATGATATGCTTGGCAATGAGCATTACTTAATTGGAACCAAATATAAATCATACACTGTTAAGGCTGAAAAGCCATGCTGGCAAAGAGGACTGGCTGCACACATGAAAAAGTAGGTAAGATGGGACCTCAGGACATGGCCAGGTTGTATCAGTTGGGAAGCTCTGGTGTGGATGAATTTGCGATAATCCCCTCAACAACTCGAACTTCGAACACAAGAGCACACAAAATTGTCTCAAGAGGGCAACTGGTGTTCATCAATCTGGTCCCTCTTCCCAATGAAATTTTCCTTTGTTTCCTTATCTGCCCAGATATTAAGAAGTTGCCATCATTCTCACTAATGTTTTGTCACCTAACGATAAGACCATTAGCCTGTTCCAGACCCCATTGTTTGCTCTGCCAGAGAGTCATTAACACCTTCCCCTTCAGATAAAAAAAAAAAGAGTATTTAAACCCTGACTCTGAGACAGACAACTCATAATATGCAGGACATATGCCGTCACTCTGCTGTCAGATTCCTGTTCTTGTGCTACCCTTGCAACCTTAGTCTAAGCCACATTGCTTTATCTCTTCTCATCAGGATAGGTAAAGAACATCGACTTCATCCCAATTTCTCTTCTTTTCCTTTGCTTAGCCTTGTATGGTTGTGAGACTGTTTGAATCTTGCATGTGTTCATGATTTCCCCTGAATAAAACAATCTTTGAACCTCCAACTGGTGTCACTGCATCAGTACCAGTATACAAAGGTGGCAAGATCCTGTAAGGTTACCCCCCCTCTCACAGTCCTCCTTTTTGAACTATAAATTCCCCATTGTTTCATGGAGGAATGGTCACCAGAGGTGGACCTCTGAGTCACCCACCTTTGGGGATAATAAGATTAGGACACTCCCAGTCGCTGAGATATCAGAGCTAAAACCCAAGATCTAGGGATTGATCCCTTGTGATGTGACAGCAGACAGTCCCTGGTGATGTTACAAGGGACAGTTACTGGTGATGTCAGGGGGCATCACCACAGTTGCACAGAGTATTGCCATTCAGGTCAGAAACACCAAGTCTCATAAGTAAGGAAAGCACACACATACATTTCAAGGCAATGCTCTTGCCTTTAGAGTCTTCCCCTTTGCCCTAGACACCTGGGGCCCTCTAGTGGGGAGGGAAGCAAGAGAGGTAGGGTCCAAACAGCTGCCATCTTAGTGTGTAGGACAAGAAGAGTCAGGCACAGAAGAAATTAAACAGACACACCCATTACTTTTTAGGAGGGCGTCTAGACCAGTTTCTTGCCCTTCCCAGACAGTTTGTCTAATACTTTCCACAAAACAGAAGGTCGTCATGCTAAGCTGGCCGTAACACAGCAAGCATGACTGATCCATATGCTCAGACTCATCACAGGGAATGGAATCTTGGCCCTTTCTGCTTTTGCCGGGGAGAGAGTGTTCATTTGCTTTTTTTAAAAAGGTTTCCTATTTCCCCCCAGAATTGCCCAATGTATTCTTTTACTGCTCTCATTCACTGGGGCTCATACTGCAAAAGGCCGAAAGGTTGGTGCACAATTTATGGGCAAGGTGTTGCTTCTTGAAAAGGCCTCTCATTTTCCCAGCTTAAGAGAGACTACCTCTGAGAGAAGTTCTTGCATTTGGGTGTGCGTGTGCCTTTTCTCTCCCCGCCCCTCTCTTTCTGCACACTGCTGGCGATGCAATACTCAGTCCCCAGATAGCCAGGAGGTTCAGAAAGCATCAGCATGCAAGAGTGTTACCTGCTGCCTTGATGTGCTTTGGAATACAAATCGGAGTGGGCCCTCAGCTTTTGCTAGGCACATTAATAGCCATTCCCCTCGCCCCCTCCACTGCCCGCTCTTTGCGGCTAGCTAGCAATGCTGACAGAAGAAGGGATGGGAAGGCAGATTGGAGGAGGAGGTTTGTGAATATTCAATGCCTGCCTGAGTTTCTGCAGGAAATGTTTTGAGAAGAGGTGATCACCCTGTGAACTGGCACAGGTATGAGGGGGCGGGGGGAAGAAAGAAAGAAAGAAAAGAAATATATGTTGAGCCAGCAACTTCTATTTTGGCCGTGCAAAAGAAAAGAAGAAGAAAATCCCTGTTGAAACACTGATGAAGGTCAAGGTGGATTTCTTCCTTCATCTATAATCAGGCAAGGAGCGCGTTCCTTGCTGCAGCTGAGAATGGGACACAGGTGTCATCACACAGCATCTCTCGCTCAGGAAAAGCTGACAGAGGAAAGGTCACTGCACTTGGGGAGGGAGGAACCAGGGGTGTAGCTCAGGGGTAGCACTGGTTTTTTGATTGCAGAAAGTCCTGGGTTCAGTCCTTGTCATTGCCAGTAATAAAAGGGATGGTAGCAGAAATGATGGAAAACATCTCTGAGATCCTGGATAGTGGCTGCTACTGCTAACAACAACACATTTAGACCTCCATATTTGCTTGGGTTAGGGGCGCCAGACCCCCACAAAAGTGGAAAAATCACAAATATCAAAATGTGTGTGTGTTTCTGTGGGAAGGCAGCTGAGGTGTGGTGGGGAGAACAGGCACCTAAGATCCAACCAGGTCAGGGAAAGGGAGTGAGTTAGCATGGTGGCCCTATATTTCTTCTCTCTTGCCTATCTCCTTCCTTGGATGTGAGGGAGGCACTGGGAGAGGGTTTGTGGTGTTGAGAAACCGGGGTACTATCCATCCTTAGCTGACCAGGCAGCAGCTGTTGCTGTTGTTGGAAGAGGACGACAGGAGGTGGGCTTTTAAAGGTCTGCACAGTACGATAAGAGCTGCAAAGATGGAAAGTTCTTTAAAAAGAGATGTGCCTACAAACTTAATTCCCAGTTTTCTATGTCTGTTATGTCTGGATTTTTCCAATTTTTAGCATAGCATAGCCTTGCCGTGGCAGTCATATAGAATAAAATTTCATCATATTCTTTTTCCAGTTCATTTTCTGGCATTCCCAACAGATATATTTGTGGTAGCATACTAAATATTAGTCAGGAAGCCAGTGAAGAAGAAGATTGAATGGGATTGAAAGAAGAAGCAAGAAAGTGGGTAGGCGGATCCTAAGAAGGTTAAGACAATAGTATATATACTATATGTATATTAAGGGTATAGTATAATATATTATACGACTATTATTCTGTCTTTTGTTCATATCTAAAGCTTTATGAGAGATCTTCCTATCATTGTGAAAAGCAATTGAAATAGACATGTATGTATGTTCCTTGTTTTTTTGTTTTATGTTTTAATAAAAATAAAATAAAAAAAGAGACGTGCCTGAGGTTGGGAAGGGGGGCGGTACAGGAATTGGAAAATTTACAATCAAATCTGTAAAAGTCAAACCCACAAATATGGAGGGCCAACTGTGCTGAACAAGATGATAAGGGAGAGAGATGGGCAAAATTATGGGAAATAAACTGCATTTTTCCTAAAGTATATCACTTAGTAATATATACTGGGATAAAGAAGCAGTGGCCAGTCAGGATTTCTGCAAATTCAGTGACTGAGATCCTGTTGGTCTCAGATAGACTAATTCCATGAACTCAATTGTTGAGGGGTGATCAACAGGGTAGGTAAATTTCATTTGACTCAGTTGGTCTACTCCAGTCGAGACCAAGAACAGGATTAGGGGGCAATTCTTGTCTGTCAGATGGAGATCTGCTCTTTGCCTTATGCAAACCACACAGATAACTGAATGGACACAGAGTAGAAGCACAGAGATAAAAGGCAACCTTTGTGTCAGCAAAGGTGGAGATAAAATTTTGAGACGGTGCACTAGGAAATAATTTTTAAAAAGATACCCATTTCAGAATTGTAGCTGGCTTTTTGCTTTGAGAAATGGACACTGGCTATTGCTTCCATGTCCCAGTTAGCATTACCACGTGTAACTTAGCAGATGCATTCCTATCAAAGGTTCATTCAGCTTGCAGTTACCTTGGGCATGAGTTCAACTGCAGACCTGGTCAAAATACCTGGCTTCATAATTGGATTTTTTCTTTCTTTCCTCATTCTTTACTTTTTCTTACTTCTTAATTAAAATCATAGAGCATGGTGAAGCATTCTGGATAACACAAAAGTTTGCACACTTTTGTGGTATTTTTTTGGGGGGGGGCACATGAAGAGGCATGGCTCCAGCACAGAGGCTTAGATGGCTTAATGCTGGGCACAAAGGTGAGCCTTTCTTTCAGCCTTCTCCAAATTGGGGCCACCTAGATGTTTTGAACTGTACCAGCCACTGGTATAAGCCAATGGTCAGGGAGGATGAGATTTGTCATCCAAACCCTCTGGAAAGCATCCAGTTAAAAAAAAAAACTTTCTTTGAACATTTTAGGTAGAGAAGATGAGATTTAGTCACTGTTTGATGCAAGAAAGGAGTCAGATCAGTTGCATGAGAACAGCTCAACATTTTTCTTTTTTAAAAAATCGGCTTTGGAAAGAACATTTTAAAAGTGTCCTTGCTCTCTCTGTGTCTCATCACTCCAGTCATACATGATTTCCAAACATCTGCAAGGTGCTTTAGGTCAGGGGTCCCCTTTGTCAAGGAAAATGTTTTGCTGAGTGAAGAGGAAGAGTTCAGTTTTTAAAAGCTTCCCTCAAAAAGGAGTCAGTCTCGGCCATTGTTGCTGATACGTGTCTGAGCCATTTTTGTGATCGAGAATGACAGGGCACATTCAGAATAAAGACATTCAGATATTCAGAATAAAGATACTAGGCACGTTTTCTTAACACTGCTCCGTTCTGCCCAAAACTTCAAGCTTACAGTCTTCCAAGGTCATGTAACAGAGGTCCCAGCTCATCAGAATGATGCTTTGAGGTTTGATTGCTTCCTGGGTCAGGGCTAACAGGCCACACTGTTCCAAAAGCTTTGGGGCGGGTCATCATATTTAGAGGCTGCTTCCAAAGCCATTTCAACTTCAGCAGGTCCACAGATTATCACATTGGTGATACTGAAGCAGAGGAGGCCAGGGGTCACTCACAAAGAAAATAAAAGGAATACAGGTATGCTTCAGTTAACAATTCATCTGACAAAGAATCTCCTTTTTTACAGTGTCTTTTTACACTTATCAAACTCCCTTTTCTTCTCATCCTCTGTCTAGCTCAGCATTTTTGGCAACACTGGCGTTAGGAGGAGGATGACAGACAGAGCTGAAAAAACATAGACTTTTGGTATTGGGTTGCTGGTGGGTACCCTTGCCTACAGCAGACAAGACAAACAGTAGCTGCCTCTAGAATCCCTCACTTTGCATGTGTGAACAGCAAAACAAAGAGAGAAGGGGAACGCATGCCTCACCAGCTCCACCCAGCTTGTTTTTTTAAAAAAAGAGAGAGAGAGATTGAGAGAGAGAGAGAGAGAGAGAGATCTGGCCACCAAAATGGAATTTATAAGAAAAAGAGGAGGCTTGTGAAATAAAAAAGATGTCCTTGGATTCATTTTTGAAGACACTTTCAGGTCAGCCCTGAAAGGTCCAAAATACTTTTGTTTACTTATGCAAAACTTACCCAACCTGATTGTATCATTTCCTGTGTGCCTATTGTTAGTTCTGAATAAAAAGTTTGATGAAACATATTGAGCTACTCTGCATTTTTTTGCGATGTAGGAACCTGTCCCTATTTATTCCATGTTATTTCCGCCTCTGATTCCAAATGTTTGTTAAATAAATAATGCCAGGGAGCACAAGTATTTTATTGAAGGAGATAGACCTGTAGACTAAAAGTTCGTCTCCTGTGTTTTTAAAGCAGCTGGTCGGTGCAATCACAAAGACCACTTAAGGTGCTTTGCTAATTAACTACCCTGGGTGCCTGTAGAGAGCTTTAGTCATCCACAGGGATGACCAAGGTGAGGAATGTCATCACCTAACAAGCCAATGAAGCTGAAGTTATTTCCCATTAACAGTGCTACTTCTATATATGATTGTTGGTTCTGGACAGCCCTTTCCTTTCTTTTCTAACCACATCAATTGCTTTGACAAGCCTTCACCTTGCAGACTCATTTGTTCAGCCATTTTTACTAAGCAGGGTGACTCGCCTGGGGGTGAAGCACCTGGGTTGAGAAGAGGCTACAGAGATCTTTGGTGCATCCATGTGTCCCTGACTTATCACAGGGAGGGTATACTCCAGTCAGTGTTCCCAGATGACTATAGAAACTACACTGACAGAGAGATTCTGAGATGCTTCTAAACTTGGCAAGCTGTGCTCCAAATGTTGCTGTATACAAACTCCCAACACAGTGCAAAATGTTTGGCAATGATGGGTGCTTCAGTCTAAAAATCCAGAAGGTTATGTGGCCTCCCTCTCATTCTTGCTCTACAATTCCTACCTCTTCAAAGAATTTTTAGTAAAAAATGAGCTTCTGAGCCAGGGCCGGTTTCTTTATGGCTTTGCCCCCAACCAAACCTCCTCTGCTTCAATTCTCCCCTCTTCTTTCCAGGTTTGCAGAATATCCAGGTCAATTAAAAATTCTGGAAAATCCAAACAGTGGCTGTTTCATTTATGACATTTCAGTTGTTCGTAATAAAAGGCACTATTGCCTGACTTTGTGGATTTTGGAGCTTTTCCAAATAAAAGTGGCAGTTTCACTCTGCTGTAGCTATGCATGCTAATGTAACCGACCTAATGAAGCTGGGAATGGGGATGTGAGGAAAGACATGCTTTCAATCAATTCATAAATACTTTAGGGGATGAGGGGTCAAGCAGCAACATTGTAGGAGGTAATGAGGCAGGGCTTCTCACCTCCCTTCCACTGTGCCCAGAACTATGAAGATTCTAGAAATTTGCAGACTGAAGACTGCCTGTACCAAACTTGAATGTCTAGAAAAGTTCCTCCCCACCCCAACCCCCAATTTCCTATAGGCCAGTGAAATGAAGGCTTCATTGTCCCCCCTTGTCTTTCTAATCTCCTGTCCTCTAAGAACTAACCTGTGTCTGCTTTCATCAAAGCTTGGTTGGCCACTGGACAGGCAATGCTGTGGATCTGCACACCAAGGCTGTGGGTTTTGCCTTGGTAAGCCATTTGCCATTGTGGTTGGTGTCAGGGTTGTTGTAAATCTGCTCTAGGTTTTATTCTAGGGTTTAAAGAAGCTATCCAGGGGGCTGGATTTGTTTTGCATTTCAGCACCTTGGATAGTTCCTGATTAGATTCACCGCAGCTCTGACTTGAAGGTACCAGCCACTAATTTGCGAAGAGGGCAATATGAGTAACAGGAGGAAGAGAGCTATTAGGGATGCCTCTGAGATGCACAGATATACAGATGATATTGGGACTCACAGGGTATCTTAAGGGCAGGACTTTCTGATCATCAGGGACAATGTTCTACCCCGGCTTCGCTTTTCCCCTGAAATAAGCTGTAAATCTCATAAAAACTGGGGCACAGAGAAGAGAATGGATGTTCCCAGCAGCTATATACCACTGTGAGCTATCCTTGTTCAAATGTAACTATTATGAGGTCAATTTGTCTGGAATAAACTATTAAGATTCATCGCCTTTAAAAAAAAAAGGCTTATTCCTGGTAGACATGAACACTTCTAGAAATGGGTTGTTGATAAGGATCAACAGAATGGCTTATATTTTGGGGCTCTCTATCAGGGCATAGACATGGAGACTGTTCCACTGAGGACCTTTCCTCCAAAATGCCAAAAATGGGGAAAGGGAGACAAAAATGATCAGAAGCTCACTTCTGGTTTTGAAAAACATATTTGCGGGGGGGGGCACTGACCTATTTTTATGCATGATTTGCTACTCTCCAAGGCTTCCAGGAAAACCAGTTAACCCTAATTTTTCCAGGAACAGGGAAGTCTGAGAAATTTGAATGGGTCACGGGGCATAAAATGAGAGATTATGACTCCAAGGCCCCTTCCTGTCCAAAAGCAACAGAAGCCTTTGTGTGCTGTTGAGATTTAAGCTAATTCAAAAGACTAGTCCCAGCTGGCACCCCCCCCCCACACACACACACAGCTGCTGGCTGTGATTGCTAAGGGTAGTCCATCCAACAATGTTCTGTAGGAAGTTGCCAGATTGGGGAGGATTTTGATAGCAAATTGGTTCATTTCTTCTTTCTGGAAGGCCTGCTGGCCTCCCCCTCCCTAGTTCTTCAACTGGCTGCTGGGGTGTTTGATTGGCAGGCAATGTTGTTAGCCCTTCGCTCCTGCCTTTGTTTGATGGTGTCATGAATAAAACACAGAGAGAATAATTGTGGCCAGAAATGTGCAACACCAAGGTACAAGAAGACTGTGAGGCAAAACTTTTCCACTCAGTGACTTGTCACAGATGCAGCTTGTCAAGGAAACATGCCTAGTTGACAAGAAGTCTATGCAGGGCTACATGGATGAGTTTTGGGGGCACTGGAGGGAATGCAAATTAGATGGAGTTTAGAGAGACAAAGAAGACATCCTACAATCCAGCCTCCTCAGGTCTGTGCCCCTTGCTGTGTCTGAAACTCAGGGATGAGGACTGTGCAACCCTTACGAGATTTGTCAGATGTGCAGCAATCCTCATCATTAGCCAACAGAGCTAACAGGATCTGGACTATAGCCCTGCAATATTTGAAGGAACATATCTTCCCCACTTTGGTGTGAAGGGCAGATGCCTATTAAGGGTGTTAATTTAAAATTTCAAAAACAATGTTCTTTGGGGAGACAGTGTGATCAGGGTTTGGCAGATTTAACTGACCAATGGAGTGAAGTAAGATTGACTACTGACCCCGAAGGCTTTGTGCCTTCTTGTGTAATACAGAGCCTGGCTTGCTTGCTCAAAAAATGTGGAGCAATTTGTTCTCTATTCCCCTGGTGTCATTTATTTCAACTGCCTTCTGTTTGTTAGGAGATGTGGTGTATCTGTTGGGTTTGGACTTATTGATCTGACTTCACACTCTCTTCTGGCTATGAAACTTACAGCAAGGCTTGGGGAAAATCTTCCAGAGTCTGACCAGCATTTCCCAACATCAATTCCAATGGTTTGGGCATCAATTTCCACTAGCATAGCCAACAATCAGGACTACAGGGAAGTGAAACCCAAAATATGCTGAAGAAACCAGGTTGGAGAAGGTGGGCCCATCCTATCATGGCATGGGGATAATGTCCAAGTGTGCAACCTTGAGGTCCCTGGAGGAAGGCTGGACTAAGCTGCAAAACAATTTTTCCAACTCTGTTCCAGAGATGTAATGGACTGCCTTTTTTCTAATATAACATTTTCAGCTATGGCTATAGTTTGGGTGGGTTGCTTTTCACTACAGCTCCCACAATCCCCAAGATAGTATGTGACTATCCTTGCAAGTGGTGTTGGCTGATGGATTGTGTGTGCTATAGTAAAACTTTCCAAGCAGTGGCCAAGGACAGACATTTTTGAAAGACTCCCATAGACTAGAGAACTATTGAACTTTTTTCAAAAGGAGTTGGGGTTTTCAGACTGCCAGAAAGTCCTCCTGCTATAGAGCCCAATGTCCAACAGTGATGTGTCTTAGCGAGGCCATTGGTTATGATCACAGGCACCTTCCTCATTTCTCTCACTCTTCAAACTATTACATTGTGTAAGGTCAAGCCATGGCATTAAAAAGGAAAATGAGTTCTAGTGAATCCTGATTGTAATTAAGCCCAAAGAATGGTCAAGAATGAATAAATGAGCAAGCTCATGAATGTGTGGGGATAGATAAGAAACATTCAAATTTAGGACTCCTAAATTTTCTGTGACATAGGTAACTGCTAAAATTAATGTCCACCCCTAGACAACAACTTGTCAGTTTTGTAATGTTCACATTTTGCGGTTAATGGAGCAGACATAGCATATTGGTGTATTTTAGCCTCTCTCTCTCCAGGTTTGATCAGAGATGTGGTTTCCCCACATGCTGTTGTCCTGTCCACTGCATGATACCAGCCAATCAGAGATAATGGAGTGAACATGATGATGTCATACTGCCATCTAGGTTGACATCACAAAAGCAAATAAAACTCTCTTCTGATCACTGCTTTAACATTCTGCTACTGGCACTTTCACAACTTAGCACTCACACTAATTTTTCTGCCCTATCCCTCCTCTACTAGTGCAAGGTGGTATGCATTTGAATGTAAAAGTGGGTGTGGAAGTTGTAAATGTGATTTTTACTTATACACAATGATCCAAAAACCAGTGAAAGGGGGGCACTGTGTGTATGTTTGTGTATGCAAAAATGTTCATTTAATATATTTATGCCATTTTGGCACTAATACCTATTTTCCAGGAGGATAATTTTGACACCTATTTAATATATGATGCAAAAAACATACAGTGCCGGTGAGTTGAATAGCCTTTCTCTGACCCTGAGAAGATACAGGCATAACTTAGATAACAGCCCCACCTACAGAGAGGAAAAAGTGTCTATCTAGCAATCAGATAGTATCCTTATCACCAAGCAAAAGTACATGGAGGGAACTTTTACAGTAGAACTGTGCAAACAACTTGGCTGAATCTCAAATGGAACTGGGACAATTCAGACTGATTTTGATCAGGTATGAATTGGATCACATCAGTTCACATCATGTCTGAATCAAATTGGGCCAAAGCAATCTGGACCCAGTTGGTCAGCTGGAAAGAAAAAGACAGCCAGCTAATGTTTCTCCAAAATTTTGCAAAACACCTCTGTAAAAGTTAAAACCAAGATAGGGAGAAGAAGACAAGAGAAACATGGGTTTTTCTTATTGACAGTTCTAACTTCCATGATAAAGTAAACATCTCTCCAATCTGCCTAGTGGAGTAGCGAGTGGTGCTGAAGAGTATTTTTTTGCTTGTTCACCATTAGCAGGAAGAATACATTGAAAGAGCTTTGCTGAAGCTTGGTGATGTTGTGTTAAATGTAGCTTCTATTTCTTCTTCTTTCCTCCTCCCAGTACTTACCTTTCCTCGTCTGGTCCCATCCTCCCTTTTAATTTGTGCTTTGTTTTGTATGAGCGAGCCCACATATTGATCTGAGGATTATTTTAGCAATAGTTGATTAGACAGTACCAATTCTTTGCTGCTCTTAAGACAAGGTTTAAAGTAAGGATGCGCCAGCCGAATCCTTGAATTCTCGAATCCTGGCCAAAGATTCGAGATTCACGAATCCTAATCCCTGTGCCAAAATAGGCAAACCGAATCTTTCAAATCCACCAACCAAATAGTTTGTTGGAGACCAGGATGCCTGAAAACCTGGGAGACCAGACACACAAGGAGAGATGGCAAGTAGGTGAGTTTTCCCCTTGGGATAATAATGACCTTTGTTAACAATTTCAGAAATTACATCTGGAGTTGTATTCTAAGATATTTAAACTGAACATTTAATATTTAATATTTGACTGGAAGGTACAGGCTTGAGATTTCAAGGACAGATGAAACATTCCTTTGCACGGCTCCCTTGCAAAGTCTTTCAGACACAATTCTGAGGTTTGTAGTTTTAACAAGGTGTCACAGCCTTCTTTGCCAAAGTGTGCTGGTGCATCATCAAACTACAAATCTCAGGATGCCAGAAGGAGCTATGCAAAGAAAATCCAGTTTTGACCTGGATTAGCTCTGGACTGTAGTATGTGGCCCTGTTTACACAGGCAGGAAAATGTGGGATTAATCCACATTTTCCTGCCTGTGTAGAAAGGGCCTTCATGTCATTTTCAATCTGGGAAGATCCTGAGGTGAAACTATGATAATTGTTCTGGCCAGATTTCTTCAGAGGTAGGTTTGTCTTTACCTAGGTTTTTGCTGAGGCTGAGAGGGTGTGTCTTGCACAAGATTATCCTTCTTTCCCTTGCTTTTTAAACACTTTTTTTAAAAAAAAAAAAGGATTTGAAAGATTCGAGATTTGTGAGATTCGTGGATTCTCAGAACCTTCCAGGGATTCAGATCTGGATTTGGAAAATTCTGGATTTGTCCCATCCCTAATTTAAAGTCTGCTTCAATTCTGTCCCATGTTGCTGTTATGTTCCTTCAAATCAGCTTATGATGACTCTCTTATTGAGTTTACTTGGGAAGACTTGTTCAGTGGAAGTTTCCCATAGCCTCCCTCTTCAGCTGAGAGAATGTGACCTTCCCAAGGTCACTCAGTGGGTTTCTGTAGCTGACTGGGGATTTGAACCCTTGTCTGCAGGTCTTCTAGTCCAGCACTGAAACTTTTATAGATTCTGGCTTTAGGTTTTAAAGATACTTGGTTAAAAAAAAAGAGAAAACCCTGGAACTTGTTTGGATATTCCCCTACTAGTGTCTATTATGTCTTTAAGCCTTATGAATTTATGTGGGAAGAAACTCATATAAAAGTTATGGCTGTTTGCATTTCCCAATGCAAATCAATGTCTGGCATGAAAATTCAGATTCCCAAATGTCGATTCAGATTCAAGTCTGAACTGGTCCAAACTGAATAAGGACTGAATCCAAATTACCAAATTTGGCCCCAAAACTGAATCTGGGGGCACTTCCACAGTCCTGCTTTATAACATAGGATTTTCCATATGTGTATGTTTATGTGTGGTATGTGCATGTGTGGTGTGTCATTATGTTAAAGACACAGATACCAACTTACTATCAGAGTTTCAGCCGAACTGTTGGAGCTAAGAAGATACAGCAGTGCTGATCTTTCCAGCACAGCCAAGTGACACAGACCACGGAGCAGCCACACGCTCTGAGATTTAATACAGATTGTTAAAAGAGATAAAATAACCCCCACACACTCAACACACAACCATACACACACACATACCTGGTTGGCACCACAGCCTGAGATACAAGGAGAAAGCATAAAAATATAGGCATTTATAGCACCAGAAGGTAAAGGAAAGTCAGTGCTAAGGGATGAATGTGAGACAGCACCAAAGGCGAGGCATTGGGTTCAGGCCTCTGTCCCGTATACACTCTTAAGGGTTTTGGGCAACAGGAAGCCCGTGAGACATACAGATTTTTGGATAACTGGGAACTAACCTGCACCATATCAACTTCCCTCCACAGAGGGACAGGAGTGTCCAGCGCACTAGCCAGATATTACTACAGGCACCTCCTGATGGCAACAGGGCCTGGGGACCAAAACTCAGAATCCTTTACTCTCTGCCCATCATGGACGGAATGGTAGAGAAAGGTGGTCAAGGGCTGGAGAGCACTGCTTCCATTCCTTTTCAAAGCATAAAGAAGACTTCAGGTTCACAGCTGGGATTTTGAGGGACGACAAAAAGAGACAGGGTGGGCTCAGTCTCCTCCCAGCTCCCCTGGCTTTCTGTCATTCACTTGGGGTACCATATGTAACTCAAGTAGGAACAGATAACAGTGAATAGCAAGTCACATGAGGATGCAGATTCCAAACAGAGCAACTGGATATCATTTTGGTTGGAGATACACCAACCTACATTCCTGTTCCTTTGAAGATCTTAAGAGGATCTGCCCTACCTAGATTATCTGGGAAAAGGTGGATATCATTCTCATGCCAAGATAAGCCTTGCTCAGGTGAACTGAATTTAGTGGATTCTTCCATGTTCAGTCTTCATTCAGAATTCCATTCTTTTGTGGTTTCCCACCGGCTTGGAAGCTACTGCATTCCTCCTCCATTTCCCCATCAAACCCCTGTGTCCATGTCCATTTGTGGGTGGTTGTGCCAACAGAGCAATCCTGAATTCCCAGTTTTCAAATGGTTTCTTGATACCCCCTGTGCCTCTTGAGGGTACAGGGAGGAAGGATAAGAGGATGGAAGAGGTCATTAGCGTGTAGCATAGTTTCCATTACCCTCATCCCTGCAGGTGGCCAGTGCCAGGCAGTCAGTCCAGTGCTTCGCTAAGACGGTGTAATAGCACCATTTGTTGGGGCTGCAGAAAATGAGGGCCCTGGCTCAGTCTGGGCTCTGCGCTGCTCCCCAAGAGTCATGGCCCCGAGAGGACCTTGGCCGCATAAATAGGAAGCTGTCATCTGGTTAAATACAACGGCAGGTCTTTGCAGGGCCAGCTCTTCTCCTGCTCCCTGTTCCCCAAGTGCTGGGAGAGGCGGCTTTGAGCTCCCTCTCTCTCTCTCTGGAGTGGTCCTACAGTCTTGAGGGAGCTGTTCAGCTCTGGAGGGATCAGCCACCAAAGCAGACAGGCCCAAGCTCAAAGCCAAACTTCTGGTTGGTGTCCCCAAAATCTTGAACAGCCACGTCAGCCAAAGGTAACTGCTCCACACGGGGTGTCAGAACTTGTAGGACTGTCCGTTCCTGACCCTTACGCACCTGGAGGATGGGGGGGGGCAGAATGAGAAGACAGCATCAAAAACAACATAAGGTAAAAGTCCTGGGATAGAAGAAATATGGAAAAAGCTCCCTAGTTATCACAGTGACTCCTTTGGGGTTACTCAGTGTAGTTGTTCAGTGACCACAGGTTGGGTTGCTAGCATTCCTGCATCATTAATAGTTATGCAGAAGAGGGCATTCATCCTTCCTTCCTTCCTTTCCTTCCTCCTACTATTCACCTTGCTCCTCACATAAGCATCAGCTGCTTATGTGCCCTCTTCTATATAGCCATTAAAGGTGCAGGAGCCCTTCCCTTATTTTACATGGCATTATCTTGTGGTGGCTTAATTCTCTGAAGGTAGGAAAAGCAATCAGATTCTCTCAAGAGGCCATGGGTGGCTGAGCAACCATAAAATCAATGAGCACAGTAAATGGTGGACCAAGCAGATAATGGTTTCCAGCCCACAGAGGTAAGGGTAACTAGAGCTGTGAAACACTGTCAGTTTTGTTTTCATCACATTTCTCAGAATGCCACCACCAGCATTCTCATCCTGCCTATTTTCTGTATGGGGCTGCCAGACTTCCCCCGCCCCACAACTTGACACACAGAAATTCATGCATATTTCAGCACAAGCTTTTTTATAATGCACACCGTTTATATTCATTCTTCCCAGTTACCAAAATGGGCTTGTGCAACTTTTTTTCAAATCTATGCATTTTAGACATCATTTGAAATAGAAAAGAAAGCAGTGCTTGTGAATACCTGCCAATGATGGGAAAACCAAAAGATGCACAAATGCTTCTGCTAACAGTCTTGTAGACAATGAATTGGATCAATTTGCAAGCAATCTCCTGGCTAATGTAAAATTCTTTTCCATCCCCAGGAGCAACTCATTTGGAGTGGCAGAAAAGAAGGATGGTTAAAGAGGCCTCCCTTGCCATAGCATATACATCTTTTGCTGAAATGCGTAAGATGTGAGATGGGGAAGGGGAGATGTGTGGAAGAGAAAGGTAAGAAGCATTGGTTTCCGCCTGCTCTCCAATCCACAAAATCTGAAGACAACCCCAGAAGGGATCAGAAAGCTGTTATTCCAACTCTTTATAGTGTTGAGATTCTGTACCTCCCCCCACTGTCTCACAAATAAGCTGCCCCAACAACAAAGTAGAGCATAGAAGAGTTAATGCTTGGAGTACAGATTTTTTCCCAGCTATCCCAACCAGATGAGACAACTGACAAGCTGCAAGGTAGAGATTAAATAACATTCCAGAAGGCATCAGTTGAGATGTACCTATCCTGTTCTCCTCACACCATGACCATCAGAGGAGGAGATTCCAGGGGAAAATCAGATTCTAGCAAGAAAGGAAATCATATCTGTTGTTTTTGTTATGTCTGTGCTAGTGAAGTTTGTAGTAGTGTGGGGAAAAGGGCTGACTGTATAGGGCATGGCAGGCTGATGAGGGTAAAGTAACTGTGAGGTTTGAACCCAGAATTGATAATTTCATAGGTGGCATCTAAGTAGTACAGGGTAGCAAACTGGGGTGCAGTGGTGGCAAATTTTGATCCGATGGTCCCTGGAGGGGCTACACTAGCATATTTTTGTTCAAAATAATGGTAGTGAGTGTAAGTCTACTTCCAGTTTGCAGATCTGGAGGTTTCCGCTAGTTTCTAATAGTTTAAGCAAACTTTGGGGTGGGGTATTTTGAGTCATAATGACACTCTGTGTGCTGTTCCAGGATATTTTATGGTTGATTTTCTGCTCAACTTTTTTTGGGGGGAGGGGAGTCTGGGTTGCAGATTTCCCACCTGCAATATATGTCCTGGTCACTATGGCTGGCAAATGGCATTGCCTACTAAGAAACTGATTATGCCAACTGAGGCTAGGAAGTTGGAGCCTGACAACATCTGGAGGGCCACATGTTACCCATCCAATTTTAAAAGTCTGGAAACGGACCAAATGACATACAAATCCCTAGCAGCCTCTTCTCATGCAGGGAAGCTTTGAAGGGTAAGAAACAAAGATCGACAGCATTTAAACTGGCATGCCTTCAAAGGACCCAAGTTAAGAAATATCTGAAGAAGGCGAATGCAGAGGGAAGAATTCAGAAGTTTCCTTGCCTTCCCAAGGAAAGCTCCATTCCAGAGCTTCACTTGTTACTCCCTCCAATAACAAAGTCCAGTTGCAAGTGCACCAGAACTGTGCTACTGAGAAACAAGGAGGATGTTCCCACATACTTAGCAGAACCTTAAGGTTTGCTGTTGTACCTCCCTCCCAAAACAAAACACCAGCCCAATCAGGACAGTGGCCATGGAAATGCTGAGGTTGAAGAGCATAACAGAAGATTGTGGGAGGCAGGGAAATGGTATGGCTTTCAGGAAGGGAATGTTCTATTGGGAGGTGAGAAAATATTGCAACACTTTGTTGCCAGATCCTATCTGCCTTCTCTTATAGGGATGAAAGGAATAATTTTTTTTTTAAATGGCCATGGAATGTGTTTCCAGAGTGCTGGGAAACCCAGACAGACATCTTGGAGAATCCTGGACTAATGAAAACATTTGCAATTTGTGAATGCAGTTCATGAGAATGCAAAATTCTTGTCTGTGGGTGTGTGTGCGCACGTCTCTCTCTCTCTCTCTCTCTCTCTGTATGTGTGTGTGTTTTAACAGAAAATTGCATATTTTGCACAGGAAACAACATTTCTGTAAAAAAACCAACATCTGCATAGAATAAATCTCAAACTGTGACTACCCTTTCAAAGACTCTTGCAATGGGAGGAAAATTGCTAGAATTGCTTATTGCTTCTTTTGAGAATGAAATCAGCAAAGGACGAATAGATGTGCTCTAGTCAAGTCAAATTTCAGGTGTATATCCATTCTATGTACATCCATGAGCATGATTTTTTAAAAATTTTTACCTGTTCCATACTATCGTTCTAGTATGAAAAAAAGAAATAAATAAAATAACTGAGAGGAAATTGACTTATGAGCAGATGGAATGCATGTCCTCTTGTGTAGGAGATTTTCTAAAGGCATTATCCAGCCTATGAACTATAGTAAGAAATAGGGTTCTGCTTGTGTGACATCACAAGTCAGAAGCCCACTCATCTCTCTTCTGCCGAGGGCCAAGAATTCTAAGCATAAACTGCCACCTGGTCTGAAATGCAGAATCTAGAACGGCTCAAATGGTTAACTCCCAGTTTGGACGGTGGAGATTTGCCAGACGAAAGGGGATAAGCCTAAAGGAACCATGGATCAAGAGAAGAAAAAAATGTGGAGAAAAAGCTAACTGGAATAAAGAGAAGGGGCTCCCAATCCATTAAACTATAGCATAGTGTCCCCTTTTGATGGTTATCTTCCAAGCAGATGTGTCCATTTGAAGACCCAAGACTAAGAAAGGGTGAGAGCTTTGTTTCAGTTGAGTTTTTATACAAATTTACCAAAGGTCACTTTTTTATACCTGAAATGGAAAGAGTTTGGAACAGAAATAATTTGAATGTGGGAGACGCCAAAAATGACAGATTAATCCATTAAGGCCTACAACTTTAAATGCTTGACTCTGAAAAGTCAGGGGCTGTGTATACAACCATGATTATCATGCTGAATTAGGGTTGCTACCTCCTTTTCCTACGCTCCTCCCCATCTTTAAGAGTTACAAAGGAGGTGGGCACAGCAAGGTCTTCTGTCTGCTGAGAAACAGCTGTGTCTATTAAATTGGAGCAGTTAAGATTAGGGAAAATTTCATTTCTTTAAAAAATAAGCAACCCTATTAGCAGTGCTTTTCATATTCCAAATGGAAAAAAATTGAGGTTTAACAAATTAAAATAGCAGAGGGTGGAGCAAAACTGACAGATCTTTTTCATCCCTGCTCAGGACTGGCAATAAGCCATTACTTCCAAGTCCTAGAATGATGCTGGGTCATCAGGAGCCCTACAGGTAGTTCTAAGAGATATAGAAGGGGAAAACAAGCCTGCAGAACAGGATCTGGGACAGTGGAGTGGAAAGCCAATGTCTCACCTGGCAGCCATCGTACAAGGCACGGATGGGGGCTTCTGTGCTGTTGTGCATCAACTCTATACCGTTGAAGGCAAGAAACCGCAAGGCCCGACTGTGACTGCTGGTGTCGGCCTCGTACCAAGCTGCTGCATTTTGGCAGAGGAGGGTAAAGTTCTGATGGGCCATGGCACTGAGTAGGCGCAGAAACGTAAGCTGGGTCACCTGCATGGGGTTGCCATCTGCATCCACATAGGAGAACTGGGAATGCAAAGAAGGAGAATACGGGCAGCATAAGTAGGCCAAATGGCAGGAAGCCGGTCCCTCCATGGTTATTCACCTTCTTACAAATACACACCCAGGAGGTATCTATTTGGACCACGGCCATTTCCACATTACACTGTTACAGTGCTATTATTCCATTTTCAATATCCTGTGGAATTCAGGGGTTTGTAGTTCACTGAGGCCAAAGAGCTCAGTGGCTGAGAATTCTAAGTGCCCCTCTCTAAACTGCAAACCCCAAGATTCCACAGGATATTGAAGTGGAATAATAGCAGTAAAATAGTGTGGTGAGGAAATGGCCCGTGATTCTGACCACGGGATGTAGAGGCTGGGTACAGGGAAGAAGCACTGCTGCATACTACTGTTATCACGGTCATGATATGTCTGGTGAGAGCACTAGATATCCTTTTGATATCAAATAATTTGGCCTTTGCTTGACCTTTCTCTGCCACCCTACTCCACGTGTTTGCAGAGGTCCACCAGACAAGCACATATTAGGCACGGCCATTAATGGTTGTACATTCCAAACCTCATTTAGGCAGGCAACTTAAGCCTCTCCGATGCTTCAGGGAAAAACCTTCTTGTAAACCGGCCTTGCTCAGCGCGACTTTACAAAGACACACGGCCAAGGGCCGAGCCATTCCTTTTTGTTGGGCCATTTGCATACTGGCCATACTATTCTCATCGAGGACTAAGCCCATCATGTAAAACCTGACCTTTTCCAACTCCTTTGTCCAGCTCCAAAATTCCTTTGTTCTCACCGAGCATGGCATAGCCTGTGGGTAAAATCCACCCTATAAAAAGTCCCCATTTTCTAGTCCTCCTCAGATCACTCTGGACTTACATCTAGCCTTGCTGCCTCTCTGTCCAGTGAAGTTTTCCCCTCAGTTCCCAATAACTGAGTCTGCCTCCCTCCTTGGATTACTTGCTGGATCACCCTGGACTTCCATCCAGCCTTGCTGCCGCTCTGTCCAGTGAAGTTGTCCCCTCAGCGAACCGCACTGAGCTTTCTTCCCTGCAACCCCCGCTTCTCTCCAGGACTACAAGACCAGGTGTCGTATTACCCATTCCCCTAAAGCTCTCCATTTCTATTTCTAGTTAGCTGTGTGCATGTGGTGTCTTTTATGTTGTTTGTCATCAATAAATGTTATTTTTGTTACTTTAAAACTTGTCTGGCTACACTCTGTGACCTGAAGCTGTAGACACAGGGTAAAAGATCGTAGCTAAAGTTACCCTGCCTCTCGTTAGCTTAAGAGAGTGCTCAAGACTAATTTCCCCATCTTGTGGTGTTGTTTGGTTATTTGGGCACCCCTCCCAGGACCCCCAACATACAGGGTAACACTACCTCCCCCTCCAACTCCTTCCAGGATTAAACAGCAGTGCCAACACAGGAAGCTTACCTTCTTACCCCTCTTGAATGTGCTGTACCAGCTTCCTGGTTGCTCCTTGCTCCAGGCAGCAATTCGTACCTAGAAGCACAGATTGAAGATGAATTGCTCATTTGAGGGTCTTAAATTCAGGCTGTGCTTGTTTTCAGTATCAGATGAGTTTATAGGGCCTCTGTCTTTCCTAAGCACCCAGTTATTCATACTCATACTAAATATGCCCAGTAGTGTCTTGTGACTTCCATGTCAGCAGAGTGAGGAATCCATTCTGGGTTTCAGAAAGTTGACTCCAAGGCACTCAATTTATTTTGAGTTATGCAAGGTGCTGAATTTACGTTTGGGACAGGCTCCTTCAGATTCTAAAACCTGGAGTGGATTTGCTCTCTCACTAACATGGAAACCACCATTTGCCATTACTTGTCAGGATTCCTGTCTGGTTAGGAGGTATTTTTGGTTCCCAAGCAGACCTACTTACAGCTTCAAATTTCTTGTCAGGGAATACACAGGTTTCCCCACCAGCCGTAAAGTTGCAGAAAACTCTGAAGGCATCTCGGCTGCATCCTTGGTTAGGATCAATCCAGTATTCGCCTGAGGAAAGATTTGAAAAATGAGATTCACTGTAGAAATCGCTACAGTTCTCATGGAGCAGGAGTATGGGTCTTTTGAATGGTGCTTTTTGGGGCATTTTTTGTCCCCAAACCATGCAGAGTGCCCCCTAATGCATGAAACATGTAAAATGCCCCCAAAGCACCCCAGAACCTTGCACTACCCCCCAAAACCTCCTTTCTCTGCAGTCCCACTCAAAATGGTGACAGGAAGTGACATGATGTGGTCACTTCCTGTCACCTCCTGTTGCCGGTCACTTCCTGTTGCCATTTTGAGAGGAACTAGAGAAGAAAACAGAGGTATGTGTACTTGCTGTGTGTGTGCTGGTGGGGGGAGCCCAGGGAAGGTCTGGGGGAAAAACTAGCCCCTGGCCCCTAAGCAGTTGCCCACCCTGCCTTAGTGCTTGTTGAACAATCTGTTGCCCAACTGTGGGATCCAGTGTGCCTGTGCAGGAATATATTTACAATACACTAGAAGTATAGAGAAGATTGTGGCCTGTGTTTCTCTCACCATCTGTGAGGTGGGGATGACAAAATTGGAGCTCCTTGCAGACACGGGCAGGGCTCTCTGGGGTGCCCAGGGGACATCGCATTTGCTCCACCTCATCACGTAGGGAGCTCAGCACAGCCAGAACCTCTGCCAGTCCATCTGCATCAGAATCTACATCCACCGGCCCTGGAGCATCTCCTTGCTCCCTCAGCTCCCAGTCGCGATGGCTCTTGCGACCACTTTCCATTGGCATTGGATCCCGCAGCTCAGCAGGGCGGCCCTAGGAGTTGGGGAGAGAAAGAAACAGAGAAAGGGATGGCACAGGGCAGAAGAAAGGGCAGGGCAGAAGGAAGTTGGGTGTGATAGTCCAATGATCCCTTCTATCAATTTCTCTACTGTCACTCACTGGTGGCCCTGGGGGTCCTGCAGGTCCTGGATCACCTTTTGGTCCAATAGGTCCCTGTAGGAAAACAGAACAGATCTATAGCCCAAAGGTACAGCCAAGTAAATCATACAGACAATGCTTGGGGGGGATCATAGGTCTAATCATAGGGGAGCACATGAAAGCCTTATTCCTCCATTACTGGACTTTCTGCTCACCTCTCTCCCAACCACCCTCTGCAGACTTCAGATTTTAGGACACTTTAGATTCCAGGTTAGATTCCCTTTAAGTGGTAGACTTAAAGTTGGATCATGATTCTATTATTAGGTGAACTTATATGACCCAGTGCTCTTTATTTCATGTCTGAACTCTTCTGCAAATAACTCTGTAGAAGAAACAAGCTGCTGGGGGGTAGAATCTTAGAGCAAAATCCTTCCTCTGGACAGTTCCTTCTCTAAATCAGGTTGGAACATGCCATTTTCTAGATGATGTTAAACTACAACTCCCAGCATTCCTTACTATTGGCTATGCCAGCTAGGGCTGCTGGAACTTGAAGTTCAACAACATCTGGAAGGCCACATGATTCTCTTCTCTGATTTAAATGAAGGAACTTGACTTGTAGGGAAAAGAGTTAAGCCATCTGGGTCTCCAGACCAGGTGTTGCCAGCAAGCAGATAACTACCACTTTGGTAAGTTAGCTTTCGAACAAAGGAGGGCAACTTCTATGAGTGGGTGCCTGAATTGGCCGCACTGTGAACATCTTGCTGCTTTGCTACCTAATTTCAGCAACACAGATGCTTTTCAACAAGGTAACAAGGAGCATGAATCTTGTTTAGAAGACGAGCACCTTGGAAGCATCAGAGTAGCTGTAACTGGCTTGTAAACAAAGTGCACATTCTGCATCCACTTTGTTTTAAAGGCAAATTATGTTTTTCTTCCCCAGTGCTACTGCACCATCAAATTGGACAGTATAGTGACAGCACAAATAACTCTGGCACTTGCCTTGAACACAAGTGATACAGGGAAAAAATCCTTTATTTGCTCCCTGCAGGGGGCTTCCAGGAATGCAAGGTCACTGGTGTTTGTGTACACACATATATGTGTGCGTGTTTGCCACTAATGCCTCTGAAATACAGTGGTTATTCACATATTGGCACAGAGGGCCCTATAAAAACAGGTGGGGTACATCTGGCCCATCTTTATTTCAGAATCTGGGGAATGGAGCTAAGCAACTTTTCCTTATTCCATTTCTTTGTCCCCCTGCATAATTAGCAAAAACAGACTAAGTTTAAGCACTAGTCAACATTTGTGACTTTGGAACATTTGCTATCATTATAGGCTGCAAAGCACCTCTATTTTTGACCCAGAATCCAAGTTCCTTGGGCAAGCGATTGAGAAATTATCAATGCTAAGCACAGGCAGCATCCTAGGCCCAGGCCCACTCACAGCACAGTTCTCATCCACAAGGCAAGAACTCTTTGGCCTGAAGCTACTTACCGGTGCCCCCTTGTTGCCTTTTTGTCCCAGATGTCCCTACAGAAATACAAAAGAAGCTGATGAATAAAAGTGATTTGTGAGGCCATTACATGTGAGAAGAGGATAGTGCAGTGACATGAGAAGGGTGTTATGCATACACACAGGCCAAGGTACAGTTCTTCAGGGAGGAAGCATGAACAGGAATTGCTGCAGACGCCACCACAGGAGTGATGGTGAGAATGGAAATTCTGTGAAAGAAAATGCACTGGAATGGACTATATGAACAATAGAGAAGGTTGAAGAAGAAAGAGAAAGGAGAACCCCATGGGCCATATGAACAAACCCATGGGAATCTGCAAGAAGGAAGATAAGTAAGAGTGTGGAAAGTGGAAGGATGGATTATAGCAGGAAGAGGACATGGGTTGTAAAAGTGCATCTGTGGGTGTACAACTGGAGAGTACCTCTAGTGCTAGAATCCAGTGTGAAGAAGAAGCAATGCTTACCAAGAGCCCAGGAGAGCCAGGTGGGCCTGGGGGGCCAATGGGTCCAACAACTCCCTGTTGGGGAGAAAACAGAGTTATCAGCACTGGAGATTGCTGACAAGGTTCTTGCCCCAGCAAGAACACATCATTGCTCCCCACTCCCTCCCTCTGAACTGAGCTCCCATCTACTCACAGAGTCGCCCTTAGGGCCTGGTGTTCCCTGGTTCCCTGGCAGCCCCTGGTCACCTTTCTCACCTATCTCACCTGGGGGGCCAATCAACCCAATGAGTCCTGCATGACCCTAGGAGAAAACAGGAGATGCTTAGGAAATGGGGATTGTGGAGAAAGAAATTAATATCTTAAGGCTGGCTATAATCAGACATAGATGGGGGACAGAGGAAAAGAAAAACCAGGAAAAACAAGTCATATATATCTGTGATCTATCCCTTCCTCTGGATCAGAAAAGTGAAAAAGTGGCAGAGATAGGTACTTATGCCCCACTCACAAATATCTGGTGAGTTTCGGAGATGTTTAAAAAGTGATCTCTCAATGATACAAACATACAAAATTGCATAGCTCTGGAAAACAGATGAGTCTTATCCCTGATTGAAAGATAAAAGATGATTTGTCTGTGGCCAGATACAAAGTTCATGTCTGTACTAGGAATCTGAAACCTGGGTTCTAGTAACACTACAAAGTTATAGCACTATCATTCTATTTTAACTGTCATGGTTCCACCTCATGGAATCCTGGACTTTGAAATGTGGCACTAGAGTACTCTGGCTGAGGAGTCTAAATGCCCCTCCCTAAACCACAAGTCCCAGGTTTCCACAGGATGGATCCATGTTAGCCAAAGCAGAATCATAATGCACTTTCTGGCAAAGGAGGACAAGAAACAGGATTCTGACATTCAAATCTGGGTTTCATCTTCCCACTGCACAACAAATGTCTGATTTGACTCACCTTCTCGCCCTTGTAGCCAGGATCACCCTTAAGGCCTGGGAGCCCAGTTGGACCCTAAGAAGAGGAAAGGAGCTGCATTTAAGAGGTCCTTTGGACTTTGGGTCACACATAGGCTACAGTCTAGTTCTGCAGACGTAGATGGATTTATGTTCATATAGTTTAGGGCTGATGAATTTGTGGCCTTCAAGATGTTGCTGGAGTACAACTCCCATCAGTCCTAGCAAGCATACCTAAAAGTGAGGGATGATGGGAGTTGCAGGCAAACAATATCTGGAGAATTGCATGATTCCTGTCCCTGATATAAAGCCAGTTACAAATCCCACCCCTCAAGGGGAAGGAACTCTAGGAAGGGCTGAATCATCCATGCACATCCATAGTCATTGCTTAAGATGATACTTGCTTGAGGATTGTCTTTGGAATGTAGTTTGTGATGTGGCTATTTCATATGTGCAAACCATTGCCTTGAGACTGTCAACTGCTGAGTGAATTCAGCCTGAATTAACCCTGTGCTCTGGCTTAAGATCTGCTCAGTGAATCTGAATGAGCAGCTGCTTCTCTCCATTACTTTTTGGACACACCTGGGTGCACAATGATCATACTCTTTGAAAACACCACTTGGGAAACATATGCCAGTGCTGAACTGTTCCCCCCCATACACACAATTTCTCTCTTAGTTCCACAAAGTTGCTCACACACAACACTGTTCCTCCCTCACTAAATAAATCTCCATGGAAGGCCTATCTGAAGTCATGATGGGTAGAAGAAAGACAGAAGCCATGTGGAAAAAAATGGTTCACTGGCTAGAAGCTTGTCTTACTCATCCTATGCAAGGGCCTGAGAGAATCCATTTCCTGTCACTCACCATTGGGCCTGGAGGCCCTGCCTGACCAGGTGCTCCCAACAGACCTTGTTCACCCTGTGGGAGAAAGGAAATGCTGAGTTATAGACATCAGAAGCAGTTTCCATGAGGTGAAAGACTGCCATGCAGACCCCTGACTCAAAGCAGAGGAGGGAGGTGGTAGAAAGGAGAGGGATTACAGAAAGCACTAAGGCAGAAAAGGTATAATTAAGACTGTGCTGATGAATTCACCTATTTCCAGTCTGTGTCACTTCTACTTGTGTTCACCCATGAGCAATGTTTTAGTGGGGCCAAGAATTTCAGGGTTGAAGCCTGAGGATTTAGTAGTGGCTGGCGGCTTCCATGACAGTGCAGTCATGAGTCTGCTCAAGTAATTAAACTGAACTTTAAAAGAGCTATCCAAGGTGCTGACTTGATTGCTGAGGATAGGGTTCAGCATTTTTGGATAGCTCCTCTAGCACTGAGGGCTTTATCACAGGTGGTAAGTAAATCATATTTACAGCAAGATAATAGCATCTTGGGCTGAGACTTATCACATTTTCTCCTTCCTCTTCCATTGTTCTCCCAGTGGGAGACCATTTGGAAAGCATTTCTTTTATAAAGGGGCTCATTAAGGGATTTTTTTGTGTGTTAATAAAAGAAGCACTTTTCAAATGGTTTCCTATCAGGAGAACAACAGGAGAGAAACAAGGTCATGAGATAAGTCCCAGCCAAAGACACTATTATTTTGCTGCAATTGAGATTTAGCTGGCTTATGTGGTAAAGCCCTGAGATTAAAATTCATAGTGGATTCAATGCCCCACTGGCATGGAAACCACCAGCTGCTGGGGACAGAAATAATTGATTAGAGTAGTGTAGTGGGTTGAGCATTGGACTACAACCCTAGACACCAGGGTTAGATTCCTTGCTCAGCCACAAAAACCCACTGGGCTCATGACACACTCTCAGCCCCCCAAAAAACCCATGATAGGTTCACCTTAAGGTCACCATAAGTTGGAAATTACTTGAAGGCAAACAACAACAACAACAACAACAAGGGATGGTCATCTGCCACCCCTTCCCAACATAGGTTTCCTGATTCCTCTGGGCTTAGTTGGAGTCATCAACTTAAGTTGAGGGAGAATAAGATTTCTCAACGAAAAGTGTTTCTCCTCAATGCTGCTGTGAAATAAAATGTCTCAAAAACTTGGTTTGATTATCTGCTGTTGTTTGGGACATAATCCGTTATCTTTCTTTTTCTCATGGAGTCTCAAGTTTCTCTTTCCAAAGTCTAACATGCTAACCAGCACTCTGCATACGCTCAGGTAGCTATTCAGCTGAACCAAATAATCTGAGTATCTTGCTATGTCCTGTTGCTTCTCTGTGTGTGTACAGCTGCCTGCATTTACTGACTTTCCTTGGTGATGTGGTGGCTATGGGAATCCTCAACATGGGAACACCTGCACTTCGAAATATACCACTACATCACCTTCTGCAAATCCTGTTTCTGAGTCAAACTATTTTTTTTAAAAAAAAAGCCCTGAAAATATGCTTTTAAATATTTATTTCAATTCATATTTAATACCATATTTCTCTCTCAAAAATACTTATTTTTACTAAAATAATCATTTAAAAATTATTTTTATTAAACCATTTCCATATGTTAGATAATCCAGGAAGTGTATTAAGATAATCCAGGAACTACAAAAGCTGTTGGATAACTGCATCTCCATCTGCACTTTTGTTCTGGTGTTGCAGGTCAGATCCAATCTTGTTCACAATTTGCAACAATTGAATTCCTGAAGCATTTCTAATATACACACACTACACACACATATATCTGTACACAAATACATATCTGTAAACCTAAAAGAGTGCTGTGTATCTGTATGAATGGGCATGCACATGCACGTAAGGGAAGTCCACCGTGCACAGCTGGAGTTTCTTGGCTGTTTTTACTGCTTCAGTTCCCTCAGCTGACAGCATGAGCTGTTTTACAAATACAGTGTAGATTCCTCTTATTTGTGCATCAGTAGTTCAGTTCAATCACAACCACACTTTTGAAAGGGATCTAATATTGAACTTGTTGTTCTTATGAGCTACATCAAGTCAACTTTAGTGTATGGCTACCCTACGAAAGAGAAACCTTCAAGCCACTTTGTTATCAACAGTCTTGCTCAGGTCTTGCAAACACAGGGCCATGATTTCTTTGATTGAGTCTACCTACCATTCTCTTCCTACTGCTTTTTACCTTACCAAGCATTATTGTCTTTTCTAATAAGTCATGTCTTCTCATGATGGCTGGAATTCATTAAGGCAGTTACAAATGCATAAGTATCATAATTACAGAGCTACGTAGTATCTCCCAGTCTAACCCTGTCACAATTGCCTCTCACACCAGAGATAACTCACACAAGGGGGTGAGGTGGGAAAGTCAGTTGTTTTCTGACCTAGAGGTGAACAGATCCTTGTTGCTTGCAGTGGCTGTTGCCTAGTGAGTGGGCAGTGGAAGACTTTCATGGTCCCTACGTGCTTCTTAAATTGATGGATATATAGAGATCATGAATATGTATACCAGTCATGAGTGTCTACGTCTAGGTTATGCATTCATAAATGCCTTAGAAAATTCTATCCCACAAATCTAATCTCAGCTTATTTATCTTGGCTTCCAGGGAGAATTTAGACCTGATTTGATCTAATATCCACTTATTTATCTTTTTGGGAGTTCAGCACCACATTTCAAATCAGTTTATTCTTTTCCTATCAGCTTTCTTCACTATCCAGCTTTCACCATAAAAATACATAAAAATCAGAAATACAACAGCACGGACAATCATGACTTTAGCGTACAATGGTATACTTTATACCTGAGAGTCTTGTCTAGTTCTTTCAATACTGACTCTCCTTAAAACAAGAATTGTTCCAAGCACCCAGATTCTTATATTTTCTATATTGCCCAAGTTCTTATTGTGTCATGAAGACATTTTCTAACTTTTTCAAAAACTTCTATCTTGGTAGTTCAAAACCTATTGCTTCTCTGATTCTTTTTTAAATGGAAACAATGAAGAATATCTCTCTGTGCTATTCTGCAATGTCCTTTCAAATATATAAACAAGAGGTTGGGAAAGTTACATTTCAGATCATTGGTCCCAGAATCCTACTCAGAAAGAACTATAGTCCAAAAAAAGAGGAACTTTTCCACACTCTGCACATGTGAAGAATATCAATCCTTTTTGCCTTGAGGGATCCAAATAGGTATATTTTTCTCCCATGAAAATGATGCCACCTAAAGATGCAGTTCACCATCCTTCATCCCTCCCCCTGTAGCCATCTGTGAATGAGTGAAGGCACTCACTGCTGGGCCAGGAATCCCACGTAGACCTTCTGAGCCAGATCGACCTGGAGGTCCCTGTGGGCCCACGGGACCCATCTTCCCTGGAGGCCCTTCTGTACCAGGCTCTCCCTGAAGACAAAAAGGCAGGGGAAAGAAATACACACATACATCAAGACATGGTGCTCAAAAAATCAAGACTGTCCCATTCAGGTTTCCAGTGGATGTCAGATCATCTCACACAGCAACAGATGGCTTGGAAGGATACAAACTTAAGGCCATTTCACACAACATAATGAGAGCAGTTTAATACCCTTTTAACTGTGATGATTGTGTCCTATAGAATCCTGGAGTTTGGAGTAGTTCCCTGGCTGAGGATGCCAAAGGCTCCTCCCTCAACAGCAAATACCATGATTCCATAGGATGTTGCCATGGGAGTTAAAGCGGGATCAAAATACTATAAAGGGTGTAGTGTGAAACGGCCCTTAAAACTCTGACAGTCCCCTCAATGCTCTTTCCTGAGCACCTTCATACTACACAACTATAGCACTATTTTTCCATTTTTTTTACTGCCATGACAATATCCTACAGATTCATGGGGTCCGAATTTGGTGAACCAGTAGAGGAGCTCTCTAGCAGAGAATTCTAAACACCCCCTCTAAACTACAACTCTCAGGCTTCCATGGGACGGAGCCATTGTGGTTCATGTAGAATCATAGCATTATACTTGTGTCATGTGAAAGGTTCCTTGGCCTGAATAAACTTGTTTCTTCACTTGAGGGACAGAATTACTGCAACTTGGAAGGGTACGTTTTTGATTATAGGTCCCAGAATTCTCAGCTAGCATAGACATTGGTGATGCTTGCTAGGGAATTTGGAGAGTCATAGTCCACAGAGCAGCTTTTCCAAGCTCTGGACCTTATCCATCTCAGGATGTTTTATTCCACTGAGGGAAAGTAATGATACTGGGAAAAGCAGAGTAACGGGGCAAGAGATAATTGGGGTGGCTGATTCAGCAGAGATGGACGGAGTTTTTCGCACTCCATTACAAGGCCTGAGAGAAGAGCAGTTTGTTCTCTTTACCTTGGTTCCTTTCTCACCCTGCCGACCTTCACGACCAGCTGGCCCCAGAGGTCCCTGGAAGAGGAGGAGAGAAACTGCTGTATAAGTTATAACAAATTTTGATTAAGATCTTGTGCTTTAATCTTCCTGCCCTTCTTCTAAAGAAAGTCTGTAGTCCTACTCATTCTCACAGTTCTGTTAAGTAAATACATACAAGTTTGCTCTGGCCATAAAGCTGTACAAAAATCAAACATGTCATCAATTAAAGCAAAAGACCAAGAACAGGGTAAATTAGACACTATGTAAATCTTTACAGTAATGTACAACCAGCCCTAGTGAATAGATGCCATAGTATTATTGAAACAAACGTAACAATAAAAGATCTTCAAGTTCTGCCAAAAGTACACATATTGGCACATGACACTAAATATTTTCCACAATATAATCAAGGACATGGGAATCCACTAGATTTGGGTCAGCTCTGGCAAACATGAGATTAATCACTACTTTCTTAGTGAATTCACTGGTTCCATATGCAGGCAGGAACTCAGCTTGACTAGGACAACCCTAGTCATTACACAGTTCTGGAAGAACCTTTTATTTTCCACAAGGGTCATGGAGCAACAAAGTGTTGATAGCATGGCATGTACAGTCAGCCCTCCACATCTGCAGATTTGACATTCATGGATTTGATTATTTGTGAGTTTCTCCAACCCCTGCTCCCCCACCTCAGGTACTACTTTTGTGGGGGAACTTTCCCTCTTGGTGGCTCCAATCAGCCTGCCCAGTTCTTTAAAAACCTCCCCCTCCAGCCCTCCTCCACCACCAGCAGCCACTGCCTGGCCAGCCAAGGACAGCCCAAAGCCTGATTTCTCAGGACCACAAGTCCTCTCTCAAAGCTCTCCATATACCGAAGGAAGGAGATGGGCAAGGGAGAGGAAGTACAGGACCATCTTGCCAACCATCTCCTTTCCCTGACCTGATTTATATGTTGAGCATGCCCTCTCGCCACCCGTGCCTCAGCCCCCTTCCCACAGACATACAAGTTTTGATATTTGCAAATTCTTCACTTTTGTGAGGTTCCTGTGCCCCTAACCTTAGTGAATGTGGAAGGCCAAGTGTACAGATAGAGACACAATGCCAAGGATAACTTTGTTATAGTATCAGATGGCTCTTGCTCTGGCTGCAGGCATGGAAAAATACCAGAAGACTGCAAAGATATCAGCAAAGCTCAGAGTTCCTTCCCTGTTTAGATCCAAGGGGAACAGATCTGAAATTCTGCACTAAGCAGCAGAACACTATGAGTATAAATGACATTTTGGTGCCTGTTATGAAGAGTTTCCTCAGTTATCTTTCATTTCTTTCTTTCATTTTGCTCCTCTCTCTGAGCAGCAAAAGTAGCTTTTGTGGGTGTGCACATAAGTCAGCTGCGCAATTGCAAAAATATTTCATGAACAACTGATTTAGACATCTGTACTCAATCTGAAGAACTGAGCTGCAATTGCTCATGATTTTGCAGACTTTCTGTGAAGCAGATACAGGAAGAAGGAGAACTACAGATGTTGGAGCTCAGTTGCTGCACTCCATCCTCACTCTCCTCATATGAGAAGGGCAAGGGGGAAGTGAATCTGCTCACACTCACCCAGCACTTCAGGAGTTGGCTGAGTCCACACCTTGGAACTCAGCAGGCATCTGAAATACCAGCTAAACGTAACCTGCTTCTACTTTGCTTTGAGGTTGTTGTTGTGTGCCTTCAAGCCATTTCTGACTTATGGTGACCTTAAGGTGAACCTATCACAGGGTTTTCTCAGCAAGATTTGGATTTGCCTTTGCCTTCCTCTGATGCTGAGGCAGTGTGACTTGCCCAAGGTCACCAGTGGATTTCCATAGCCATGCAGCAATTTGAACCCTGGTCTCTGCAGTTAGTTCATCACTCAAACCACTACACCACCCTGGCTCTTTCCTTAGACATAAAAAGTGAGGGAGGAATAAAGCTGGTGCCCTAGCGAGTTTTTGTTTCCTGTGGGTTTTCCTTAAGTGTAGCAATGGTAGCTGTCTGAACTCAGTGAAAAACGGATGAGTTTTCCACCAGCTGGTGTCTTTGGCAGGCAAGAGCTAATAAATAGATAGACAGGTAACTAATATGCTGAAATGATAATAATATTCCTACTACATTTGTCATGGAAAAACAACCATATATGCTGTATTGTGTGCAGTCAAGGATTTGTGTATATTAAAAATTCCAGTTACCTTTTTGTGACAAATGCCATAGGAATATTATTATTAATTCAGCATACTAGTTTCCTGTCTATCTGTTTATTAGCTCTAAGCATTAGGGAACTACAATGTTTTCTGGTTATTGTTGTCTTTGGCAGCCAGCCAGCTGTGCAGCATCCCTTTTAACCTGAACCCAGTAGGGCTGGCTCTTGGCTGAAGCACTGGTTGGTGATCCAGCCGGCTTGCTGAAGAGCTCAAGATCCAGTCTCCCAGTACCCAAAAGCTCCCCACCCTGATCTGCACAAGGCAATGTAACTGAGCAGATGGAACTTGTCACACCTTCTCATTTTGTTTTTGGAACAGGAGGCAAAACTTACCCTCTTCCCCGGTGATCCAGGAGGACCTGGCTCCCCCGAAGCTCCAGGAGGTCCCTGAAAAGAATGATGTGTAATGAGACTATTTATGGCCACACCATTTGGAGAAAGGGGAGGCACTTGTAGTGACTTACGCAGAACATCCCTTGCTCCACTAGCACCACATTCCTCTCAATGCCTACTAATAAGCAGGTTGCACTACATTCAGTGGGGTTTACTCCCAGGTATACTTGATTGCCACTGCACATGAATGGTACTCTAACCATCATAATCACTATGTGGAATGACATCATTAGCCTCCACATATGTACCGGTCCTAAGGAGTATTAAAATATGACCACATACGCAGAGAGCACAAGCTTTCTACCTTACAATGTGTTTATTTATTTATTTATTTATTTATTTAGCTAAATTTCAGTATCTCTAGTTCTCCATTTTCCATGTAATTATCCTAGGTATAGCTATACAACAAGCATATCTATTTTATGCTAGTTTAAGTGTCATAGTTCCCTCTCTCACATCTTGGAAACTCCAGTTCAATGAAGCACTGAGAATTTAGTTAATCTTCTCCATAACCTCCTCTAAACAACTAGTTTTCTTGGGCAGAGGCAATTGCAAGATTTAATTCAGTTCAAATACTTGTATAGAACTAGGATCTGCTTGTATGTCATCCATCCATCCATCCATCCAACCATCCATCCCCCCCCCTCCCTCTCATACACATCACAACATAGTTAGAGGATGGGAAGGGGCATTGTTTCCCCACACACAGATCTGTTATACTCACAGGAAGTCCAGGATCCCCCATGTCACCCTTCTCACCAGGAACTCCATCAAGGCCCTGAACAAGAGAAGGCAGAAACAATCTAACACCAGTATCTGTCAATTGGCACCAGGAAACCTGCTTGCTTTAACCTCAAATAATAAAAAGACCATAGCCGGGACCTGCAACAAAATATTATCATGTGGAAGTGCTCCTGTTCAGGGTTCCAGTCAGTTAATCAGCCAGTCATAAATTCTTCCAGGATACTCTCTGTCTGCACACATACCATTCATCAGTCAGACAGTATTATGTTGCCAGTGAATGAACTTGCTCTTACACTGCTTTTAGGAGTTTTTAAAAAGTACTTTAATATGTTTTAAAAAAAATTATCTCAGTATTGCTTTGACTGGTTTTTCTTTGTTCATTGTGGGCTGGTAGGCAATATAAAAATACTATTAAATAATTATTCAATCCTCTTTGGTCTTTTTGGGGGTGGCGGATTCTTTGCTTGGGTTTTTTTTTCCCTCCTTACATTTGTTGTAATTCTGTAACCCTTTTTGCATGTTAAAAAGTTTACATTTCTTCTTCTAAAGCTCTGATACTGACAATAAAAGCATTAAACTAAACCAGGCTAATGTTTTCCTCACATTGACCCTGACCCACTACTGAACTACAGCTTCTAAGAACACTGACTTCAACACTTAGACTGATAGATGAAAACATCAGCATGCTCCTTGTGGAGCAAGGAAAAAGAAAAATATTACTATTACATTACTTACATTATTATTTCTCTCCAGATCTTTCATCAAGATATTATATATCATATTGATTATATATTTTTATTTCCTGTATCTAAATCTCATTCTCCATCCTCCTTGTGGACTAGAAACTGTTTTAGATTGGGGAGATGAACCTGGGAATGTCCACTCAGCCACAAAGATCACTGGGTGATCCTGGGCCAGACACTCACCTTTTCTCTCTCTCTCTCCTTCTCTCACCCGGCATTTGAAAAGATTTCAGTACATTATCTTATGGTAAGGCATTGGCTAACCAAGCCCTCATGTTCTGTGTCATTTAAGACTCTCTCTGAGCATTTTATGTGGATCTGAGCACTCTGAAGCCTAACTTTCCACCCAAAACTAGAAACAAAGATGTCCCAGCTTTCAGGACTTTCTCTGACTACATACACCATTAAACCTATATTCATTTTCCAAAGCCAAAAATAAAGTCCAACAGTGTAGCAGCACTGATACTCACAGGAGGGCCGGGATCTCCAGATGGCCCTGGGTCACCAGGGAATCCTATTGGGCCCTGAGGCAGAGAGATACAAGCAATGAGTACTACCACATAGTCTAAGGTACAACCTCCCATAAAGAGCCCAAGCCTAATGATTCTACCTCTACTCCAACTGTGACTGCAAGCATATCGGACGGAATATGTCCACCTGACTGCTCTACAGATTTTAGAAATGTATGAAATACACTGTTTTGTTTGAGGACAGGGATGGGTGGACATTCGTATCTTAGGCTTTGTGTTATCAGAGGAGACAGCCAGCAAGAAAAACACACAAATCAAGCATCTGGAGAAAGAAAAGGTCACAATTTTATTGGCTACAAGGTATATAGGGTTGGCATATGCATGGTATGGATCTGGGCATCGATGAACCCAACTGTCTGGCCCAGAGCTGGATGGCCTGCCGCTAGACGAGGCCCTCCTGCCACCAGGGGGTGCATGCTGTTTGCCCTCCCAAGCTGGGCAGGATCACAACTCACTACACCCCTGTCCCTAACTGGGAACCCATCTGTTCCCTCACATGTGGCAAAGGCACCCACTGTCCCAGATACACTGGCCATGCGACCACCTAACAAAAGTTGTAACAAAACAAAACCATTTATGGAAGAATAAATCATGCAGACAAGAAAGTGGGAGGGATGGGGTGCCACTGAAAAAAGACTGGTGAGCAGCTGGGACTGGCCCTGGCTATCTACCCAGTGGGTGGACCTGAGTTAAGTCCACAGGACTTCACCCAAGCCCACCCAGTCAGCCAATGAATTCAAAGTGAGCACTTTGTACTCACTGGGTGATGGGTGGACAAAAGGGAAAAATCAGGCAGGCACAACAGGCGCATACCTGAAAATGGCCGCCGCCAGCCCAGGAGGCCTGAAGGAGGCTGCCAAGAAGGTTGCCTGTGCCCCGACCCACAAAGGTGCTGAGTGGTAAGTGGCTCAGTGCTATTTCTGACATCCATGAAAGAGGGCTTGAAAATGGCCCCTGGATCTCTTCCACTGTTATGCTTCCATGATGTTTCTGTGAATTTCTTTGGAAGCACCACTCTGCTGTACAGTCAGAATATCTGTTTTGCCAATTGGAGCAGGGGTCTGGAATTCCCTCAAAGAGGCCATGATGGAATTAGTGCTCTATGAACCAGCATTGTATAGTGGTTTGAGTGTTGGACTAGGACTCTGGAGACAGGGTTCAAATCCCTGCTCAGACATGGGAACCCAGAGAGACTTTTAGCAAGTCACACTCTCTCAGCTTCAGAGGAAAGCAAAGGCAAACCCCATTTGAACCAATCTTGCCACGAAAACCCTGTTGTACGTCTGCCTTAGAGTCACCCTACACTGGAAACAACCTGAAGGCATGCAACAATTACAAGGTAAATTTTGCCACTTATAAATCCGCAAGCCAGCAACTTACCAGGTTCCCTTTGGCTCCATCTTCTCCTGGAGGACCCTTTTTGCCAGGGGGCCCAGCAGCTCCAGATTGACCAGAATCTCCTTTTTCACCCACATCACCCTTCACTCCCTATGGGTACACGGACACAGAGATGACAGTCAGAGAATAGGATCAGATTTTACAAAAGCAACTTCTCCTTGGTTTCTCGCTGAAATGACAGAGCCACACCTCTGCTCTCAGCCAATCCATCCAAATGCACCCAGAGCTAATGAGAGATTGACTTGGGACCAGTAGTAGCTGATAGCATCCTTGTTAGTGGGAAGGTAAATCCACTCCAGGTTTTAGTTGGGATTTAAAGGAAGTAGCCAAGATGTCGAATCCTAGCTCCAAAAGAAGTTTCAGCACCTTGGATAGCTCCTCTGAAGTTCAGATTAAACCTCAGAATGGATTCACCACCCTTCTCATATGGAAGCCACCAGCTATCATTCTTTGGAGCAGGGACACTCCAGAAGGGGTCAAGAGGAAACACTTCAGTTTCTCCAGCTCTCATACCCTCCATCCTCCAAAATGCAGAAAATTACCGGTGGGCCTGGCTCTCCTGGAGCTCCAGGGTCCCCTGCTTCACCTGATTCACCCTAGAAGGTAGAAGAGAAATAAAGAGTGAACCCTCAACCCTGTCATGCTGCTTTGCTGGTTTCTATACGAGGCTTGTTTTTTTGTTTTGTTTTTAACGGTATGATGTCAAATAGAAATAGAAATCGTGGCACCATCTAGAATCCCTGATGGAGACACTGCAATTTTGTTCTGACATATTACAATGCCTCAGTATAATATTCTAGGATTTATTAGTCCCTTGTGGCCTGTTTGCACTTGTTCTAGATAATGTCAGCTACTCTTAATCTAAAGGCCTATAATGAAATACTGACTTTGTTCCAGCAATGCTAGCAGCTGGTCCCTACTCAAAGCAAAAAGGCACACACACACACACACAACTGTGAGCTACGTGTGGACAGATCACTTTTCTAGCAACAGTTATAGAATCACCACTCTTTTTCCCTGAGCTATATCTGATACGAAAGAGAATAGAGCAGCAAGTTTAAGCACATACAGAGTGTGTTTCCCACATGACTGTGTGGATGTAGCCTCAATCATGCACAACAAGTATTAAGAATTTCAGAATTCCAGTTCAGAGACTGTCATCTTGGACTGTCATCTAGTACTTCTTACTTGATAATGAATCATAACACTTCTGTTTCCAGCCTAGCCAGAACAAGATTGTGCTGTCTCCCTGTCTGTAGGTAATGTAACCTGCAACCTCCAACTGGTTTCATAATTTTTTCTTCATGTGCCAGTGTACCCCACTATACACACACATCACATACACATCGGAGAGAGAGAGAGAGAGAGAGGGAGCTCTTAGCGCCTCTAGGTTTCATAATACTCCCAGTCTTATTCTCTCATCTCGCTGCCAGTGGTGGCTTGGTACAATTTGTGGCATTTGTCCACCTTTGTTTAATATTTAGATCTTGGCAGATGTTGCTGGCAAAACCCTGGGCTACTATAGATAGAAAAAGAGGATTAGATTGCCAAAGAACCCAGCCTTTTCCCTTAAAATATCAATAAAGGGCTGGTCAATAAAATATCAGGCTGGTGCTTGAACTGGCACTCTCAAGACCACAGTCATTTCCTACCCATTACCAAACACCTAAAATAAAATAAATCCCTACAGAAGTTCTAGCTCTCCTGAAAACATACTTCACCTTATCTAATCCATGGCTCTTGATCTATGCAATCAACTGCTTGGGATGACCCCTCTGTCTTGGTTATCCTTTTAGGGACTCACCTTTTCACCAACAGCACCTGGCTGTCCCACTCCGCCAGGTTGACCTGGTGGGCCCTGGAATGAGAATAGACAGAAGCAGTTAAGGAAAAGCACCTAGTCAACAATGGTGTGTCTCTTCCCTCTTGTTGACAGGTTATCAGATCACCTATTCAAACACTTTAAAGTTTTACCAAAGTCACTAATATATAGCAACATGCCTTCTGTCCTGCAGCCTATGTCTGATTACCTTTCACCTGTATCACTCACCAGCCTAAGGCACATTAATGAGATTTTATAATCTTTGGACTCATTTAATTGTGAGGTTCTTTGTGGAATGCCATGTTTAAAACAGGGCTGAGGACCATGTGGTTGTTCAAACATTGTTGGTCCGTAACGTTCAACATTCTTCACCAAAGGCTATGTTGGCTAGCGTTGCTATGACTTGCAGTCAAACAATATCTGCACAGCTGTATGATTTCCACCCACGGTTTATAGCAAGAGTGGGCAACTGTTGAAGGCTGGAGAGATACATCAGCCCCACAGGAGAACCTGGAAAGCAATACCTATTCCCAACCCCTCAAAGATCTTTTTCTTTTGCTTCTTAAAGCCATGAAGGGGACATAGGGGACATTTTCACCATTTTGGGGGGCCTTCCTGGGCCATTTTAGGCCCAGAAAGAGGCATATTTTAACAACAGGAAATGAATAGAAATCATTTCCTGTTCACTTCCCATTTCAATTAAGGATCCTCTTGGACCTAAATTGGCCTGGGGATCCCAAAGTGTTGTGGAAATGTTGTGTTGTGGAAACTTAGAGAAGCCAAAAAAAAAAAAAAAACCTTTGAAAAATATTTGTCATTTTTAACTCCCGTGGGGTCCAGGGAACCTCAAAATACGGTGGCAATGCCCTCCACATTCCCGAGAGGGCATTTGGGGCCATTATGGAGCAAAATAATCCAGTTTGGAGGGAGGCAGGGTTGTGTGGGGCCCTGGGGCTAAGAGAATAGCCCTTGGGGCTGCATGTGTCCTGCATCCTCCACTTTGTCCACCTCTGGTTTAGAGTATTTCCTAACACTAGAGCAAAAGACACTTATCATACATGCAGGGGATAGCATGCAAAGTGGAACTTCTACTCCACGCTTAAGGAAGTGGCCGCATCTAGACTGTAGGTGGGAAATGTGTTTTCTTGTTGTGCCTTATAGTCATTTCTGCCTTAGGGAGACCCTAAGGAGAACCTATCATGGGTTTTTCTCAGCAAGATTTGCTCAGAGCTGGATTGACTTTGCCTTCCCTGATGCTGATAGTCTGTGCCTTGCCAAAGGTCACCCAGTGAGGGGTTTTTTTTAAGTCTCCCAACACTCAAACCACTATACCAGGCTGGCTCTTGGAGAATACATGGCCCTGTAAATATTATTGGACTCTCAGCTTTGGCTCTGTTGACTAGGGCCATTCTGCACTACACTGTTATAGTGCTTTTATTCCACTTTCAACATCCTATGGATCTGGGGTTTGCAGTTTAGGGAGGGTCCTTCAGAATTCTCAGCCAGAGAGCTCTTTGACCTCAATAAACTACAAACCCCAGAATTCCACAGGATATTGAAAGTGGAATAATAGCACTATAGCAGTGTAGGGCAGAAGTGGCCTGGAACTGATGCAAACTTCAGTCCCACAATACTGCAGTTCCACACATTCCACAGCTCTCATCTAGACACTGCCAAAAAGCACTTGATGGTTGCTGTAAGATTATATATGGAATGTTGCCCTAAACAACTACCACCACAGTAGCTACAATTACTGCAGTCTACTGGAGACTCTCTCCATGTCTTTAAAGGAGGAATTTATTTCTGTTAGAAAGCAGTGGTTGTTGCTGCCATTATTCTTATTCCTATTCTTGTTCTTATTCATTATTATTGCTATGATTCTATTCTTGTTTTGCCTCTTTCATTTGAGTTTATTGCCTACATTTATTAGTCTCTTTAAATTCTTCATTTATTTTCTGTCTTGCCTTTTGATGCAAGATGATCAGCACGAGATCCCGTATTTTATGGTTCTGTTTACACCGTGTCTAGAGTTATTAGGCTGATGGCAAAATAATCCGATCGATAAATGAAAAAATGTAGTCATTGTAACCACCACTTGATAATGGTTTTCAAACTGTCATTACAAAGTCAATTACTGCAAATCATTCCCATTTAGGGGATTACTGGAGAAGGGATAACAACATTACATTAATAGCTATCATGTAAACGGAACCTTGACATTGTAAATGTGACCTTGCCATTCAGAACTGTGTGTTAGATTTAGCACATTTTAGGGATATAGATCAACAAGGGTTGGGCTGGGCTGTGTGAGTACTTTGGCTCATTTGATTGCCATCAGTATGGTAGTGTACTCACACAAGCAAGGCTGTAATAAAATTTAATGCACTCTGTTCCCAGTAGTCCCAACCACAGCAATACCAGCAGTCCTCCCATTTTTTCTCTCTTCTGCTTCTGTGTCCAGTTCTTTTAGAATCCCCTCTTTGAGAAATAACAAACAAAGGAACTCCAGGAGGGGTCATCCCATCCATCATGCAAATATTTGTCCTTAATGCTGATGCCCTCATCCTTTTCAGAAGGAAGAAAAGACAAGAGTCTAACAGGGCATCCAAAGAAGGAATGATATGGCCATTGTATGTAGGTGTGTGTGTCCCTTGTCAATTTATGGAAACAACATGAATTTCATAGGTTTTTCTTAGGACAGGAATACTCAGAGGGGGGTTGCCAGTTCCTTCCTCTGAAATATAGCCTACAGCACCTGGTATTCCTTGGTGGTCCCCCATCCAAGTGCAAACCAATGCTGACCCTGTTTAGCTTCCAAGATCAGACAGGAACTGATGCCGTTAGGGTATTTAGTTCTGTACATCCTCTTGTTTTATATGTAAAAGGAAGTGATACTCACATCTCCACCACTGGGACCTTGTGGGCCTCGGGGCCCAGGAGCTCCGGGTGGGCCCTGGAGAGAGTAAGGGGGAAAAGAGATAATCAATTAGATTTATAAAGTAATCCTAACAGTTGAATCTAGAGAACGGCTACATTTGAAGCTGAAGAAATAAAGTGAATGGTTCTTACCATCGGGCCAACATCACCACTCTCGCCTTTCTCACCCGGGGGGCCTGGCATTCCCTAGAAAGAAAACACCAGCTCACCAAGTTAAACTAGTACCCAGCATTTCCTTCATTCCTCTTGTTGTTCCTTCACTCTGGCTACCAGACACACATGAGTTCGGAAGGCAAGTGCATTTGAGCACTCCGGTTTCACATTTGAAGGCATGGGTTTAAATTTAAAAATTTAAATGAGAGACTTCACAGAAGCTTTTTGCAAAGGTTTATAAACTTTGTAAAAAAAAAAAAAAAGGAATTGCATTTGAAGTGTTTAAGGTCGCTTGCAAACGAAAATAAGACTTTGAAAGCTTATAATTACATACTGCAAAATGTAAAATCTTGAGCAACTGTTGCCTATCTCAATTTAACCATGAAGATTTAGAAACCCCAATCCCCAACATTTTGACAGGGATCCTACAGGGACAGACACTATGCCAGTATAATGATTCATTATGCTAACAGTTTCAATTTCTGCATACTCATGCAGGGAGATCTGAGAGAAGGCTGCCAACTCCTATCTGGCTGTTTCTTAAATGCCAGTCTTCTGGGGAGAAAGGTCCAGAGAGCCAAGGCAACATGGGAGTGGATAGCCTGGACAATCACCTATGCCATGGGAAGCCACTCATGCAAAAAAAAAGTTGGCAGCTTTCTCCCTCTGCCACTACTGCTCTTTCACGCCTTTTCTCCCTGCTGCCACCTTTTTTACTTACAGCAGTATAGTTATGCCACCTGCAGAGCTAATAGAATTCCTGTTCACTGAGTTTTAGCATTTCAAAATTCAGCCAACTGCGACATAATTTAGAATTCTGCCTAGAAGTTTGTTGTAGTTTTCTTCATGGTCCAAACTCCTTCAGCATTGCAGCTTCAAACTTTCACAGAAATAATTTCCAGTCATGCCTGCATCAGCTGAGTAAAGCTGAGGAAATAGCCTGTTCCCTCAGTGCTGCTTTTATGTGTTCCATGGGATGTTGCTGCAGTTCATCTCCTATTGGCCCTTGGCAGAATGGCCAAAGGTGAGGTATGATGGAAGCTGCAGTCCTGTAAAATCTGCAGGACCACACATACTACTTGGATGCTTTAGTTGACACAGGTCCATTGCTTGCCCTGTTGTTGGATACATTTCAATTTGTGCAACCTGATACTGTGGACAAGATCCTTGGACATGTGAGAACCACCACTTCCTTGTTGGACCCTGGCTCTTAAAAGCACCTGCAGGGGGACCAGCTGAGCGAGTGAGTGAAGCGCAGAATGCCTTTCTTGTTACAAGGCAGGTTTCCATCCAGCCTAAAAGAGTCTGTGACTAGGTTGTTATAGAAAAAAAAAATCTCTCTGAACACAACTACACTGGATAATTATCAGGCAGTCTCCCATACTCCTTTCTTGGGAAAGGTTCTAGAGTGTGTGGTGGCCTCCAAGTTCCCAGGGTTTCTGGATGAAATGGATTATCTAGATTTATTTCAATATTACTTCAGGACTGGTTATGAGACAGAGACAGCTTTGATCACCTTGGCAGATGACCTATGCAAGGAATAGGTCAGCAGCTCTTTATACCTTTAACCACAGTACCCTGCTGGACCACCTCTCTGGTATGGGACTTGGGGGCATTGTTTTACAGTAGTCTTGGTCTTTCTTGGAGAGGGTGAACTTGGGAGGCAGTGGTAGGGGATTCCTGTTTACCATGATTCTATGATGCTTAGTATCAGTTCCTTCAAGCTGTTCAATAGCTACATGAAACTGCTGGGAGATGTCATTCAGAGCTTTGGGGTTTGGTGTAACCCATACACAGATTATGTCCAACTCTATCTCTCCTTCCCAACTAACTTCAAAGAAGAAACCAGTGCCTGGTATCAGTAATGGAGCAGAGGAGCGTGAACAAATTGAAACTTAATCCAAACAAGACATAGGTGCTTCTAGTCATTCAAAGAGAGATCAGGGAATAGGGATTCAGCCTGTGCTGGATGGAATTACACTCTCTCAGAAATATCAGGTTCACAGCTTTGGTGTACTCCTCAGCTGAGGTCTGAGCCTGAATGCCAGTGTTTCAGAAGTAGCCCAGAATGCATTTGCACAAATCAAACTAGTGTGCCAGCTGCACCCATTCCTTTAGAAGTCAGATCTGGCTACAGTGACATGTGTCTTGATTATATCCCATGTGGATTTTTGTAGCACATTTTACATGGGGCTGCCTTGGGAAACTGTTCAAAAACTTTAGTGAGTTCAAAATGCTCTGTCCAGGCTGCTGACTGACTGGTTACAAGGATCATATCCCTCCCTTGCTGAAACAGCTTCACTCATCATTGGTCCATTTCTGGGAAGAAATCAAAGTGCTTGTTACAACCTTGGAAGACCTGCATGGCATGGGTCCAGACTATCTAAAAGACCATACTTCCCTATACAAGCTGATCCAAGTTTTAAGATCTTTGAGGGTGGACTTTCTCTCTGTTCCATCACTATTGTGGCACATTTGGTGAGGACACAGGAAAGAGTCTTCTCAGTGGTTGGTCTCAGGCTGTGGAATGCCCTAACTCAATCTTTATTTTGAATTATTTGAAGCCCCCTTGGGTCCCATGCAGAAGAAAAGCAGGGTAAAAAGTGAATAAACAAACAAACAAACAAGAAAGCCCTCCCCCCCCAAGGCTTCTTCACATTGACCAACTGGGGTCCCCACTCTGTATTCACATTGTTGAACCCCAGCCTCATACTCACCTGTAAGCCAGGTGGGCCACTGACGCCTGGGAATCCACGAGGTCCTTCATCTCCTTTTTGACCATACATGCCCTGTTGTCCTCGGCGCCCAGGCTCCCCATCGGCTCCCTGTTAGCAAGATATCATGTCAGAGGTTTGATCAGTAACAGAAATTTCCCGAAACCTTGCTCTGACACACATGCCTACCTTTCTGGTACAGCTAAAAAGCTGTGATTATAGCAATGGAAGGGATTACCCACTCAGTCTTTAGTCTTGAAGCAAAGAGTAATGCCCACTGACATGGGTCATCACCACACAAGGATAAGGAAATCTGAAGATAAGGGAGGGGGGCTGCACCTGGAAAGCTGTTGGGAGGAGACAACTAATTTGGGTATCAAAACAGATTTTGGTATATACTTACAGCAGGGCCTGGATGCCCAATAGGACCCTGGATCCCAGTAGGTCCTGGGGGGCCCTATAGAAAGAAAGGAAGAAAAAGAGCATGAGATAACGATGCCTGTTCAATTCTTCCTAGTTCTCTACTCCTTCTCTCCTAGTTCTCTTCAGCTCCTTGATTCAGCCAATACAGATGCTACAAGCCATTACAACAACAGGGTTTAAGGAACAGTAATGCTAGATGAGATCACTGCTTCAGACTTACCGCATCACCTTTATCTCCCTTGCTTCCTTTCTGTCCTGGGCCACCCATCTCCCCCTGCAGAGAGAGGGGGGTGAAAGAAAGATTGCGGAGGTGAGAGGGGAAAGAGAGAGAAAGAGAGAGAAACCACTCTGAACATGTAAAGCATTGCCGGGGAAACCACTGTCAGGTAAACATATGCACACTGAGGAACTCCTTGGCAGAGGAAACCATCACTAAGGAAACCACAGTGCAGCTGTTACAATGGAATACACTCTTAGGGAAACAAAAACAGGCAGCTGTGCAACTGTGCAGTGGATCCTGCACGTGCTTTCCTGTATTCCCTCAAAACAGGCCAAGTGCAGGCCTCTTACCTTGTCTCCATCTTCTCCAGCAGGTCCTGGTGACCCAGGTGGGCCCGGCAGCCCCACCGGCCCTGGGATTCCATCATGCCCAGCTGGACCCATTGGGCCTCGTTCACCCTGGAAAAGTGAAAATGCCAATGAAGGACAGGGCAGTGGGGTGGAGAATAGTATTGGGGGAAAGGCAGCTATCACTTCACGCAGAGAGAGGAATAGATCTCCGTGGCTTGCAGAGACCTCAGATGGCTAGCTCTGTGCGTGCCCACATAATGTAATTTTTCACAAGATTTATGTGAGTGAATCCTACCAGCTGGATAATTCAAGTGTAATCATACATCCTACCCTGAGGCACATTTCACTTCTTTCTTTTAAACTGCTGAAATTAGCAATCCATATAGCCAGGACTGATCTTACTGCATCATCCCTTACTACTATAAATGACATTTGGACAATAGTTTCACAGCTCCCTTCATTCTCATTATTCGTTGAGTCCATCTTTACCTGTAACATTGTTTGTCTTTTCTTTTTTTCTTTTCACATTACAACACTCAGTTGGAAAATATGTGACCTTTTCAAGTTGTTAGATTGCAACTCCCATCTTCCTAGCTATCATAACCAAATGTCAAAGAATGTTAGAAATAGCATGCTGGCAACATCTAGAGAGTCACAAATTCCCCTACTTGCAACACAATTTCAGAAGGTGAATATGTGCACAATTCATGTTTTCCAAGACAAAGTTATCTCATGTGGGGAACCAGCATTTTTTCCCCTGGTGTTCCAATATCATATCTGTGCCCACTGAGTACAGCTATTTCTTCCTGCCTTGGAAACTCTCCAGGGATTGGTAGCTCGTGGCTCATAGAGCCAATCCATGGACCTCTTCATTGAGCAGCACTGGGCTAAGAAACCCAATCGTGTCTTTCCTCCAAATATTCAAATATCAGCCTAATAATCATAAGAGCTACATGTACAGAATGGGAACAGAAAGTGTTCCATATGGATACAGTGGGATAGTCAAAAACCCTCATAAGAACTGCAACAGGTGAACAGTAGTCCATGGTCAGAGACATCTCAAAAGGGATAATATCAGGTCCACAATAAGGACAAGCACTGCAGATGGTGGATTTGAGCAGAGGACTTCTTTGTAGTGGAAGTATAAAAAGAACATAAGGATTTGCTGAGACTCAAATCCTGGAAACTTGTGAAGCAGAAATCAAGTGTGTCTCTAAGCACAAGCAAAACAGCTTCCTCTCTCCATCAAAGTGTAATCAGGTTTGAGCAATGAAGTCTTGTATCATTGGTAGCAAGGGGTGACTTGTACATACCGGTGCTCCCTTCTCCCCGGCAGGGCCAGGAGGACCTTGGCCACCCCCTCGTCCTGGCAGTCCAATGCCCCCAGCTGCCCCAGAGGGACCTCGCTCACCAGGAGGACCCTGTTGGAAGAGATCACATTATATGAGTCAACATTATATAGGTCAATCTATCTCCATCTTTATACTCCTCTCTACTACAGGCCTCTTCCTCAAGGCCAGCCATGGCCATCATTACCACATCAACTCATGCTGGGATTCCACTACCAAGAGTTCTACTTCAAGACTCCATAGAGGCTCCACATATACACTCATTACCAATTTACCACAACCCTGCCTCTTCCGCAGCCCCCAGGATCTCAAATCTGAAGGGATTTTCTGGTCTTCCTGGTAAGCCCTAGGGAAGATTCCAGTCCACTCACCATGGAGCCCTGGGGCCCAGGTGGCCCTTCAGCCCCTTTCAGTCCAGTTGGTCCCTGTGGAGGCAATCAGAATAAATGGATTGATATGGAATAGTGTGACGTTTTTCAAATTTTGGAGACCTGGAATGGTTGGACTGAGAGCTACCTCTTAAGAAAATGGCACAGTATAAATAAAATGATTGACCACTTCATTGACATTTTATGTGAAAAATCACCACTCTTGGATGTCAGCAGGAACTGAAAACCCCGTTTTTCATTCCCCTGCCCCCAATATTTTTTGCCATGGGAGGGCATCAATAGGGCTCCATAGAAATCAAGGAACCTCACACATGGCCTTGGGAGCTACATTTTGTCCACCTCTGAATTACAGCAGTTCTAGTACAAAACATAGGGAGGACACCAAGTCGTCTACCCCTGTCCTGGACATTTGAAGCTGCTGCTCTTGCACTATCACCTCTGTTTCTCCCATACTAAAAGAAGAGTAGGAGACCAAAATTTATGACGTGGTCTAGTGGCTTGAGTGTTGGACTACAACCCCAGAGACCAGAGTTCAGTTCACCACCTGGCCATTGAAAACTACTGGGTGACTGTGGACATCACACACTCTCAGTCCCAGGAAACCCCATGATGGGTTCACGTTAGGGTTGCCCTAAGCTGGCAATAACTTGAAGGTACACAACAACAACAAGAAATATCAGGGATTCCATGGCTTTACCAGGTCAACAAGCTCAAGAGGAAATAGTTCACTTACTATGATCTAGAATGGAATGTAAGAACTTCACCCTGTTAGATTCAGTTAAAAACCCACCTAATCCAGCATTATATTTCCAGCATCGGTCACACAGATGCCCCTCAAAATCCCCCAGGTAAGGCATAAAGCCCTCCCTTTTTCTTTTCCAGTTTCTTCCCAGACTATGATATTCAGAGGTATAATACCTAGGAATGTGGAGTTCCCACCTAGATCTCACAGCATAAAGGTTCTTCATATGGCCCAAAGCACAGCACAATGTGTGATGGCGGACTTGCCATTGCCATGGCAGGTCAAGCTGTAGCTTCTGCTCTGAATCTATCACAACTATGACCTCCCATCTCATCAATGTAGACCAAACACTCACTGTCTCTCCAGGAGGCCCCCGAGCTCCAGTGAACCCTTTCATCCCAGGAGGACCATTCTTGCCTGGGAGACCACTGGGTCCAGGATCACCCTAGAAAAAAAAGTTTGTCATCACTATGCAAGCGGTTGTAATTTGGGAGGTACTCTTCTGCCACTTACATTCTCATAGCCTTCTTCCTTTCCTTACCTCTACAAACAGTCTGTGTTGCTTCTAGACAATGTTTTTAATGGAAAATACTCTATCTGGAGATATGTGGGTGGGGGAGAGTCTGAGTATTACCATACAGTTGACTCTCCACATTTGTGGGTTTGACTTCCATGGATTTGATTATTTGTTAATTTCTCCAACCCCTGCCCCCACAACACCTTAGGCACTTCTCTTCTGGGGAATCTTCCTTCTTGGTCACTCCAATCAGCCTGTGCACTCCTTTTTTAAAAAAAACCCTTTGGTCTTCTTCCTCCTCTACCAGCTGCTGCTGGCCAGCCAAAGATGACTTGCAGCCCGATTTGTCAGCACCACAAACCTTCTCCTGATGCCCCCCACATACTCAAGGAAGGAGATGGGCAAGAAAGAAGAAGTCTAGGGCTACCATGTAGATCCATCCCCCTTCCCTCTCCTTTCCCTGACCTGGTTTGGACCCTGGAGCCCGCTCTCCCCACCATGCCTCAGCCCACTTCCCACAGACATACATGCATTTTGATATCTGTGAATTTTCCATTTTTGCGAGAGTCCTGAGCCCTTAACCCTAGCAAATATGGAGTGCTAGCTGTACTTTTTTTTTTTTTTTTTGGTGTTATGGAGCTGATAGGAAGACCAACAACAGATTACAGACTCATCTTTTGTAAAACCATTATAGGGTTCTCTATATGGATAAGGTTAACTGAAGATCCTAAATGGGATTACAGTGAAGATATTGATTGAGCAGACAAATTAATAGCAATAACACTGATGAAATGTCACAGACAATTTGGCATTAGTGGCAAGCAACTTAATTGCCGCTCTCTTTCCTTTCCTTCCAGAAACAGATGCCTGAGATGGAATGTATGTTAGAATGTCATGCAGAATTCTGATGCTAACAACTGATGACTAGTCAAAGTTCTGATCTTGTCCAGTTGAGCATATGACAAAAAAGAGAATCACTGTGTATTGGCTTCACAACTTTTATTCTAACTCCTAGTGTAGATTTAACCTCATAAACCTTATTTTGCATCATAACTTGAACACACACACACACAATATAAACCTGTCTCAAGGGCTTCATATATAGAGGATGCCAAGTTACCCCTCAGATTACCCAAATTTGTTAATTAATTAACATCTGTCAAATCAACACGAGAACTCTGTTGCCTGAAAAGTCACCCATCAAGGAAGCATAATTGCTAGAAGATAAGAGGTGACAAGAACACCAGACATGAAGAGGTGCTGCTGGTCTTGGGTGTCACAGAAGATCTAATTAATATCTTAACAGGAAGCAGTTGGAATTAATAACCCTGAAAACTCAAATGGACTGAGGTGCCATTTGACTGCCAGTTACATTCCAAAAGCATATTAAAAGACCTGAAAATCTGTTGTATGGTGCCAATTTTTTCTAGCTCGAAAACATAGCATTACAGTAGATCCAATAAGTAAGTAAAGGTAATTGGAACAGAACAATTTGTTATATCTTTTCATCTTGCTTTCTGTATTGAATAGTCAAGTTCGTACTACACATTATCTGCTATCACATAGTAAACAATATTGTCTTATAAAGTCTCCCATTCAATAATCATTATAATTGTACACCAGTACTTTTGTCAGCACTCTGCTCTATTGTAAGTGCTGTTAGCATATGGGAGATTTAGGTATTGTACAATGATGCCCAATTTACAGTGGCAAAAAATTGTTATACCTTAAAAAACGCTTAGCCTAGAGACAGTATGTATTTAAAAAAAAAAAAAGAGGGGGGGGCATTTTTGTACGCATTTTTCAAACTTATTTATTGCATCTGTCTACCCATTAACTAAAGTGTGCATGTATGCACTTTCAACATCTATAATCTTTTCTGTGTACACTTTTCAAATGCTTATATTTCATGAGACACCATTTTCAAAGTCCTGAACACAAAGCATGTGGATTGCATCTATTTCCATGTAGGTTGGAGGGGGGAGTTCCACCCCAGAAATACAACAGAGAGCATTCCTCACTCATCCCTAGTGTAAAACTGAGCAAAACCTGCCATCATTTTTCTGCTGCCTTTGAAATGGGCTCATTATATTTTTCATACAATGTTTTAGATTGTTAATTCTACCCCCTCACAGATTTTCAGACTTAAGGCTACACAAGCAAATTTAATAACTTGTTGGTGGTAGTGTGCTTGTTGCGTGTAACTGAACTCCAGTGAAGCCTTTTTCTGGCTATACCTACAGCAAATCTACTGAGGATAAGGCCTATTTTGTGACAGTACTCTTTATTAGCCAAGCTCCCTCCATTGTTGTCTCCCTGTGTCTGCAGTGATGATACCCTGAAGTTCTTCTGACTACTCACCTTGGCGCCTTCCCTGCCAGCAGCACCTGGCAACCCTTGTTCACCAGGGGGACCAGGGGAGCCTGGATGGCCTCTCTCCCCTGTAGGGCCAGTTTCTCCTGAATTTCCCTGTGACGAAAGGAAGGTATACAGTAACATGTAAGAGCCAGTCAGAGGGAAAACAAAGATTAGAGTTGTTGAGGCAACCAGCAAAAGTTAATCTGGGGGCTCACTTCCCATCTGGGATGGGAAACTTTCATCCCTCATAATGTTAATGAACTATCGTTTCCAATGTTGACTCCCCAAGCTAGCAAGGGATGATGGGAAGTGGAATTCAGCAACATCTAGAGCAGGGGCAAGTGTGTCTTACAAGTTGTGTGTAGCCCACTAGCCCACTCTGTGGCTCTCAAATTCTGTTGAGGCCCACAAAGTCTCAATTTTTTAAAAAAAGGCATTTGGAGCTACAAATAGTTCCGAATCACCACAAAATACCCTAGTTTTGTTCCCACAGCCCTCCTCAAGACCTTTAAAAACAGAAAGCCTACGGTACCACTTTAGTCATGTCAGTCATATTGGTGATACATAGGAGTGCCTGTCGAGGAGGGAGTGGGCTTGTTTTCCACTGCTCCAGAGATTAGGGCAAGAAGCAATGGATTCAAGCTGCAGGAAAGGAGATTCCACCTGAACCTCAGGAAGAACTTCCTGATGGTCAGAGCTGTCAGGCAGTGGAATATGTTGCCTCAGAGTGTGGTGGAGTCTCCTCCTTTGGAAGTTTTTAAACAGAGCCTGGATGGCCATCTGTTGGGAGTGCTTTGATGTGGTTCCTGCATGGCAGGGAGTTGGACTGGATGGTCCTTGAGATCTCTTCCAACTCTATGATTTTAAGTTGAAAAATGGGTTCCACTCCTCCTTTCACTGTTGTTCACCCGGATCTAGAGGGTCACAGTTTCCATAGATCTTGTTCTTCAAATCACCCCTCCAGCATATGGGAAATAAGAAAAGGGTGCACAGTAAAGGGTATAAGAGCAGCAGCATACTGTGTGTAGATAAAGGGTATACCGCAGGCTACAGTTCCAGAGTGAACAGAACCGACAGGCTTTATAGCTGTAAATCAATCAGTTGCCTCTGAAACTAGGACTCAGTAGGCCCCACAAAACTCTGGCAGCCAAACCAATTCCTCAGTTAGAGTAACTTGTCCCTGCAAGTAATAGACTCCTGGTATTTCCATTAGCCTAGTTTGCTCGGTCTGAAATCTATAGGGAGGTAAATCATCAGTTCTTTCATTTGTGTGAGTGAGAAACAAATAATTTCAAGAAATTTCTCCCCACTGACGGAGAAAACAAGAAAATGGCACAAAGACTATTCACAGTCTGAGACTCTCCCAAATGAGCAGTTTTTGTAAAAACACAAAGAAACCCACGGATCTTAATGTGCTGGGAACACTGGGAAGAGAAAATATGAAATTTTAATAGAGACAGATTGTGTAAGTAGCATGGTGGAAAGCAAAGGCACCAAAATGCTCAAACAGCCCAGTCCACACCCCCAAAAGATCCTGAAACTGATGCCTAATTATCAGTGTGAAGGTCACATTTACAGAGTTAAGGTTCAAATTTAAAGAACAACTATTGTGTAAATGTTGCTATCTCAACTTGATCAGTTCATGCACAAACCCCATATCATGTTTCTGAATCACTTCTCTCCAAATCACCCTTCCCTATCTATTCCTGCACTAGTGTAAGGGATGACAAAGTGCAGTCGTCCAAATGTTGCTGGACTGCAACTTCTATCAGCCTTAGCTAATATAGTTCATGCCGAGGAATGCTGGGAGTTGCAGTTCAACAACAGCTGGAAAACTTCATTTTGCCCAGACCTGGATTCAAAAATGAAATCATTTTAGGTGTATAGTTTGTACTGTCCATGATTTCTCCCAATTTTAGAGACATTAAGCAGAAAGTAAAACTTCAGCTATCAGTTTTGCCTGCATTCAGACAAGCTTTCCTGTGACCTCAGTTAGATGGCCAAAGCCCTGACCAACAGTATTGTTGTATTTCATTTCTGTCCCACCTTTCTCTCTGTATGGGAGATTATTCCATTGATTAGGAAAACTGGAAGAAAAAATGTTCTCATACCTGTGGTCCCACGACTCCAGCAGGCCCCGGTGGGCCAGTTTTACCATGAAACCCCTAAAGAAAGAATGTATTTTATTTTATTTTACTTTATTTATATCCTGCCTTTCTATTTATACAGAATCCAAGATGGCTTATACCTAATTAAGAACAGGGTACACCAAAGAGAAGGGCAGAAGGAGAGGACAAAAGGGGCTAATAATAATTAGTAGATGGCAGAGTTGGAGGACAAAACAAAACAAACCAAAATGCTATACTTTTTTCTAGAACTATAACAGAATGGCTAAAACCAATATTAGGCTGGCCAAACTGATACTCACTGGCTCACCACGCTGTCCTGGATGCCCAGGTAAACCGTCCTTCCCAGCAGGGCCCTAGCAGCAGAAAGAGTAATTTAAAACAAAACAAAACAAAAAAAACCTCCATTAAACTATGACTATTTGCATCAGAAATGCTCCTTGTGGGTTGCAGCCACACTCCAAAAACATACAAACACACCAACTCAGAAAGTTCGGTAGAACAGGAAGATAGTTTATGCAAGAGGACTCTGTTTGGTCTACAAAGGCAGCTGTCCTCCATGGCTCTGGCTTCATTTTGTGTTTTTAAAAAAATTGCTGTCATGAGGTTGTTGTGAAACCATTCACTGACACTCATTTTACAAGGCAACACATGTTAGACAGCCCATGTTGAACCAAAGCTAATAAACTGAGTTGTGACAAAGCAATAAATGTCCATGAGAAAAAACAAACAAGTGGGAAACATTTGGAGCCTGGAAATCTTGCCTTATGTGACTGTAAGAGAAAGGAGAGACAGACTGGACTGTTGTAACTGCTTCTCTGGTCAAAAACACAGAAAAGAATGGGGAAAACTATGGAAGGTTGCTCAGAGGGAGAGCTTCCCATTAAGCTCTGCAGGTAGGGTGCATTTGGGGAGGGAAAAGACAGGAATAAGATAGTTCCTTAATGAGAGATCTTTTTACCAAGGATTTACTAAGATCAGCTACCTGGTCTCCTTCAGGCAGCTTCAAAAGGTATGGCCCTTTCCACAGGACAGTGTTGTCCCAGCATGGGGATAGGAGAGGAGTGGGACCACAGCAACGCTTCTGCATGATGTTGTCACGGTCCCATCCTTCTCCCATTGTCAGGCAGTGCAATTGTGGATTAAATCATTGATGGGTTTTCCCCATCAGTGATCCACGATTGTGCTATCATCCTGTACTTACCTGGCCTATGGAAGCCCCAGCCGCATGATGGAGGAGCTTCCTGCCTCAGCACAGCCTGGCTGCACTGCAGAAGGAAGAGGCATGTCCACCACACTTCCTTCAGCAGGGAGCCAGCAGATGCAGAGGGGAGCACTCCCATTGCACTCCCTTCCCAGCAGAGCCACTGTCGGGATCTCCACCAGAGCATGATGGGACAAGTTAGGGTGTGGAAAGGGCCTCTGTTTCAAGATATTAAAATGTGGTGGTACACAAACATGCTCTACACTGAATGTGTTCTCCCCACTCCTCATATCTTTGATAAGTAATTAAAAGTTTTAGGTAAAATGTGTTTTGTCAAAAAGTAGTGCCATGGGCAGCAAATAAAACACAGAGCAAATTCCAATTGGGACAAATTTTCTTAGTTCAAACAGTTTTAAACAAATTCACTTACAAGCAAACATCTTACAGCTTCCTGATGGTAGTATACAGCAAGAAACCATAAAATTCAACATATGGTGGTAGGGGCAGATTTGGATCTGTTGAGTCAAATGCTTTGTTTCCCTATGAAGACCAAAGCTTTCTTTGACTAGAGTTGGCCATGCTGAGTAGGGGATGCTGGTTATTGCAGTCCAAAAAAAACTTTTCCAAGCTCTGTTGAACACCCAGATGAGCCCCTTACTCAAATATCAGCCTCAGCTGGCACAGATAAATTCCTTCCATTTATTTTAGTTAATGCATAAATAAAAACAAAACCACTGGGAGAGAAAAAAATGGCAGATTAGGCACAATTTTGCAGCACAAATTTTGTTCTCTTAGGTAAAAATGAATATTTTCACCCTTTTGTCCCCACTCTGAACAAGTCTTTGAAAACTGTGCAGTTTTCAAAGACTATTTGCCGGTCAAGGTGTATTGGGTGTGTGAAGCTGGAAAGTCCCCATGCGCTGCTGGGATGTATATTCCAGCCTGTTATGAATTTTAGCTGTTAATTCATCTTCGCTGCCACCACCCACTGAATTATGAATTATCTGGACACTTGGACAATACAGTGGGACTCTGTCCAACCATGTACATCCCTAAGCTTAAGGATCTTCCTTTTCCCCCAGTCTACCTAGCTTGGCGTGGGAAGGAGAAAAACAGGGTCTTTTACAGAAAGTATTTATTAAAGGTATGCAAATAAACAAGGCAAATTACCACACATAGGAAGCTCCCTCCTCCCAGGCATGCTTAGTTACAAGTAGTTACAAAAAAACAGATATAAAAGAGCAGATACATTCTTTAGATCAGCCAGCCTCCAAAATAACAGAAAAGTCCCTAACGCGACTAGATAACTATTTCTAATTACTCACAGTTGTTCCTAGGCTTAGATGTTCTAGTAGGAAGGGGCCAGGAGGCGAGGCGAGGCAAGGCCTCAGCCTGCTACTGGCAGTTCCTTTGTTGTCCCTTTGATATCTGTCTCGGCCACATGGCCTCGCAAGAAGTTTTATAACTTCTCCTTGGAAGCATCTGGAAGTATCCTGAAGATGCTCACCTCTTTCTTTTTTGATTGGTCAAGTCTCACCCTGTGACCTATGATGCTGACCCGCATGACCTATGATGCTGACCACATACTAAAATGTAATCTAATCCCAACACCTTATTAACCCTTGGTTTACCTGAAGAGGGAAGTGTCCCCCTTTTAGCTAAGTCTAGATAATGGGAAGCCCCATTATCACAGGGTGGAAATAAAACATGTGGGCGCTTTGCACAGAAAACAGCATTTTTCTGCACAAAAAACAATTTTCTGCACAGAAATGTTTCCTATCCAGTAACCCATGCTTTCTGGACAAGAAACTTACCTTCTGGTCAGAAGGTAAGTTTCTTGTGCAACCACCCCTTCACATTCATAGTGTGTGTTTGTGTGTGTGTGTGTGTGCGTGCGCGCATGTGCAGAATTAAGTCCTGTGCTATAAAGGTTCTTGTCTATCCAGGATTCCTGTCATCAGGAAACCTATTTTTCCCTATTATTTGAATATTTTTGAATATGTTCTTTCATCTCTAGAAAAAGCACTCCACAGAAATGCTTTGGACTGCTGCAGCATTTGAACAACCAATGTTCTCTTTTGTTTCCTGACAGGACTACTCTACCCATCAGTATTCACATCCAAGCATTCCACACTATATGGCAGACTTTGAGCCTCTTTTTTTGAAGGGGAAAATTAGATTTCTCTACCCTTCCCTTAAGTCATAAGGGGTGTGAGCTAAGAACCATATTTAGAAGGCCAGACTTCAAACTTCACGTTTAGCTCCACATTTTTTAAAAAAGGTACTATGAAGAAATCAGAAGCATGGATACAAATAGCTATCCAACATAGTAGCCATGGCCACAGAGGAAATGGTGTATGGGGCCCAGTGCTATTTTATAGCTTAGTGACCGCAATGTACACGTCCACCCAGTCATCTCTGTGGTTTTCCCATTTGTGGTCGCCCTTTTTATATTTGGTCCAGGAAACATTCTTCCTACAAGAGAAGTGGGGCAGGGACTGGCTCCTCAAAAATACCTCCATGAATGAAGACCTGATCCTTCCTATGCTATCACCTACACTCCAAGAGAATGGCCATCTCTAAAGTCTCATTCTTTTACTTGCCCATGCTCACAGGAACAGTTGTGTAAAGGACAGACTACTCTTTCAGCATGTTTTTATAGTGTGTTTTCTTTTCTGCATATATGTAATTCAAATATAAACCCAGACTGGCTAGACCAGCTCTCCCCAACCTAATGCCTTCAAGATGTTTTGGACCACCATCATACTCCTTCCTTTTCTAATGTCTCATGAGAGGAGAGCTGTTTCCTACCTTCCTTTGGTTCTTGTCAACTAGAAAACTAAGCAGAAGAAACAATGGAACACTTACAGGTGGCCCTTTAGGCCCTGGAAATCCATTGGGGCCTTGTAGTCCAGGGGGACCCTGTGGAATGAGAAAGATGAAAATCATTGTGAGATGCTTTCTTTAGCTTCCTTGCCTTGCTTCTTGCCTCCTCCCTCTCATATTTGCTCCATCTCAGTTTGATTATATGGCATCACATGAGAAATCAGATTCTACTAGCAGCACTCCATTTTACTTTTCAAGTCAATTCTTGTTAATCCCATCCTGCTATCTGAAAAAATACTTCCTTGCCTTCAGGGGCCTTTATGATGTCATTGGCTTTATGACATCACAATGTCTCTTCCCAGGACAGATTTTTTGCTGCAAAATGAAGATAGATTCTCCCAAGTCTAAACTTCCCAAACTTTGCCTCATCTATATAGAATTTGATTATTTGACTCACCTTTTCCCCTGCAATCCCAGGGGCTCCATCATGCCCAGCATCACCCTGTAGGAACAAAAAAAGATTACTGAGAACTGGCAGAACACATAGGTGCAGAGGACTGAAACACAAAATGCCCTTAGTGGAATGAAGCTGAAGACACTGTGGGTTAAAAGTTCAAGTCAGACAAACTATCTACTCATATAAACTCCATGGAGCAGAGTTCCTGAGACTATACATTTCTGGATAGATGTTTAGATGTTCCCCTAGTCAAAACTGTCCTGTCAATGAAAAAAAATCCTAGCATAACATAAGAAAGCTGTAGCTTATTATTCCTCTCCCCAATATTCTAGCTTTCTGTGCACATGGATGATTTTGTGGTTGTAGATGCAATGTGGAAAAACATTCAGATATGCAATCACCAACCTGAAACTGAAATGGACTTGTTCCAGAATCACTGCTGTACCATGTGATTTAGCTGTCTGGGTAGACACTTCTCAGTTTCCTTGTTGAAGATCAATTCAGCACAAGGGATGTTAATCTCTACAAATTTCATTTTTACATGTGTGATTGAAAATTTTGAGGTCCTCCCCTGCCCTCCACATTGGGTAAGATTACATAATTTTTTGTCCATTTTAAATTATTTTTTCTTGTTTAGGGACATTCTGGCAAAACCCTCATGTTTTTATAGGAAACAAGCTTTCCCCCCTAAAATACCATGTTTTACACAAATATATAGTATGTAAAAAGAACTGATATTTTTGCTTTCGTACAAAGGTGAAAAATCTTGCAACAGTTAAAAATTCTTTTAATGAAGTATCCTAGTGTCATGAGGATGAAAAAATTTGCTAATGTTCTTTACATCCCTATTTAGCACTATTGTAATTCTGTAACAGTCAGTGGTCGAGTGGAGAAAAAGCAAGGAGATTCAAGACAGCCCGGGCAATGCGCCTAAGGGCTATTCCTTAAGAAACATGCCAGGCAGAATAAGCAGGCAGGACAACAGACGTAATACTATTTTAGAGGAAACAGTAAGAAACAAGATAGTCAACCAAACGAGAGGATGGATGGAAGTGGAAAGTGTACAGTCATAAAGTAGATAAGGGTAAATTTAATGAAAATAGAACTTTTGTATAATAAAAATTCTTGAAAATAGATAAGCAAACCCTTATAACAAAAATATTGATACTAAGTAAATTATAGAGGAATTGTATATATTATTTTTTTTCATATATTCAGATTTACAAATTTGTATTTTTTTATACAATGGAAGAAAATTAGGACAGTTGTTATGATACTTGTGAAGATTGAATGACTGTTAAAAAAGAAATATAAAAAAAAGAAAGAAAGAAAGAAAGAAAGAAAGAAAGAAAGAAAGAAAGAAGATGCCAGGCAGAGCCCAAAAAGACTTTGTCATGAATCCTTACACATAAACAATGCAGAAAAATGGTGCTGGGCTCAGGTAGAGAGTGTTAAGTATGGCTTGACAGATAGATAGATAGATAGATAGATAGATAGATAGATAGATAGATAGATAGATAGATAGATAGACAGACACACGCACACACACACACACCCTAAACTGAGCAATGAGAAATTTCCAACACCATATACACTGGACAGAAAACAAAAATACCTTTGGCCCTGGTTTTCCTGTGGGTCCTGGCAAACCACGCTCACCTGGAGGCCCCTGGAAGAAATTATGAAGATTTGAGAGTACTGCTGTCTGTAAATGAAGATCAATCTGGGTGTTTGAGATACCTCAGGCCAGGGGAGAAAAAAGGAGCTGTTATACATGGAAATTTTGGGTGTTTCCCCAAAACAGTGTTCCTCACTCTCATTCCAGCACTTTTATGCTAAGCCAGCCAGGCCAGAAGTCAACCAAGGGCATTTTTTACTTCTTTAAAAAGAGATATACCTCACACCTGCTCAAACATTCATCCTTGTGTATAGGACCCACCCTTTTTTACAAACCAAAAGGGACCAACAGGTAAGCCAGTTCAGAACTGGGGCAGGGGCATTTAAGGACTATAAGAAGCTGTCTCCTTTGGAGTGCTGGAGACACAGCTTTTCCTTTGCAAACTGGTATCTGGAGAAGAAGAAAAAAAAATTTTTTCTCCCAAATACCAAACAAAACCCAAAATGACTTTGAGGTTGGAATGGTGTTGTGCTGGGTCCCTTAACAAGCTCCACTAAGGTAAGAGACACTGGGCATGGTAGAAGTTGGTTTGATGCATTAGAAATAGGCTAAAATTGCCTCCCTGGCTTGGAAGACTCAGAGGATCATCCACATGGTTTAGATTCTGGATCTTTGTGCCTCCCTGGAAGTACCAGTGGATCAGAGAAGCTGGGCTGACACTTGAGTCCTGCTATGGACCAACAGCCATTTTTCAGAACTAGTACTGTGAATCCAACTTTCTTAACTTCCTAATCACACAAGACTCTGCATCTAACGAAGCCTTTCAGATGATGGGAACAGTTAACTTTGTCAATAATACTTCTGCAACCTTTGTGTGAAAAATAAAAACATCTGAATTCACTTTTTAACTAATTTAATTAACAAGGCCAGAGTAGTAGAACTAGGTGAAAAATAAAACCATAAGAAGCCCTAAACTCACTGATAACCTTAGAGGTTTTGACTCCTTCCATTCTTATTGACAGTCTTTTTAGCTTAATAGATTTAAAGACTTAAAGTTTCTAATAAGCCTTAGCTTTGGGAAGAAAAAGTGTGTTTACCTTATGCGAATAAGTTCAAGGATGCTGCTTCCAGTTGGAAAATAGGAAGTGAACTGGCTGAGAACTCAGGGTAACCTGAGCTTCACCTTCTGGAGAGTGAGTGTTGAAATGCGGCTAGAGAGAATTGCACAGAGAGATGGACAGAGTTGGAAAAACTGCAATAGATTATTTATTTATTTATTTATTTTATTTATTTACCTATTTCTTTAACGAAGTGTTTGACACCTGTCAAAATGACTTCAGATCCGAGACCTGAGCAAACACAAGCAGCAAATGTGGAAAGTCCAAGAAGAGGATCAGTTGAACAATCTAAGAACGCTGATTCAAACCAAATTAATTTGGCAGAGAGTAAATGAATGACAGCAGATGTGAATCAGATAGAAGGGGATATGAATCAAATGAGAAAAAATTTAAGCGAGACCTGAAGGCTGAACTCAAGGTTGAACACAAGGATTTAAGACAATCTTTTAGTAAGATAACAAGAGAAATTAAACAATTGAATGAAAAAATGGAGCTACTGAAGGACAAGGTGCAGAAGTTGGAAGAAATGACCAAGTCCAGTAATGTTAACTTTTAAAAACAGGCATAGTAAATTTAACTGGAGATTAAATGATGCATAGTTAAGAAATGAGGAAATTTTGAATAAGGCCACAAAGACTTTAATAAAAAAATTTGAAGATCATTTGAGCAAAGACATTGACATTACAGTGGTTCAGGACCCAAGTAAAGCAGTTATGAGAGGCTTCTTTAAAAAAAATACTACAGAACATAGAATTTAAAGGGAAAAGAAGAATCAAAGTATTTTAGAGGAAATAAAGAACAAAAGGAAAAGTTAAGGAAGAATTCAGCTAATTCATTGCTGAAGGAAATAAAAATTTTTACACAAATTTCTATGAGTATGGTTCAAGAAATTGAAAGAAAGATGAGATATGCCAAACAAAAACATTCTGAGTTTGAAAATAACGCAGGAAAACAGCTTCCCTGTAAATTAAGATAGACAGAAGAAACTGATATGAAAGATTTGAGATGGAAAAGATTTAGTGTCTGATAATGGTAAGATTAAAAAGATATTTTTTAAAAAATGCATTTCTCTGCTCTTTATAAAGAACGTGTTTTGATGGAAAAGATTGAAAAGTGTTTGGAAAGGCTTCTTCAATTAGAGGGATTTGATTTGAAGGCCCTCTTCCCATGCCATTTCACATGTGAAAGGGCCTCCTGAGCATCGCGCAACTGCGAGGATTGTTTCACATGAGGGCCTCGTAATCGTGTGACGCTGCCGGGGCCAGTAGGTGGCAATCGTGGAATATATCATTTTTGGCTTCTTGCCGAAAATGATGCGTGATCACGCATCGCTCCTGGGTCCCACACACACTTACCTTGCATATGGAGCCTCCGGAGATATGGCCCTCGCACTTCCTCTCCCAGCGCATCCTGGGAAAGTACCTGGCTGCGCTGCAGAAGGAAGGGGCACAACCCTCACACTTCCTTCCAGCCAGCAGGGAGAAGAAGCAGAGGGGACACGAGTGCCTCTTGCAAGAGGCTGCTCACGTGATTCCCATGCTCCCATGTCAGGAACAGGTAAGCTGTGGAAAGGGCCGAAGTTTGGTTGGTATGGATTTTTGTGTTATGATAAACTTAAGGCAAATGTTGATTTTTAGTAATCATTACATCAGAGTCCCATATTGAGAGTTGGAATAAAAATAAGACAAGACTGTGTGCTAAAATGCCTTTATGGGATCCACCACATGAAGCCTTGTCGAGCAAGGAAATAACTCTTAAAAATCAATGGTTAACATACAAGACTTATTATTGACAGAAAAAGGGCAATATTGAGTGAAACCAAGTGGAGAATTGGTTCAAGAAGATGATGAAATCTGATAGTTTGTTTATAGAGAGCTATCCGAACATTTTAAGATGGATAAAAACTTGTTCGGTTTTGAAATATCTAAATCAGAGTTTCCAGAAGTACTGTGTACTTATGATGAGTGCTGAATAGCTAAAAATTATGAATTATTGTTGAGAATAGCAATGGAGGATGAACAAGTAAAAGACTGTGTGATTAAGCGGGCACAAAATGTGGGTCAGAACATACAGACTGAACAACGGGAAAAGAAGTGAACAGGATATTTACAATCTTAGTGAAAAGATTTACAAAATCATGTGTACATGATATTCAACATCAGAAAGATTATCTAAAATGTACGAAGAGTCTATTAATACTTGTTAGAAATGTAAACAGAAAGGAGGTTCCCCCCCCCCCCATATGTGGTGGATTTTGAGAAAACAAACAAAAAAAAGGCTGCAGATTCAATGACTGGTGGAAGATATTTTGAAGTTGAAGATTCAAATGAAACCTGATCTCTTCCTACTTGGACTGATGAATGATCACATGGACAAGAAGTATGGAAGGATTATACAGTACATGATTATGGCTGCCAGACTGCTTTTTGCTCAGAGATGGAAAGATTCAATTATCTCATCTCAATAAGTCTGGCTGATGAAATTGTATGATCTGTCAGAAATGGATTTATTTTGATTAAAGAAGAAGCACTGAGTAATTTTAAGAAAGATTGGGACATGATTACTGCATACTTGAGAGAGTATTGGGGAGAATATCAGTGCGGGGGTTTGAAGATTAGTAGTTTTTGCCAATAATAAAAATATACATTATATGTTGAAAAAATAGACTTAGGCCCTTTCTGCATGGCATTTGCCATGCGAAAGGGTGCCTGGAGTGCTGCGCGATTGTGAGGAGCGATCTGCACAACGCACTCACAATCACACAACCTCCAGCGGCCAGCAGGCGCCGATCGTGCACCTTTTCATTTTCGGCTGGAAGCTGAAAATGGTGCATGATCGCGCATTGCTCCCAGGCCCCATGCACACTTACCTGGCGTGTGGAGCCTCCAGAGCTGCGCCGGTCGTGCTTCCTGCCCCAGCACAGCCTGGGAAGGTCCCAGGCTGCACTGCGGAAGGAAGAGGCGGGGCTCTCGTTCAAGCAGGCAGCTCATGCAGAGCCAAAGGACCACGGATGTGAGAGCCTCTTGCCAGAGGCTGCTCACGCGATCCCCACACCCCAGAGCCAGAAGAAGGTAAGGAGTGGAAAGGGCCTTAGTATTCTATCTTACAAGAAGCAACTGAGGGGTTGGAAGTCATGTGTCTATCTTTCTGGTCCCATTTAAGTTTTTTCTTTCTGTTTGTTTAGGCTAGGTAGTTTTTTGCATCATTTTTTAAGGTAGTTGTCTGGCTTGCTTTACTTTGTTGTTGTTGTTTTTTTTATTCTCTTATGTGATGTTTTATGTATTAACCTTTGTGCTTAATAAAAATATTTAAAAAAATAAAAGAAAAAAAAGAAAAAAAAGAGGAAAATGCCATGCAAAGATTTTGAACTCAGCTTCAGGGATTTTCTACACTTTACATGCTTATTGGGAGATAAATTCCACTGTGTTCCATATATACACAACATCCAGGCTAAAAATCACTGAATACATACTGAATGTCTTACTTCTGAGTTTACATGTACAGGATGATGATGATGATGATGACCATTATTAATTTTATTTAAATCCTGCCTTTCTCTGGCTATGAGTCCCAATGTGATTTGCAAAAGGATTGTACTATAAGTAGATTTTAAAGTATTGGCAAATATAAAATCCACTGCCAAATTCAACTCAACTGTTTGTTTTTGTTGCGTGCCTTCAAGTTGTTTCCAATATATGGTGACCCGAAGGTGAATCTATCATGGGGTTTTCTGGGGCTGAGAGCATGTTACATGCCAAAGGTGGGCTTCCATGGCTGAGCAGGTAATTGAATCCAGATCTCCAGAGTCACAGACCCACGCTCAAGCCACTATACCTCTCTGGCTCTCATGTACTGAGAGTTAATATTTTTAAAGTACACTTGATTAAAATGTTACCTCTGTTTTGCTACTTGCCAGTCACTTTAAGCTCACTTTAAAATGATCTTTTCAAGCCTAAGCCAAACCTAGTGGGGGCAAAATTAAATTTAAATGAGAAATCTCTCTCTCATACACACATACACCCTGAGGCTTCTGCCAGGGGCATGAAGACCTCTTGCATCCTATGGGCTATGCTACGTCTACTCCTGATTGACAGGGTCATGGTGCCAAGGAGAAGTGCCAGAAATATTCACAGGCTGTAGTAATGAAAATTTAGATGAGCATCCAGCTTTAGAGAGGGGAAAAAATCGTACTAACTACATTTTTAATGATTTCGACATATTTGAAATGAATAACGGGTACCACACCTTGCCTCTACCAAACGTAAACATGGACAAGATCTTCAGTTTATTCACCTTTCAAGTTTTTGGCTTCATACACCACTTATTAACTTACAGCAAAGACGAGCAATTTTTTTTTAGGGTCGAGGGCCACATTTCCTCACAGAGAAAGTTGTTGCATTCCTCTTGAAACTGGTTCATTCAGGTTGCCAACTAACCACAAGCATTTGGGCATTATTGGAACCCATCTTTCCTCAGCCCCGACTTTACAAGAAGCAGCTTAAGACTCCTGTTCCTCCCTTGCTGTTCTCTGTACTAGGCATTCAGAAATTCTAAGACCTTCTTAGCTCTATCCAGAAGCACGAAAGATGTTGTAAGATGCTATAAGCATCTGGTAAAGTATTTGAAATATATGCCATAGCAGGTATAAGCAAAGTGTGGGCTATAGGCCATGTGCAGCCTGCCAAGGCCATTTTGTGGCCCCCAAAGGTCCAACTTCTACCCAAAGAGCCCCCAAATGCCTTTGTGGTATGTGTGTGTAGAACATTTCTGCCATATTTTATCCTCTATGCTCCACTATTTTAACATATCTGGGTCACTTCCTATTTTGAAGAAAGGCCTCTCCTGGCCCTAAAATGGCCTGGAAGAGGACAACAAATGTGATGAAAAGCCTCCAAGAGACATTTGGAGGCAATTTTTAAATGGGGATGTGGTATGGGTTGCAGCCATCCACGGTCTCTTGAGTGGCGGCTAATGAGGCCCCATAGCCTCTGACAGTTGCCCACCCCTAAGAAATAGTCAGAGAAAGAAGCTATAGATTCCAGGACTGTTTGTCTGTGTCATAGCAGTGTTTAAAAAGAGATGAGACCCTAGTATTGTGCTCTCACCACATGGCCCTTTTCTCCCTCTCACTTCTTGCATCACTGTTTTCACACTATTTTTCAAAAAGTAGTCATGGTTCATGTCAGATTTATATACAGATGAATCCAAATTGGCATCTAACTTCAATTTGTATCCATAAACACAACTGGAAATTCTGTCAATGTGAGGATCCCAATGAGGCCATCTCAGGTGGAAGCTCACCGAGGGACCACGTTGTCCAGTCTGCCCAGCTTGGCCTGCTTTGCCCTGAAAATGAAAAAAAAAAAAAAGAGAGAGAGAGAGAGAGAAAGAAAGAAAAAGAAAAAGAAATCAATGTAGTATATCTACATATCAACCTACATAATATAGTACATCACAGATAGGCAGTTGTGGCTCTTCAAGGCCTCAATCCAACATTCACGTAGCAGAACACCATGGCGGAATAATAGTGACCCTGCGCAACATATGTCAAGAACTGAATGTCATTGGGCAATGCCCAATGCAGGATTCCCAACCACAATGGAAAATATAGACTACACAACCACTGTTATTGTTATTGTTTTTATTATATATAATGAAACAATCAAAAGTAATTAAAACCATGTTACAATACATAATTAAAAACTCACAGACTCATCAGCAACATAATATCCAGCACATTCTACCAGACAGGTCACATATAATCACACATCAAACGCCTATCTGAATAAAAAGGAGTTTTCTTGATTGTGGAAAAATAGTAGGGAGCATGTCAGTCTGACTTCTCTGGAAAGGGAGTTCCAGAACCTGGGGGTAGCCACTGAGAAGCCCCTTTCCACGATGCCTAATCTCAATGCAAAGGATAGGATGCAGAACCACAATCCACAATGTGCAACTTGCAAAGGCAAGACACAGAAGAAGATGCTGCCTGCACAACTCCACTTCCATTACTATCAGCAGAAAACATCCATGGTGCAATGGTGACTTTTTGGCCCTGTATGCCTAGCACAGCTTATGTGTACATATGTCCCTAAGTGAATTCCAGCTCAGAAGTTTTTGTAGCATAGCTGTCATCAGTATTAGCCAGCACTGTCCAGTAACACCTGAAGGGCCACAGTTGCCCACTCCTGCAATGCAAGGAGATGAGCAGGAGCCATCTCTCCCATCAGTTGCAAGAACAAAAAGTGAATTGCTTCATATGGAAGCCTCCAGAGCACCACATCTTTTAAAAAAGATTGCAAGCCCCTTTGAACTCTTTAATCTTTTTTTAAAAAGGAAGTTCTTAAAATCAGCAGTGGATTTTTTTTTCTTCTTTGGCAATTTTTGGCAAGTCTTTGGAGCCACTGGAAGGTCATAGGGTCAGAAAAATACACCCCATTGCTCACCCCTGCTCTAGGACATGTGCAGTATCAAACATGGCATGTTTTCTATGACCCCTTACCTGTGAACAAAAGATAGCTTAAATCAAGAAATCCTGTCTTATCATGAGATGTGGTCTTTCTTTCAACTCATTCTCTTGGGCCATTTCCGCACTAGCCTGTTATAGCGCGATGATTCCACTTTCAACATCCTCTGGAATCCTGGGGTTTGCAGTTTCGGGAGGGGCTGTCCGGTCCCTCCTGAAACTGCAAACCCCAGGATTCCAGAGGATGTTGAAAGTGGAATCATTGCGCTATAACATCACACGTGCAGAAATGGCCTTGAATATATAAACAAACCAAACGGTGGAACAGTGTGAATGAGGTAGTCCTTTACTAAAGATTAAAAACCACCTAGATACAGGTCAGAACCTGAACATTATGCCTTCCCTTCTAGCTGACCTAATATGTGTAGGGATTGAGTGTAGTGGTAGAAATGGTGAATCTACATGTGTTCAGGCGTACTTTTTTTCTTTAATCTGACTTAATTTTATCCAGCAAATTTTGTGGTTTTTTAAATTTAAAAAAAAGCTCGAGATCCAGCCTGTGTAATGCCCACACCCACATGTGGCTTACCATCCCCTCCCACTGCCCTACATTCTACTCACTCGTTTGCCCTTTTCTCCAATGAGGCCCAGAGGCCCAGGGAATCCAGTTGAGCCCTGTGCAAAAAATAACACAGAGTCAATGGAACAGATGACAAAGAGGTGCAAAAAAATGTCACTTCTCATCCCAGTATCCTTTCACACTTACCTTAGGTCCCTGGCGGCCCGGGTAGCCAGGTAGGCCGGGCACTCCCAATTTGCCCTGCAGAAAGAGGAGAAAATCAACCTTCATGTGCCGGGACTGAGGGACTACAGAAAATGTCTTTACAGGAGTGGACTACAATTCAGTGGCAGAGCACATGTCTTGTATGCAGAAAGTCCCAAGTTCAACCAGAAGCATTTTTTAAGTCACTGTTTTTAAGGGACATTGTTTTTAATTCATTGATTTGAAGGGACTGCAGGAGGAGAGAGCTGCTCCACTAAGAGGAGACTAGGTTTACCATATATCCTCCTTTTACTAGACATATCCACTTTTTAAGAACTAAAATTTCTGTCTGGAAAGATTTCTAAGGAGCTAAGGTGGTAGAGTGGTTTGAGCATTGGAGCAGGACTCTGGAAAACAGAGTTCAAATCCCTGTTTAGCCATGAAAACCGACTGGGTGACCATGGACAATTCACATGCTTTCAGCCTCACAGGAAGGCAAAGGCAAACCCCTCTGAACAAATCTTGCCTAGAAAACCCTGTGATAGGTTTGCCTTAGGGTCACTGTAAGTCAGAAATAACCGGAAGGCACAAAATACCAACATCATCATCATCATCAACAACAAGATTTCTGAAATGCCCTGAGCTTTTAAAAACGTCCACTGCTTCCTCACCGCCTGCCTTTCCCTGCCACCTCCTCACTACTGTCTTGCCATCTTCATCTAGAGCACTGTGAGCAGAAGGGACAGAGCCCAGATCAGCATAGTGCTCGGAGGGAGAGAAGCCGTAAACTGGGAGGAGGAGACAGACCCAAAGTGGAAAGGAGAGCTAACCAAGTGAGGTGGCAGAAGGAACCTCAAGCTCCCTGGGGGTGATAGAAGAGCGTATCGTGGGACAGTGGACGAGGCAGCTATCAGAAGAGGCAGGGAAGGGGGAAAGAGAAGGCAAAATTGTTGTTATTTAAACCTAATGAAGGCTAGGAATATTAGCAACTAGTGTATATACCTGGCATTGCCTGGGATTTTATTTTCTCATAGGTAATACTTTTTAGAAAGATTTGAGATCCTGTGTTTCTTATTCTTCAAATTGTCTGGTCTATAACTTTTCCCCACACTTTCAAATCCAATCTGTATTCAGAGTTATTAACTTACACAGGTTGGGTTCCTGAGGGAATACACTGTCCTCCTCCTTGCTGCTAGGCCTCATCTCCATAGCAACCAGCCCATCCAAGACAGTCACACCCAAGATCTCTCTGGCTGAGAATTCTAAAGGCCCCTCCCTAAACTGCAAACCCCAGAATGCCATAGAATCTCCTTAGGCAGTCAATCATACGAGATCTTCGCCTGACACAACCAATCATATGAGGTCTTTGCCTGACACAGACAAACCTACTTTGACTTTTATACATTAGTAGATTATCACAGCTTATATAATAAGGGTATTTAAAGTGAGAGATGTCATAGCAGTCAGTGGTTTGAAGTAGTTAGTCAGTAAATGTGACTTCTTTTTTGTTTTTCAAAACATGGTAACCCTAGAGAAGACAATACTGGACAAGGTGGACAAACAGTTTTGTGTTTCCCTAGCAAACAAACACAGAAAGGTTGATGGGGTTGGTTGCTCACCTTTTCCCCAGGTGGGCCAGGAGAACCTGCTTCCCCAACTGGTCCCGCCTGGCCTTTCAGTCCTTCAGGGCCATCCTCGCCACGTACACCCAGAGGGCCACCATCACCCTGTCCAAAAATGAAGGAATTAAAGGGAAAAGGTCATTAGTGATATTAGTGACTGGAAACCCCATATAAACTTTATGTGGGGAAAAAAGAAAACTGTTTGGGAACTTTCAGTTTTAATGATTAGAAGGAGCAGGCTGTCAAAAGAGGGGAGCATGTAATTTTGGAGAGAGAGGTATGAATATCTATATGGATATATAAAAACCAAAAGGAAGATCAGAAGTCATTTTTTTGTTGTTCACCTCTTTCTTCTCTTTTCCTTTTCAATTTTTTTCCTGTACTTCTAAACTTTTATTATATTGCATTTCAGTTCTCTATCTTTTCTCTTTCACTCTCTAATCTTTCTAACTTTTAACATACTTTTGAAAAAAAATCTTCTTCTTCTTCTTTTCTTAAAAAAAGTTATTTTTTAAAAAATGAAGAGGTTAAGTGAGCCATGTCCAGCAGTGGCAGTAAAATTCTGAATGAAAAAATATATATTCTCAGGCCAGCAATTCAGAGATTCCTCAATAGGGAAACTGGAACAATGAAGGCAAATGATGGAAGTGAACGTGCATTAACTTATTCAGTTGATGCACCTTGCGCACTTTGGTCTGTGGAAGTGACATGGTTGGTACTGATCTAGGTACCCCTGTCATGGGTGGGTGGGTGATATTGTCAAATATTTGGGATTTCTTGAATCTCAGTATGCAGATGCACCCCTTTAAGGCTCTTCTGGGTACTTAGAAATGAATCTGATGAAAAATATTGTGCACTGGAAGCTCCAGCATTTCCACATAAGGCAAAGTGCACACAAGAATCAGTCAGTGGAAAAGAGGTACTTGAGTCTTTCTCTGCTTGTCAGGTTTCCTTCTCTTGTGTTCTTCCCTTAAACCTGTTCTTCCTCTACCAAATGAGCTCTGAAATGAGCTCAGTTTTGCACTGGAGTTGCAGTATAAGGATTTCCATGGGTTTCCATAGCTGAGTAGAGATTTAAACCCTGAATTCCCTGGAGTCCTAATCCAATAGGTAAAGAACCACACCACACAGTCTCTTTACTATTGTAATACTGGCAAGAATATTGCTCACCCGATCACCTTTAGGTCCCATATCACCCTTGAAGCCAGGGAATCCATCTTCACCCTATAAAAACAGAAAGAAAAAGACAGTTAATGAAGAGATAGTCAAAGATTTCACATACTTTGGCTGAGGCATTAATCAAAATAGAGACTGTAGTCAAAAAATCAGAAGATTAGGACTTCGAAGGGCAGCTAAGAAGGAACTAGGTAAGATCCACAAGTGTGATCATATATCTTTGAATACCAAAGTCAGGATTGCCCATGCCCTTCTACTTCCAATTCCTATGTATGGTTGTGAAAGCTGAACACCAAAGAAAGCTGACAGGAAGAGAATCAACCCATTTGAAATGTGGTGCTAAAGAAGAGTTCTGTGGATAGCACGGACTGCCAAGAAGATAATTAAATAGACCCTTGAGCAAAAACTGAGCCTGACCTGTCCTCTTAGAAGCCAAAATGACTAACTAGGTTGAGACTGTTGTGCTTTGGATATACCATGAAAAGACATGACTTACTAGAGAAAACTGGGGTGCCTGTCAAGCTAGACGGCAGTAAGAAAAGAAGAAGACCACATTACAGGTAGATGGACTCAATCAAATAAATGGGTCCTGGAGCAAATAAAGCCCAAACTCTTCCTAGAAGCCAAGATGACTAAACTGAAACTGTTGTACTTTGGCCATATCATGAGAAGACATGACTCCCTAGAAAAGACAATATGCTTGGTGAGATAGAAAGCAGTAGGAAAAGAGGAAGACTGCATTACAGATAGAAGACTCTATTGAGGAAGCCACAGCACTGAGTCTGCAAGACCTGAGCAAGGCGCATGATGATTGGGTGATCTAGAGATCTCTCATTCATAGACTGGCATAAGCTGAAGTTGACTTGATAGTAGTTAACAACACACGGAGATAGAGAGGTGAATTGTGCCAGAGTAGTAGAAAATCACATATCTAAATCTGGCACTGATCAATAACGGAAAGAAAATTATATACTTATACTGCTAAAGCCTACATCTTCTCAGATGTTTCAGATACCCAGTTTAGCCAAAAACCTACACTTGTAATCTTTGCCAACATGCAGTCCCCCAACAACCAAACTGGAACTTCTTCAAGAAACAGAAGTGGAAGTCTCAGACACTTAACTATTATAGTAGGATGGCTGAGAAGTGTGAAAATATCCTAGGTTTTGTGTATGGTTGGGATAGTATGAGTGGGTAGATGTGTAATTCTCAGGTTCTGATGTGCTAGATTCTGATATAATAGAATATACAAGAGACCTAATTTAACTACTGAGATCAGACCTATGCCCAACTGAGTTTCTGACACTTAGATCAGACCAAATGCTTTGTTTGGTTCTTGCATTATCTCACTTTTGCTACAGACAGCTCAAGCTTGTGTACAGTAGTGCTTCTAATGGCCTTTCCACACTACACTGTCATAGTGCTATAATTCCACTTTCAACATCCTGTGGAATAATTCTGGGGTTTGTAGTTTACTGAGGCCCAAGAGCTCTCTGGCTGAGAATTCTAAAGGCCCCTCCCTAAACTGCAAACCCCAGGATTCCATAGGAGGTTGAAAATGGAATAATAGCACTATAACAGTGCAGAAAGGCCCTAATACTTTGGCCCTCCAGATTTTTTGGACTTCATCTCTCAGAAGTCTCAGCCAGCAGTTCTCAGTCACTCCTCTTTATTCTCACAACAACTCTGTGACATAAGTCAGACTGAAAGAATTGGCTAAATATCACTTAGCGAGTATTATGGCCAACCAAGGGAACTGAATCTGGGATCTTTGGTCTTAGGCCAATACTCTAACCACTATACCTCTGGAAGTGGGCAAAATGGTCATCGAACAACCACTCCAACTCATCACAAATCCTCATAGAGTAAATGAATACAATCCAGAAGTGAGTGTACTTGAAATAGAGAGAAAGGTAGCCGACAAGTTGTTGCCAGAGAGACTGCAAAATCGGTGCAATCTCTTGCCTAGTAGTGAAATTTTAAACTCCTGTTGGAGACTTACCTTCTCACCTTTGCTGCCTTTCAGGCCCCTCACTCCAAAAGCCCCCTGAAGAAACATGGGAAGGAAATACAACATTATCCAAAGGCAAAAAGTCAGCATCTTGTGTTAACAGAGCAAAAATGTTAAGAACTGACCTTGGGAATATTACATGCTTGTTCTACCACTATAAGAAACCTCTAGACACCTAGGGATGCTGGGTGCTAGTCGGAAAAGATAACTTTCCAAAATTCTGGGTAAGAGACAGTCATGGAGTTATCCCAGATCTAGTATCACACGAGTGGCAAGCAAGGCTAGAAAGACAGGAACAAACAGCCTGGCAAGAGGCTCTGCGTTCTGAAAGCTAGTGCTCAGATATCCAATTTGAGCTTGTAAGTATGTGTGTCTGTGCCTTCAAGTTGCTTGTTGACTTATGGTGACCCCATGAATTGCATAGGGTTTTCTTAGACAAGGAATACTCAAAGGTAGTTTTGCCAGTTCCTTCCTCTGAAACAGCCTGCAGGACCTGGTATTCCTCAGCAGTTTCTCATGTAAGTACTAACCAGGGGGAATGCTGCTTAGTTTCCAAGATCAGACAGGATGTGGTGCTTTTAGAATATTTAGGCCCTTGAGTTTATAAGTAGCTTTGTAAGTAGATGGTGTTAATTTCAATTCAGTTCACTTTCAACCATGCATTGGTAGGACTGCAAGTGTCCTAACAACGGTGGGAAAGCAGGGGGAGAAGAGACAGATCCTACTCTAGAGTTTTATTCTTGGTCAGCTGGAGATAACAAACACCTACCTTGACTCCTCGGGGACCTGGGTAGCCTATTGGCCCTGCTGCACCAGATGGACCCTGAAGAAGAAAGAGTTTTTAAAAGTTACTCTCTAAAATGCTCCTTGAAGAGATTATTCAGGTGTTCTAATGTGGATTCCATGCCTGAGTTCTTAACAATGGGGGCAGAAGGCAAGAAGTGATGCCCATCTCTGCTTCAGAAGCTGTAAATCCCTCCTCAACGTTTACTTCTTTTTCCTGGCAAACTAAGGCCCTTTTTGCATGGCGTTTTTAAAGCGTATTAGGCACGTTCCCTCCCCCCTTCACGAGCTGCTGTACCGCATGACGTTCTGGCAAACCAGGTGCTATCACAGCCACGGATAGTGCTGATAGCGCATTTTCTTATTTTCACCTGAAAGGCGAAAATAACCTCCCTTTCACGCATCGGTCGCACGAGCAGAGGGCCTGCAGAGCTGTCATCTGGTGTGCTTCCGGGAAGGACCTGGGAGTGGGTAGGGTGTGGGCAGTCCCTGCTGCCTGTCCCTCACGCAGCAACTTCCAGGGGACGCTCCACCCAGCAGCAGGCTGTCCGCTGCCCCCATCACAGCAGGGAACACTACACGGCACGTTGCCGTGAGAGGCCACTCCGAGGCTGCATCACCACTCACACTTGAGATGACAGCAGCCCCTGGGGTCCGGCCGACTGTGAGTTTTTTTAAACCTGGCGCTATCGTTAGCATGTTAGCACATTAGCACGTTACCAACATAGCACATAACAGCCTGTTGGCAGGATCTATCATGTTAACGTTAGCACGATATTTGATAAAACAATAAAAAGAAAAGAAAAACCACCGACCAATCAGGCGCGGTGGGGCGGGTACAGGGCGGGACCTGGGCGTGGCCCAGGATGCCGACATGCGAACAAGGCACCAGGCGAGCACTGGTGCTCTCTCATAAATGCCCTACCATGTGCAGACTGCTAGGGGCTGTCTACTGGGCCTCTTGCGATATTGGCAATACCGTGAGGGCTCTAGTTTGTAGTGCTATCAAGGTAAGGTGCAAAAAGGGCCTAAGTTTTACCTGGGCTCCTTTCTCCCCAGCTGGTCCTTCTCTTCCAGGATGACCCTAAAAAATGATATAAGAGACACAAGTGAATGATGTAGCTGCTTAGAGAGGCGATTCAGAATAAGAGATGAAAGATGCCCAACTTCTCAGTGAGGAAAGTCACCAAACTGGGAACATGCAAAAAGCAGTTGTATATTCCCGCTGCTTTTGTAGATAATGTAAAAACATGATACTATTAAAGCAAGTAGCATAGATAAGGAAGACATGAAGACGCTTTGGGAAAGGAGTCATTTCTTCAATCTTATTTTTTGGGGGGGTGGGTAGGATTGGTGGTTTCTCCTCCATGGCTTGAAATGGAAAAACCAAGCAACTGGGGGAAAGAACAGAACTGAATCTTATTAATACACTCTTTTATGTACATGAAGGCCTGAATTCCCAACTGCTTCTCTATAAAAGAGGGGGGGGGACATGGAACCAGGTTTGACCCTGATAGTGAGATGCATAATTTCCACATATATGTGGATATGCTCTACATGTCATATCCAGTGCAGAAAAGGCACTCAGTGTCCTTTAAGAACTAGACTTTAGGAAGAAAACACTTTTGGTGGGGGGTTTTTGGTGTTTGATTTATAGTACTTGTGTTTTTGTTTTTGTTTTGTAAAAGACTGTACACTATCAGAGAAATCAGTTAGTTAGTAGTTTTAAAATACAATAATCACTAAGAAAGTATTTACCGGAGGCCCATCCATCCCAGCAAGCCCTGGTATCCCTGGTTTTCCTGGTGGACCCTACAGAGGATGAAAAGGGTGGTCAAGAAGAGATTATATGCACATTGGCTTGCTGAAAGCAAGCAAACCTGAACTGCAACACTTAGATGTCTGAAGTATGCAATATCCCAGCCAAAACAAACTATGTTTGAGCATGTGCCAAACCAGTCCCCCAAAATATCCCCTGAAACAACAGTTTTCTATCAGGCACTCCTTAGCTCCAACTTACTTTTTCACCTGGAAGCCCAACAGGTCCTTGGGGACCAGGCAGACCCTATGACAAGAGAAGCTTAAATTAGTTGTGAATAGGGTAAAAATTACAAAAAGACAAGAGAGGAAAGGTACCTCTGACTTCATATATTCCTTACCCTTCTATATGCTAAAGCATACTAAACATTTCTGGAACACAGCGGCCATTTCCGCACGAGTCTGTCATAGCACGAGGATTCCACTTGCAACCTCCTATGGAATTCTGGGGTTTGCAGTTTTGGGAGGGGCTAGCTTAGGCTGGGGCCTAAGACTGCTCATAGTACTTTTAAAAAAAGGTTCACCCTAAAGTTGTTATAAGGATCTTTGTTATTTTTGCTCTGCAAACACTCCTGCTGTTCAAAAATCCCTATTCCTCTTCAAGATCAAATTTGGTTAGGGAGATCGAAGGAAAGACTGTGTTCAGTTACAAGCTAGTTGTTCATTGATTGTCTGGCCTCCATGATGTCACAAATGAACTCCCACTGATGTCATAAAGGAGCTCTGGCATGGTCTTTAAAGCACAGTTGGCCAGTGATTCTGCTGCTACAGAGGCACTGAATCCCCCTGGATCTGACCATCACTCCTCCTGCAGCTTCTCTGAGCCAAACAGCAGCTCTGCCAGTATTGGAACCCAGTTAGACACCACCAAGGTTCCTACTCAACTCAGAGCAGCTGTGGGGGGAGCAACAATGAAATCAAGAGAGGTTTTGCCTTCCATGTGGCAGCAGATCCACACATTGCCCCTGCTTCAGAGCAATTTGCCATTTTTAAAACACTTATTAAAGGATAAAAGATGGTGAACAAATGTGGGAAACTGTAAGCAGCATGTCCAAGAATAAATAGGTGCACTGTCCAACTAAAACATGGGAGAAACAGCAAAACTGATGGATGAGTCAGCCTGCATCTACTAGTCATGCCTGCAAGTCATTTCTGTTGAGAAGCTAGGATAACCAAAGCTCCTATCACAGGTAGATTTCCTTTTTAAATGAGCTCTTTTATATTATATTCATCTTCACTCTATAAAACTATGTTATCACCACAGGCAACACACGTGTTATATTAGTTGACCTTGTTAAGAACAATGAAATGACCACATAGCAAGGGAGGTGTTTGACCATCAGGTCTAGTTTGTTCCTCCCCCAGTCCCTGCTCTTCCTCTCCCTTCCCCAGTGCACAGTCCAGAGAAACACATACCTGAGGTCCAGGGTTACCTTGCTGCCCAGGTGGTCCTGGTTCACCCTGAATGCCCTGGGAAGAGAAACTCCTACAAGTCAGTCAATAGTCAGTGTGTGCACATAGATACATATGGCAGAGAGAAAGAAGAAGGAGCATGTATACATCTGAAGTAGGCAATATATAGCAATCGCCTTCCTGCCCCCAGTACTTCTGAGAGACATATCTACCAAACACCCACCATTGTTGACCTGAGCACCCCAGACCTGTTTTAGACTGATTTGAAAGAAGAAGAAAAAAGGGGGGGGCTACCTATGTTTAAAATGGGTCCAGGTAGGCTGAAATGGCCAACTGTACCCCCTGCAGGCTACCAGATATGGGATTTGCTATATTAATCCATTGGTGGGTAGCACACAAATAGCCTTGAAGGTTGGATACTGTTCATGAATGGCACTTTGGCCATGCCTGATGTAAACATTCAGTGGCAGAAGTGGAGAATGACTTGCAAAGGCCTTTCTGTACTACACTGTTATAGTGCTTTTATTCCACTTTCAACAACCTGTGGAATTCTGGGGTTTGTAGTTGACTGAAGCCAAAGAGTGCTCTGGCTAAGAATTCTAAATGTCCCTCCTTGAACTGTAAACCCCAGGATACCACAGGATGTTGAAAGTGGAACAGCAGTACTTTAGCAGTGTAGTGCAGAAAGGTCCTTACTTGGAAAATAGCTAGATATGGCTCCTTTAGCATTTAGGAAAGTGGTGTTATGGTGCTAGACCATGTGCCTTTCACATTATACAGCTATTGCACTATGATACCACCCACTTTAACTGCCACCATTCAGTTGTACGGATCATGGGATTTGAAGTTTAGAGAGGGATACTTAGAATTCTCAGCTAGAGAGCTCCAGTACTTTCCAAGACTATAAACCCCAGGATTCCATAGGTGTCATTCATGGTAGTTAAAGTAGAATTATAGTGAAGTAATTGTGTAGTGCGGAAAGACCTTATATTTCTCTCTTTTCAACCTGACCTGATTGGACATGGGCTTCATTTCCTATATGCTAGTAAGGGCTGCTGAGCTCCATTTTGCCTTGAATCATATTCAGTGCACTGGCCAGGAACTGGCTAGTCTAATTTATGTGAGCACTAATTGGTCATATGAATTTATAGCAGCCAATTATGAACATATATGACAGAGACAAGGAAGGCTGGCACTTACTTTCCAATCCTTCCCATGGGAAAGAAAAATACCATTCTGCCTTGTAATAACCAGTCCTACTTTATATAATATTCTAGGAGCTTAGACCACAATCCAGCAAATGACTTGAGCATGCTTAAGGAGAAAGTGGCAAGCTTCCCTCTATGCTGGATTCTGACGTTCATCTTCAGAAGGAATGAACTTGTTTAAAGCATCTTTCGAAGTGCTGGGGCAAAACAGGAATCCATTGTTCCATAATTACCCTCTCCCTTGTTTCTAAGCAGATCTAATTCAGTAGTGATGCATAACCAAAGGTTTTAGATTAGGTACTTAGGTAGTACAAAGGCTGCCTTTAATTGCAAATGAGCATGTGTTAATTTCTATAGCAACCAGTTAGTATGTACTCTTGTTCAGGAAATAGAGGAATTACAAAACGGAAAACTTGATACAAATTAATATGTTTTTCCTCTATGACTTAAAGTATTGGTTTAAATTGCTGTGATTATTTTAAAGTCTGCTCCAAAGCCATCTCAGTGCAAGCTTTTGCAATACACTCTAAACACACTCACCCTTTCCCATATCTTGGTGCAAGGACAGGCAGAAAGCAGACTTGGATCTACTCTTATATCTCTGGATGATTTGCAGTCAATCAGCAAAGACTTCTGGCACCCATTTTTTTTTTAAAGAATAGCCCCCACCCCCACAAAATACCTCAAATTATAGTGATGAGATAAAGAAATCTTAAAATAAATAGGTACAGATTTTTGCATGAAAACAATGCGCACTTTGATTAGTTTGGGTACTCAGAACAAAATTTGGTGCTTGAGATTCTTTAATTCTTAAGCACGTTTATTGCTCTAAGCTTCAGTTGTTGGGTCTCTGGGTTCTAATTTTTTTAAAAAAACAAAGCATATTATGCCCACCTCTGTCTTAGTACACTGTGAAAATATACCCATGTGCATGATAACACAAGAGTGGCTCAGCTGGAATTTTTTTTGGTCTCTCTCCATCCTCCAATTAAGGCAACAGATTAAGAGGATAACATTTGGGGAAGATCAATAAAATTCTAGTTGGCTTGGACCTCTGTGTGTGCCATGTATCACCTCCTTTAAAATTAATTTACTAAATCAAAATCAAAATTGCTATTATGTGGATTGGTGTGCTCCTGAGTGTGTACCTCTTGGGCATCTTCTTGTGTGATGATCTTCATTTCTGTATTTTTAGATTGGGCTTGCTTCATAATAATAATTTGATTTAAGAATAATACTGGAGACCTGAGAGCAGGATTTAATTTGTAGAATCATTCCAAGACTTCCTACAAAAAGACCTCCTTCTAAACCCAGATCTGTGGAAACAAGCCATAGTTGATGCAAATGTACTCTACTACATGTATGTAAAAGGGTCCATTCCCTTTTTAATGCTTCAAACATTCCAGGTCTTATTTCTGTCTATTTCATTGGGGAGTTAAAGTATTCTATACTAGCTTGCACACTTAATTGTAGCCATGCTTATTGGGACATAAATCCCATTTCTTTTGAGTCAATCTATGTTGGAATGGCTCGAAGCTTCAGCTATGACTGGCCAAAGGCAGTAATCTTAAGCACATTTTGACATGCACATTCAAGTAAAGCATGTTATTTGAAAGACTGTATCTCTCAATACAAGTCTCCTCAGGTTTTAAGATCCACAGTAGAGGGCTTTTTCTTGGGCCCTTTTCGCATGGTATTTGCCATGCGAAAGGGCACCTGGAGTGTCGCGCGATTGTGAGGAGCAATCTGCATGACGCATTCACAATTGCACAATGCTCCAGGGTAGGGCAGGTGTTACTCGCACACTTTTTCATTTTTGGCTTTCAGCCGAAAACGGAGTGCAATCGCACATTGCTCCAGGGCCCCGTGTGCACTTGCCGTTCATGCGGAGCCTCCAGGACCATGGCAGTTGCACTTCCTGCCCCAGCACAGCCTGGGAAACTCCCAGGCTGCGCTGTGGAAGGAAGAGGCGGGGCTCTCGCACTGCCATCTCGGGAGCAGGCAGCTTGTGCGATGCTGAAGCAGCGGTGATGTGACAGCCTCTCATTGGAGGCTGCTCGCGTGATCCCTGCACCGAAAAAAGGTAAGGTGTGGAAAGGGCCTTGGTCTTATTACAAGCACAGGCATGTCTCACAAGAACATAGGAGAAAGCCTTCTCAGTGACTGCTCCCTGACTGTGGAACTCTCTGCCATAGGAAACTAGGCTGGCCCTCTCTTTCCACCACTAGATGAAGACCTTTCAGTTTATCCAGGCCTTTCAGGATGACTCTCTTGCAAAAAATCTTTTAACTGGAATATGCTGTATTTGTATTGGTATTTTTATCATTGCTGTAATATTTTAACTGCTTTTAAAATATTTTTCAGATTAATACTTTAATGTGATTTTTTTTAACTTTTTTGTTTGTTTGTTATACTATTTGTAGCTTTAACTGTATTTTGTTTTAACTCAGATTTGAGAGCCACCTTGGAGTCCATTTTGGGAAAAAATACTGGATATTAAATAATGAATAAATAAATAAGCTCTCAAGACTACATTTGTTGTTTCTGCTGATTATGAGAACATTCCATTGTTTTATACCCCATCTTCTTAAACCTGCTTTTATATTCGTATATTTCTGTTAAAGGCGCCTACCCAAAACCTCCCTTTAGTTGACATTAGGAAAAGTCACCACTGTTGCTGCTTTCTTACCAAATTGCCTTTGTGTCCAGGAGCCCCATCAATACCATTGGCACCCTATTGGATGAAAACAACACAAGGGTTATAAGGATTTTCCTCCACAGAAAAAACTCACAGAAGTGATGAAAATAAAACTGCATCACAATCTAATCTGCAAACTCATTTTTGTAGGGCCCAAACTGGTGGATTGAATTCTCAGAACTCTCTGTATTAATTCTGAAACTCTATATTACATATTGCGTTCTCAGAGATGGGTGGCAAAGAATGGGCATTTTTGCAACTGAAATTTGAGTTCTCCCTCATGGGCCCTTTCCGCATGGCATTTGCCATGCAAAAGGGCGCCTGGAGCATCGCACAATTGTGAGGAGCGATCTGCATGACACACTCACAATCGCACGATGCTCCAGGGGCCAGCAGGCGCCGATCGCACACCTTTTCATTTTCAGCTGGAAGCCAAATATGGTGGGCAATTGCACTTTGCTTACCTGGTGTGCGGAGCCTCCAGAGCTGCACCAGAAGAGCTTCCTACCCCAGCACAGCCTGGGAAACTCCCAGGCTGCGCTGTAGAAGGAAGAGGCGGGGCTCTCGCATGAGCAGGCAGCTCATGCAAGGCTGAAGCAGCAGGGATGCAAGAGCCTGACGCCAGAGGCTGCTCGCAAGATCCCCGCACCCCAGCGCCGGCAAAAAGTAAGGTGCAAAAAGGGCCCTAGTGTTAGTACAGACGTTATGCTCCCAATCTTCTAGCCTTGGTTAGGTCTGTGGGCTCATATGGGTGCTTTCTCCTCAGTCTCCCATATGCACATGCTCCAGCAGTTCTGATTTTGCAGGGACAGTCCTGATTAATCTTATGTCACCCCCCTTTTTCATCTACTTTTAAACGGTCCCAGTTGTCTCCTCCTCCAACTTTTCCTTCTCCTCAGCTTACTTCAATTGTTTGTAAACTGTGGCCCTTTCCACACCACACCTCAATAACACATTGTTCCGTTACAACCCCAGCACTGCCATTTCCATGATGGTGTCTCTACCAAATCCTTTCAACTTCAGTGGATGAGTAGCATTATTGCCATTCGTGTTCCCTTCACACTACAACATCATTGGCCAGTCCCTTTCCAAACCATTTTCCCTACCAACAGTTCCTGATTGGTCAGGAGTTTTTTGGGCAGTTTTTTGGAAGCTGCACTAGCAGAGCCATGTTGTAACATCATGACATGCTGCTACATATTGCATTTCTGTGCTATAATACAAAAATGTATTTTAAAAATAAAAATCTCTAAGGAGAGATTTAAAATAAACACAGGGAGGTGCTAGATTCTGAACCTGCCATGCCATGGGAGTAGTTGAGGGAGGGACACGCTGGGCATGTCCACACCCCACTCTACATCCAGGAGCCACTCCTGTATCCACAATGACAAGAAGTGCTATCAAACACTATTATGGAACCTCACTGACCCTGCTGATGGGATTGTAGTGCTAAAAGAGGCTCTTAATGGATTTTTTTTCCTGGAAATTAAATAGGACTGATCTACAACACTTGGGAACACCACAATAGCTAGATAGCCACATCGTGCAGTAGCATGGCTCCTGGACCGTTGCAGTGGCGGTATGAGAAAGTCATGCAGAAAGGGCTTGAGTTCAAAGTGCAAAAGTAGTTTGCAGTCAATTAAATCAGCAAGGAGGAGAGGTGAGGAAGAACCAGAAACTTGCCCTTCCTGGTTGACACAAGCAAAAGCAAATTGCTGAAGCCCTTCCCAATTAATACCACTTTTGTCATCATTAATTACTTTTGTCATCTTGAACATACTCTGATACTGTTTGGCCACATGTGCTCCAGTTTCCATCTGTGAAATGTTGAAGAGTATGCATACAAATTTTTCTCTCTTCCATGGTGATCATGGTGGAGCATTGCCATAGACTGGAGTATATTGGACAGGCCTTCCTCTGTGTTCAACCAGAGCTATACACTGTGTGAAGCTGTGAAAGAGGTCTTTCTCTGCTCTGAGTCCCAATTCTTGAATGTATACCCTTCGGAGGACCAACTGGTGCCGATGTTATAACATGGCTTATTATAAAAGACTTTCGAGTAAAACACTTTTTCCTAAATCTGTACAGATACATAGTTTTAAACTCTGTTGTTCTATTTTGTTTTAATTGTTTATCTGGTTTTAGATTGTTTAATTGACTCATTACTGTTTTACGTTGTTCTAACTGTTTTATTTTTTTTGTACCTCATCCTGAAATTTTTAGTCCACTTGGGATACAAACATTTTAATTCTCTAACTAATTAATTAACTATATTGCAGTGTGCACTGAGGTTCGTGTTCTACAGTAAATTCTGCAAAAACACCTCAAACTCCTATTTCTAACTGGTTATGTAGCCAATCTAGGTTAGTGCTAACTATGGCTAGCAGTGATTGAGATATAACACTAAACCATGGTTAAAAAGAAGCAGGAGGGGGGATGGAATAAACTAATCTGTTACATTTTCCTAACCTCTTAAATCTGGTTAGGCAATCAGGGGTGTTATATGCTTTCAATAGCCATTGTTTGTTGTTATTTGCTATGAAGTCAACTTTGACTTATGGTATCCCTATAAATGAGAGATCTCCAAGAGTCCTGGCCATCAACTGCCCTCCTCAGGTCTTACAAAGTCAGACCATGGTTTCCTTGCCTTAATGGATCCACTTATAGTGTGGTCTTGCTCTTTTCCTGCTGCTTTCCACTGTAACAAGCATTATCATCTCTGTACTACTTTGTATTTTGAACTCGATGGCCCCTGGGGTCTCTTCCAACTCTATAATTCTATGATTCTAAATGTAACATCAAAAGCAGAATTCTAAATCTAATTCCAAATTAAAAAGAAAAATAAATCGCCTCAAATTCAAATTTTATCTTCATGTCCTGAAATGCAAATCTTAATTGTAAACAAGGATCAAACATCAGTTGCATGAAATATCAGAGTGCGAACTGCTTCTGAATGTAATCATGGAATTACTGCATAGTTGGAGAGAAGGAGAGGGCTCCTAGTTCAACCCCACGCTTGAACTCCTCACATTCATTTCTATTCTGGTGGTGGTGGTGACGGCAAAGGAATTCATACCGGTGGGCCTGGAGCACCTGGAGCACCTCGTGAGCCAGTCAAGCCACGCATGCCCTGGGGGGAATAGATGGATATGTTAGCAATATTCGAATAATTTGCCCCAAATATTCTTCTTTCACCCATTCTGCTTCATCCAAAGAGTGTCCCAAAGCATAATTTAATTTTCAGTGCGGTGCTGGGTTTGCAAACTCTGAACCATGCAGGAAGATATGTATATGTATACTGCTTTTTTGAAATATCACCAAATGAGCGCTTGAACAACAGAGGTGTAGAAGAATATTGACAAGTCTTTCTTCCTTCCTTTCTTTCTTTTTCTTTCTTTCTTTCCTCCCTTCCTTTAACAAAGGTCCCTTTTGTGAAATTGTGAAAGCAGACACACAAACTTGAAGGAAAGAGGTAGCCATTACAGTAATATAAGGGTGTGGAATCTTTTCTCTTTCTAATGTTTTGGACTTTAACTCCCATGATTCCTTACCATTAGTCATGGGGCCAGGTTCTGACAGGGTATGAGGTCCAAAACACCTGGAGAAACAAAGACAGTGATATCTGGAGGCTCCCATCTTGCTGGAGGGGAGTAAATCTACTCTGGAGTTTAATCCAAACTTTAAAAATTCTATGGGCTGAATATATTTTTGGCACCTTGGATGGCTTTTTTAAAGTTCAGACTAAAACCCACAGTAGATTCACCTCCCAATAACAGGGGAGCTCCCAGCCCTCACTGTCAAAGATTCTTCATCCCTGCTGTAAAGGTACACCATCATCACTCTGGCTTCAGCAATGTGTAGTCCACCTGACCATGCATTATAATGTCACAATGTTCAATGTTTTCTTGCCCTCTGCCAGCAGCAACCAGTGAGCAAGGGAAATGTACAACATCAAAGACCTTTCCACACTGTGACCCCATCCCAGCATGGGGACATGTTGAAGCCAGTCCACGATGCGTGCTACCACACAGCATCATCATGGTCCTGCTCCTTTCCTGTCCCCAGCCATCACGATGGCAGATTATACTATCACCAGAAAAAATCCAATAATAGACCCCATTCGGGTGACCATCGCATTGTCTGGGGCTGTGCAGAAAGGACGGAAGTGCTGTCAAGGCACTTCCTTCCCCAGTGTAGCACTGGAAAAGGCTGACTCCACTGCAGAAGGAAGGAACATGTCACTAGTGGTCCACATCTGCCGGCAGCCAGCCAAGCATGGAGGGGGGTGTTGGGGACACACTCCCATCCTGGCAAAAGCACTGCTGAGATGACACTGGAATGACACTGGAAAATTATAAGGTGAGGAAAGATGAGTAAATTATGTGACTTATTTTGAATAGAGATGCTCATAGCCATATGTCTGGACTGTGTGTGACAAAAGTATAACAGCTGAACATTGATTACATTTAACATCTGACTCCACAGTTGTCCTTCAAGCTTTCAAAAAGGATGCACTGGCGGGGAAAGAAGGTACGAGTCACCAATGGCAGGAGTGGGCAAGGAAGGTGTGGCTCAGAGTTCAAGCATTCAGGCTCACTCCTACAGAGCAGTCCAGGCAGAAGGCAGGCTTGGATCTGCTTATAGATCTCTGGATGATTTCTGATTCCCAGTAGTCAGGCCCACCTTATCCATTAAGTTCTTCAGACACAGTTCTTAGGACCTATGACAAATTTAGGGCCTAAGAAAATAGAATTTTAGAGCCTATGGAAACATCCCTGGTAATACATCAAAGTGAGGTGGGAAGTCGAATACAAGAGTGCCTGGGGCCTATGAAAATTTTAGGGCATATGAAAACAGAATTTTAGGGCCTATGGAAACATCCCTAGTGGTACATCAAGGCAAGGCGGGAAGTCAAAATACAAGACTGCCTAGAGCCTATGAAAACCTTAATGTGGCCCTGCCTGTGGTATAAGAATAGCAGCAATAAAATAATCCCTCCTGGCCCTAAATTACAGTTCTGAAATGAAGAGAGCCTGGTGTAATCAGGAGTGGATGTTTGTGTGGGAACACTCTAATTTCTGTTTAGCTCTGATAGTGACACTCCTAGCCTAAGCGTTCTTTAATACTACTGCATGACACCCAGGCTCCAACTGGTGGCTTTCAGGGTTGCAGTAAGCAACCAAAGCACAACCAAAGCAGAACCTACAAGCCAGAAGCATGCCCATTCAGCCTATGGAATTCATAGATGCCAGGATGTTCTAGTGCCCCTTGGTATCAAACTGAGGAAGGATACATTTACAGTAGCCAAAAGGGAACTTTACTGTTCAGAAGAAAGGGGTAAAATACTTTCTGGGCTATAGCAGTAGGTCAGAAAGTGACACATTTGCATACACCTGAGTATTCAATCTCCCATATGCATCTTGCAAAGAAACAATAATTTTTTTCCCTATAAAAAGACAGCAAACACCTTGCAGCCCCTAAAACTGTGTATCATTTAGCTCTCCTTTCATTTTTGTTAAAATCAGAATGTTTCAAAGACATATGATAGAACAACATAAACACGGGCTTTGAGGATGTCCCAGGACTGCAAAAGAAGAAGAAGGAGAAGGAATCATAGAAGGAGGAGGAAGAGGAGGAGGAGGAGGGAAGAAAAAGGAAAAAGTTAAGAAAAAAAAAAGGAAAGGAAAGGAAAGGTGGGGGAAGAGAGAGAGAGAGAGAAAAGGAACTAGAGTTTCACATAGCCCATGAGCTGAAGATTCCCCAACCCATCTTAGAGCATCTGAGAAGATGACACTCACAGCTTCCCCAGGCTGTCCTCTGGGGCCTTGCACACCGTCAGAGCCCTGTGAAAGAAATGTGGAAATGAGAGATGTCTCCAGATTGAACCCTTCACAGCCATGTATTCCATCAGTTATCATACACTCACAGAGGACAGACAGAAAGACGGAGGACTTAAAGGATACAACATGGACATTCTGAACACAAGGGGGAAGTGATAATCTGTGCCCTTTCTCCCATAAATACCATCATTCACCACCATCCATCACCATCCTCCAAAAGTCTACACAGTTCTCAGTAGCTGGACACTAAGTGGCTAGATTCCTGTCTAAAAGAGAAAAAATAGCAGATACAGCTAAGAAGTAGTATGGTCATGTTTTGCTTTGAAGCTCTTGTGTAAAAGCAATCCTAGTTCATTTTTCAAACCTTCTGCCTTTAAGAGATATCTTTCCACAAAGATCTCTCTGTTAAGGATCACCTGTCTATTCTGGCATCCTGGTGTGCTGAAGAAGATTCTGGGATGCATTATGAACCTCACATCATATTCATACTGAGGACTAAGGTACCAAGCCATCACCAACCTATACGAGTAGACAGTATAACTAAGTCTATCAGTAGACACAGGGACATCAACGGTGGCAACAAAGCTATTTTTCACAGAAGCCTGTCTGCCACAACTGATCTTCCTGTGGAACCCCTGATAAGCTTCCAAAGAACTGCAAATTCCCTGGAACATCATGTGAAAACCCCAGAGATGTATGTTACGATAAAGAGTGTGCTTTGAAACTGGTAATATATCTCAAGTTCTAATAAAGCTAGGAAATGAGCCCACATATTGATCAAAGTGGTTCTTTTCAACATTGCCTCTAGAGATTCAACAAATGATGCCAGCAAAACCACACTAATAACCTCCTGTTTGTAATCGTTCACTTATCTTTCCCTCCTTTTCCTCCAATTATTTCAGTAACTAGCTATAATCATTTGGTCCAATGCAATTCAACACAAAGCACTTTCAGTATCTTCCTAGGCAGCGTTTCCCAATATATTGGATAACAACTCTCACATTCCCCAACCATGCTGGCTCAGGCGGATAGAAGTCACAGTCTAATACATCTGTAGATCAGAGAAGGCTGTTTTAGAGGAAAATGCCTATTGTGTCCCTTAAAGAAAACAGCAACACTTTCCATTTATCTGTTTCTGTATCCATTCATGCCCTGAATCAATAGTTACCTTAGCACCATTTTCACCAGGAGCTCCAGGTGGGCCTGGCTTCCCTACTTCTCCCTGTAAATAGGCAAAGTGTGACAAGTGAATACAGAACCATGGATATATAGTATTAACAATACAGATATGGATATTAGAGATATTTTGGATGGTTGGATATGCTTACTCGATTTCCCTTCTCTCCGGGAAGTCCTGGGAGCCCATCAAAGCCCCTGTCACCCTGTGAGTAAGATAAAGAGCTTAATCAGTGCCAACATTGATTTCTCAGGCCCTTTTCGCATGCCGTTTCTAAAGCGAAAGGGCCCCTTGAGCGTCACGTAAATGGGAGGAGCGATCCATACGACCCACTCCCATTTATGCGACACTCAAGAGCCTAAAGCAGACCGTGCACACACTTTTTCATTTTCGGCTTATAGCTGAAAATGGTGCGCAGTCGCGCAATGCTCCCAGGGCCCACGCGCACTTACTTGATGTGCAGTGCGTCAGGAGCCGGGCCGGTCACGATTCCTGCCTCAGCGCTAGCCTGCAATTCGCAGGTTGCGCTGCGGTAGGAAGGGGCATTCGTGCAGCGTTCGCGTGACCAGCAAACCAGCTGTGGTGAGGAAGCAGAAGCGAAGTGAGTGCCTCGCACAAGAGGCTGCTCATGCGACTGCCGCCCCCCACCTCCGCGAAAAGGTAAGGTGCGGAAAGGGTCTCAGTCTCTACCACCAGCAGCAAATACTGTATCCATGATGCTTCATTTTTTTTTAAAAAAAATCAAAATATTTTAGTTTCTCTTTTCTATAATTATTTTCCTTGTGTAAAGAGCATTATTGTAACAATCAAAATCACCTTTACAAAAAGCCAGGAAGGTCAGATCTCTGATGGACAGACATATGTAGACACAGATTTATTGATGTGGGTAGGTTTAGGGGAAATGTATTTATGGAAATGCTTATAACCCACCTCACCACCTTTATATGAGCTAGAGGCCCCTTCCGCACCCTACCTTTCTCCAGCGCTGGGGTGCGGGGATTGCATGAGCAGTCTCCAGAGAGAGGCTCTTGCGTCCCTGCTCCTTCAGCTCCGCATGAACTGCCTGCTCATATGAGAGCCCTGACTCTTCCTTCCGCAGTGCAGCCTGGGAGTTTCCCAGGCTGCGCTGGGACAGGAAGCGCAACTGGTACAGTTCCAGAGGCTCCACATGCAAGGTGAGTGTGAACGGGGTCCTGGAGCAATGCGATGTCGCACATCATTTTCGGCTTCCAGTCGAAAATGAAAAGGTGCACGATCTGCACCTGCCAGCCCCTGGAGCATCACACAATTGTGAGTGTGTCATGCAGATTGCTCCTCACAATCGCGCGACACTCCAGGTGCCCTTTTGCATTGCAAATGCCATGTGGAAAGGTCCTAAGAATAATAGAATCACAGAGTTTGGAAGAGACCAACAGAAGCCAGCCAGTCCAACCCCCTGCCATGCAGGAACCCACACCAAAGCACTCCCAACAGATAGCCATCCAGCCTCTGCTTGAAAACATCCAAAGAAGACTCCACCAAACTCCAAGGCAGCATATTCCGCTGCTGAACAGCTCTGACTGTCAGGAAGTTCTCCCTTAGGTTTAAGTGGAATCTCTTTTCCTGCAGTTTGAACCCAAAATTAGAATTAGAGGTCAACTGGTGTTCGGTGCAAGCAACCATGAAGACAAATGTGAACACCAGCAATAGAGATAGGGAGATCAGTCTGATCTTTTTACTGTCTACAAAATCTATGTGTGTGTGTGTGAGTGTGACTTCAAAAATCTAAAAAAAGCAAAGGTACATGAAGCTAATGGATACAATGAGATGGTGTAGAGGGAGCTGCCATGATTAGATCTAGTGTATTTTTAAGTCGATGTGTATTTAGAGCAAGAATGGTGGAAGTGTGGCTCATGGGCTACGTATGGCCCCTGAACTGCACTTATGGCTCTCAAAGCCCCTTCCCATTTCTTTCTGGGCCAATACCTGAGTGATTATTATTTGTGGAGGGGTGTGGTCCAAATGGATTTGAATACACCAAAGCCATTTGCAAATTTACCCAGCTCCCATGATAAAATAAAGATGGCTGAAATCTACTGAAAATTGCAGGCAGTAGTGCCCTCATGTCACTGGTGTGGTTCACGGAGTGGGAGTTATAGGGTGCAAATTGCCCCCTTCCCTCATACAGTTGCCCATCTCTGATACAGAAGGAATGGGGTGTTCAAATATATCATTTATAATCTAAAAGGTGTGTTTTAAGCATTGTAAGTGAAAGGTAAGGCTGTTTTCACAGGGTTCAATTCCCCACTTGGTCATGTAAACCCACTGGGTGACCTTGGGCACATCACACATGCACACACAGCCCCAGAAATCCTCTTGATAGGTTCAGCCTAGAGTTGCCATAAGTCAGAAATGAACAACAATGGAAGGAGGGTGATGTCTTGTACTCCTGTTTTTCCCTGGGCTTGCCAGAGACACCTGGGTGTCTGCCATCAGAAACATGACGCTGGACTAGAAAGCTCTGTGATTGGATTCAGCATGCCTCTTCCTATGCCCTTTCTTCACAGCTAAAGCTGCGGGCCAAACTATATGTTACCCTAGCTCTGACTTCGAGCATTTGGTTCTTGTCAGGAATTGCCACATGGGCACCTTTGGTAACGATAGCAACCCTAACATAGATGGTGGGGAGGCTTTAAACCATTGTTTTCTATTGTTAATTTGATTAATTAGAGGCGTGGATGGAAGGCTGTGACTATAACATGCAATGTAAAAAAAAAAGTGAGATTTGTTTCAATCAAAAAGTGCTAACGCTTTGACTCTGAGTCTGGGCTCCAGACAATGTAGAAAATATTGGGCCAGTTGGCAAATAATCTGACCCAGCATAAAAAAAGGTTGCCCCCCCTCCATTTCAAAGTTGTGGAACCTGGAAATAAAGCATGTTTGCCAACTGAGCAAGTCCTTCAAATGGTTCCACCATGGTGGAATACACCTCTGAACGTCAGTTACACCAAACAAACAATAAGGGGGGAAATGTTGCTTCCTTTATGCCCTGCCTGTGAGAGACCTTTGTGGAAGCATCTGGCTGGACAGTCCTGGAAAAAGGATGCTGGACTTGGTCTGAAACAGCAGGGTTCTTTTTGTGTTTTTGCACAATTTCCTCTGGGAAACCATTTGTTTGCAAAGATGGGACAAGATGCAGATAAGCCATTTTGAATTCTTTCCCTTCCATCTTTCCTCTTTGCTTCCCAGTTTATGTACCTGTTGGATTAAAAATCTCTTCCCCACCTTATGCCAATTTCAACACAAAAATGAATCATGACTAACATCTGACTCACCCCTACCTGCACTTGGAGGATGGGGAAAAATACTTCTTTACTCTAGTTCCCAAAACCCCCAGATAAGCTGGGCTTTGCTGAAGAGGGGAATTCTTGGCATGAAGTCCAAAAGAATAGCTTTCCCAAGCTCTGCCTCACAGTTGTCATTATGGAAAACACCAAACAGTATGGCAGGGAAATATTACTCCTTCTCTTCATTCTTCCCTCTCCTCCCTGTTCCATCCCATAATATCATTATAAAGACCTTGGGTCCAGTTTCTCCTGGGAGTCCTCTGGCACCATCTGCTCCTGAGCGACCCTAAATAAATAAATAAATAAATAAATAAATAAATAAATAAATAGGATGAGGCAAAGAGGTGGGTGGGAGCATTACAGGTTGATGTCATTCAGCCAGGGAGTCAAAGTGCTGCTTACTCTCTTTCCTGTTTTTCCTGGGGGCCCGATTGGCCCCTGTATCCCAGGGGGACCCTGAAACAAGAATGGAAATAACTGAGTCCAAAGGCTGCTTCTCATTTTTTTCTCATTTTTTCTTATCCTTTTTCTAGCATCAACATTAACCTCTCTGTTGGAACATGGTGCTCTTTGGGTCCACCCTAGAGTATTTGGCTGCGTGAGGTAGATCAGCAAATGTTGTTCCCACTTATCTCTTAGCCAATTCCCATGGTAAGTACCTTAGACCAGGCAGATTATTTTAGCACCTAAGGCAGAAAATGTCACAAGCACCTTCCCCTCCCTGCTTCCTGGCAATTATGCAATTACGAGACATGAAATCGGCAACAATTTGTGGCTCTTTCATGACATCTCAGATCTGCTGCCTGAGGCATCTACGCCACTGTGCCCAACGGTAGGGCTGGCCTAGTTTCCCATCTTTGGTTTACAGTTAGAAAGTTGCACGTGAGCTTTCTGAGAGTCTACTTGCACCAGCTGAAGAAAACACGTAAATTCAGCTCTCAAATAAATACATTGGCTAGAAGTGCAATGGTCCTAAAACTCTACACCCTAAATCATGGATGGGAAACTTCTAACCTGTGGTGCCTAATTTAGTCTGGGGCCTGGATATATTTAGAAATACCTCCCCCATTTCTTTCTCTTATATTTTTCATCTCCACAGGAGAGGGCTTGTTGTGGATGGACCTGCCACCAAAACAATCCACCCAGAGGACCATCTCTTTCTTCTGTGCCCCCTGCTTTCTGGGATATGGTGTTTAGACAGGATGGCTGGCTAATTTCCTTGATGCAGTTAAAGCAGGGGCAGGCAGCCTGTGGCCGATAGCCTGTGGCCCTCAAAACACTGTTGGATGAACTCCCAGCAGTTCCCACTTTCCATCAGCCAAGCATGACAGATGGTTATAGATGGAAGAAGTTCAAGTCCAGCAACATCTCTTGAGCCACACATAGCCTGTGCCTAAATTGATTTCACATTGGGGTACATCAGGCATGGCAAAGGGGCAGGGATGAGTATCCCCGTAGGGGCTGCACGCCACCAAACCTGGCCAAAGATTGGCTCAAAATCACAAGCGGAAGGGTCTGGAAACCTACTTCCACTTGCAATTTTGTTCTTTGCAGAGGGCCCAGGAGGTTGTGGGGAGGTGTTTCCCTCTGAATCATCACTGCTGGACACCTCAATCATTTGGGGGAGTAAGTCACTCAGAATTTTATTTTCTAATGTAGGAGCTGGGAGAGTCTGCAGGATGCTGAACAAAGAGGACTGGGAACTTCATGCAACCTGCAAGCTGCACTTTGTTCATCCCTGATATATATGAAAGTAAATGACTGAGTTTCAAAAAAAAAAAAAAGCTGGAATGAGGTATTGAGACTTGGGGAGGGGGTGGGCTCCTATTGTAGGAACAGGACAATAAAGAGTAGCTCCAGTGTTTCTGATGCATCATTTTCTCAGAACTGAGGAGAGCTTCAGTTAAAATCAGGTTCCAGTAGATGCCTTCAGTCTGCTTGAAAGTCAAGCATCACCACAGGCCTTACAAAGGACAGGTAGGAAGTATGTCAAAGATCTGCCAATCTATCTATTTTTTGTTCATTATGTGCCTTAACCCAGTGGTTGTTAACATTTTCTTTACTGTGGACCCCCTGTAAATATAATTTGTTGTCAGGGATCTCCAAGATTTAACTCAAGATTTAAATATTTAAATTTAAATATTCAAATTTTATTTATTTATTTATTTATTTGAGAGGCTGGAAACTACGATTCAGACCGCTGCTCAGACACTGTGTGACTTTGGGCAAGTCAAGGTCTCTTGGCCTCAGAGGAAGGCAAAGGCAACCCCCTGCAACAAATCTTGCAAAAGAAAAAAGAAAAAAAAAAGAAAAACACTGTGACCCTTAGTGTTGTAATAAGCCAGAATTGATTTGAAGGCACACAACAGCAAAGTGCCGCTTGACAGAGGGAGGTTCTTTCTAGCCTTCATGTCTCTCCCTTTTGAAACTGATTTATGGTGATCCTAAGGTGGACCTATCGGGTTTTTTGAAAGATATGTTGCCTTTGCCTTTCTCTGAGACTGAGAGAATGTGACTTGCCTGAGGTCACCCACTAGGTTTCCATGGCTGAGTCAGGATTCAAGCCCTGGTGTCCAGAGTCTTAGGCCATTTCCGCACTACACTGTTACAGTGCTATCATTCCATGTTCAACATCCTGTAGAATTCTGGCGTTTGTACTCAGCTCTTTGGCTGAGAACTCTGAAGGCTCCTCCCTAAACTCCAAACCCTGGCATTCCATAAGAGGTTGAAAGTGAATTAATAGCACTGTAACAGTGTAGGGTGGAAATGGCCATAGTTTTGGCACCTGGACATACCTGCTGCCATTTCTCTTTCATCAAGGATGCGTAGCTTGGGGGTACAGAGGCTGAAACTGCTCTCTTGTCATCCGCAACCCCCTCTGCTGCTGCGTCCCTGTTGCTACCACTGCTATTGGCCTCCAACAGCAAGGCTTTGCAGCCTTCCTGTGATGGCTCTGCAGATCCCCAGGGATCCCTGGACCCCAGGTTAAGAACCACTACCTCAACCAAAAAGTAAATTGTTACTATACAATGCCTTGTATCAGGCTGCCAATATAGGGTATCATGGTATACCTTCTGAGCTGTTAGGATGAGCCTATAAATTCATCAAGTTGTATTATCTGCAGTAGCAACAAAGAAAATTCAGGCACACTACCTGAATAAAGCATCTGTGGGTGGCCAAGGCAATGTGTTAATCTGATTAAGGTAATTGTAGGCTTATTTTAGAGAGCTTTGATACCATTTATTTGCTAGCAGTTTAGTTTTGTGCGCAAAAGTCTACAGCTGAAAGCAATAAACACTGATTGAGTTCTGAATGCTTTTTTATCCTTTTTTTTTTAAAGAAAAAAAATCACAAGCTCCATTGCAAGTTTTTTTTTTTTTTAAAGGATTAAAAAAAGCATTCGGAACCAATCAGTGTTTATTGCTTTCAGCCGTAGGCTTCTGCAAACAAAAGTAAAATGCTAGCAAATAAATATCAAAGCTCTCTAAAACAAATTTACAATTACCTTCATCAGATTAGTACCTTGCCTTTGCCATTTGTGAGGGGGTGGGGAAATGACATAAAGGGAAATGATTAACAAATTAAACAGATAATTATCTTCAAAGAGCAAGTGGGGCAAAGCAAGGGGTGAAAATGAGAAGTGAAAATCCATGCAACTTTAGGATTGGTCTGCTCCCCACCAGGAGTTGGAATCTTCCACCCACTGACCAAAGACCTTGCTGGCAACAAGAGGAAAATGGTCAGGAAGGATCAAACAGATGGTACTTTGGTTGTTTTGGGTTTTTTGGACTTTGAGGCTGTGTTCTATTAGCATTTGCTCCTGTTTCGCCTGCATCCGTGGCTGGAATCTTCAGAGGATCTGGTGATGGTACTTGTTTAACCACATAAGACAGTCTAAAGACCGTGCCCCACCAGAGCAGAAAAGACCAGCAAGATGTGGGCAAAAACAGCTACATTCTCTGGCTACAGGGGTGCAAAGCCAAATTGTATGCATAGGTTTCATTCTGAAATGATGCTGGTACTTTCCCACTGTGCAAGACAGAGGTTCTAGCGCAAGAGTGGGAATGATGCGACTTTCCAGATGCTGTTGAATTGTAACTCCCAGCATTCCTTGGCACTGGCAAGGCTAACTAGGTTGGCTGTGAGCTGCATTTCACCAAATCTAGATGGCTGCACCATTCCCACTCTGTTCTAATGTTACAGGTACTGTGGGGCTAGCTCATTCCCCGTATGTTTTGTGAAGAGAAAGGAAAGAAGAGAAGGAGAAAGATGAATGATCGTTCAATCAATCAGTAAATCAATCTGTGAATCTCAAGGTAACGGTGAGTGGATGTTAGTTTGTCATTATCATTTCAGATAAGACCGCCTCCTGCACATATTTAGCAACCAACCTGTGGTCCTGCTTCACCTGCATCACCCTTTAATCCTGAGTTTCCTGGGAGACCCTAAAAAATAAAGGGTTATAAGCAGTTTAATGCCTTCAAGATTCCTCAGATATCCGCAATGCAACCACAGCCAGCACCTCAGTGTTATGCGGTGGGGAATACTCATTCTAAAGTAATTCCGAGAGACAAACTAAGCAAGGCAGTACTATACCCCCCACAAAAAGGACTCAGTATGGAAGGGACAGCCCTGATTACTCGTCTGACAGCTCACTTTTTTCAGCTGCTTTTAAAACATCTTCGTTTCTCTCTCCTCCTCCTCCCACTTCCCCCTTTGTCCTCAGGTTACTTTGGTCCTTTCCACAGGAGCCTCCCATCCTGGCATGGGGACAGGAGAGGAGCAGGAACCATGATGATGCTTCTGTATGACATTGTTGCAGTCCTGTCCTTCTCCTGTCACCAGGCGACATAATCACAGATTAAATTATTGACAAGTTTTCCCTGTCAATGAGCCATGATCATGCCACTGTTCCATATCTACCTGGTCTGCAGAAGCCCCAGAAGCGTGATGAAGGCACTTCCTGCCGCAGCGCAGCCTGAGAAACTTCCTGCTGCACTGCAGAAGGAAAACGTATGTCTACCCCACTTTCTTCAGCAGGGATCCAGCCAGTGTGAAGGCGAGCACTGCATTGCACTCCCTTCCCAGCAAAGCTGCTGCTGGGATTACCACTGGAGGATGACAATATAAGGTAGGGTGCAGAAAAGGCCTTCAATTGTAAACTAAGTTCAAAGTGCAAGAATACTGCAAGAATAGTTTGCACTCAGTTAACTCTGTGTGGAGAGAGGAGAGGAAGGAATAGAATCTTCCTCTTCTCTGTAAGCTTGGACAAAAGCAAACTGTTGCAGCCTCTTCTATCTTGCATGCCACACATGTCTCAGTTTTTATATGTGAAACACTGGAAGGTATGTAGTACATTTGTATCAGCCCCTGAAAATAGCAGTGTTGCATATGCTGGCAGCAGAATGATCTCCCTCTGCATCCCTGTTGTCCCAACCCAGACTGGGCTCTCGATACCTACAATCTGCATTTCAAATAAAGGTCTCATTCATTTCAGTGGAAGCTTTTTTTGCAAGGAACATTGCACAAATGTAAAGTCGAAGGCTTTCATGGCCGGAATCCATAGGTTGTTGTGGGTTTTCTGGGCTTTGAAGCTGTGTTCTATTAGTATTTTCTCCTGATGTTTCGCCTGCATCTGTGGCTGGCATCTTCAGAGGATCTGGTGGCATGGAAGTCCCCAGGTGAGAGGAAGCAATTTGCATGTGTTACAGTGGGCCTGTGTGACGGCCTATTTTTAAATGGGATATCCCCCAGGGTGTATTGTTAGTCAGGGGATATGCATAACAGTGCATTAAGTACATTAGTAACCCATTGTATTGTTCCCTGTGGAGGGACCTCCAGAGTCTGGGTGGTGTTCACTGGCATATTTTTGAGTCTTGATTTTAGTGTTCTTTAATATTGGTAGCCAAATCTTGTTTGCTTTCTGAGTTTCTTCTTTCCTGTTGAAATTGTCCTTGTGTTTATGGATTTCAGTGGATTTCAATGGCCTCTCTTTGTAGTCTGACATAGTAATTCTCAGAATGGTCCAGAATTTCTGTGCTTTCAAAAAGCATTCTTTGTCCAGGATGGTTTATAACATGTTCTGCTACTGCTGTTTTTTCTGGGTGGATCAGTCTGAAGTGTTTCCCCCACTGATATATACCGGTACTGCAGTGGAGGGAAAGGATTTAATGGCCTCCTAATATATGGATGCTAGGGTCTTGATCCAGACTGGAAGGCGAGAACTGGTTATTGGGGGGACAGAGGGGAAACAACACTTCAAAGGCAGAGTGTTGTAGCATACCCTCCAACATTTCACAGATGAAAACTGGACCAGATGTGACCAAGCAACATCAAAGTATGGCCAGGAATTATTGATGAGGAAGAATACACAAGCTAGGAGAGGCTGCAGCAGTTTGCTTTTGCTTGAGCCTACAGGGAAGAGTAAGATTCCTTCTCTCCTCTTCTCTGATCTCTGTTGAGTTAATTAAGTGCAAATTACTTCTGCATTTTTACCTCAGTTTGCAGCAACTGAAGTAAACTGAGGACAAAGGGGGAAATGGGAACAGGAAAGAGAAACTGGGGCATTTTAAGAGTAGCTGGGAAAGTAGGATGACAGAGGATTAATCAGGGCTGTCTCTGACAAACCAGGATAGCTGGAGGGCATGTTATATTCCCTTCTGTATGTGGTTAGAGATAATCCTTAGAGATAATCCTAGGGAAGCACAGGCAGTTGCAGGAGTAGGTAAAAGCTGATAATAATCTTACAGAAAAGTGAGAAATATTTCTCCCATGTTGTTTTCAGATTTAAAAAGCAAACTTCAGAATTTTAAGAATAGCTTACTTCACTCCAGACAAACCAGACACATAGCGGGGCCGGCCTATGATATTTTTCAAGTCCTAACTAATCAAGGAGAACAGTACACAGAGCTATGCAGATTAATCCGACAAATGCTCTTTCCATCCCTGACCATAAAAGAAACCAACACCAAACTAACAACAACAATTTGCTGGCCTTTTATAACATTCAAAATATGCAAAACATGCACCCAATCCTGCCACAGAGTGAATAATGAGTGTCCCAACTATCCTGGAAGGATTCCTGCCCAGTCTTGCAACTGTACTCACCAGGGGTCCGGGCCGACCAGTAAGGCCCATGGGGCCAGGGGGACCCTTCATGGAAAGCTGAGAAGAGAAATATCATGATGAGCTCTAGGTCAATTATTTAAAGACAACTGTTTTCAGGGGCAGGGACTAGTGAGGTGAAAATGGACAAAGAAGGATGAGATTTTAGGCTGGGCAGCAGAAGGGAAGGAGGGGTGAAAGAAGGGAATTAAAAAGGATGCATTTTGAAAATGTTGCTGTATTTTCACTTGTCTCTGTTCTCAGGATCATGCCATATTTGCGTTCAAGTTTCCAGGTCACGATCCAGAACTTGTGGCTCAGAGGTTGATCTTGGCTGAGTAACTTGCTCTCTCAACCTCACTTCCCTCACTTGTTACAAACAGGAATAATTCTGCTCCATCTGAAGTAATTCAAAGGTGGAAAACATGGATTTCCACATCTAGACTTAAGATTCACAATAACCTGATATTAAACTTGAAAAAAGATATCTTTCTCAGCCAAGTTGTCAGCCTGCAGTCATGAAGATTCATTCATACATCTCAGATCAATTTAGGTACCAGACACACTACAGGGTAGGAATTTTATTACTCTTCCCCTTTATCACACGATTTAACTCATTTTCCTAAGCATCCTGTGCTGTCTGACACATGAGGCTTTTACTGTGCCATTTCAGAATTTTACAAAGGGCCCAGATGACATCATCATTAATTGGTTACCCTGCCATACATTTCCTCTCTCTCTCTCTCTCTCTCTCTCTCTCTCTCATTCTCACACCAGGAAAAGAAAATCAAAGAAGGAGTAACTCCACAATGTCTTCAGACTAGTAGTACTAGGACTCCTTCATGTGAAAGAGGCCCAGCCTAACTCTTGAATGAAGTGCCTTTTTCAGGATGATGTGAATTAATTAGCAGTCCAGAAATAGACTGATGGTTGTTCTTGCATGTTCTGTTGATGCCATTTGATCTACAGCAGATCTTTGATAGTGGACTAGATGATGACACTTCCAATGAATGAAGAGGGAGAGGACCAAATGGACATTCAAGAGTAGACCAACAAATGCAGTAGTTGGCTCAAAGAAGAGAGCAAGACTGAAGGCAAGCCAGCTGGATGAAACACATGGCAAAAAGGGAAGGTGAGAGGGGAATCAAGACATGGCACTTTTCCTCCCACAGCACTGACCTTTGCTTGCTGCAAAATAGCTTGGGCTTGAGCTTCCTGGAAGGACACCGAAGGGCCTTTCATTGAGTCACCACCAAACTGGAACTAGAAATGAAAACATGAGAGGAAATCAGGGATGGGAAAGAGATCATATCTAGATTAACCACAGCATGCCTCAGCATTACCAAGAGGATGCTGCTCAAAATGCTTCACACAGCACACTGCTGGCAGCATCTCCCTCCCAAATCTTGATGAAAGTGCCAAGTCCTATGCCACGTCTTCATTTTGATTGCTGGACAACACTTGGTTTGTTTGTCAGAGGAAAAGCGAAGTGAGATGTCTAGAGTGATGAAACCAGTCTGATAGCCCAACAGCTCTCTCCTCCTTTACAGAAGGACAGTTGCATATTTTAGCCTATTTCCTCAGTCATTTAATCCTGTGAAGCTAACCTTTGCACAAACATGGAAAAAGCTTATCTTCCTGGACACTAATCTGCTGCCCATATCACACTGTGTCATCTTTATGTCACTTTTAGTTGGTTTGTTCCCATGCTCCAGAGGAAACTCCACTCTTTAAGGTATATGCCATGAAAACAGGAAAATAATAGGAAACTACATCCCAAAGAACTGGCTTTTGCTGTTTCCCAGTGCATCTGCCCTGATTTTCTTGGTACCCCAAACCCACTAGACCCATCTCCCTATAACATCTACCGGTAACATGATCATGGTCCCTGGAGGTCCACGGATGCCGTCAGCTCCTGGGAGGCCTGGGAGGCCTGGTGGTCCCTGTGCAGAAAGGAAACAAGAATCCCCGTCAATCATTCCTGGGAAAAGTTGGGCTAGAGAAGAAAGCTGTGTCAAGCTGAGACTTGTCTCCCAGCACTAAGGTACACTGAGAGGGGCGCATGCCAGTAATTCCTCAACCTCTCTTCCCCAGCCCCCTCCTACCATCTTCAGAGAAGATAAAAAATTCCTAGCAGAAGGAGAAGGTGGGCTCTTTCCTGAATTGCATAGTTTTCTGCTTACCTGTTCACCGGGATCTCCTGGAAATCCTGGTGGCCCTGCTTGGCCCATTGGACCCGTCTCACCCTGGCAAGGGATAAACAGAGAATGAAAACAAGCATCACCCACTCAAATCCCACACTCCATTCCTTTCTCAAATGTAACACCTACAACACCAAAAAAACAACAGGCCCATGTTTCAACTACTGTGCTTGGAGCACCAACACGGCAGAACCAATGCATGCATGTATGCATTCATTACATTTATATCCTCCCTTTCCTGCAGTGAGGTCAAGGTGAAGTACATCACTCTCCTCCTCACTTTCTCCTTGCAACAACAACCATGTGAGGTAGAACACACTGAGAGAGAGTGACTAACCACGATCAACTACTGAATTGTCTGGCTTAGTGCAGACTAGAATTTGGATCTCCTAAGTTCCAGTCCAACGCACTAGCTACTACACACAGAGCACAAAAATGTCATGTCCTCAAGTTTCAATGTAATGCTTAACTCCTTAATCCTCTCCATGATTAACCTTCTCCTTTCCTTATCCTTCTTTATCAACTAAATACTACCACTTACTATGTTTTCAGAAATGCACTTAATCTATATAGATCATGGAACCCAATATGTCTAGGATGGGATTTTGGTACATCTGGCACATTATTTTGACATTCACTCCTCCCCTGAAAGCAGAGTTTGCATACAACCATCTTAAACATGCTTTCTTTCTTTTACCATGAAGTGTCCTGCAGATAACCCAACACACCAGTGTATTTTCTCCATTTTGCTTCTGCTCTTGCATCATCCTTTTTATCAAGCTTCTTTCTGGCAGAGCAGCTGGGGACATGTCACAATCCGGATTCAGATGTAATAACAAACCATCATTTAAACAAGCAGGCTGAAGTTGGTAAACCAACAACAACCCATGACTTTTAACTGTGGTTTCTAGCAGACTAACAAATGACAGTTTGCTCGTACCAAAGTGGAGACTGTAAGAAACTCTCAACCCTCTTGGATTGACTGGCCTTCTGTGTGAGTTACGACCCATCACGTTTCTGCTGCACTGCCCCAACATTAGTACATGTTCTCCTAGCACTACCACAACCACCATGATGCAAGACACCATTTTATCTGTCAGTGAAGCACAGAGAGAATCACGTGAAGCTAGTGGCACCAGGCAACACCACCACAGAACCTTCTGGTACATCCAATTAGTATCCATTAACCTTCCTCCTAATCCCCATATATTAATTCCTTCTCTTACCTGTGGACCTGGGTATCCAGCTGGCCCTTCAAAACGCCTGCCCTGCAATGAAGAGATAAAAATTATAACTAGCTGTTAACACTGGTGGTTTGGCAGTGGCGTAGGGAAGTGGGTGATGGGGGCAGTGTATCCCCGGCAGCAATTTTTTGGGGTGCTGCTGCTCCTTGCCTGCCCTCTCCCATGTGCCATAGCCCCATCCCATGTGCCAAAGCCATGCCCTGCGTGCCATAGTCCTGCCCCTGCATGCTGCAGCCCCACCCCCCCACACCGCAGCCCTGCCCCTGCGCATTGTAGCCCCACCCCTGCCCCTCTGCCTGCCCCTCCTCCACACGCTCCAAGCTACACTATTGGCAGCTTAGCCAATGAAAAGGAAGAGTATCCATGAAGGTTATGAATATACCAAAAATTACATGCTATCATTTGATTCCCCTTAAACACTCTTAAAGTCTTTAGGCACCAGAAAGAAAGACAGCTACCAACAACTATGATATTTTACAATTTACTTTACACTTACAAAGTAAAACCCACATATACATCTTCAGATAAGTGTCTTCCATAGGCACTTGTGAATATTTTTTTGGGAAAAAAACTTGATGGCTTAATTGAGTGAGCTGTTGCATAATTAGGCCAACTTCACATACAATGGGCAACAGCGATAGCCATCTGCATCACTTGTTAATGATGCCTGTGTTTTTGAATAGGAAACACGATTCATGATCAAATTAATTGTACATGGGATGCAGACTGCTGATGAATGTGCTTTTGTTTGGAAAACGTACTGTGCAGTTGCTTATAACAGCAAGCATGCAATGAACTACTATGATCCAGATCCATCTTGCAAAAAAGCATCTTCTCTCACATGATGTTAGTGCACCAGAAAGTGAAAGCCTCCATTAGGATTAAGAAATTGATTGTTTATAATCACACTTGTGAGCAAACTTCCTGCCATGGGAAACAATCAACAGACTTTTGCCTTCTTTCAAAAACCCACAATTGCAGGCTTCAGTCTTTGTCCCAGAGGCTGCATCATATCTGATATTCACTCCTGGCAGGCTGCCACCAAAAGGCTCCCATGACCTAACACTGGTACCTTCTCTGCTATTTGGAAATGTCTAGATCTGGAGATGCTTATTCTCTTCCAGAATTCACACTGGACTGATCACAAAGCTCAAGCCTCTCTATTCAGGAGCAAAAGATTATTCCTCCATCCTCACTGATATAGGTGTGGCAATGCCAGGAGGACAGAATACATAACATACTCACAGGCTCTATGACAGCTGGCTCCCCTTTCTCTCCTTTCAGGTTGGTTTCCTGGTACAGACACAAAGGAAACAAATCATCACTACAATGGCCAACCTGTACAAGACAGAGAAACTGTCATTTTCCTTGAGCAGGGTGGGACAGCCCTCTAATGCACTGAGCAGATCCAGGATGATTAAACCCTTTAACAGCTTCAGTAGGAACAGAATTGTGTGTGTGTATGTGTGTGTGTGTGTGTGTGTGTGTGTGTGCGCCTTCAAGTTGCCTGTCAACTTACGGTGACCCTATAAATTTCATAGAGGTTTCTCAGGCAAGGAATACTCAGAGGTGGTTTTTCCAGTTCCTTCCTCTGAAATATAGCCTATAGCACTTGATATTCATTGGTGATCCCCCAGCCAAGTACTAACCAGTGCTGACTCTGCTTAGCTTTCAAGATCAGACAGGATCTGGTGCCTTTAGGGTTTATAGGCAGGCTCAGAAATAGCTGCATCTTAAAAGGTAAAGGGAGCAAGGGTTTGGGGTTTGATTGCAATTCTGGAAGGGAAAAAAAAAACAGGGATGTATTCTGAACTCAAGCCAGTGTGGTGTAGTGGTTGATCCTTCAGCTAACACGCCAATTGCAACTCAAGTTAATAGGAAGGCATGAGAGGAGTGGTGTGAGACAATATTTTCATCCCTGCTAATGAAAAAGTCTTGGTTCTTTAATCTCTTGAACCCTAGTTCCACTAGATCACTGAAGAAATTCTCTATTCCAAAAAAAGCTGACCCCCAAAGCCTGTCTCCTCACACATTTGTCTTAAGCAGATGGTGAGGGAAGTAGGAACAACTGAATTACTTGCCATTCCCAGACCCTGGCATAATGTTCCAGAACCAAATACATATGTATGTATGAATGTATTATGTGTGTAACATGTACAATGCTTTGAAAAGGTTCTCCGGCTTCGACTTTGGTGGGTCTCTGCAGAATGTCTTTCCTGATGCTCTTTCTGTCTAAATCTGTGATGATTTGCCTGAGCCTGACTCACAAGGCTGAGAGCATCACAGCTCTACCTGGATTGCCAAGATTCCATCACAGGCATATGACCTCGTGGAAGCTGGCAGTTGGTTCATGCGTTGGTGGGGTGCCCGGGAGGGGGAGCTGGACAAGCCAAAAACCATACTGTGTTGGTGACAGAATCCTTTATAAATAGATACCAGTCATTGATATTAGATCATTCTCTTTTGATCCCCAATTCTTCAAGAATGCAGAACATTCTTGGCAAACCTCATGGTGCATAAAGACATAGGGTTTATCCATTATTATCAGTGAAGCAGTTTCTTAGAACATTATGGGCTTTAACACATGAGGCAGGTAAATTGCACTTAGAGCAGGACAGCAACATCTTTGGCTGGGACTTACTACATGATATAGTTCCTCTTCTGTTGTTCTCCCAATGGGAGATCATCTCGTAAGCATTTTTTTTTCTTACAAAGAATGACTTCCTTTGGAAATGGTCTAAATGGTCTTCCACTGGGAGAACAACAGAAGAGGAAAGAGGTAAGTTCCAGCCAAAGATGCTATTAGCCTGCTGTAAGTGTGATTTACCTGCCTCAGGTAATAAAGCCCATAATGTTCTAAGAAACTGCTTCACTGCACTTCTGCTCCTTGGTAAACAAATACTGTTACTGTTAACTGCCATCAAGTTGACTTCAATTTATGGTGACTCTATGAATAAGAGACTTCCAAGTCACCCTATCCTCAATTGCTCTGCTCAGGTCTTGCAGATTCAGGGATGTGTCCTCTTTGATTGAATCTACCCATCTGTAATGTGGTATTCTTCTTTTCTTACTGCCTTACCAAGCATAAACAAATATACCTTTTATTATTATTATTTTTTCCTTGAGGCAAGTCTTGGAAGAGGAAAGAGTTAAAAGTACCACAGTTTTTTCAAATCTTTTGGCTTAGAAAAAGAAGGGAGAAGTCAACCAGCTGCAGCCATGCCACTTGGCTAACGCCTGCAGCATGGCTAACAACCCTGTCCCCCATTGCATCCTTTTAGGAACCAGGTGGATTTCCTTCCAGCATCTTCTAAATATGTTAGAGAAAGCTATCCACATTCTGAACATCTTGCTGAGAGCCATCAGCAAATCTCTCATTAAAGTTTTTGGCCAATCACCAAGTCTACAGAGGGTTGCTGATTAAAGGAGTCCTGAAAACACAAATCAGCAATCCAGGATCGCACCCTTCTTGCATCACCTGTAAGTACCTTAAGCAGATTGTCACTTTTAGGAGTACAATGGCTTTCTATATTAAACAACACAACACTTGCTGGTCCTCCAATCTTATTTAGGTGAGGCACACAGGAAGTCATCTGCAGTATGTGAGGAAAACAGCCACAGACCTTTGTACACATTTTAGGAACAACAAGCCTACAATCCTGATCAGGAAGCTGAGCAACCAGTGGTCAGGCATTTCAACCAGAAACATCACAGCCTCTCTGATTTGTTTCTTTTGATACTGAGATTCCAACTCCTTCAGGCACTTTGGACAAAAGGGAGAATTTCTGGATTTATAGACTTAAGACCCCAAGCCCCTCATGGCTTCGGCTTAAAGGATAATGTCTTCATTCACTGCAGAATACTGGAAACAGAGTTTCTAAACTGCCAACTTGGATGCAGCTCACTTTCATCTTTAGCAACTAAAGAAGGCAGAAAATGAAATGTTTTGCTCATTTCATACTTTTCAGTTTTGTCTGTGAATCCCTTCAATAGACAGAAGGGGAAAAAAGTGGGAAGAGAGGGATGAAGAGTAAACACCTGCCTGAATCATGTTAGGAGGAACAAGAATGACAGCAAATCCAGTCTTCAACTTGTTAGTTTGAAGTTCATAACACAAGTTGTGAAACCATGATTGCACCTTAACCCTACTACTCTCAATCATTTTAAAGGGGAATAAGGAATAAGTTAAACTCCATGGTTATGTTGGAGACAAGCTATCTGATGTGATCAAAGCACCTTTTGGAAAAACTGCCTCTTCCTACTAGTGGATGTCAGCCAACACTTTGAACCTTGCCCTAAGCATGGGTACTGTCAAAGATCAATATCCAGCAGTCGTGCAGCTGAGCAGGTGAGTGAAGACAGCTCCAGGATTTTTTTCAGAGCAGGAGTGATTGTGTCATTTGCTTGAGCACTCGGTTAATGAACAGACCCCCTTTGCACTGGTGACCGAGTGAGGTGATAACTGGGCTTTCAAGGTTTAACTATGATTCTGATTACTCAGATCAATATAATTGTTTGCATTTGTAATTAGGACCGAAATACCCTAAAGGAACCAAATTTCATCTGATCTTAGAAAATAGGGAAGGTCAGTCCTGGTTAATGCTTTGTTGGGAGACCACCTATAAATAACAGGTGCTGTAAGCTATATTTCAGATGAAGGAAATAGCAAAACCATCTCTAAGTGTTTCCTGCCTAAGAAAATGCTATGAAATTCATGGGATTACCATAAGTCAACAGGCCACTTGAAGGGACTTACACACATTTGTGATTTAAAACTAACAGATTGCATATACAGTGACTGAAGATTTTGGTTTTAAAGCTCAGTGTATTTACAAGATGAACCTAAGCAACCAGAAGTAAGCAATAGAATTCCATGCAGCTTATTCTCACTTAACCATGTATAGGACTGTGGTCACACTATTTCTAGTAAATTGGTGGTTTATGTTATTTATTGCTGTCCTTTAGTTTATGCATAACATGAGTACACAGTTCATTTAAAAACTCCTCAGGATCAGAATTTACCACTACATCACTGATGCCCAAGAATAATTTTTCTGTAACACGATGCAACTACCACCTTCCATCTTTTCCCCTATAAAAGCATTTGTTGGTTTTTTAAACAATTGCAGAGCTCATTTGTGATTTTCAGTTTCATTAGGTACTTTTGTTAAAGCTGCCTCTAACAGATGAAATTGCATTTATACCAGGCACAGTAGTATTTATGCATATTTGTTTGTTTGTTAAATTTACATCTTTCTGCCAAAAAGGCACCCAAGGCACTAACAGCAACACAATTCAGATGAAATAAATGCAATGAAAACTTACAGTTTTAAATCACAAATAGAAATAATTGAACAAGGAAAAAATGAAAACATCTACCCTCCTCAGCAGTCATCCAACTACATGCTGAAGGACTCTGAATAAAATGGTTTTTGTCTGGCAAGAAAACAACACAGAGGGGTTGAGTCTAACCTCTTCTGGCAGTGAGTTCCAGAGCCTGGGAGCAACCACTGAGAAGCTTCTTTCTCTGCATCTCACCAAACAAGCCTCCAAGGGCTGGCAGGACTAAAACAAGGGCCTCCACTGATTATCTTAATAGCCAGAGAGGCAGTTATGGGAGAATGTAGCATTTCAAATAATCTGCAGATGGCTTTCAAAGTCATATAGGGTTTCCTAGATTGTAACCGGTATGTTGAATTGTGCCTGGAAACAGAGGTCCTTTTCGCACGGCATTTGCCATGTGAAAAGGCCTCCGGAGCATCACACGATTACGAGGAGTGTTTCAGATGACATCCTCGCAATTGTGTGATGCTGCTGGGGGTGGCAGGTGCTGACCACACACTATTTCATTTTTGGCTTGTAGCTGAAAATGGTGCACAATCATGCATTGCTCCAGGGCACCACGCACACTTGTCTTGCATGCAGAGCTCCAGAGCCGCGGCCCTTGCGCTTCCTCCCCCAGCGCAGCCTGGGAAAATACCCAGCTGCACTGCAGAAGGAAGAGGCAGAGCCCTCATGTTGTCTACCAGCCAGCAGGAAACGCCTGCAGAGCCGAAGCAGCGGGGACGCGAGAGCCTTTCGGAAGAGGCTGCTCGTGTGATCCCCACGCCCCTGCACTGGAAAGAAGTAAGGTGTGGAAAGGGCCAGAGTGATGATCACTAGCACTATTGCAACATGAGAGCCACATGCTCCTTGTAACGAAATTTGGCCAGATCAATAGCCACAGCATTCTGGATCACCAGAAGCTTCCAAAAATTTTTCAAAGGTAGCCCCATATTAGAGTCATCCAAATGGGACAGAAACAAAATGTATGCTAAGAAAGACGAAGAGCCTTTGAAGACTATTCCTGTCTCTGGCACCTCTAGTCCCAGTTTTCTCGTGGATTCTGGAATCCAGAGACCTAACTTATTTACTATGTCCAAAGTCTGTAAATCCTAATAGCAGCACAAACTTCCATTACCTCTGGGAACTTCTGGCCCTGACTATTCTGGTGCTTGCTCCTCTCTCCTGTTGCAACTTCACAGCCCTGCCCCCATTGGTTTCTCCTGCCTCTGTGTAGGCAAGACTTCTATATTTTTGGTCTGCAGAGGACATGCCACACAGAGATGGAATTCTGTTCTCATACTTTAGAGTTTCCTGTACAAGACCTCCTATGTGTACCTTGTAGATCCATAATGTGTTTTATAAAAACTAGCCTCCATGCCTCATGCTTCTGTTTGATCTCTCACTCCCTGCCCAGAATGCTGCTCATTTTGTTTTAATATGGCCACCCATTCCCATCAGGCAATTCTGCCAGTTCTGGATACACAAAGAGGGCTATTTCTCCAGTGGATCTTGGCCTTTACAGTCACACATGACAGCCAGAATCAAGCAAAGACTGGTGGAATCAAATCACCTAAAATCCAACATAACCACTAGTCCCAGATGGGGTCACAGATCCTATTCATACCAACAGAAGAACTAATTGTTATGTTCATTGAGGGCCGAATGAGCACTTGGATGAAAATGCACATTTGTATCCCGATGAAAGCCCTCACTTGAAAGAGATATAGTCAATACAACCCAGAATGAGATAGGCTTTTTTCTACAGTGCTGCAAAGCTAATGAACTGTCACTCAGAGATATATACCAGAACGTTGTGGTGCACATGCTTGTAACCTCAAAGCTAGACTTCTGCAATGCACTGTACTTTGGGCTACCTATGTACCAAGTTCATAAATTTCAATTAGTTTAAAACATGGCAGCCAGATTGATTAGTGGTACATTTAAGAGAGACCAATATTCAAATCACTCCACTGACTGCCAATTGCTTTCCAGGCAAAGCACAAAGGGTTGGTTATTACCTTTAAAACCCTACATGATTTGTAGGGTTACCTGAAGGGTAATGATTTGTAGGGTTACCCAAGTTACCTGAAGGATCTCCTTCTCCCATACAATCTGTCCCACACACCCAGGTCCTCTGACCTACATCTACTTCAGTTAGACAAAATTAGGCTAACTGTCATCCAAAGGACATTTTCTTTGGCCACCCTCAGATTGTGGAATGACCTGCCAGCTCAAGATGCTATCTGAGTTTAAAGCAGAAGTAAAGACCAGTTTCTTCTGATCTAGATTATTTTTTTGAAACATTATGGCTTTAAAGTATTCATTGATGGATTTTAATAGATATTGTTTTTATATCCTTTTATATATTTTTAACACAAATAATAGAATACATTATATGTTTTGCATTATTTGTTGTTGTTTCCTGCCTCAATCTACAGGGAGAGGTGGATAAAATGAAAACTTCCTGTTGTCAGCAGCAGCAGCAGCAACAGCAGCATCTCTATAGGCATTACCTTTGGGAGCTGGACAGTGCCTTCAGAGCGCTCAGCTGGGTCATAACGTCCTTCCTCCTTGCTGTCATCGTTGCGGTCATAGTAGTCTTCATAGTCCCTCATTCGGTAGTCAAGTCTCTCATCGTATTCTCTATAAGTGCCATTGGAGTCCAGTTCTGTGTCTTCACTGATCACGTATTCCTCACCAAGAAGGTCCTATCAAGAGAAGAGAAATGAAGCACAACTTCGTAGCTGGTTTGCCTTATAGGAATCCTGCAGACTCACTGGAGGCCCCACTCTCTTTCCTCTAAGCAACATGCATATGATCTCTCACACTCTTTCTTCTCCCTTACATTCTATGTCCCTTCTCAAGAAACGACCTTTGGTTCATCCAGTCCTGTGAAAAGTAGCATACAAACACCATGATTCCATGTTACCAGCCAGCCTAAAACTTACATTCCCTTCTCTCCTGAACAGAATGTTTATGGCACGAATGGGCAACGTGCAACCACACGCTCCTCCCTTCTTTTTTTGTCTGTCTATCTCTTTACTAGTCTCCTTCATCTCTCCATTGTTCAATTTGCTACAGTAGCAAAACACACACACACACACACAAACACACACAAAAACCTCAAAAAATTGATAAAATAAGGCATAAGCATACACCTTGTTTCCAAGGTGAGTCATGTTCAAGGAATGCCCTGGAAGTACAAGTGATCTTTAAAGCTTTATAAGGAAATTGCAGGGGGATGGGAGCACTGATGCTGTATCAGCAACAGGGGGTGGCTCTAGTAGGGAAAAGAATATGGCTACATCTGTGGCACTCCTTGCTTAGTCTGACTCAAGGGCTACACATATACATTTCCACACAGACTGGTCCTAGTCCTATAAAGGACAGATCATCTGTAAAGTGAGTAACAAAATAACATAGTTGTAACAGCAGTCATAACAGCAATACTTGGAAGAGAAATGGACATGCACAGATTCTTCTGAAATATTCTGTGTACAATGTGGTGTGACACATCTAACCCATGTACCTACAGAAAATTCAGAAATACTCCAGCATGGTACTGTGTTTTCATGGTGGTGGGATTCTGTGGGCATGGGAGACAAGAGGTTATGCTGGTGATAGCACTACTGCTAGTAGGATTTCCTATATCAAAAAGACAAATAAATGGGTCCAAGATCACATCAAGCCTAAACTCTCCTTAGAAGCCAAGATGACTAAGCTGAGGCTGTCATACTTTGAACATATCAGAAGAAGACATGGCTCACTAGAAAAGATAACAAAGTTTTATAAAGTGGAAGGCAGTAGAAAAAGAGGAAGATGGTGTTACAAGTGAATAGGCTCAATGAAGGAAGCCATTGTCCTGTGTTTGCAAGAGTTGGACTGTTGATAACTTGGAGACTTGGAGTTTTCTCATTCATAAGGTCACAATAGGTTGAAGCTGACTTGATAACAATTAACAACAGTTTTTTTAGAATCTAAATGATAGGGCTATGTGTAAACCAACCTTGAAAACTGGGTTTTTTAAAAAGAGGGTGGTTAAAGAATATATTGGAATGTAAATTAAAGTCAAAGGCAAGGAGAAAATGTGATTTGCTCCTTCTTTTTCAAAAGCCTTGCACTGTCAGTCTGTAAAGACTAAACCACAGCCTTTTCTATTTGTTTTATCCCACATGCTGAGAAAGAAAATCAAACCGCTTTCTATTACTTCCTTGCACTGGATAAGGGAGTACAGAAAATGCTCCCTTGGAAAAGGACGGACTACCCAATTATTTCTGCCTTCAACAGTAGTAGTTACACTCACTGTCCACAGTGTCTCTTTCAATTATCCCAAGGGAAACAGCAGTAAACTATAGCTGGATTTTCCCAGGGTTAGTTTAATCAAGGAAGTACTACCAGTCCTGTGCACATCCCACTGTGAGAAGGAGACATCCAGCTAGAGTTCAAGCAGTAAGGCGCTGAACAACTGCCAGTGGAAGGACATTTTGTGCAACCCATTCAAAAATAAAAGAAGCTTCCCTGTAGGATCCTCTTTTTAGTTTTTGCTGTTTTTTTTTAAATGCTAACTATTTTTTTCTATATCATGAATGAAAGCCAGCATGGCAGTTATTAAGAGCGCTGACTGCTTAGTCTTGAAATGGAAAAAAACAGGTGCAACCAGCACAGATGTTATGGAGGAAGTAGACATGATTTTAGTTCCCACTTCTACAATTCATAGATGATCTACACACTATACTGGTACAGACTGTCTGCAAATTGGGAAGTGGGGGATCAATCTCTAAATGTTGCCAAGCCCCACAACACCCTTGCATGAGGAAAACTAGAATGCCAATAAAAAGGTGGCTAGAACAAGGATGGGAAAAATCCATGGGCCACATTTTCTTCCAGCAGTTGGACAGTAGGTGGGGTCAATACCATACATACACATCATTCATTTACATTCATCCTTACGCTCCATCCAGTCACGCAAACACACATTTACATAGACAGGACATACATTCTCACAGGTAACACCCACATAACCACTTCCACAAACACACACACAAAGATGCTCCCCTTCCCTATCCATAAAGTAATTGAGCTTGTGAAAAAGAAAAGCCTCTCCTGCTGAAGCCAATGGGAGGCTCTCTAAAGCCCAACTGTCACATTGAGGCACCATTGTTGGGTATGTGTGTGTGTTAATAACACATGCAGAAGGTTAACTCCTCCCCAGTAGTGACACACATATCTGTCAGTCACCTGGCACATTGTGGTTAGGCTTGAAAAAGCCTCCCATTGTCTCCAAATGAAGGCTTTCATTTGGTGAGGCCATATTCTGGATGAGGGGCCTCATTGGGGCACACCTAATTGGTTAGCAGCCAGTCCCCAGCCCCAGTCCAAGAAAACCCTTCCCTCACATATACCTGTTCTCCACTGGCCTGCAGGTATATTATTCTTTAGAGGGAAAAATGTACAACAGAATGAAAAAACAAAACAAAACAAGAAAAACCTGAAATGTCTATCCATACACATTTTAAAGCAGTGACACCTCGGGAGGTCTAGATGTCATATTGCCTCTGCATGTGTGATTCCTTTTCTACAGAAATGAACGATCCCCTCCTAGATGTCCTTCACTTCCTTTCCACTTAAAACCCACCACAAGATCTCTTTCTGCAAGTCAAGACTTCTAAGTCTCAGCCCTTATCTAGACTCCAAGAATGAAGGAACACCTTTCTTGGGAGAACTCAGAGGTGAACCACTGATACCTAAGCAGTATTTCCCAGGTCTTCCTACCTCATAGTTGTTTGTGAAGTTCAAGTCAACTGTGACAGTGGCAAGGACTCCAGGCCCCCCATCAGGACTCTCCTCCCAGAACTCGGCTGCTGGAGTAGCTGGTGTTGGAGACTCATACTTAACAGCAGGCAAGAGGAAATAAGGTGTTACAGAAGGAATACCATGGAAGTATTCAGTAACAATTTGTTAGCATTCAGCCTATAGCAAACACGCAGATTTCTAAAAATTGTCCAAGCATTAGAAATATGCCAGCAGCCAAAAGCCATCTAGGGTGGTCATGGTGCCAGGAAAATGCCAAGTCTAATCAAATTCAGTACTTAAGTCCAATGGGTAGGGGATTCTGTTGACAATGATACACAAAATGATAGTCTGAACCTTCTCAGCTCTTAGGTTTTCAGGTTTCCTGAGTGTTCAAACCCTGATACTCGCTTGAGAACTAAAGGGCAATTGCTAGTAGATAAAGAGGCAGAGTTTGGTAGGGCAGGGGCTGAATGTCATGGCATCTAGTAAGGAAGAGTTAGGCTTCAGTTTTTATTTGAGGTGTAGAGACAGAATAAAGAAAAGCAGCTCTCTAGCCAAGCATGAAATCACCTGCTCTAGTTAAATGTGGTCTTTCACACTAGCAGGTTGAAAGTCATGCAGTTCTCCAGATGTTCTGGACTGCAGGTCTCAGCAGCCCTAAGTCACACTGGGAGTAGAAATTCAACAACATCTGGAGTGCTGCATGTTTTCTGCCCCTAGTGTAGAAGTAACATGAAACATGAAAATGATGGAGTGGAATGTCTTGTGTCTTGTATACCGATTCCCTAACTCATGTGGACCACTGGGCAGTCTTGTGTTGGATGTAACTGTTTGCAAAAGAATGATGGGCAGAAATCTAATGGCTGACATTTTCTGGTATTATGTGGGCTAATCACCTCCCCAGTTCAGATCAATGTGAGTTGAGCTTGACATATTGATGCTCTGTGGGTAATATCATATTCAAAGTAGACGCCCAGCAGGTCCAGAGGTGGGACAGGTACATCTAACCAATGAGCATTATCTCACTATCATACTGCACAATGCTTTTATTCATAGAGATGTTCCTCTTAGCAGAAAATAGGCATGTAAGAACTGTGTAACTGCAAGGGAAGCAGCCCTCAATGTAACCAAAAAACACCCCAAGGGTTCATCCATTTTTACTGCTGAGGCACAACTATTAAGGAATGAGAAGGCTTCTTGCATGTGGGGTAGTGGTTTGAGCACTAGATTATGACTCTAGAGATCAGGGTTTGAAACCCTGCTCAGCCATGGAAATCCACTGGGTGGCCTTGGCAAGTCACACATTCTCAGCCTTAGAGAAAGGCAAAGGCAAACCCCCTCTGAAAAAATCTTGCCAAGAAAACCCTGTGATAGGTTCACCTTAGGGCTACCAAACATCAGAAATGAAGGTATGTACCAACAACAACCTTGAGGACTGTATAGGCATTCTGGTGATTGTGCTCATTCCATGAGGCTCCAGGAGAAGGAAAGATGGAAAGCAGAGCCATTAAACTGCCTCTACTTCGAGACTAGTTCCATTTGGCTCATCTTCTCTTTGCACTGTTTCAGTCCCTGCTGGTCACTATCGTAACATTGAGATTTTGTGTCTGCATTTGTTTGACTTCATCCTTCATTTTCATTATCTCTTTTTTTCATTTTTCATTTCACTATTCCCTTTTTCTGTCACATCTTTCAGACTGTCTTGTTTTCTGATAGATCTGATGCAAGCCATTCAGGGATCCTTTTGAGCTAAAGAACTTCAAACCAGGGCTGAGGAACTTGTGGCTTTCCAGATGTTGATAGACTCCAATTCCCACCAGCCTCAGGCAACCAGGCCAACAGTAAACAATGATGGCAGCTGTAGTTCAACATCTGGAGGGTCACTAGCTCCATTCTTGTGTTATAAATAAATGAAAGAATATAAACACTGCAGTGTAGGTCCTTACAAAGCAGGTGGAAAGGAACCCAGTGAAAAGAATGTAGGAAGATGCCTGATACTGAATCAGATCATTGATACCTCTTGCTCAGTAATGTTTATGCTTACCAGGAGTAATTCTCCAGCATTTTCAATCAGCATTCTTTTCCAGTAGCCTGGAAATACCAGGGATATGAATTGGGACTTTCAACATGAAAAGGTAAGGCTTGGAAATCTTACTCTTTTGCTCAGACTCCCTTGGTCAGCAAGGCCAGTGACAAGCCAGCTGAGACATTCTGGGAGTTGTAGCTCAAGCTCAGCAAATCACTTACAGCACTCTTTTTAAAGTGCAGGCAGTCACAAATTTCCTCTGTTTTAGATGTTGTTTTACTGATGGAGTGTTTATATCTGTGGTCATTACAATGCATTAGAAAACCACCAACAAATGTTCTTAAAATGCACTGATGTGTGCCTTCAAACTGTGTCCTCTTGCACTGTGTCACTGGCATGCTTTATTTACCCAACCCGAAAGCTAAACTATGTTCTATCAAGTCTCCGGAACTGCACTACTGTCATCTTTCCCCAGCTGCTAGCCAGGCCATAAGGCCATGTTCACAAATTTGAATGAGCAGCTTCTTGTTTTGAACTAGTTGACCTTGGAACAACTAGTAAGTCTTGTGAATCCAACAGACTCGGCAACTTTATGAAAATGTCTCCAGAAGTGGTAGGGCGCAATATCTACATAGGGCCCAGCCTCTGCAAGATAAGTAGACTAAAAATTCACCCAAGTACAAAGGTCCCATGACTGTTTGTGTGACTGTCTGCACAGCAGTCTTGAACTCCATTCCTAGACAATGGAAATGAGTGATGAGGAGAGAGGGCATGTGCCCACATTGGGACAAAAGGGATGGGCAAATAGGGAGAAAATCCTCTTTGAGGGGAAAAAAAATGGGAAGGAAAAGAGAGAAATGCTCTTGTGCTGCCAATACCGAGCAGCCCAGCAGCTGGAGTTCTGATCCCAGAGGGAGGAACTCCGCCAACTGCTCCATTTGGCAGGGACATGGTTCCCCCTGGCCTAGCCAAGAGTGACTCATTGGCTCAGGATGAGCTCAGCATCCCCCTGACCCATATTTCACAAGTTTCTGGATGCTGCCTTGACATAAAAAGGCCAGCAGTGGGAGGAAGCAGGCAGAGCAGAGGTCAGGAAAATAAAGAAAGGAATTATATTGGGAAAAGGGAGGCACATAACTATGTCAGGAATATTAGGCAGAGGTAAAGCCTTGAATGGTGCAGTGGTTTGAGCATTGGACTACGACCTTGGAGACCAGAATTCGATTCCCTGCACAGCAGTGGAAACCCACTTGGTGACCTAGGGTGTATCACACACTCTCAGCCCCAGAAAACATTCTGACAGGGTCATCTTAGGGTCACTATAAGTTGGAAACAACTTGAAGGCACACAGCAGCAACAACAACGCCTTGCACTCAGAGTCATCTGGAAATTAATTTACCCTGAATGATATTTTGGACATGCTACAGAGCAGGAGTGTTGACCAATACCTCAAGGGAAAGCATCCTTGTTCAATCTTCTGTAGACCTTGAGCTCCAGGGCCATGTTATAGATCTAAAAATTTCCCACAACAGTCCCAAGCCAAATTCTTATGCTGATAACACATACTCCATGCTCCCAAACCCACTGAAGCATGAATTGGCCATATTCCTAGGTCCCTAAAGTAGTGCATACAGATATTTCTCTTGGCATCTTCCAGGTTCTCCTCAACAAGTATTTCATCTTTTTTAAAATGGGTGTTGACACTCTGCACTGCAAAAGTGCTGGCCCCCATAACCACCTTTCTTTCCAATAATGCTTCTGGGTCTCATACAGACCACAAAGGAATTTCATTTCTTAGGAAATGAAATGGTAGGTGGTTCTGGCACATTTGTGACTCAGATGCCACCTCTGCTTATGTCCACATTACTAGGCTTCTGTGAAATGACTATTTTGTAGCCATTTTGAGAACAGGCAAGCCTTCTTCTCCCAACATGATAGACATTTTGTCAGACACTCACAGTACAGGTCAACATTCCAAATAAAGTTAGGAGATTTCTGTCTGTCCTTCTAACACTCACTACATTACAGTTCTCTCTTTTCCTTAGGTTGGCAAAAATCAAAATATAGTTCAGTAAAGCACCTATGGAGTGTTTCATACCTTACACAGCAACAAATAATGGATTTTCACGGAGCATACGGAGGAAATCTCTCTGATAACTGTTCCTGTATATTGCAGTGTTATATGTGAAAAGATCTTTTCGCAGTTTCCAGTATGTTTCCATAATTGACATTCAGCAGTAGTTATCTCAAAATGTTATCTTCAGTACTAAACACCAATTAAGTAATTCTATGATGTTCCATTTATGTATCCCTCCTAACAATGTTGGGTTAGAAAACACTGCAGTCTTCTGTGTAGCTCTACCCACTAGAACAGCAAGTGCAGAGAAGGGAACCCTTGGTGCAGTATATATGACAATTTATTCTGAAATAAAAGTCAGTCAAGATATATTGCCAGGGACTGCATATTGCCCTTTAACTCACCTCATCCTTCTCTTGAATGTATAAACAAACAAGATGCTGATCTAAGTTGAGAAGCTGTCAAATGATTGGGTCCACAGAAATTCTCCAGCTACTCTCAAGAGGTACCGATAGGTGATCAGAAGGCAACATGGTGTGAGGAAAACATGTCCCTGACCACGAAAACTTACCTGTTTATGAAGAAAAGGGCTTTGCAACCATTTGGCACCAAGGGAATTAGGACCAGAGAGGTGGGCCCAGCAAGCCCAGCTCTCAAGTGTTCATGAGTCCACCAATGCCAGAGGTTGCTGAGCATGGCTCTCTAAGCCACCCAAGGAGAGGCAGTGACCTGGCAGCCACAGAGACAGAGTAGGCAAGCAATGAGCAGGCAGCTGTACTCCCCAAAGCACCAACTGGGACAAAGCAGGAGAGAAAGCAGAAGGTTAAGGTGGTTAGGCAAGAAGCAGAAGTGAGGCAGGCAGTGGGTTAGGCGGGCAGAGGCTGGGAGTTAATAGGCCAGCAGAGGGCAGTTAGTTGCACTCTCTACCTGGCCTGGGGTTGGGGTGAGCGAGGACGTCTCGGGCGACTCCTTGTTCCTCTTCTTCTTGCCTCTGCCTCTCTTCTTGCCCTTGCCCTTGCCCCTTCCTTTGCCCTTGCCCTTCTTGCCCTTCCTGCGAGGAATATTCTGCACAGAATAGGAGTGTAAGACAGACAAAGTAGAGGAGGAAACAATGAAGAAGGGAGGGAAAGAGAAAGCAGGCACTTGAGAAAGAAGAGACATTCCACCATTCCCCAGAACACCAAAGAAGGCCACCCCCACACCCAGTCACCAGGAATCCATTCCCAATGGACAGATGGGCAAAGAAGAACACCCCTTGTGGGACATAGGAGGGACCCTTCACCCAGCAGACGTGTTCTTCTTGCTTTGAGATCAAGAAAGCTTATATATGCCCCTTCTGCCTATGCAGGTACACTCTGCTCAGAATTCTACATTCCCAAGGATCTATTGTATGCCTTTGAAAGTAATCACAAGCTTCCTGCAATGTGCCCAACAGACTGCAAAAGCCAACCTCCATCCTCTATCAAGTAACCCTCCAGACTCTTTACTGGTTCCCTCTGCTGCTGATTCATCATATGGAAATAAAAGCAGATTTTCATATGTTGACCATTTCTGCACATCATTGGTGTCCATGGTGTGATTTATTGAAATCTGGCTTGTTCTAATGTCTAAACCCACCTCTGTTAAAAACCAAATATTCTGTTAACCAACCACAAACCACAGGATTAATCCATGGTTTATTGCTCACTTTATGAACTCTGGTTTATTTAAATCATAGCATGTCATAACATAAATTCACAATTTATTTTAATTTAATTTAATTTATGGCTTATTCTTGATTTTTCCTCAGCTGTACATCCAGAGCTCTCAAAGGATATGATAAAAAAACAAATGAGAAATGGGAAAAGCAAGCCATTTTTTTAATAGTTGTTTCCTCCGTAGCTTGGGCCTTAAACAACAAATCATTGTTAATATAAGCTATGTTCTATTGTGACAAACACACTTCCACATCACTATTCCAACATAGAACCTAGCCAAAGATACCCATAGTGGTATTTCGACTCCAAAGGCAGATGCTGTGTGATGGATGTGATTCTAACTGGATGGAAAGGTTTGGGGGAGATCTAAGTTTCTTAGTCAATTTCTTAAAATGGATTGACCCCTCAGCTCTGAAGTCAGTAAACTCTGATCCCTAATTTGGCCTACATTGCTAACCATGCTGCTATAAGCTGATCAGATTCTCCTCTTTCTCTCATGACATCATGTTTCTGAAAACTTTCTGTCCCTTTAGCAATTTTTAAGCATGACAAATCTCTGAAGTTGTGGGGCCAGGGACAACCATCACTGGGTATGTTCATTGTTGTTGTTTTTTAATGATTTTCACTGCATGTTGCTTCTGTCATCTGCAGAGAGCTTTCAGATCCTTATATGCTATGGAAACTTTTCTTACCAGTGTGTAACACATGGAAAAGAAGACACATGATATCTGGGAAGCACGTTGGACACCCCCACACACTTCACTTAGGCATAACTGTCAGTTTCCTGGACATCATATATAGAATGTTCCACACTTCCACTACAGATTGAAGCATGCCTTTCCTGGAACATTTCCAAAGTCTTTGACATGGTTAAAAAAAAATCTCAAATTATTTCACTGTTTTCCTTGTGACATGCACCAGTGATGGAAAACACATGGCTTTCCAGTTGTTGTCAGAGTCAGCTCCCATAATCCCTCATCATTGGCTTTGCTGGCTGGGACGGATGAGAGCTGCAGTCTTACAAATTCTGGAGAGCCACATGTTTGCAGTCCCTGATTTATACAGCAAAAGAGCTGGGTGATGGTGGTAATGACAAATGTATATGTCACCCACAACTACAAATCATTTCTATGTGATGTAATAGACGAAATAAAGAAGGAACTGCAATTAGCAAAATACTAGATGATGGCAGGGGATGAGTTAATTGACTTTATTCATCTACATGGGACAGTGAAACTTGTCTGAAAATGAGGGAAACAGTACAAATGTAGCAGGATTATGTCTTCCATGAGGGTTTTCCCAATTAGACTAGTGACCCCAGAGTTCTGTCCTTCCAAATAGCAAACTATATTCTCCTATTAATCCAGCATCTTGTCAAGATCAAATCCAGCTTCATTCACTCTAACAAGGCCATCAGAGTCCATAAGCAAAGAAAAACTGAAAAGTGTTAATATCTGGAAAATCCAACAATATACAATGGAATGGTGTTGGGATGGGGAGAAAAATTGTTAGATAATCATTTGGAGGACAGAACAGCCCTTGGTATTTAGGAACAAAGAGAATGACCCTCACGGTACTTGGAAGGGCTAATAAGCCTACTCTTGCAATAGGTACTAGGCATGAAGACAATGAATCTGGCTACCAGAAGGCATTCTTGTTTGGTCTCTTACCTCTTCAGGATCCTGGGCGTTCAATTTGTAGATGAGTTGCCTGTCACAATCAGGCATGTAATGCTGGCAGTAATGGTCTGCAGCTGCTGGATCTGGTACAATCAGCAATTGCTGCAGGTCACCCTGAAAAAAAAAGAAAAAAGAGCAAGCATAGACAGTCAGAATCTCTTTGTAAGCATGAACACACACACACACAGAGAAGAACAAACAATTCTGTTACACTATATTGTCAAGACATGTCTGTTTACACCAGGGCTGAGGGACCTGTATCTTCCAGATGCTGTAGGATACTATCAATTCCTAATAGCATGACCATTGGTGAAGGACCACAGGTTCTCCAGCCCCTGGTTTACAAAGGTCATTTTTCGCCCTACATTGTTATAGTGCTATTATTCCACTTTCAACATCCTATGGAATCCTGGGGTTTGCAGTTTCGGGAGGGGCCAACTGCAAACCCCAGGATTCCAAAGGATGTTGAAAGTGGAATAATAGCTCTATAACAATGTAGTGTAGAAAGGCTCATAGATTAGCTGATGCAGACACATGTGAACATGGGTCCACTGATGTGTGTGAAAAGACTGTAGAATCACAAAAAAGATGGAAATCTGTAACTTTACTTGTACCTCCTGTTTCAGTGTAACAACCAATAACCATATTAGATCACATTTGCCCTAACTTCTCAGAGCACTTCACCTGAGTTCTCTCAGGAAGCTTTATAACAACCTTACAATGTTAGTATTACTGTCCCTCCATCTGAGTGTGTGAACTGCAGCTCTTGCTGTTTACATAAGACCACCCTGTGAGTTGAGAGTGGAGAAAGTTTTAGTTCAGGCTCACTGCTGCACCATCCCTCACAACTGAGAGATTACAACTGCTTATCACAGTTGAGAGAAGAAGCTCTGTTTCATCCTAAGAATATGAAATGTTGAGTGGTTGCTCTTCATGGACTCTTAATATAGATTGTTTCAGTCTGGAGGCAGCCATTCCAACCAGTTAGGCAGCCTACAGGGCCTGATAAACACTGAATTTCCCTATTATTCTCTACTGGAGAAGAAACTCCCTGTCTCTGATTGGCCTTCATCCCAGGCTTCAAATTGGCTGAAAGCTCTGTGTACAACCCTCCACTTCAGTTCAACATTTGTTCTGGAGATACCAAACTCTGCTCCCATTTGCCTGATGACAGCGCTCATCTGGAGCTTGGAAAAGCCACCCATTTTTGGACTACAAGAATATCCCAGAAAGCAAGGTCTCTGGCCATGCCAAATAGGGGATTCTGGGAGCTGAAGTCCAAAAGTATAACTTTTCCAAGCTCTGATTTCATCTCTAAATAGAACCAGCACAGATGGAGACAGAAGTACAATTCAACTGTTCACCACATGAGGTAAACTTGTCTCCAGAGAGCCAGCAGCTGGACAACACAGAAGTCTACATCAACCTCATGATGAAGCCTGGCAAAGGACTCAGTGCATTCTGAAAGCTGGTATGTTTGCATACCAACAGATGATTAAGTGCAATAAATGAAGTTAAAAGCGGCTCCCTTCCCTCTCCTTATTGCCTGGGACTTGAATGCCAACAACAAGTTTTGCCAAATTAGGATGACTGTGCCTGTACACAAACACACATTCAGTTACAGCTGGACATGCCCCCGCTCCCACCACTGAGCCTGTTTAATCCAGGCCAGCCCTGGTGCACAAAGAGCATTTGCTCCCAATAAATCATCTCATAAAATATGGCCAGTGGGCCTGTTTCCAGCACAGCCTCCGGAACCGCCTGCTCCCACCTGCTCAGCTGGGACCCACAATTACTCTGCTGCTCCCAGCATTCCTTTAGAGATGGAAAGGAAAAGAAATATCCCGGCAGTAAGATGGAAAGTTGGGGGTGGGGGAAACGGGCTGAGTCATGGCCCAAAGAATGAGGTCGGGTAGGGACAGAGAAGGCTAGAGCAGGCAAAAGGAAGCCCCCTTGTTAAGAGGAAGTCACAGGAAGGGGGAGGGTGAAGCAGACAGGATTAGGAGAGCATCCAGATTCCCACACACATGAATAAACAACCAAAATCGAATGTACACACAAAAACAAGCCCAAACATCTGCAAATCCAGCTATGTGCACATGTGGCGAAAGAAAAACATTGAGGACTCAGTATATACACACAGTTACATAGGCACGCAGAATGTCATACCACTACAATGCTGACTCCCTTACTCTCCACTTCCATCCTCTTGTGGATCCTGCAAATATTAGAACCCTATTCAGGCAGCATGACTTGCTATGGTGCTCCAACAGGCAAAGAAGGAACCACACGAGCCCCGCCCTCATTCTTCATCCTTTTTCTCACATGGGAAGGGCTGAGAGTTTGAAAAGGAGGGGTTCCTGTACATGTGGAGATTCTTCTGGGGAACACAACCCCAAGAAAACTGGAATGAAAATTGGCTGTGCTTCACTCCAAATTAAACCGGTGTACTCACACATTACTTTCTTAGCAATTCCTGGCATAATTTATGCTGTGATTTCCTGTGTGTAGTATACCCCACAAGGCATGTTGACTTAGTGGTATGAAGATGGTGTTTAAAGACTGGGCTGTTTACAGTGGCATACCTAACAACGTTAATCTTGAGCATGGCAGAGGTTACGCAGTAGCAGAAGGTCAGGAACAAGGAGTGTGAGCTTGTGAAATCTGCCCTTCATACTCAGTATTGGCTTGCAGAAACTGTCTTTCACGCATTCTTTCTACCTGTCTCTTTCCCTGATGCACAATTTTATTCATACATACATTCAATCTTACATAGGCTCCAACGGCCTCAATTTGGCAGAGACATTCCAATTGTCTCAATTTGGCAGGATCCTCTGTCATTCCACTTTTTTTTTTGGCTGTTTTGAAAATGCCCCATTTTTTTCTCTTATCCTCCCCCTCTGTCCTCAGCTTACTTCAGCTGGTGCAGACTAAGCTCAAAGCAAAAAATAGGTTACAATTAATTGACCCAGCCAGGGGGAGAAGAGAGGAGGGGGTGAGTGGGTCTTGCTCTTCCCAGCAGGCTCAGGCGAAAGCAAACTGCCTCAGTCTCTCCTAGCTTGTCTGTTGTTCATCATTAATAAATTTTGTCATCTTCATCATTCTGATTTTCTTACTGAACAGTATTGTCTTGGGCCATTTCCGCCCTATGCCGTTATAGTGCTATTATTCCGCTTTCAAAATCATATGGAATCTTGGAGTTTGCAGTTTAGGGAGGAGCATTTAGAATTCTCAGTCAGAGAGCTCTTTGGCCTCAGTAAACTATAAACCCCATCATTCCACAGGATGCTGAAAGTGGAATAATTGCACTGTAACAGTGTTGTGCAGAAATGGCCTTTGTTACTCCCACATATCCCCTTTCCACATGGCATTTTCCATGCAAAAGGGCACCTGACGCGTCGTGCGATTTTGAGCAGTGACCTGCATGATGCACTCACAATCACGCGATGCTCCAGGGGCTGGCAGGCACCGATCGCACACCTTTTCATTTTCAGCTAGAAGCATGATCACACATTGCTCCAGGAACCTGCGTGCACTTACCTGACATGCAGAGCCTCCAGAGCTGCACCGGTTGCACTTCCTGCCCCAGCGCAGCCTGGAAAACTCCCAGGATGCACTGTGGAAGGAAGAGGCGAGGCTCTCGCGTGAGTAGGCAGCTTGTGTGGAGCTGAAGCAGCAGGGACGCGAGAGCCTCTCGCCGGAGGCTGCTCACGCGATCCCCACACCCCAGTGCAGGAGAAAGGTAAGGTGCAGAAAGGGCCATAGTGTCTTTCAAACAAAGGCCATTTCCACACTACACTGCTATCGAGCTGTTATTCCACTTTCAACATCCTACAGAATTCTGCGGTTTGCAATTTTGGGAGGGGCCTTTAGAATTCTCAGTCAGAGAGCTCTTTGGCCTCAGTAAACTACAAAGCCCAGAATTCCACAGGATGATGAACGTGAAATAATAGCACTATAACAGTGTAGTGCGGAAATGGCCAAAATCTCTCACACATGTACACTCCCTCAGAAGAGTTCAGTCACTGGCCTTTGACCCATAGGACTCTCCCTCTTTGACATGAGGCAGAAGAAGGAACTGACGCATGTTCACACAGTAGCTAGAGTTGCTTCAGACAACCAAACTTGTGGTGTCATTTAGCCGGTTTGCATCAATTTGTCAGGACTGGTTGTTAAAATTGTTAAAAGATGTGGAAGCTGGGAAGAGTAAAAGGGGATCCAGGAGTAGTAAAGGGGAGGAGGAGGAAGAGATCTGGCTGGACAAAGAAGATGGAGAGGCAAGAGGTCAGAGGGCGGAAAGGACTGGATCCACAGAGGACAGCCAGGACAGGAACGGGTTGTTAATTATTTTGAATGATAGCACTGCATCCTGCAGTAAAAAAGAAGGTGGAGGGCAGACACAACAGCTACAGGATATGTTGCCCTGACTGCTAAGGATCACTGGTATGCCTCCACTGCACACATTTCATGCTGTCCTCCAGACTTGCTGTTTGCTGTCACAAAATACAAGTACAGTACCACTGTTGCTGCAATGAGCACAACTGCTCTGCAGAACAGCTTTTATGGTGTTGGAGGAAGAGAAGGGATAGTCCCACAATGCTCTTTTGTTTAAATGTAACTGAATTTGGCAGAATGCAGAGTACCAATTGCCTATAAAAATTATAGCCCTTCCCGCACTTGCATTGTGACATTTCTGGAGCTGCACACCCCACCGCCCCCAGCTCAGGCTCACTGATGCTTCTGCCCAGAGTACTCAGTCCTGCATCTGGGGTGAGGGGGGGGGAGTAGCTGCATTCCTTACTGGAAGCAAGAGAGAGGATAATGGGGAGAAGCGTGATAAAAAGGCATATAAAGCCTCATTAGGGAACCTGCCTCCAAGTTCCTACTCCTGCCCTAAGTCCTGCTGGCACCAACTCTTATCTCTGTTCACTCTAGAGCAGTGCTCACCTCACTGTCCCCAAACTGATAGGCCTGAGCTTACACCCAGCTGTCCTGAGCCACCACCGAACTCCCTAGTGGCAGATGGCTCCAGGCCAAAGGTCTCCCAAGAGCTACAACAAGAGGTGCTTGTTCTTGGCCAACTCCCCCAGGACCCGGGCCAGATGCCTTCAAAGACCCTTGTGCCCTCTGACATTTCATGTCTAGAGAAAGAATGCAGGACTGGGAGGGGAATGAGGCTTCTCTCTGCTTCTGCAGACTTTTGCTGTGCTGAGAGATCAGCATTGTCCTTTCTGGCCTGGGCTAAGGTCAAGGCTGATCCCTTCAGAAGACCACTGTAAGCGCTGCAATTATGTTGCAGGGCAGAATCTCATCTTTGCATAGGACCACTGCCCCGGCTGCTCTGCTTCTTCCTCATGCCTTCGTCTTACCTCATCCTTTCCTAGGTCCCTGGTTCACTGCCAAGTGACCACATCCTCATCATCCCCAGTCAATGGCCTTGGGCTGATGGGAGATGTAGTCCAAAACATCTGTAGTGCACTACCACTGGCTTGTGGTGCAACACATTGGGGAAGGTAGAATTATACTGTTTCCAGTTTCTTCCTGTCCCATCTTGAACCTACAGTCATCAGCATGACTGCAATTCTTCTGTGAGGAGTTTTTGTTTGTCTGTCTGTCTGTCTTTCTTTCTTTCTTAGCTCAAGCAAACTGAAAAGTTTTTCTTTCTTCTCAAATGGCTCAAACACTTGTGAGCAATAAGGCATATCACTTCTTTACAGGTTAATCAACTGATTTCAAAGTTTGTGCTTATACAAGCCAAAATGCTACAGATGTCCTTGCATTCTTAGTAGGAAGGAGTTAATTGAGTCCAATGCATTTGGAGGGTGGTTTCCCTTTATAAGACCACCTACCCAAACTCCATTTGTCTGCTGTCCTTGCCTATAATAAATTGCAACATCATTTCCATAAGAAAAACTCTTAACATAAATCCTGGTTGCCACCACAGGCATACAAAGGCAGTCTCTTCTGAGCTCCCTCAAACACACAAAAGCATGCACCAGAGAGGAAGGTTGGAAGCAGAGGGAAGTGCACGAATCACTGGTTTTCTATGCCCTGCTGGCACTTGTTGCCATTTCCCAGGGTATAAGGGTAGGTATTACTACAGCAGAGGGCACACGGGTTCTGCCAGCTCTACAAATTCATGCTAGGCATACAGAGAAAGAGTCAGCATGACTGGAATGGCAGGAAAAGGAATCTGGAGTCAGTAACTCTCACAAGAAATAAGGCTGGTACAGAGGTGAGAAACATTATTTCTTTTGACTACGAGTCCTGGAATGCCTAACAGCCATGTTGGCTGTGGGAACTTGGAAGATTTAGTCCAAAAAATAACTTATCCAAGTTCTGGTGCTTGTGCCATCATGAGGCCTTATATTTGATGGGTCTTGCACCCAAGTAATATTTTATTTGTGGAGATTCATTCATCCATTTATTCATCCATTTATATTAGATTGAGAGAGCCAGTGTGATATAGTGGTTGGAGTGTTAGACTAGTACCCCAGGAGACCAAGGTTCAGATTTCCAGGCAGTCATGGAAACTCCCTCTGAACAAATCTTGCCAAGAAAAGCCTGTGGAGGTTCGCCTTAGGGTTGCCACAAAGAAATGACTTGAAGACATACAACAACAAGGCTTTTGTAGGTACGTTTCAGGAACCCTGCTACCTGACACTCTCTTTAGAGGGTACATATGAAATTATTGTTACTTTTTAATTGTTTTATTTATTAAATTTAAATCCCACTTTCCCTCCAAAGGGGTATCTTCCTCCTCACTTTATTCTTGCAATAACCTTGAAAGTTATGTCAGACTGGGCAAGATTGTGACCACAAATGCTCCCAATATAAATAGGAATGGGGAAGCAAAAGGGTTTGAGATTTCTGAATTGTCTTCCTTACCTCAAAAACATCTTCATCTGGTCTCCGAGCTCCAAGTAAAGTGATTCCCTCGACACTGACAACAGGCTGTGCACCTCGCTTCAGGAGCAAGGTTATAGGGTCCTCACAGTCAACACTTAAAGACACATTGCCACCTTCCACGCTCAAAGCAATGCGATGCCACCTGCCAGGAAACAGGGACAGTGGCTCAGTGACTTACAGCATATTAGATGAGGGGATGAAATCACCAAGAAATACATCATGAAGAACCAAGTTCACACTTTCATTCAGCGGTGGCATGGACTCAGATGATAAATGATGCTTTACAAATCTATTTTGCACAATAATTAAGGGTGGGTATGGGTTGAGTTGATTCTTAATCGATCTTGGAGAAGAATTAGATGCCATAAAGCTCCATCAAGTGGGACGAAGGTACTATCCTGCCTCATCTTCCAAACTTGAACTTTCACCCATCCCTGCCCAAGAGACAGGTGCTTCTCCATCCCTCCTCCCTCCACTTTCCACCAGTGAAGCAACAACTGTCTTCCTGTGAGATCTTTTCAAGATTAAAGTTACAAGTGCCCTGCTTTGGATCCAATCTGGCAAGTCTGGGTTCAGGAGCCCAGTCCAACTTTGCATCTGGTCAGTCAGAGCCAGGGGAATCAAATAGGCTAGAAAGAAAGGGGAACAAAGGAGATATGGGGGTTAAAAAGCAGGAGCTTCAAGGAAAAGTGGAACTATGCATGGTAGTGGCCAGACCTGTGCCATTGAAACAATGATAAAACAAGGAGGCTAATTTCAAATGAAGGGTGACAGGACAGCTGAACTTTGCTACTACCCACTGCTTTTCACTTCCCATAACCCTTACCCTCAATTGTCTTTCTTCTGATCAAGCTGTGAGAGAAAACATAAACCATGGCCATTTCCACACTACACTGTTATACTGCTATTATTCCGCTTTCAACATCCTATGGAATCCTGGAGTTTGCAGTTTAAGGAGGCGCCTTTAGAATTCTCAGCCAGAGAACTCTTTGGCCTCAGTAAACTACAAACCCCAGAATTCCACAAGAGGTGGAAAGTGGAATAATAGCACTGTAACAGTGTAGTGCAGAAACGGCCCACACCACATGAGCCTAGGAGGAGTTTCTGGGGGACAGGGAGAAGCAGTGAGTAGAGCAAGGGTTCAGCTTCCTCTCTGCCAAATCCACCCCATCTTATGCATTGATGTAGTCATAAATTCTGAAGTACACACACCATGACAGCTTCCATAACCCATGCCCAATCCAAAAAATGCAGGCAATTGTGTTGGTCCATATCTACAAACCAGTTCTAGCAGTCCTCATCTCCACCACGTACAAGGTCTTATTCTTAAATTAATGGGTCTTACTAGCCCATTCAAGCCCATTCACATTACTGTAAGCTCACAAGAATAAATTGTTCTTAGGTAAACACATTCTCCAAGCAAGCTACTGTGCAGCTAACCTGAGAAGAAAAGAAGAATCCAAGGAGTAATGGGAGAAGATTACATCTGCTGATCAGGAAATCCTAATTTGAATGATACAAGCCATGGTTCCACTGCAACCCTGCTCCCTCCTCAATATAAAAAGTTAGGAGCAGCAACTTTTATCTGTCAATCTGAATCTGAAATGGTCATCATGTGCCATTCTGATCAAGCATGAAGAAAGCTTGGAGTAGCCAAGAAAAAAATAGCTTTTGGTGATGTTGCTAACATGAAATAAGCTGAGCATTTTAAGCTAAGCGGGTATGGGCCAAAGAGGTTATAGGAACTCTATGTTGAATGTTTATATCAATAAATTCTGCCTCCTACTTTCCCCCTTATAGAGCAGACTTGTATCCCATCCTTTTTTTTTTCAAGGAGCTTGTGAAAGGACACAAGAGGTTGCCCCATTTTATCATATGGAGTAGGTTAAGATAGAGACTTGCCCAAGACCACCCCGTGAGATTTATTCTGCATGAATGGAGAGTTAAGCACAGGCCTCCATGATACAAGTTCTGACAAAGAATCCACTACATCGCTCCCTTTGACTGATAGATTTGAACTAATGCAGCTACTTTGGGGCCTGAAGGGCTTCAGTCATTAAGCCATTCTGTAATATTTAAAATAATTCTTGTTTAATTTACCCTCACAGCATCCTCAAGAAGCAAGCTAAGCAGAAAAAGTGAGACAAAAAATTGGCCAAAATCACTCAAGAAAACTAGTGGCCGGACAACCATCTGACCAGCAGGTAACAGTGTCTGTTTATGCCAGCAACATCTAAACCTCCTCTACAAAAAGGCATGCTGGTAAAACTCAGAGCAAATCTGGCAGTGGCATTTCAGTGGTGACCAAGGAAAAAATAATTTAAAGCAAATGTAGTAGACAGCCCCTAGTTTGAGCATTGGACTATGACTCTGGAGACCAGGGATCAATTCCCTGCTCAGCTATGGAAACCCACTAGGTGACTTTGGACATATTACACACTCTCAGCCTCAGGAATCCCTGTGATTGGTTTGCCTTAGGGTTGCCATAAGTCAAAAACAACTTGAAGGCACACAACAAGAAGTGTAACAATTTGTCACTGAAAATCAGCAGCACATAGTAAAATTTCATTATCAAGCAAGCATACCCACATGCAACTTTTAAATGCTTGAGTTACATTTGTGTGTGTGTCTGTGTGTCTGTGTCTGTGTCCCAATGAAATCTGATGTCATTATTTGCTGCCAAGTGTTGATCATGACAGGAAGCCAGCCCCAGCAGGGCAAAATTATTTCCCAGACCCATCTTTAACAGTGGGATCCAAGTGAGCAGGGGTTATGCACCTCAACATGATGGAATTGTTGAAAAGTAGTCATCACAGGGTAAAAAAGCAAGTGTATTCACCAAGAATGGAGACTGACCTATGATGGCTTTCATCACACCTTGTGCAGATCCAGACAAAAAGGGGCCGTGTGTCTGGGGACATTACCGCACTCACTTGTTATAGCACTATTATTCCACTTTCAACATTCTATGGAATCATGGGGTTTGCAGTTTAGGGAGGGGCCGGCTGGCCCCTCCCTAAACTGCAAACCCCAGGATTCCTAGGATGTTGAAAGTGGAATAACAGTGCTATAACAGTCCAGTGAGGAAATGGCCTAAGATAGCAGCTATATGAGGTTAAAAAGAGATTGAGGGTAGAGATGTAGAAAGAAGAAGGTGGTATGAGCCTTACAAGTGTTCAGTATGTTTACTCATTCCTCTATTATTCACCAGTTTTGAAGCTGGGGGTGGGAGCAGGGATTGTAACATTTTGATAATCTACAAAATTAGTCTGATGAACAATGCCAGTGGGACAGAATTTTTCTTCTTAGTGAAGGTGTGCACCTGGGGAAATCATGTTCTTGTCATATCCTTTTAAACTTTCTAGAAACATATAGTACACCATGGAGTTAAATTGGCTTAATAGATATTATTTTTCTGTGCTTCTGTGACAAGAGCTGGGGACTTTTATGATTACCTCTTTCATCTTTCTTGTGCCAGAAAAAGAAGTCTCTTAAGAAAGTAAGGCCCTTTCCGCACCTTACCTTTTTTCAGCGCTGGGGTGCAGGGATCGCCCAAGCAGCCTATGGCGAGAGGCTCTTCCATCCCTGCTGCTTCAGCTATGCACAAGCTGCGTGCTCACGCGAGAGCCCCGCCTCTTCCTTCTGCAGTGCAGCCTGGGAGTTTCCCAGGCTGCTCTGGGGCAGGAAGCACAACTGGCGCAGCTCTGGAGGCTCCGCATGCCAGGTAAGTGCACGTGGGGCCCTGGAGCAATGCACAATTGTGCACCATTTTCACCTTCTAGCCAAAAATGAAAAGGTGTGCAATTGGCGCCTGCTGGCCCCTGGAGTGTCACATGATTGTGAGAGTCTCATGCAAATCACTCCTCACAATCGTGCGACGCTCCAGGTGCCCTTTCACATGGCAAATGCTGAGCTGAAAGGGCCTAAAAGACAGAACAGCTACAAAATGTCTTTTTGAGCGTTAATGCCAGGAGCTCTTTTGTCTCTCGAAGCACCCTTTGTCTTTCACACTTGGGTGTCGACGCTGCCCAGATAGTGACACCCAGAGTTTTCTTCTCACCCTGCTTGTTCTGATCGCAACTCACTTGCCATCAGCCAAGTTGACTCGTCGGAAGTGAGGGTAGTCCTCAGGTGCTGGGTGCCCAAGTTGGTCTTCATACAGGAAGACAGGGGAACGCCCAATCTCTACACCAAGTTGTTGGACTCCCCGCACATCAAACACAGAGAGCAAGAAAGACTGGCTCCCTTTGACTGCTCGCAATGTAGCCAGTATTGCAAAGTCCATTGGGAAGGATCCGTCTGTTAGAAAAAGAACAAAATACATCACAGGGAGAAAGCAGGAGCCAGGAATCTACCAAGCATCCCTTACAATGCACACATCTACCAACTCTCTCTGTGTTGCCACCTTCCAGGGTCTAATGCTATTAAGGGCCTGGTACAGCCTGCAGGTGTATTTCTGCATCATAAGTCCAAAGTTCAAAAACCTGAGACCCTTCCCCTTTAAAGTCCCCATGGATATAAAAATAGTTCAAAGTTCCATACAGTGCCTGGTGAAAGTAGGTAGGAGCAGAGATTCAATGCTGTTTCTCCATCTAAGCCAGGAGTGGGAATTATGCAGTTCCCCAGACACGATTGGATTGTATCTACTACCATTCCTTACCACTAGCTACTCTGACTAAGACTGGAAGTTGTACTCCAACATCTGCAGTTTATTGATTTCCATCCCAGACCAAAGCCATATTACTACACACCAAAGACAATGTTTTAGTAGACATCTCTGTCATGCAGTGCAATAGCAAATGTGTATCTGTGCTGTACCATGTCAAACTGTAGATGAGGACCAGCACAATTAAAGACATGTAGAGAGAAAGATTCTTTTAGCTCAGCCTGCCTTGACCCCGAGGAAATTTTGTGGCAATGACAAAAGCAGAAGTAAACCACGTGAACCCTCAGGTACAATCTGTAATACAGCAGCAGGCACGGGCGATGGCCACTCTGTTTGGGGGATTCTGGGAGTTGTAGTCAAAAGCTGATATCCTGGCAACCGATTGTGTATGTGTAACATTAAGCCAGTATAGCAAGGCAGAAATTACTGGATCGCACCATTGTGCAACAATTACACAACAGGAGGTACAAGCCATGTAATCTTTCAGGGTGCAACGGTTGATCCAGCTCCTCTTCCACTGCCAAAGACTGCACTTATGGAATCTTGTGCAAGCACTTGCAGAACAGTTCACATTGGTGTAACAGGGCTGTGCTGTTCTAGATGGAATGCCATCTTGTACAACCTCCAAAAAAGTGCAACCCTTTGCATAAAAGCATCAGTGCGATTGCACAACTGGATTCCAGCACTCCACAGTAACTTCTAACTTTGGTCCAGACCCAGGTTAAATCAGCAGGAACAGCTAGTTGACCCATTTCCACAGTACTTGTTATAGTGCTATTATTCCACTGGGGTTTGCAGTTTAGGGAGCGACCTTTACAATTCTCAACCAGAGAGCTCTTTGGCCTCAGTAAACAACCAGAATTCCACAGGATGTTGAAAGTGGAATAATAGCACTATAGCGGTGTAGTGTGGAAATGGCCTAAGTTTCTGTTCTATTCTGTTAGCCCGGTTAACCCTGACTCACCACACGTGCCTCACTATGACAATGGATATTTGCATTCAGACCATTTTTAGAATATTTTTTGTACACTAAAAATATATCTTCAGCATGCATCTCAATGAGAAGGCTCTCAGATGCATGTGAAAAGCATCCTTGAGGGTCCCTCTGCCCATCAGCAATGCTCCAAGTCCCTCCTCCCTTGGATTGTCCTCATCCCCCATTACCAGGAAAGAGCTGCCTGGTGGGGGCACTGAAATGCGTCTGGTTCTCTAGGCGGAAGGCCAGGTCGCTCTCCTCGGATCCATTCCTCTGAGTGCAGATCCCAGCAGCAATGGAGACCCCATTCTTGCCCTCTCGCACGCCAAATGCCTGGAGTACATCCACAAAGCCATCTGGAAGGGAAGCACAGGACACACAGTCAGACACAAGACACAGTCCCAAGGAAGAAAGAGGTAAGAGGAAGGTCCATCCTGACAGTCCATTTGTTCTCTTAGGGGACACAAGAATGTTTCTGCAAGGCTGAAGCTTGCAAAAAGTGCTTTGCTGGATTCATTCACTGGGTGAAAGAGGTCTGTGAATACACGGAGGTGTAACTTGGGGGGGGGCAAAATGAGGGTGTTGACCCTCAATAAGAATTCTGCTTCACCCAATGAAATGTCCCTTGACTCCCCAAATTTCTAGCATTGCAGTCATTTAAAACTTCAGCAGAGCATCTAGGAACAAAGTTTAGGCATACAAAGGAAAGAGGAAGGCAAGGACACCAAGGGAATGTGAACAGAGCAAACATAAGAGTTCTATGTGTAAACACATAGACACGATTTCCAGTGTCTCACATTCATCCATTCCAGAAATTTGGGGGCTAAAGGAAAATAACATTGGGGAGGGGCAAAAATCTTAGGAAGGGCAATGTCCCCATTTTACCACCTCTTCCCCATAGCTATACCTCTGGTATACCATTGGAAATGAAATCATTTTCAAATCTCTTTCAATACACTGCCTAATCCTGCTGTATAGTGCTTTCTGCAAGGAAGTTGGTTGAAAATCTACAGCATTGGTAGACAATTTCAAAGGTTAAAGGGGCCAACTTTCTCTACCAGAATACTTGAGGGCTCTGCAAGGACTGCAAAATATGCCTCTGCCTCAACACCGTTGCAAAAGAAAAAAAATCTGGAAATAGTTGCAAGTCCCTCTCTGGTTCTGAAAAATAGATACATTCCCATGTTACAAGAGTGTTGAGGAAGGTGCTATGACCTATTCAAAAAGTAATTGTTGCTCCTGGAAGCTTCCAGGAGAGACAGTTCATCTTTTTTTGCCAGAAGAAGGGCAGTCTGGGTGGTGCAAAAATTGCTGTGGAGCCTCCATTAAGCACCAAGGCCTATGTGTGGTCTACAGTGTTATATGTAATAAGGAGGATGGAGCAAGCCTGTTTTCTGCTGCTCCAGAGGCTAGGACACAGAGCAATGGCTTTAAATTTCAGCAAAAGATATTTCATCTAAACATTAGAAAGAACTTCCTGACAGTAAGAGCAATTAGACAGTGGAATGCACTGTCTGGGAATGTGGTGGAGTCTCCTTCTCTAGAAGTTTTTAAACAGAGGCTGGATGGCCATCTGTTTGGAATGCTTTGATGGTGTATTCCTGCATGGCAAGAGGTTGGACTTGATGGTCCTTGTGGTCTCTTCCAGCTCTATGATTTTATGCATTTTAATATCTACATGAAACCATTGCCAGAGGTAATGTGAAGTTTTGTATTCTGTGCTGCTCATAAAGTGATGACACCCAACTCTTTCTTTCCTTCCTACCTAATTTCAAGGAAGCTGTTTCAGGACTAAGCCAGTGTCTTCTGAGTCTAATGGAGTGGAAGAGGACGAACAAACTGAAGCTTAATCCAGAAAAGACAGAGGTGCTGCTGGTCATTCAAAGGCAGCTCAGGGAACAGAGATTCAGCCTGTGCTAACTGGGTTACAGTTTTCCTGAAATCTCAGGTTGACAGCTTGGGTATACTCCTGGACTAAGATATGAGTCTGGGTCCCCAAGTTTTGGCAGTGGCCAGGGGTGTGTTAGCATAATTGAAACTAGTGCACCAGCTGCTCTCATTGGCCATTTCTGCACTAGACTGTTATAGTGCTCTTATTCCACCTCCAACATCCTATGGCAGGGTTTTCCAAACGGTGTGCTGCGACACGTTGGTGTCTTGCCTGAGATGTGTAGGTGTGTTGCCTACAACTTTGGAAATGTATGTTATTAATTTTTAAAAATATATGAAAGGTTTTCATGAGATACTTTGTGTCCCCATACATTTTGTTATTACAATTTATGTATGTGCCCATATCTCTTATAAAGGGTTAGTTTAACCTCCAGTTTGCTACTAAAACTGAATTACTATGTTGCAAATTGATGCATGTCTACAAAAGTGTGTCACCAACATGAAAAGTTTGGAAAGCTCTGTCCTATGGAATCCTGGGGTTTGCAATTTAAGGAGGGGCCTTTAGAATTCTCAGCCAAAGAGCTCTTTGACCTCAGTAAACTACAAACCCCAAAATTCCATAGGATGTTGAAAGTGGAGTAATAGCACTATAGCAGGGTAGTGCAGAAGGGATGTCAGATCTAGCTACAGTGACACATGCCTTGATTACATTTTGTTTGAATTACTGAAACACACCCTACATTGGGCAGCTCTGGAAACTATTTGGAAACTTCAGGGAGTTCAAAATGCTGTGGCCAGTGTGCACGGAACATACAACCTCCCTGCTGAAATAGCATCACTGGCTACCAATCTGTTTCAGGGCACAATTCAAGGTGCTGGTTTCACCTTTAAAGCCCTAAATAGCTGGGCTTCAAATGGCCTGAATTTTAAGATCTTTAGGAGATGGCTTTCTCTCAGCCCCATCACCATGACAGGCACACTTGATGAGGGAAAGAATCTTCTCAGTGGCCACTCCCAGGTTGTGGAACTCCCTTGCATGGGAGATGTGGTCAGCCCCCTTTCTGTTCTCTCCCTGCCAGCAGCAAAGAACTTTTTATTCAAACAGGACATTGGTTCTTAACTCATTGTAGCAGAAGTGTGTTTTGTATATTCTGTACTGTGCTTTTTTCTTTTAATGGTGTCTTAAGTGTATTTTCAACAGTTTTAAATGTGTGTTTTTTCAGCGAAACTTTTTTTAAATTTTTGTAGAATAGGATTTTAGCTTTTAGATTTAAAATAGGATTTTAAATTTTGGGGAGAAAGGGGAAGTATAAATTAAATGCATACATATGTATCTAAACAGAAACACGTTTTGGTGATTAGAGCAATTAAGGGGAGGAAAATTTGTAATTATTTGTTAGAGAAAAACCCAAACTATTTTTATACAGTCCCTTCCAGCCCATTTCCCCAAATGCTCCGGTGTTTAAGACAAGTACTGAAAGACAAGCTTCTCTTTGGAAAAGATGCTGATGAAGGCACATCCCATTTATATTTCTATATTTCTTTACCAGGCCATTTCCACACTAGGCTGTTATAGCGCTATGATTCCACTTTCAACATCCTATGGAATCCCGGGATTTGCAGTTTCTGGAGGGGCGGCCTGGCCCCTCCCGAAACTGCAAACCCCAGGATTCCATAGGATGTTGAAAGTGGAATCATAGCACTATAACAGCTAGTGTGGAAATGGCTCCAGAGTATAGGCAGTAATACAGTACAGGTGTAGAGAGCCAGTGTGGTATAGTGGTTTGAGCATTCGACTGTGACCCAGGAGACCAGGGTTCAATTCCCCGCTCAACCAAGGAAACCCGCTGGGTGACCTTGGATGCGTCACACACACTTGGCCCCAAAAAATGTCAGGATAGGTTTGCTTTAGGGTCACCATAAATCAGAATCATCATGAGGAAGAAGGAGGAGGAGAAGGAAGAGGAGGAGGAGGAGAGGAAGAAGAAAAACAACAACAATAACAACACAGACATTCTAAGGCCGTTTCTGCACTACACTGTTATAATGCTATTATTTCATTTTCAACATACTGTGGAATACTGGGGTTTGCAGCTTAGGGAGGGGCATTTAGAATTGTCAGCCAGAGAGCTCTTTGGCCTCAGTAAACTACAAATGCCAGAATTCCACAGGATGTTGAAAGTGGAATAATAGCACTGTAACACTGTAGTACGGAAATGGACCTCAGAGTTCACTATCAAGCACAGAGTCAGGTAGTGTTTATCCCAGTGTTTCTATCAGTTAGGTTCAAAGTCCGGAATATATCCTGAAGAACAATCCGAGGTAGCTTTAATCAAAGACAGACAAAGTGCCCTTCACTGACCAAAACTGCCTGTCTCCAACCAAGCCATGCCAAGACTAGGGAGAGAACTGCTTCTTGGCTTGGTGGCATGGCTCACAGCATGGCAATGAACCATGCCAGCACCCACTTCAATTCTTCCAACTATGTCTGCTGTGCAGATGGGCTTGTGAGCTGGATGGTCTCACCATAAAGTACACATGTCTTGTGGGGGGGGGGTATGAGAACTGAATGGAAAAAAATCCCTATGATCCCTAAAAGAAGCCATGTGGCAGGATGTTTTCAAGTTCCAAGAAAGAGAGGAATCAAGCAGAAGAATGCCATGCTTGTAATAGGGATGAATTAATCTAGAACAGTCATTACAGCTGTGTTCTCTACTGAAAACGCGTAACCATTAACAGAAATCCCTTTCCAAACATTGGATATGTTGAATGAGGTGGGGTCAGGTGGAGTGTGAGAAAGTTCTCTACCTTTGTCTCATTTTATAGCTACAGTATGAGAACAGCAAGGACTGTCTCATTTGAGTATGCACTTTCCACAATGAAACCAAGAAATCTTTGGCAGTCCTAGAAGGAATAAAGCATATTTTGGTTCATTTCTTCAAAGAGGTAAGACCTCATGAATTCATACTTCCCTCTCCAGCATAACAAATTTAAAGCAAGTCAGTGTTTCTTTCAGACCTCAGAAGCCAAAGTGACAAATAATTTCTCTTGCAATAACAACTTGGTTTTGCAACAACTAACACATATCTAAGTTATATTGCAATTGTGGCATAATAAGGGTACTTTGGGAAGGAAAAGTCTTTGTGCTTAAGTTATTTTTGAGTTGCTACAAATTGGAAGCAATAGTTACAAATATGTAGTTAGTAGTAACCAATTCACTTTTGCAACAACTAGTTCATGACCATTTCTGCCCTACACTGTTAGTTTAGGGAGGGACATTTAGAAGCAATCAGCCAGATTGCTCTTGGGCCTCAGTAAAACACAAACCCCAGAATTCCACAGGATGTTGAAAGTGGAATAATAGCACTGTAACACTGTAGTGTGGAAACAACCTAACTTAGACTACCATTGTGGCATAATTAGGGATAACATCACTCCTTTGAGGAAGTAATAGTAATTGTGTTTAAGTTGTTGTTTTTTTAGTTACAGGGTGTGTATCACCTTAGGTGTACTTTGGACCACATTCCAGCAGCTTGTAGCATTCTGATTTTATGAAAGAAAACACAAAAAGTTTATTTTGAATAATAAGAAATTAAAGTTTATTTTTTAAACACAACCACAGTCTCAAACAACTCTATTTTGTATCTGACTACTATATTCAGAGCACGAAAACATTAATTTTTTGGACACCCTCACCCTACTCTTGCTGTCACGGCCGGTGACTACGCTGGATGAAGGATCTTGGAGATGTAGTCCTCTTCCTACCTCTGACTGAAACTAGACCTGCTAATTTTTTAAAAGTAACTTTCCTTGCTCTGGTCTCTGTATCTGTACAACAAAAAAATAGGTATTTTAAATCTTAAGGTGATCAAAATCACAAGATTTCAATATTATATACTAGGCCTTTTGCTCTACAATGAGCTAGGAGAGATTGGAATCAATTGCCTCCAGAGATCTCCCAGCCCTTTCCCCCGGACACCACAAATTGCTTTCCAAACCAGTGACAACACAATGATGACTAATGGGAAGCCTGGTCTTCTGGCCTGTTCCAGTGAATGATAACAAACCAACTCATGCCTGGTGGCAGAGCCAATCTCGCCACAGCCTTAGTTTCCCTGTTGTGCCAAACAATTCTGTCAGCTTTTGGCTGTCTCCCTAACCTGTGGGTGTCCCCAGCATTGGCAGCTGTTATAGGGCTAACACAACATATGGTTGGCCTGGAGTGCCCTCCCAACCAACGTTCTTGGCCGTGGCTCCAAGCCCTCCCAGTCTACAGCCTGATCCACAGAGCTATGGACATGGCCTAGGAACTGTACAGGTTAATAAGTCTCAGCCATCTCAAGTGTCCAATCAACATTTGCATTTTTGGATCACTGACTCTCTTTCTATACAACCAATTAGGAACCTGTATCTGAGCATTTCACATCCCCTAAGGGTGCTGGAGACATTCAGCATCTTCCTTAAACTAGAAGAGTCCTAAACATTTGGTTTTCATTACATACAATGATGAACAGTGGCTGCTATTTTTAAGCAACAAGCTTCTTCCATAGGAAACCAGGCCAAAGCCGAGCTTGGGAACATTATTCTTTTGAATGCAGCTGCTAGAATCTCCCAACCATCCTCAAGCTGTCTGGGGGATTGAGGAGTTGTAGCTCCAAAAAATAACATTTCCAAGCTCTGGGCAAAAGGTGCCTCTGGACCTTCCTTAGAGCAACAATTACCTGGCAATTAGTGGATTGATATAGAACACAATGACCAGAAAGCTAAGTCACAGGGCCTTTCCGCACTACACTGTTATAGTACTATTATTCCACTTTCAACATCCATTGGAATTCTGGGGTTTGTAGTTTACTGAGGCCAAAGAGCTCTCTGGCTGAGAATTCTGAAGGCTCCTCCCTAAACTACAAACTCCAGGATTCCATAAGACGTTGAAAGTGGAATAATAGCACTATAACAGTATAGTGCAGAAAGGCCCACAGTCTCTGCCCCCAGATAAATCAGATCTTGTTTCTGGGAGGAGCTTTTTGTATTGTTGATCTTAACAATTTGGGGCCTTTCACATTACAGAATTATACTGCTTTGATCTCACTTTAACTGTCACAGTGCCATCCTGCAGAAAGCTGGAACTTGCTGCTGAGGGAGGGGGATTTACAACTCTCAGCCAGGGAGCTTCTCTGGTGCCTCTGACCAAACTACAAAACCCAGGATTCCCCAAAATGCATCCATGGCAAGTAACATCAAACCACAGTGCTACAGTTGTGAAATGTGGAAGAGCCAATGAAGGAGAAGCATTCCTTCAGACTACCATTCAGTTCTTGACGAACACCTCCTATAGTATCCACTCAGTCCTCCAGGAAGCACATCCTCCTTGAGGTCAGATAAGCTTGCCTGTGTATTATTTTAACAATACATAAAGGAAAACAATTAATATTTGATAGCTATGTTATGCAGCCAGAGAATGTATGTCGGCACTAACAAGCAGAAATTGAGGACATTCCATTTTCAGCCTCTACATACACATAAATGCATTCCAGTGCACACACACATTGGCCACGGTGTCTGGGAATAATTCAAGACATCTAGAGGGTGCATTTATCTGTAGCTGATGCTCTTTATCATTACCCTTACACTGGGAGAGCCTCATCATTTGTATTATTGTGTGGGCTTATGTAGAAAGGCTTTGCACCTGGGGAAGCTGGGAGACTGATATTGCAATCAAAATGGAGGAATCCCATTTACCAGGTACATTTATGTTCTCCTTTCCCACTAAGTTGCTCAAGGCAGCATGCCTGGCTCTCTTCCTCTTTAGCACATCTTCATAACAACCTGTAAAGTAGATTAGGCTGAGGCCTAGAACGCAGACCTCCTGGATCCCAGTTTAAGATTGTAACTGCTACATCATGCTGTCATAGGTCTAGAGAAGTAGGAACAAAAATGAGCATTTGTGAGAATTCCTTCTTTGGAGTTTTTTAAACAGAGGCTGGATGACAATCTATCACGAATGCTTTGTGTATTCCAACATGGCGGAATGGGGTTGGATTAGAGGGTCCTTGTGGTCTCTGCCAGTTCTACGATTCTAAGAGAACAGAGCAGTTATGAGAGGAGAAACAAACTCTTTGCAGATTTATTGTTGTATTCTTCCCAGCTTCACCTAGCCTGCATGTGCAAACCAATATGGGTGGTACCGGAGAATAAGCTGCGTTCTTTCTAACAGAATTAGAAAGTCATTTTAAAAAATTTAAAGAAGCAGTGGGTGTTTCAGTTTCACACCATCTGATGCTCTGCAGCCAGGGCTCAGCCAAGGGACCTCTTCTGAATATCAGGCTTCAATGGGGAACATGGGAAGTACCGTTTTGGGAAGAAAGCATTTGAGCATGTGCAGAGTGAATTGAGAAATAACAACTGGACCCATTCCTTCAGGAATTGGGCCAAAGGGATTCCACAGCAAAGACTATGTCTCCAAACAACTCGAGCTGAGGGTTCTCTTATTCTTGAAAAGAAGCATTGCTTCTCTCGCCATATTCCATGAGTCATTCATTGTGGTAGTACAGACTACAGTCAAAGGAAATTTGTTTTTTTGTGGGGGGAGGGGAAAATCTCCACTATTTGCCCCCGGTGCTGGGACCAAGCTGTGCCTAGCATGCTGAAGAGGAATACTGTTTTACTTGAAGAATCTCAGTCAGACAGTTTAAAAAAAATGCTTGGCTTGACTTAAGGAGACTAGTCAGAACATGCTCTTGGGACCTTAAAGCAACAGAATTAGAGGCGCTGCATGCATACCACCCTCAGGTTTAAGAATACCATGGGGAAGGGGGAGAAAGAAGCTTCAGAGAGATTTATTCCCCCATGGCTGGGTTGCAAAATGGGCCCCTCTCTTAAGAACCAGGGCAAGCTTTTAACTTTCCAAGGGGGCAGCCAAAGTGCTTCTGTGGGCAATGCAGATAAGATCCTGCTCCTTCCATTCTCTCCACCAAATCATTTCTTCTGTCTCCAGAAGTGCAGGAGCAGGATGGGAACCACAAAACATCTCGGCCCCTAAAGAAGCTCCATCTCTGTTCTGTCTCTCATGCTCCTTTGACCTAGTTCTGAGATCCCATTTCCGTCTGAATATGCTCTCTCTGGACTCACCGTTTCCTCTCCCTGCACTTCCACTTGCATTCCCTGATCCAAGCAAAGAATTCAATGGGATTCTACATGAACGTCCTGGGATGGCAACTCAGCATGAGAGGTGGGGAAGGAAGGAAGGATTTTTTTTTTCCTGTCATCCATACAAGAACTCTGAGATGCCTGAAAAATGCAGTCTTGAGAGCAGAGCATCTGCAAGCAATCCCTTGTCACTCTGTAAACAGCACCAACACCATTGTCCAAACAATATCGGCATTTGGTTTATACGGAGTAAGTGCTGGTTTTAGGAGGTACAAACAAAGAGTAAGGAGCACTTCAGGGAGAGTGGTCATAGTCTAAGCACCACTGCAATGAGTAACATGATCCAATAGGACAGGACGGTTAGATGTGAAAAATTATGACAGAACTCTGTCTTGTACAATAGCACAAGCTGGAAAGTTATGGAAATACAGATTATGTATGTGAAACCGAATGAGCAGCATGTGTAGATCTGTTCTATATGCGTTTTCCAGTGCATGTGGACCATTTCTAGCACTCCCGCTGGTTTGCTTGTTTTTATAAATTCAGGGAGAAAGGAAGGACAACAGGGAGAACAGCACTACTCGAAGGAAGGTTTTAACCCAGACCTCTCCCTGCTGAGAGAATTTGCTACTTGGATTTAACAATGAGCAAGCAAACATGGAACAGCATTCAAAAATGTGATTACTCCTTCTGTAGTTAAAAGTGGTAAAATCCATGCAGAGCTAAGGAAAGTTACTTTTGGGGACTAGTAGAATCCCCCAGACAGCAAGATGAAGAGACAGCCTATCTGAGGACACTAGATTTTATGGTCCCCAAACTAACTTTTCCAAATTCCAAATATATCATACTACATTCTGATGCCTATGTGTAAGGTCTCTTTCACACCACACAACTATAGCACTTTGATATCACTTTGCTTACAGAATCCTGTGCTGAAGTTTGGTGAGGCACTAGATTTCTCTGTAAGAAAAATTCAAACTACAAATTCCAGGATCCCATAGGATGAAGTCATGCAGTCAAGCATAATCTAAGAGCTATGACTTTAGGGTGTGAAAGATACTTCTGTGTGAACCTAGTAAGAAGTGATTGTCCAAAGGGAAACTTAGGGCCTTTCTGTACTACACTGTTATGATACTATTATTCCACTTTCAACATCCTGTGGAATTCTGGGGTTTGTAGTTTCCTGAGGCCAAAGAGCTCTCTGGCTGAGAATTCTAAAGGCTCCTCCCTAAACTGCAAACCCCAGGACTCCACAGGATGCTGAAAGTGGAATGACAGTACTATAACACTGTACTTCAGAAAGGCCCTATGGGAACATGCAGACTGATTGAAAAGTCCCAGATTTTGCTCCTTCCAGTTTTATACTGGGCTAAAATAAACCAGCCCGGGGAGTTAGTATTACAAGTCTTGGATTATACCGGCAACTGACAGAAAATATTCTGGGATAAACAAACAGTGTAGAGGAAGCCCCCACCTTCGATGCCTCTTTATCTGATGACTTGCTCTTTTGATGCTTCCAAATTAAAGACAAGTTACATTAATTCAATGGGGTTCTGCTCTTTCATCAGTTTTTCTTTCCTATGGAGGCCCACTTGGAACTTCTCACACATGCACACTGCTTGCAAAGTGAGCTGAGAGGGATTAAGAAAGTGCTAAGCCAGCTGAGAGACTTTAAAAGCAGCACACACATGATCAGTCCCAAATGATCCTCCATGAGTCCTTCATCTTCCCTACAGTACAGTACACAGGTTCCACTTTTCTACCAATTCCATTTTCTGACAGTGCTCTAGTCCCTAACCTGTCAGATAAGGGGTGTGGAAGCCTGTATGACTGTTCAAAATAAAACTGGAAGCAACAGGAACAAATTTCGGGACTTTTGGTTGTTTCAATCAGTCTGGATGACTTTTACATCTACTATACAACATTCATTTCAATTGTTCTCTCATACAATTTGGCTGAGTGGAGAGGAGAAGATAAGCACCTGTCTTTGCTCCTACAAACAGAGGCAATGCTTCCTTTCTCAGAGACCATCCATTTACCACGGAAAGAATGGTTGGTTCGCTGCTGACGTACAAAGCATGAAAGATCTCCACAAAAATAATCAAGCAGAAAGACTAGGGAATCAATTTTGTGCAAAACTCATAATTTAGTAGAGGTTCCAAGATAATTGATTTCCTCCATACCCCTCTTCTCAGGTTGTCTAGATGCCATGAAGAACTTGACAGCTGCAGCTGCTATACACTTCCTGCTCCATTGGATCATCCTGGTCATTCTTCCCTCCCATCTGCTATATACCAGCAGGACTTTTATGTATCATAAAAGGACAGTGCAGGAGGATGAACCTGCAAAGCCATGGTGCAGAAGCAGGTATACTGGCTACTTCTCCACTCACTCAGCACAATGACAGCAAGTATACACAGTCTGTCTCTGAAAGAGGATTTGACAACCCTGGGTGTGTGATATTACCCATTTTTTTTAGCCTTTAGATTACAAAAATCATGATCCAGTCTGTTACTGAACCATGAATATGCAAAATCACTTTGGGGCAGGGAGGATTCAATCCGAGCAAAAGAATACCAGAAGAATGGGATGCCATCCAAAATTTGACCAAGCAAACAGATTTCCCAAGGAACTCTGCTGCTCAGAGCCAGCGAAGTAGAATTGCAAACAGAATTCCTCCTCCAAGATTCATACATACCTCCCAACTTAATCTTTATCATGGATTTCCTTTGTTCATGTGAAAGTAAGCTGAGATGGATACATTCTATGTGTCAGCGTTCCAAAGATCTTTTTCCCCCTAATGATAAACAAGAGCTGTACAAAATTTCACATCAGAAGCCAAAGGGGGGAGGGAGGGCTTCTCCAGTTCTCCCAGCTGTTCAGGAGTGTGTGTGTGTGTGCTCATTCCATGAAAGCCAAGAGCTCACGGATCTTGGCTGCAGGAATATATGCAATCTTGAAAGCACATTTTTCAGCAAAAATACTTCTCATTTTGGAGAAGTTGCCACAGCCAAACTCCACAAGTTCTGTTCTGACTCACATGACATAATTTCTCATGCGTGTGCACACCCAGACTCTGAGAAGAGATCACACAAGTGAGGAGAGGGCTGGGAATCATCTCAGCAGGCCCTTTGTGCTGTTAGAAGAGAAATGGTGCTGTGTGCCAGAGCAACCTTCCATTTAGATCAGGCATGCTCTGGGATGATTGCTCAGAAATGAAAACCACAAATACCAGTTAGGCTCCAGTTAGGCTGAAAAAAAAAGTCATGGATTCTGTCATGGGCTTTCAGGACCTAGATTCAGACTCAGAGTCTGAAGCAGCAGAACCTGCTCTGAGCCCTGACACAGAGACTGCTGCAGCAGAACCTGCAGAGCAGACAATACCACCGTCCGCCAAGGGACATAAGTGTCAGCCCCAGCAGGGAGCCCTGCCCACTCTGACACAGAGAAGGACCTAGCAGTACCTACCTTCGCCCAGCGTAGACACCAAAAGGGTCTCTTAAGTTGCTCCCAGCGAATTTATTCCAAGCACCAATTAATCAAGCACCAGCTGCGCTGACTCTGGAGCCTATAAGAACTGAGCTTTTCCCCTCTAGCTTTTGTCAGCAATCAACTGACCGTTTCTCCTGTGCATGTGTCTCTTAGCTGCCCTTGCCTGTGTTTCTGGCTTGTGTTTGTTTTTGCCTGCCTCTGATTTATGGATATTGTTGGGACCCTTATTGCTTCTCATTTGCAAAGCTGTCTCCTTCCTTCAGTAAACTGACCACTTAAGTTACTGCTGAGTTTCTGACCTCTGTTTGTTATCAGCTTCGCCTGGCTGCCAGCCCAGACCAAGCTAGGACAGATTCTGCCTGAAGTATCTAGATTACTAAACTTAAAAAAAATACTCCAAATTTTGGTAAGAGGGGGAGGAATAATGCTGTAATAACTTCAGAAAATATATATATTCATAGCTTTGGGGAGTTATAAAATGAAAAGAAGAAATGTGATATAGTGGTTAGAGTGCCGGCCTGGGGCCTGTATGATCCACGTTCAAGCATCCACTGAGCCATCAAACATACCGTGTGACCTCACACCAATTACTCTCTTTCAGCCTGGCCTACCTCACAGAGTTGTTGTGAGAATTAAGGTGGGGATGAGGAAAACCATATTTGCTATTCTCAGCTCACTGGGTGAAAGATGGGGAAAATGAAATTAAGAAATAAATACAGTCATCCTTCCACATTTGTTGGTTTCACATTTACGGATTTGATTATTCACGGATTATTTGCTGTCAGCTCTGCTGCCTCTCTATGCCTCTTCTAATAAGGACAGCAAGCCTTATGAGATCAAAAAACTGCAAACAAGGCTTGTAAGTCCCTATTAAAGATGGCGTGGGGCAGCAGTGGAGGTGGCAGTAAGTCCCACTGCCACCCATGTCTGCCTTATGAAGGAACCCTGATGCCTCAAATAAATCCATGGTGGGTTGAATATGGTAATCATACTTTTTTATGTGTTAAATACAGTTTGAGAGGGCTAGAGTTATTCATAGTTTTTCCACTTTCACCAGATCCTGTGCCCCTAAGCCTAGCAAATGTGGAGGGATGAATGTAATCAAACAACCACAGATTAGAGATGGCAAGGCATGATACCTACAAACTGGAGGTGAACTATGTCAGAAGGGGAGTCTCAAACATCCAGCACCTAGAGGGATAGCTTAGAAATATGTCAAATAAGTAAGCACCACTATAACCCTGGACAGGTGTGCCATTCATACACATGTGGGCATGGAGTAGGATCATACTGGCTGTCCCTGCACCATACATCACAGTTCCTACATGGACAGGGAACTTAGCTATACACATATGGCTCATTGCTCAGAGGATCTGACTGAACAATCTGGTTGCTGTAGTAGTGGTTGTTATTTGCCATCAAGTCAGCATTGACACACGGAATTGCTATGAATGAAATACTTGCAAGAGCTCCAGTCGTCAGCAACTCCGTGCACATCTGGCAAGCTCAGAGTTGTTGACTGAGTCAGTTCATTGCCAAGTGGTCCTTCCTTTTTCACACTGCCTTCTATTTTACCAGGCATTATAATCTGTTCTAATGAGCCACATCAGCCATTTCTGCCCCACACTGTTATAGTGCTATTATTCCACTTTCAAAATCCTATGGAATCCTGGGGTTTGCAGTTTTGGGGGGGATATTTAGAATTCTCTGTCAGAGAGCTCTTTGGCCTCAGTAAACTACAAACCCCAGAATTCCACAGGATGTTGAAAGTGGAATAATAGCACTATAACAGTGTACTGCAGAAATGGCCATCAACTCATAATGTGCCCAAACTATGAAAGCCCCAGTTCAGGCATTTTTGCTTCTAGCTAAAGCTCAAGATTGCTCTCAAATCCATTTACTTGTTGTTTTGGCAGTCCTGTCCACATTGGGTTGTACAGAATAGAGTTCCCTATGCATACCAGATTTTGAATTAATAGAAGTCATGTCATAGGGACAACAGTTCTCTCCTTTTCTCTCTCTCTCTCTCTCCACACACACACACACACACACACAAACTGTACACAGAGTGGACTTTTGCACTGGGCTGCACATTCCCTTTTTTGTTCAGTTCCCTTCACTTACTGTAAGGCTGTAATCCTAAGCAAACTTAACTGGGAATAAGCTCAATGGAAGATATTGTAGATCACAGGAAGATTTCTAGTGCTTCTGTCATTGCTGTTCCACTGAAATCTACAAGTGGAGCTGTAGATGAGCATACACACCTCAGGAATCCAGCACCTACCCACCCACCTCCCACCCTATTTGATGGGTGCATCTCACTGTGTTCTGTGTATATGATCAGCATGACACAGCTATCAGACAGCATCTTTCCTGTCCATTTCTCTCACTCCTCAACGGTTGCAACATTCTTTTTTTCCCCCTGACATTTTAAATCTGATGTTTCCCAGTGCCATTTTAGAATGTGTAAATGTTTACAGTTTTTGAAGCAACGCCATTTTTTTAAACTTTCCTCTTCAAGAGGAGTGCCATGAAGTGCATGGCCAGGCCCGTTATTTCAGAACAAGAATGGTAACAAACAGAGCTGCAAGTGCCACAGGTTTCCCCTGAGAGCACCCAGTTCTCTAGTTTAGCCAGTTTCACAACAAGATTGTATGGGACAACACAATGGTGTCAGTTTCATAACCCTGCTAGCAAACGCACTGACTTGTAAATTGCCAAGAATCTGGAACAGAGTAGAGTAAAGGAGAGAACCCTCAAAACATCAGCCATGTTCTCTGGGGACAACAGCTTCTACTTTGCGCATTTCTCATTCACACAGACCTGCAAAGAGATCATGCTGGTGTCAATATTCTGCTTTTTTCCTTCTTTCACAGATTTACTACAGTAAGGGAAAAAAAGAGACACAGAAAAAGTGGTAGGAAAACAGGAAAATGACTTCATCTAGAACCTCTCAAACTGTATAAATAAGGCATGGTGACTGCACACTTGAAACCTTGTCTGGAATCACCCTGAGGAAAGATGCATGGGATTAAGGTACAGATCTGATAACTATTCATATAGTTGCTCAAGGCAAGTTACAGCTCTTTCTGGATGAGCAACTTGACAGATCTACCCTGCCGTAACCGATAGTTCTGTGTGGTGCACTGCAAGTATATTGAGAGTGGGTATACTAGAGGGGATAAGAGTCAGAAAGATAAAACAGCCAAAGCCCTTTAAACACCCTTAAGTGCCGCATAAATGCTAAGTATTTGTATCGATCAGCAGTATGTTTAAGAGTAACAAAAGGAAATGCATCTCTGAACAATAAATAATTAAATTGCAGACTTCATTGCTGAAAAATAAATAAGCTGCTTCCAAAGCTCTTTAGAGGGAAGAAAGGATAAAGCCCATCTCATCTAAACAAAGCACTAGATCTTGTTAATTGTTGCGCTGGTGTGGGTGGGCACACATATGCTTAATGGTGTACACTTTGATCTGTTTTCTTTAAATTGTTTAGTCTCATTTTAACATTTATATCTCATGAATAGACTGTGGATCCATGGACCCTAACATTGTCCGTTTCTGCAGTGGGCAAACTGCACCCTCAGATTGTTTTTGCAACCTTTTACCCTTTCAGACTCCCTGGATTGCTCTTTTTCTGGCCTACTGAGAGTCAGAATTAATTCTGATGATCCACCATTTGATTGCAAGATATGCAATCCACTCAGTTGATGATCAAATTATTATTTATTTATTTATTTATTTATTTATTTCCCGCCTCTCTATATGGATCGAGGCGGCGAACAACTTACAAATAGCAAGTATTTTGAAACATTTCTATACATGCCCCCAACAAGCTGGGTACTCATTTTACCAACCTGCAAAAGGATAGAAGGCTGAGTCAACCTTGGAGCCGGGTAGGATCGAACTTACAACCTTCTAGCTTGCAGTACTGACATTTAACCACTGCGCCACCAGGGCTCCTTGTGAGAAAACAATTATTTGTTATAAGAAAACAATTATTTGTTTTCTCAAACCTCAAGTGGATTTCTGGTCATTTGTGGTTTGGGTTTTTCCCTCCCCCCTTTCTTCTTTGGGGATGGAGGGCATTTTTGAAAGCCTGTGCAGCGCTCAAGAGAGCCCCATGAGCAGAAAAGTGGTTCCTGGATGTGCCACAGTTGCTCTGATTTATTTTGAGTGGCAGCCAGCACTCCAGGTCTACAGGCTCTTCACTATAGCTTGCCTCTTGGTCTTTTTAGTAGTGGATGATAGAAAGTGAACACGGGACTTTCTGCATGGAAGGCTTATGCCTTACCACTAAGCTATGATTCCCCCGCCATTTGGGGAGTGAGGCACCCTTCTGCATATTCATAGCTAGAGGGAATTTTTTTTCCTCTGTGTGGGAAGTACAAAAACCACAGAAGTAGCAGGATGCTGTGTTACTGTATCATATGTTTTTGTCATCACCCCACGGAGGTTTTTGGAATTTTGGCAACCCTAGACAAAGACAACCAGTTGATCTGACTTGGATACCAGAGCAAGACTACAAGTGACACAGGAAATCCATGATCAAATCTCCAGACATCTTTCTTTTTTAAACTAAAACACAGCTGGGGTGCCCGAGGGGAGCAGCAAATTGGATCAGGGCCATGGCACTGAAAGAAGCTGGTTTAGCCTTTCCACCCACACTGCTTTCCTTGATCAAAGCTTTAGTGTGAGATAGTTGTCTTAGTCATTCACAGTACAAACAAGGGAAGACTCTTGCGGCACCTTAGAGGATAACATGACTTGTTTGGCATAAGCTTCTGTGAACTCCAGCCCGTTGCCATGTGATCAAATGAGCTGCAGTCCACCAATGCTTAGATCAAATCAAAGGTGATAAGTCTTCAAGGTGCAACAAGAGCCTGTGCTGTTCTTGGTCAAAGCTGCCCTCTAAAACTACAATTAATCCCAATGGGTGCAGGGAAGCACAGGTAATATTATTTCTCCCCTTTGGGGCTGATATAAATTTCAGGAGACACCATTTCAATCAGGAAAGGTGAGGCACATAAGCAGAAAAGGGAAGGTGGAATAGAACTCCTTCTTTCTCTCTCTGTCTCTTTTCTTCTCTCTCTCTCTCTCTCCCTCTCTCTCAGGCCATTTCCGCACTACACTGCTATAGTGCTCTTATTCCACTTCCAACATCCTGTGGAATCCTGGGGTTTGCAGTTTAGGGAGGGGCCTTGAGAATTCTCAGCCAGAGAGATCTTTGCCCTTGGTAAACTACAAACACCAGAACTCCACAGGACTTTGAAAGTGTAATAATAGTGCTAGAACAGTGTAGTGCAGAAATGGCCTCAATCTCATTCTCTAAAAAGCTGCTTTAGGCTTTTAAAATATGATATTGTAAGGCCTACTGAAGCATCTCTCTGTGTCTTGTGAGCCTGATGTGTGTCAATATGTGGAAAGGGGACAGGACTGTAATAATAGGAGACTGGAAGGAAGGAAAAGGATCTTAGTAAAGCTGAGGGAAGAGGAGGAGGAGGAGGAGGAGGAGGAGGAGGAGGAGGAGGAATGTTCACAGAGCTGAGAGGCTTGGGAACTGAGTAGGGAACAAGGAACCGCAAGTGACTTGGAAAGAATGCACTGTGGGTGGTCTCTGGTTGCCTGAAGGCTCCAGCTCTTGACCTGCTCTGGCCCCAAGCTGAGGCGATCCCAGGCCCTGCCCCACAGAACCAGGATCACATCCTTGGGAACAGAATGTGCTGGTACCAAAGAGAGCCTGAGGCAATAAAAAAGGGGTTGGATCAAGAAAAAGACAATCATAACAACGGGTCTGTGACTTGAAGCCTAATTTTCATTGAGGTGGTAGACCTTTATTATTTGGGTGGTACAGAAGAAAACAAGACGATATCACAGGTGGAAAGACTCAGTCAAGAAAGCCACTGTCCTGAGTATGCATGACCTGAGCAGGGCTGTTGCTAACAGGGTGACTTGTTGGAGGTCTCTGTAAAAACATGCAGAAAAAAATGCCATTTGTCAGTGCCGAGTGCGAAAGGCACACCCAAGCCTCGCACTCCAGGTCTGCCCAGCCTGACACCTCTTTGTGATCAGAACTGAACAGCCAGGGAGATCTCTGAATCAAGCCAGGGCCAGGACAAACGGGTCTCCCTCAGTTCTCCCTTTCTGAGAACGCAGTCCCTTCCTCACTCTTGTCCCCCCTTGGCTTCTTCCTTTCAGGACTCTCTCCCTTTACTGCCTTCCCTAAATCTGCCCTTCTCCCAAATGTAAGGATCAGCAGTGATTTATATTTTCTTAGGCCCTTTCCACACGTGGAGGAAGAAACGGGCGAAAAACGCTAAAACGGAGCTTACTTGCAACCGGGTAAGTCCATCGCCACATGGAGCAGCGCGAGTTCGCTGCTCCACACTCGTCGGCGTCCCAAGGCATCCAAAATGGCGGCTCTTGGCTGGCGGAGGCTCTCCACCAACTGGACAAGCTCACCAGCAGGAAGCCCACCCCCTGGCAGGTCTGCAGGCACGCACTTGCGCACACCTGCAAATCTACACCGGCCGCTGCGATGGGGCTGCACGCGGCTGCATGCGGCTGCACGCCCTGTGCTTTTAAAAAACCTCATGAAAGGTGGTTTTTAAAAAGCACGCGGCACTGCCACTTCCGGTCGCTCCTGCGCGGATTGGGGTGTGGAACTATGCAAAAGTAGTCCGCCCCAATCCACTTTACAGTGTAGACGACCTCCGTCAGAGGTCGCTCTACACCATTTTTTAACCCCCTGTGTGAAAAGGGCCTAAGAATGTGATACTGTTGGCACTAAGGTCAAGATGATATTATTGGTAGCGCGTATTTTCCAGGATTCAAAATAAGACTCTCTGACATTGTTTTAGGGAACACAGAACTTCAAACATTTATTGTAACACTGTTGCTTTAAATGTGTTTTGTATCTTATTTTTTATAAATAGCACACCATTCTCCTCTCTCTATCTCTCTTTCAATTCATTCACTATCTTTCATACATCCAATTTCTCAGTTCTCTCTCCCACAGAGCTCTTCAAATCTCCATCCTCTCCCAAATACACCACAAATTACCCTCCTCTTCAAACACACACCAGACAGTTAAAATCTGTTATTTTCCTCTTTCCACCAGCCCCTCCCCTGGGCTATCCAAGGTTCCATTTCACCAGCCAATCAGCTTAAACATTCTCAGTTGCCAAGGTGGTTCTGTTGTCAAGACCTCCTCCCATCAGGGTCGTCACAGTCTCATTCATAGAATCACTATAAGTCAAAGATGACTTGATGGGAGTTAACAAATACTGCCCCTATACAAAGCAGATGAGTAGCACCCTATAATGCATCTACAGAGTGAAGGAGAAGGTGAAGAAATATTCTACATTAGTCCACACTCTGACATACCAAGTTTTGTTCTCATGAGCAAGAATTTTCATATCTATCTATCTGGATCCTAAATACTCTAAAGCAGAGCTTTCTAAACTTTTCATGTTGGTGACACACTTTTTAGACATGCGTCATTTCACAGCACAGTAATTCAGTTTTACTAGCAAAATGGAGGTTAAACTAACCCCTCACAAGAGATAGACGCATACATAAATTGTAAAAACAAAATGTATGGGGCCACAACATATCTCATGAAAAGGTTTCATATATTGTTAAAAATATATGATTTATAAATAATAACATACATTTCCAAGACACACCTACACACTTCAGACAATATACTAACGTGTTGCAGCACACCGTTTGAAAAGCCCTGCCCTAAGGCACCAGATCCCGTCTGATCGTGAAAGCTAAGCAGGGTCAGCCCTGATCAGCACTTGGATGAGAGACTGTTAATGGAGACCACACGCTGCAGGCTCTATTTCAGAGGAAGGAACTGGCAAAATTACCTCTGAGTCTTCCTTGCCTAAGAAAACCCTATGAGATTCATGGAGTCCTCATAAGTCGACAGGTAACTTGAAGACACATACACACACACATTTCTTTCTATCTATCTATTTATCTCTTAATTTTATTTTACCAGTATGGAGGGACATTCAGACATCTGATTACACATCTTATCCCTCTCCCCTGTTGTTTCAAATGGTCCAGGCCAGACACAGTTTTACTATACTGCATGGATAAACAAGGCTTGAAGGAACGTGATGACAAGTGAGCTGAGGATCCCCAAAACCAGTTTGCATGGTGACGTAAGTGGCATGCACACAAAGACACCAGTACTGACCAGAGGGGAAAAGCACTTCAAGATGGCTATTTACATTCTCCCCTATAAGCCCCCCCCCCAAAAAAAGCCCAGTTCTAGCTTGTGGGAATCCTTCAGACTACCTGGATAAGAAGTGGGGGTAAAAAGATTTTATATGGAATCTGTGGGGTAAGTGAGAAGCCTATAACCTTCTGGATGCATCTGGATTCCAATTCCCATCAGCTTATGTGAAATGTAGTTCAACAGCATCTGGCGGGCCCAGGTTTCCCAAGCTTGTTTTATTATGAGCTACAGTTTCCTAGGTCTCCTCCTCCAAATATTGCATTGATTTATTTAACATGACACATCTTCCATTGCCAACAGGGGCTAACAGAAGAAATAAATACAGTGGACTTTTGTGAAGGTTCAGGGTGCAGAACCCTTGCAGAAGTTTAAAAACCATGAATAACTACCACTGCCCAAGTGAGCACCCCTCCTTCCACTCTCTTCCATGGCTTCCCCTTCCCATTCCCTTGCCCTTTGCTTGGGCATGTGTGCCTTCCTTCTCCATGCCAGGCAACAGGCAATCAAATGAGAGGAGGGAGCCCCGCACACAGAAAAGGCATGCAAGGACCTCTCTCATTCCTTTGCCTTTTGCCCAGGCACATATGCCTTGCTTCCACATGCCCGTGCAAAAGGCAAATGAATGAGAGGAACAGCCCTGCATGCAGATAAGGTGCATAATGCTTTCCCCTATTCTGCCCCTCCCATTCTCTTGCCTTTTGCCCAAGTGTGCTAACTTTCTTCTCCACACCTGGGCAAAAGGCAAGAATGTAGGAGGGGGCAATCTTGTGCACGGAGAAGGAATGTGCATTCTTCCCCCAGTCTCCCCTTTCCATTCCCTAGCCTTTTGCCCAGGCATGAAAGGAAGGCAGGTGCATTTGGGCAAAAGACAAGTGAGTGGGAAGGGGAGAATGGGAAGAAGGCTCACATGCACTTTCCTTCTCCACATGGGGGGCTCTCCCCTTCCATTGTTTGCCTTTTGCCTGGCAGTAGAGAAGGAAAGCATGGCACTCCAGGCAAAAGGCAATGGAATGGGATGGGGAGAAAGGAGGAGGCAAACAGACACCTCACGAATAATCAAATTCACAGAGGTCCAACCCTCAAATGTGGAGGGAGGGCTATAATGCAAGATAATGGAAAGGTCTTTTCCAGATTCTTCCTAAGGCTACACCTCTCCTGCCCACATGGAATGGCCTGGCACGTGCTTCAAGTCTGACCCAGATAGGCAAATGAAAAGGGCCTCATACTTTCTGCTATAAGGCACATGGATTGCTAGCTCTCCTCTCCTCATTACAGGCTTCTCTCACTTATCTGACAGGTTAGAAATGTGTCAAAAAATTAAACTGGATGAAAAGTGGATCTAGGTACTGTCCTGTAGGGAGCATGAAGGGCTTATGGAAGCTCACTTGGGATTGACCAACCATGCACTGCTTGCAAAGTCTCTTAGCCAGCTTAATGCCTTTTCCTCCCATCTCAGTTCACTTTGCAAGCAAAACATACATGCAAGCAGTTCCAAGCCAGCCTCTGTAGACAAGAAGAACTGATGAAAAAGCAGAACCCTCTGTTGAATTAATGGAACCTGACCTTAATTTGGAACTATTAAAAGATCAAGTTGTCAGGATATCAAGATGTCAAAAAGCGAGGAGTTCCTGTATCACCAGAATTACACTCTTACGCCTGCCTGCCTGCCTGCCTGCCTGCCTGCCTCCCTCCCTCCCTCCCTCCCTCCCTCCCTCCCTCCCTCCCATGGACACATGCACACATACACACACAAATAGGGACCCAAGTAGCTGCAGACTATAGAGTGTGCAGAGTCATGAGCCCAACTGAGCACTACAGATGGATCCCCCATTGCTTATGTTCTGACAAAGTACTACGGAATCAACAGGGATGAAGAGGCCATGTTTCCAGCAAGAGGAGGGGTACCAATGAGGAAATATCTCACGATCACATCATCTAAGGCAATGGTGGGAAACATTTAGCCCTCCAGACGCTGTTGGACTTCAGCTCCCAGCATTCCTCAAAATTGGCAATGCTGACCAGGGCTAATTGTAGTTGTAGTTCAAACACATCAGGAGTGAGGACCACAGGATTTTCCATCCATGGGGATGAAGGCTTCAACATCAAGGAAGCAGCAATACCTACAATCTGCAGTAAATAAGGGCAGGCAGGACACAAAACAAGCATAAAAAGAAAATATGAATTTTTAGCATGCAGAAGCTTTCCAGCACTGTGTCCCAGGTAATGAGCACCATTGGCTTGGTTTCAAGGCCTGCTAGAAGTACTTCCTAACTGCTAGCCAAGACAGTGATGGCTCAACAGAAAACCAAGCAGGAAAAGGAAACTGGTAAGCCTGCCGGGCCTTCCTCCTCCACCGGATACATGGACTATGGAATTGCAGCCAGACCCCTTGCCTGCCAGATGTTCACAGCTGGGCGTTTGTCACCCTTGCCTCATATCTACACCACCTGCCAAGATCTGGATTTTCCATTTCCTGCAGAAAAGGAGAGGGGAGAACTATGGGCAACCCCTGAGTTAGGATGTGTAACCTGAAAGCATGGCCACATGGGTATCAAATTGCCTTCCCTGAGCCCAGGTGACCTCCCAGGTGACCTGTCCATGGTGCTGAACAACAAGCAGTATGGCCCAAGGGAACCATGATTATATAGAAAGCTGACTGGAAGCTGATTCTAAACTGCTAAGAAGCTACTTGGCCTCAGAAGCAGTTTGTAATGACTGCCCACAATCAGGTACCCCAGTTTAGTGATGTGTGCAATACAACATCAAAGCTTTCCAATTACAAAGTTGCTCGCTTCAGCCTTGAGCTGAGAAATGGACACCCCAGCCTGGAAATAACCAGGCAGGATGCAGATATAATGTATTTGCTGGTGTATAAGACTCACTTTTTTTCAAGAAAAAGATTATTTGAAAATGGAGTGCATCTTACATGCTAGTGTGTCTTATGTTCCAGCAAATAGTATTTACCAATGTATAAATGAGGTGCATCTTATCTACAGGTACAACTTATACACCAACAAATACGGTACTTTAACATCTACTTAGAAGTCCCAAATACAAGAACATGACATCTTTTAAGCTCTTTCAAACAGCCATGCCGCTCCAGTGAAAGGCAATGAGGATAAAATTATCCAAAAGAAAGATGAAGAAAAGAATGAACTGATATTTTGACCAGATGCAGCTAATAAGAAGCTGAGCAGGAATCTGTACATGGTCGGGGTGGGGGCCCACAGGGAAATGACTTTTTGGACTACAGCTCCTAGAATCCCCAGCATCTTGGCTGGGAGGATATGAGAAGCTGTAATGTAAAAGAATAACTTTTCTAAGTTCTGTGCCAAAGGGTGATATAACAAATTCTGCTTCTATTTTTCTGACTATCGATCTCCTCTCATATCATCCAGAGTTTAGCTGGAGTTGTAGCCCCAAAACACCATTTTTTCAAGCATTGGCTAAGTAGGTTAAAGGAGATCTCTAGAGAAGGTCATTGGCCTAAAAAAAAAAAAGGACAGGCAAAGTTAGACAAAATTTGAGAGGCAAAGATAGTTGGGAAGCCATAAGATCTACAAAAGCCATAGATCCACTGGGGCTAGTTTACTCTAAGAATTCAAACAGATTTTTGACCAACTGAGTAGCAAGACTGGAGACTACTGAGAGCTTCCTTATGACATATGACACCAGCTTTTTAAAAAAGATTACCTCTCCATGTTAACACACAAATACAAGAACATAGATAGTGGCACAGCCCTGAAGCTCAAATATCAAAGACCAGTACAGAAGATTCTCCCACCTGCACTATCCCTTTGCCACTGAAAACTCCATAGAATCACATGATTCTGTCATGAGAACTAATAATTACATGGCAATGGAAAAATATTTTATGAGCCAGCTTACCTAGGTGACTGCAGATGTGCAATTCAGTAATGTCTGCCCCCTTAACAGTCTTAAGGGCCTCCACGTTTCTGTAGACAGTAATATGTATTACATCACTTACATCAGATTACGGAAGTCAGCTCTGCTGCATTTGACAGGTGCTCCTGCTCATCCTGTCGATTAGGCCCTGCCCTAGGGCCTGCCCCAGAGCCACCACTAGTCATATTCACATCTCCCATTCCCAGAAATCTTTCTTTAAAAATCCAAACAGACTATTCTTCAAGTATGCTGGTAATATCAACAAAAACATCTTAATGTTCAGGAGGGGATGGTCAAAAATGAGTCTTTCTGTCATCTCCTTTCAGCCTACAATTGTATTCTTTTATTTATACAGCCCTAATGTTGCACAAGAATGCTAGCACAGTGTAATGGTTAGAATGTTGAATTAGGACTAGAAACCAAGCTCTGAATCCCTGCTCAGCTATGGAAACCTATAAGGGTGACATGGGCAGGTCACCCTTTCTCAGCCTCAGAAGAAGACAAAGGCAAACCATCTCTGGACAAAAATTGCCAAGAAAAATCCATGATAAGGTTGCCTTAGGATCACCATATGTCATAAATTTGTTGAAAGCACAAAACAACAACAGTGTTGTGAAAAGCTGTGTAGCAGAGAGGTTAGAGTGCTGGATTAGACTTTGTAATATCCAGGTTCTGATTTGCACTGAGCCATGACACTTTCTCTTAGGCCATTTCCGCACTACACCCTTATAGTGCTATTATTCCACTTTCAACCTTCTGTGGAATTCTGGGGTTTGTAGTTTGCTGAGGCCAAAGAGCTCTCTGGATGAGAATTCTAAAGGCCCCTCCCTAAACTGCAAGGCCCAGGATTCCATAGGAGGTTGAAAGTGGAATAACAGCACTGTAACAGTGTAGTGCGGACATGACCAAAGTCTGAGAAAGGTTATAGAGATAAACAGGGAAAGCATGTGTGCCACTTTTAGCTAACTGGAGAAAAGGTGACATATAAATTTGATCTTAATTATATGCATGAATATCTTTCTGCCATTATCCCCTACTGCTTTCCAAAAGGAAAATGTGGGAACAAATTACAGGTGCACACAATAACAAAGATGACAGCAACTCCAGAAGAGAAGCAGTGTTAGGCTAGAATCTTGTTGGTTATTCCCAATCAGAGTAGACCCATTGAATCAATCTTTCAATGGTGACACAACACATAGGAAAGTTCCACTGACTTACTGGGTTGATCCTGGTAGGGAATAATAATAGGATTGTAGCCTTAAGGTTTCCACAAGTTGGAAATGACTTAAAGAGGCTTGGCTTGTTGCAGCAAAAAGAACTAAGAATCTTTTGTCCTCTTGAAGATATGTCTTAGCTGGCACAAGCTTTTGTGTGTAGCAGCACACTTCACTGAATGCACCCAATTCCATCTGATGCAGTGGACTGCAGTCTACCAAAGCTTATGCCAAAAAACCCTTGTTCTTAATAAGCTGCCAGCAGGCTTTTTGTTGCTCTTGGGAAAATAACTCCTGGATGCATCTGAAGACGAGTTGCAATGTATTACCCATCCCAAACCAAGTGCTTTATCTGAGCATGAGTTTGTTTACAAGGAGGGAAGCAGCCCCACTGATGTGAGACATATTTCCATGAGATCCAGTACATCAGCATAGTGCAAGTCAAATTTAGGGAAGCAGGGCAGAAAAGACCTGCCCTGCCCACAGCATTACCTCAGGAAACATCTGTAGTCTCTCATATGTTTTCAGCTGACTCATGAACCCATAACAAAACTAATACTGGGGAGGAGAATGAGTACTGAAGATACAGGTATCCTTTGAAATTCCAGTTAGTTTGAAAATTAAATACTTGCAACAGCTACATGCATTTCAGCCACGGCAATTTTATCAGTTCTGATGAACTACCTACGCTCGTTTCTGTTGCTTTCTTTCTGTACTACTCTGTATATTTATTGCTGTTAACTATGTGCTGCCCTGAGATGGTATATTAAAAAACAAACTGAAAATGGCAGTAATAATAATTATAGTAATAACTATTACAACAAATAATGCACATACAGCATTGTCAATCCACATGGCACTGTGGAGTTTCAGAAGCAAAACAGATAGGACTCAAGGACCTTACAATCTGGATTGCAAGAGTCAGGAAGACAATGGAGGGAGAGCAGAAGAAGAGATAAGAGTCACGAGGAACTTCATGCTGAAGAGGCAAGGTACTTGAAATTTTAACATTTTGAAATGTGTCTTTTCAGTCATACAAGCAATTGTAGCATAGATGAACACACATGCCAGCCAACACACTGGTGGAGGATTCTGCAAGTTGTTGCAAATGAGCAATAAATGTTCCAGTGGCTGTTCAGTCTAGAGCCTCTTAAAGTATTTCTTTCATGAGGATGGGGTACACTCAGCAAGAAAATGCAGCGGTGTGCCCAGAACAAGCAAAGCAGAATATTTTATTGCACTGGCAACATGGAGATATATAACAACTCATTCATCTCTATCTCCACCCCAGCCCTCTCTCCACAAGAAAAATTAAGATAGATCCCCTTGAGCAAACTAGTCAATGAGTTCCTGGATAGCTTTTTCTAACGCCTTCATCAATCTCTGTGATTTTTTGGCCGTGTGACCCCCAAGGAGGCCACTCCTAATGCAGCCCAACTTTACACATCTGGAATTTGGTTGCCAGTGTATTTCCAAATAGTAGGAGTAAAGAGAGACAGAAGGGTTTGAGGAAGGAACATTATCTCGTCCTTACAACAGCAAGACTAGTGACTACTTTCTGGACTGAAATAGAAGTTCAGACTGTGTCACACTTGCTTTTTCCCCTTCTTGGCAATGATTATGCCATAATGGCTCAACCTTCAAGGATGAGAAGGGTGGTACACAACTCATGGTTGAAGCCTTGCATGCAGGAGGTCCCAGTTCAATCCCTGGCAGGACCAGTAATATCTCTTCTTCAGTACCCTGGACAGCCAATGCCAATCAGGGTAAAAGAGCTTCTCATACCTTGGGTATTTTAGTCCTTACCTCCAGATGCAAGGGACTACAAATTCCATTGTCTCAAAGACCCATTCATGTTGACTGAGGACCCTCAAAGGGTTTTAGTCTGAGCCATCAGTAAGGCACCAAATTAGGAGGTACAGTAGCCAATATTGTTGTATTCTGAGTCAGCATAAGGTAGTTTGTTGCATTCAAGTTACATGTCCCTCGCTGAGTAATCAAACACCAGTGTGGCTGGACCTACTACCCTCACCACATCACCTTTACAATCTCTCCACACTGGGGCGCTGCAGGCAGGAAGGCAGGATGGACAGACTGATTTGTAATCTCATCCCATGAGGCATGAAAATTTCAGGCTACATCATGGGGCCTGAGGTTCTACTGACCCCACTTCCAGGGAAAGCTACGGTCAAAGCTGCATGCTTTTATTAGCTGTCCCGGAAGGATGCCAAAGAACAGAAAGCAAGCAGCTGTGTAGAATTGTTGACTCCCAACTCTCTGCTCTAGGCTCTTCTTCTTGACCATGGATTTATATAAAATGAACCAAAACAAACACAGATTGATTGGCTTGTTTTTGTTGTTTTTGTGAAGGAGACTATCTCAGTTCTGCCTATATTATGCAACCTACTGCCTTGTTTTCCATAATTTGCACTTCCTCCACTTCTTTAAAAGGAAGCTGAAATTTTTGAAAGGCTGGGGAAGTACAAAGTACTTCACTGGTGAGTAAAGATGATTTAGGGTTCAAGAAATCAATGAAGAACCAGCAGATGCTCAGGAAAGTAAAGCCTCATCCTGGACCACCAAAAGCACCTATTTAGCTCAGATACAGCTCTTGATACTTTGACAAAGGTTCCCTGCATGCAGCTCAAGATTATATATTCAGGGGTAGCTCTGTTGGCCATGCAGCAAAATCGGTGTACTCTTACATCTGGGGAAAAAAAAATGTGTGTGCTGCATAGGTAAAACTTGGCAATCGGTTTTATCTTTGTTGGAGGTAGAAACTTCAACAAGTTAAGTCCCAGTCCATTACTTCCCTCTGGTTAAAGGTTCCTCTGTTACAGCTAAATTTGGTATCTTCAAATCCAGGAAACATATCCAGGGCTAATCGTGTTGGCCATACAGCAAAATACAAAAAAATACAAAATCCACAAAAGAGTGATATCTTCATTTGGCCAACTAAAACTTACAAAATACATCATGCAAGCTTTCTAATAAGTTTTAGAATGTTGTCTGGATTAGACTATCTTATATATGGACAGAAGCCAAAATTTTCTAAAGACTAAAATCAGTGCCAGATATTTTGGCTGTGTTGCAATTTTCTGAAAGTATGAGGTTCACCAAGTCAACCTTCAAGCACTTAACAACAAACTGACTGTTTGTGGACTGAAATATTACCACCTACCCTACCTATAGCAGAGCAACAGTAGTGGAAGCAGTGAAAAAAAAAATCATCGTTGTTGTCATCATCATCATCAGTTCCTCAGTTTCACAGTGTAGCAGGTATTACGATCTGGAGTTTTGGTCATCACTGAGTTGGATTCTATTCAAGAATCTAGAATTCAGTGATATATTGTCAAATAAAGTGGTGTGTTGTAGGTATTGTCACTTTTTTTGTAATTGGGCTATTCTGAGCATAGCTATGAAGATTTCATTCAGATGTTTGTCAGTCTATTCAGAATTCCTCCCACATCATCTATCACCACTTTGAAACCAAAATGAAGATAATGATGATCATGATGACAATAATAACAAGAAAATGGTGTCAATGTTTCATAATAGTTAGTGAGTACAACTGGCAAGACCCAGGTTTAAATCCACCAGCATATAACTATGTCATTCTGAACCTGAACTACTTCACACTGAATCGCCTTACACAATAAGGAAGAAAGCAGAACCATTTGGAGGCTACATTGTCTGCACTGCAGACCATCTGGAGGAAAAGCTGTGGATAAATGTAACAATAAAGGAAAAAAATCTTCCTTTCAGTGTGTTCCATGTACCTAATCATAGTCGCCCTTATGACAATCTAGTAAGGTAGGTCAGCACCTCTGTCTCCACACTGCAGATGAGGAAGGTTAAGAGATATTGTCTGAAGCTAATTGCATTCTTGGCACAGGAATAATTTGAACTGAGAACTTGCATGGTTCACAGCACAGTCTCTGTAAGTCACGGTGATCCCACAGCAATCACTAGAAACCCTTTCCCAGCTGGAGGCTCTTTTAAAAAATATTCTCAGGGGTATGCTAAATTCCCCATCAAATGCCTTTCAAATTCATCTGAGATGATCAAGATAATTCATTTCAATGAGTCATTACCACACCAGTGCTGTAGTGAAGCCATATTTCTTTTCTAAATCTAAGTTATACTGCTTACTGATTTGTGAATTTGCATAACATCACTCTATCACAGTGGTTCTCAACCTTCCTAATGCCGTGACTCTTTAATACAGTTCCTCATGTTGTGGTGACTCCCAATCATAAAATTATTTATTTATTATTTACAATGCCTCCCCCCGCCCCCGGCAAAGGCTGCCTCGCTGGCCAGGAACGGGGGGGGCAGGGAGGGAAAGAGGAGCTGCGCATCTTTCCTGGGAAAAAACTCTGAGAAACCCCCCCCGGGCTCTGCTTCTGCTTCGCTCTCATTTCCGCTGGGGGGAGCAGTGTGGGAAAAGTTTCCAGAGTGTCGACCCTGGCCGGGTGGGGGGAGGAATCCCAGCGCCTTTGTCTTTTGCGCCGAGCACAGCTCGCCCCCCCGGAAAAGTGCCGCCTTGCGGCCCCCCGTCCCTTCCGCAGTGCCCCCCTCCGTGGTGAGTGGGGCAGGGGCCATGGCGAGGAGTGGGCCTGCCCCCCATGCTGCCGCCGCCCCCCCCAAGCTGGCCTGTCAGACAGGAGGTTCTCCCGGTAGGGGAGGAGGGGAGCGATTTCAGTCCCTTCTTAACAGGGGGCAGGAGGATGCGAGCGCGTGGCTCGCGCTTGCACACCACCACCAAGGAGGGAATGGAGCCTAACACCATCGGAAATACGTATTTTCCTATGGTCTTAGGCGACCCCTGTGAAAGGGTCGTTTGACCCCCAAAGAGGTCACAACCCACAGGTTGAGAACCGCTGCTCTATCATGTTTTCCCCCCAACATATATTTGCTTTTATTTTCTTCCAATACAAGTGGGCAGGCTCCAAAGGCACTGGGTGTGTTTTATAGCATTTTCTTCCCTCCCATAGTGGATTAATCCATATGTATTCCCACAAGCAAATGATCCATTCATACTTCTACAGACAACTCCCCTTTGGGGAAGACATCTACCAAAGGAAAAAGGTATGTAAGAAAAGAAATTGTGCTAATGTGTTGGAGGTCTTGAGCAGCTCTCACAAACAAGTTTGATTCTCTCAGGCCACTTAGGTATTTTGGGTGAACCCTACCTCTTGAACTTTTAACTATCATTTTAATACTGTTTGCTCTCTTCTTAGTGTCTGCCATATATTATTGTATTAACATGTCATAAAGCAGCCTTTTAATAAATGAACAGGGAGAATAACAGCTGTCCCCCATCCTTAGGATACTCCTAATCCATGCGAACTGGAAACAATCAGAAGTCAGATTCTTCACCTCTCTTGCCTCTGTGTGGAATCTGTAGGTATCACAGAGACTACAAAATGGGAGTTCTTAAAGGATCCCAGATCTTCTTTTATAATTTCCATTAAGATACCACTTAGGAGAATCAAAAACAAAATGTATATACATCCTCAGACAAGTAACCAGACCAACAGCACAGTCATTTCTGTTTGTTCCAGACTTCCAGCCAGCAGGCATTCATGTCAATGCATCTAACTTAATTATATGGCAGTGTTGTGTAGTAGTTTGCGTATTAGATTACGACTCTGGAGACCAGAGTTTTATTCCCTGCTCAACCATGGAAACCTACAGAATGTTGAAACAAATGCAAAAGACCAGGGATTTCACCATGTTACAGATTTAGCCCACCTGTGGATCAGCATTGCTTTACACTACAAACACAAAAAAGAAAACAGCCATGAACTCTTAACCATAACTTAGGAAAGTTAGTTTCTTTTTGGACTACCATCCCCTAAATTCTATAGCCAGTGGCAACTGGTCATGGTGATTAGGGATGCTAGGAGCTATGGTTCAAAAACATAATGCTTCCAAGCTCTGGTCTTAATGCAGACCAGAGAAAATCTTGACACATTGTTTTTTGGACCACAGCTGCCAAAATCACCCAGTCAGAATAGACAATGACCATAAGCCATGGTGGCTAAAGAGTTTGGGAGTGGGAGTTACAAAGCAAAGAAGGAAGTTTTCCAAGCACAGGAACAGAGGTAAAGAACCTTTGGTCCTCCAAACATTTTGACTATAACTCCCACAAGTCCTTGGACTAGACACTTAAGAGATCATTAACAGCAAGCCAGCTAATGCATAACTGAGAGAATGGTGCATAGGAAAGACCCATCTCATTAGGAATGGTAGCACAACACAGACAAAAAAAGATATGGAACAGAAAGATTAAGGTTGCTCTCACCTACTGGTGCTAGGAATGATAATAGTGTTGGGGGGAGGAAACTCTCAAGACACAAATGCTTCTTTCCTTCTTTTCATTTTTCCTTTTTTTCATTACAGTTTGGTGGGGAGAAAGCATCAGGGCTCTTTTGTACATGAGCATTATGGTGCTTAGTTGTTTACATTAGTTAGTAAGTCAATGTTTTAGTGAGGGTTTTTTTAGTTTGTTGTTTAGTATTTTATTTTATTTAGTGTGTTCACTTTAGTTTATATATATGTTAGATATGTTTGTTGGGGCTTATGTAATTTTTAATTTTCATGTAATGTTTGTTGGAGCTTATGTAATGTTCTGTAAAAGTTGATAAATAAATATGCAAAACCCAAAAACAAAACACAAGCGCCTTGGGAATGAGTCTGCAGCAGTTTTGAACTACCACTGAGATTTAGGCATGATGTCTACCCTCTCTACTCTCCTGTCCTCTCATTCTGATTCTACTGATTCACAGGATGGAGAGGACATCCCTAAGTAACACTTCTGTGTTTGAGGGGGTGGCACCTGTGCATTGAGAATCCTGCCAGTACCAGCCCCTATCTTAAAGTGTCCCTATAGATCATGAGACTATGTCACTCTCCAAATTATGCTCGGCTGCAACCCAGCACGTCTATATGAGGGAAGATGGGAGTTGTGGTCCATCATCATCATTCAGAAGACTTAATGTTTCTCATCTCTGCTATAGACCTTACTGCACTGGAAAGGGAGATGGTGGGGGAACAAAGCAAATCAAACAAGCAGCTAGCCCCATGGCTGTTAAAACAAGGGGCTTTTGTGGAAATCAAGCTGTGATTAACAGTGACAAAGTGTGTGCATGTGTGTTAGAGAGAAAGGGGGGAGGGAGAGAGAGAATGCATGCACGTACAGCCTCCCTTGCTCTTGACCACTCTGTGATGCCCGCAAGCTTGTTTCTACACGCATGCACACAAAGCCCATCCCCCGGCAGCTGTCATCCAGCGCCGTCCCTCAATCCCTTTGGCATTTCAGGTGCAGACACTGAGCTCATCTCCCCCAAAGGCCCCTTGCCTCCCCCCCTCCATCATGTCTAAACAAGTCTCTGGCAATTTGGAATGAAGATGAAGAAGTGTCTTTTGGGTTCAAAGCCTCACTTATTCTGCTGCTGTGCTGATGCCCTCGGCTCTAGATTATGCACACAGAGAGGGAACAGAAACCTTTTCATGTCCAGCCCTGAGTCCAATTGTCAAAGTTATTAGAAAACATCATGATATCACCCTATCACTATTCCTTCCTCCCCCGCCACCTCCCCTAAAACCCACAACTCACTAGCTTTTCCAGACTCGCATCAGATCTTGCTATAAAACAACATCCCTCAACCTGGAGCTCTCCAGATGTTTTGAACTTCTGCCCCATCTTCCCTAGCTCATTGGCTAGGGTAATGAGACTTGTTGACCAACACATCTGGCCAGCATCAGATGGAGGAAAGGCTGCTAAAGAGGCCACGTTCTTTACAAGAGAAGGGACTCCTGTGGATTAAAACAAGAGACTGTCAAGCTGTGCAAGCAAGAAAAACAAAACACATGTGCCTGCCCACACAGAAAGCAACAGTGTTATGTGCAAAAATTGCAATTATGTACCTTGGTGCTATCCACTCTCAGAAATATTTAAATAAATTAAATACAAGCCTATTGCTTTCCATATGGAGCAATCTCCATCTGAATAGAGATGTTCTGTATTTTCCTGAGAAAGTAGAACACCATGTAATGATCACGCCCACACTATAAGCAGGAAAGACATAAGGCCCTTTCGTATTAAACAGTTACTAGCACTATGATTCCACCTTATACTGCCATGAAAGCATCCTATGGAATCCTGGGATTGATAGTTTGGTGAGGCACTAGAGCCATCTGGCTGAGAATTCTAAATGCCCCTGCCTAAACTACAAATTTCAGGATTTCCACAGGATTTAGTCATGGCAATTAAAGGGAGGAATTACAGCGGTTTAATTTTGTCATGTGAAATGGCCCATAGAGTAACCCAGAGACAGGAATCATGAAGCCCACCAAATGTTGTTGAACTGCAACTCCTAGAACTCTTCACCATATGCTATGTTGCCAAGGACTGCTTGGACCAGCAGTCTGACAACATCTGGAAGGCTGCATGATTCCCATCATTGATGTCAAGGTATACCATCATTATTTCTTCTCTGAGAGTACAACAATATTCCCACAAGATTTCTTATCCTGTTCCAACAAGGAGAAAAAACAAGCGGAGGACAGACATGGATTCAACAAAGAAATTTTATTGCCTATGAAGGTCAAATGAAGCCAAGTAGCATTTCCAGAACTGCCCCATGCAATGTTCTTAAACATGTTGCTGCATCTCTCTCTCTTTCTTTCTCTCTCTCTCACTCTCTTTTTTCCCCCTGGGGTTGTCTTACTATGTATATTTGCTACAGTACTATTTGCAATAAGGATATGATAGGTTTCTGAATTGTACAAAACTCTCACTTATTCAAGAGCTCTGTGTAACCCAAAGGTCTGCATGTAATTCCAATATTTACCTAACAGTAACCACGTTATCTGTTTCCTCTTCCTTTCACATAACATGCACAGATTCTGTGTAGAAGCATTTGGCACAATGGATCATGTTCACAATGAGACTGCATTGATCACCATACAGGACTTATATAGAAGACACAACAGCCCTCTTGCAAAACAGCAAAAAAACCTGTTTGATCCCAACCACTTGTACTTGTTCGGTACCAACGGTGATACACAGCGTTTGTATAAATTCTTAATCTTAATCTTCACTGTGCTTTACAGCCATTACAAGCAGAATATGCAGAATTACAAGTACAACAGTTCAGTATACTCCTGCTGGACTGCTAACTCGGACTGAGGAAGACAATCTTTATTTCTACCCTGCTTTTTTCCTGGTAAGGACTCAGTGATGAATACTGTACGGCAATGCACTGCTACAGGAACGAGATTTTGATCCATTTCTGGGCCGAGTTTAAAGTGCTGATCCCACAGTTTGGGAAGTTTACTTTTTTGGATTATAACACCCAGAAGCTTTCACCCAGGTTGGCTGGCTATCTATCTATCTGTCATCTGTCTATCATCTAGCCATCTGTTCATTTATTTATCTTCCATACTCTGAAGCCTGCTGAATTTTAAACCACCTTGTGGCTTGGAGTCTAAACCTCCTCAAGAATGTCTGTCCCCACATGTACCTACTTGTACTTCCAGATCCTTATACTTCCAGCCTCTTTTTTTTTTAATTAATTTTATTATGGTTACATCGTATAACACCACATTTCTCATTGTACATTTTACCGAACTATTACCACTATCTTCCACTCCTCTCAGGATTTCAATACTGTTATTTCATTGACATATCAACATTATGCATCGCATTACATTTGTTAACATACAAGATAGATCCTGCTCTTCAACCCTATTTTACATGTTCCATGATATTCCCCTGATTTTTACTTCTAACTACTCATGCTACCATGAATTAAGAATTGTTACCTGTCAACACCCAACCCATTTCCAGAACAGTTTGCCATTCTTTGTTAATGTCATCATCTGATTTTCCTTTTAATCTCTGAGAGACTATATCTGCATTCCAATTTTCAATAAAAGTTGCTCACCATTGCTCTATTGTAGGTATCTGCTCAGTTTTCCATAGCCTTGCATATTCAATACGGGCCGTCATAATCATATACAGCATTATTCGCCAATATTTCTTTGCAACAGTTCCATCTAACACATGTGTCATATTTAATAAGTACAGTTCAGGTATCTTGTCAATTTGAACCCTCAATATTTTACATATCATATTGTGTATATCATTCCAATATTTTTTAGCCTTAGAACATGACCACCACATATGAAATAGTGTTCCAACATTCTCCTGACACTTCCATCACAGACCTGTTCCTGTACTATACATCTTCTTTAATTTTTCTGGTGTCATGTACCATCTATGAAAAAGCTTATAATAGTTCTCTTTTAAGTTCTGAGTTGCAGTAAATTTTTGTGTCCATTGCCAGCTCTGTTCCCAGTGCTCTAATTGAATTGGATGTCTGACATTTTGAGCCCACAATATCATTGCTGGTTTGACTGTCTCATCTTCTCTTTCTTGATTTAAAATCTCCTGGTATACATGTGATTATAAATGAGGCGGGTTTTCCCGCAGTAACTTCAGCATTCTTCCTTGCTCTTTTTGTTCTGTTTCACAAGTTTTCACATCCAGCTGGAATCTCTCAGTTAACTGTCTATAAGGGAATCAGTTTAACTTTATTCCTTCTGATTCCAATTTTTCTCCTGATTTCATCTTAAAAAGATTCAGATTTGTCTTTTCTAATATGTTGTCATAACACAGCCACTTATGTGAATCAGTCCATCTTCCAAAGAAGGCTTCTTGAGGGGAGACCCATGTAGGTAGTTGCCTAATGTTCTTATTCTTGTAGTCAGTCCATATTTTAAGTAGTGATTTTCTTACAAAATGATGAACAAAGTCTTTTCAACCGCAGCTTTCCCATAGAACATACAGGCATGCCAACCCATCCTTAAATCAGCTCTCTTTAATGTCAACATTCTCGTATTTTGAAGATTCATTCAGTTTTTTGTCCAAGTAAATGCCGCTGCCTTGAAATATATCTGTAAATCCGGTAGACCCAACCCTCCTCTTCTTATTGAGTCTGTCATGATATTCCATTTTATTCTTGGTTTTTTTCCCCTTGCCATATAAATTTAGTTAAATCTCTCTTCCATTGTATAAAAGGCTTAGTATTTGTAATAATAGGAAGATTTTGGAAAAGGTAATTCATCTTTGGAAGTATGCTCATTTTTATGACTCTTCCCATCAAAGATAGTCGCATTCTAGTCCATTTCTCCAAGTCATTGATTATCTCTTTCCATTTTTTTTCATCATTATTCTGAAATAGTTCATTATTTCTTTTTGTAATCCAGACACCCAGATATTTTGCTTTTTGACCTTTATTAAAACCTGTTAAATGCTCAAATTCCTTCTCTTCTTTCTCCCTCATGTTTTTTGTTATAAGCACTGTTTTTTTCTTGTTTATCTTGAATCCAGAAAATTCTCCATATTCTTGAACAATATCCATCAACCTTTGAATACTGCTAAGAGGATCATCCAGAAACAAAACCAAATCATCTGCAAATGCTTTGAGTTTATACTGCTATTTCAACTGAAGTCCTCTTATTGCTTTGTCTTCCCTTATGGCATTATTAAGTATTTCCAATGTTATGATAAATAACAGTGGAGATAGAGGACAACCTTGTCTTGTTCCTCTATGCAATTCAATCTGTTTTGTTCTCTCTCCATCAATAATCAGTCTTGCCTGTTGTTAACTGTATATTGCTTCTATCCAAGAGATAAATTTGTCTCCGGCTTGAGCCTGTTTAATGACTATCTTCAAGAATGACCAATTAATCATATCAAAGGCCTTTTCTGCATCCACAAATTCCACTGCCAATTTTCTTTCATTATGTTTCTCATAATACTCAATTATATTTAGCACTGTCCTAATATTGTCTCGCATCATTCTCTTTGGTAAGAAGCCATTCTGGTCCTCATGTATATTTCCTTGAAGAACCTTTTTAAGTATTTCAGCCAGAATTGCAGCAAAGATTTTATAGTCTGTGTTTAGTAATGAAATTGGTCTATAATTCTTGACATCTGTTAAGTCTCTTCCTTCTTTTGGTATTAGAGCCACATTAACTTCCTTCCAGGCGTCGGGTATTCCCTCCTTTCTTATCTCATTCATTGTATTCTGCAAAGGTATCGAAACTTCATGTTCCATTATTTTGTAATATTTTGCAGTAAAGCCATCTGGTCCAGGAGATTTGTCATTCTTCAAATTCCTAATAGCTTCAACTGTCTCCATCATCAATATGAGTTTGTTCAGAATCGATTTCTGCTCCTCGGTGAATCTCATTTTGTTCATTTTTTCCAAATATTCTTCCATTTCTTTTTGTTTTTTCATTGAGGAGATCGAACTCATTAACTTCATGTAATATTTATAAAAAGCCTGTTTTATCTCCTCCTGTTTTGTAGTTTTCCCGTCACCGACTCTAATCTCCGCAATAATATTTCTAACCCTTCTTTTACGGAGTAAATGGGCTAAAAGTTTAGAAGATTTATTTGCCTGTTCAAAGAAAGTATATCTCATTCTTTGCATCTGTTGTTCTATTTCCTGCAAATTTAGTTGATTTAATTCAGTTTGACAAACCTTCATCTGTTGTCTTATCTTGTTATCCGTCGGTTTTTCCCTCATCTGTTTCTCTAGTTCTTTCATGCTCCCCAGAATCGAATCTTCGGTCTGTTTCCTCTCTTTCCTGATTTCCGCGGACCATCTGATAAAGTTTCCTCACATCACAGCTTTACTTGCATCCCAAATTATTTTCATTGGTAATTCCGATGTCATATTCTCCTTAAAATAATTATTTAATTCTATTTTTGCTTATTTAATGTACTTCTCCCTCTTGAATATCTCTTCATTCAATCTCTTCATTTGTCTGATCTTGGAAGCTAAGCAGGGTTGGGCCTAGTTAGTACTTGGCTGGGAGACTTCCAGCCTCTTTCTAGGGTCTCCCACCATCTGCATTGTTGTAGGTAGCTGCTAGGAGGTACAAGACCTTTTCACTAATTGTATCCTTACTCCAAAATCTTCTCCCCAGAGTGCTCACTCCCAAGGTGCTCACTCTCATGTTTTTCCAGTACAGCAAGGAAGCCTGATTTTCCCAGGCTCTTTTAACTTCAGTTGATCTGTTTTCTTTGCTTGCTGTTTTCATACGATTGCTCTTTTTATCTGATTGCAATTATTTGGTAGCAATGTAAGTATTTTTTGTCTTCAGCCACCCTGATAATATATTTGCAAGGTGAGGTACGAATCTAAATCTAAATATCAACTCAGTAATAAATAATAAACCCTACATAAGCAGGTCTTACAAAGTAGATACCAACAGGACTGGGAAAGCCAGATGCCAGAAAGCATTTCTATTGTTGGAAGGTAATGCAAAACTTTTTTATGTATACATAGCATCATTTGCTGTTCTGGGAACCTATTTATGTTGAAAAGAGTTGAATGAAGACAATAAATGAATAAATTATTTTTTTAAAAAAAAAACAGTTTTCTCTATTAAAATTTTTATTTGAAATGTGGTATTGAAAGACAGCTCTATAGATACTGTGGACTGCCAAAAAAGACAAATGCATGGGTCCTAGAGCAAATCAAGCTTAAACTTCCATCAGAAGCTATAATGACTAACTAAGGCTGTTGTACTTTGGACATATCATGAGACAACACAACTCACTGGAAAATATGATGATGCTCAGTAGAGTTGAAGGCAGTAGGAAAAGAGGAAGACCACTGGCAGAGCTTGGAGAGTGTGGAGGGGAGGGGAGAGGGGGCAGGGCTACAATATGAGGGGCTTGGCCACTGTGTGCAGGGGCGTGGCTGCAGTGTGTAGAGGCATGGCCAGGGCATGTGGGGGCATTGCTACAGGCCAGGATGCCCCAAAAACATTGCCACCCATGGCAAATTGCCTCCCCCCACCCCTATGTGACCGAGGAAGACTGCACTACACTTAGGCCACAAAAATCAAACGCACAGGTATAGGATGGGGGATACATGGCTCAGCAGTATTACATGTGGAAAGGACCTTGGAATTATCGTTGATCATAAACTGAAAAGACCCAGCAGTGTGTGATGTTGTGTCAATAAAGCAGAATGTTATTTTAGCCTAAAGTAACAGAAATATAACTTCCAAGTCAAGGGAAGTAATAATCCCACTATATTCTGTGCTGGTCAGGTCTCGTCTGGAATACTGCATTCAGTTCTGAGTGCCTCGTTTTAAGAAAGAAATAGACAAGTTGAAAAGATTCAGGGAAGGACAGTGAGGATCATAAGAGGTCTGGAGAACAAAATGTATGAGGAAAAGTTGAAGGAGCTGGGCATGTGCAGCTTGGTGAAGAGGAAACTGAGACACGATCTCACTCTTTAAATACCTCAAGGGCTATCACAAAGATGACCGGGCAGGCCTGTTCCCTGCTGCCCTTGAGGGTAGGGCCAGGTCTAATAGTCTGAAGTTACAGAGAATAGATTTTGGTTGAACATGAGAAGGAACTCCTTGACAATAAGAGTGGTTCTGCAAGGGAATCAATTGCCTAGAGAGGTGGCCAAGTCTCCATCTCTAGACATCTTCCAAAAGAGGCTGGACAGCTACTTGCTGGGGATCTCGCCTGAGCAGGTAACTTGACTACATAGCTCATGAGGTTCCTTCCAGCTCTATGATTCTGTGGCTCTATGGGCCTTTTGTCCTACACTGTTATAGTGCTATCATTCCACTTTCAACATCCTGTGGAATTTTGGGGTTTGTAGTTTATTGAGGCCAAAGAGTCCTCTGGCTGGGAATTCTAAATGTCCTTCCCTAAGCTGCAAACCCCAGGATCCCATAGGATGTTGAAAGTGGAATAATAGCACTAAAATAGTGTAATGTGGAAAGGCCCTATGATTCTGGAACACAGCCATGACTGTGCAAGACCCAAGGCAGTTAATTGGTGACCAGGGCTCTTAGAAGTCTTGCATTCAGAGGGCTGTCATAAATTGAAGTCTTTGGCCATTTCCACACTACACAGTTATAGCGCTATTATTCCACTTTCAACATCCTGTGGAATTCTGGGGCTTGTAGTTTACTAAGGCCCTCTAAATGCCCCTCCCTAAAATGCACACTCCAGTATTCCATAGGATGTTGAAAGTGGAATAATAGCACTATAATAGTGTAGTGCAGAAATGGCCTATGGCAAATATCAGCAATAATATTAAAATATAAGAAGAGAATATACAAAGGTCTACATCAGATGTGAACAACTGCATTGAGGACAGGAGCAATTCTCCCCATGGTCCATGCTTTCATATCAATCTGGAACCAGAAGTGATAGGAGGTCACTTCCAGTGCCAGCTGAATTTCAACCAACTTTTAGCTATTTTAGGAGGTTTTGAGGGTTGGAGCAAGTGGAGCTAAAATGATGCATTTTGTGGCAATTTTGAGCAAAGTAAATAAACAAAGAAATACATAAAAATCATTACCTTCAAATTAATTATTTTTGTGGGAGGCTCTGTGGGTTTGAGAGGCATCCTAGGGGTTTAGGGAACCATACAAATGGGATTGGAGGCCCTTTCCCCACACCAGGTGTGCATGAGCATGATTCCATATGTAAGAATATAGGGGGAGCGGTGCTAGATCAGATGAAGGGGTCTGCTTCAGGGGTCAGTAACCTTTGGCCTATCCAGTGTTTTGGACTTCAGCTATCAGAAGCCATAGCCAGCAGAGCCAATGGCAAAAAGATTTTGGAAGTTGTAGTATGAAACAACTGGAGAGTGAAAGGTCTCCCACCCTGGCCTATCTAGCCCAGCATTCCATTCCCACATCACCCAGCCAAAAGCCTCTTGAGAAGCTCACCAGCAGAATATGAGTGCAGCAGCAGCATCTTGCTCAGAATCTCAAGCCAATAATACTGAGATGCACGCAGTGTCTCACCAGAAGACTAAACATGACAGATAGCCATCACAAAGCATACTCAGCCTTATCCTCCATGTTCTGTGTTTGTAAGAGAGGGAGGAAGGGACGGAGGGAATTTTATACAAATGTGCTCATATTTCATCCGTATTTGTCTATCTGTCTGTGTCTGAGGGTCGCTATGTACACAGAATAGCCCTGAGAGAACACACTTTGCCACATGTTTGCCTAAGTTCCTCTCTGTGGGTGCCTGTCTGTGTTATTCAGCATGATCCTCATGGGCAGATGTGAGAAAAGCAAACGTCGCAGTTTCTGGCCTCCTGCCCCCACTCCACCCCTACCTTCTGTGCAAGCCTTCCTCTCGTCAGCCCATCTACAAACAAGGAAGGGGAGGATGAGATAGATGGATGGACTCCTGGGTTATTTCATTTATTTTATTTCGTCACAAACACAGCTCAACCCTGTTTCTTCACAGTTGAAGACTTTGCAGCAGCAGCTCACACGAAGAATCAAGAATTGCAATTGAGAAGGAAAAATATATAAACCACATTTTAAAAAAAAACAAAGTTGAATGAAAATAAACAGATAAAATGAATAAACCAGAAACAGAATTAAACAGCAGATAAAAACAACTGGGTAGGGAAACTATTCCCATGCTACCCCCTACTGAAGGCCTGTGTAAACAAAGCAGATTGACATTGGCGCCAAAAGGAAAGGAAAGTAGGCACCAAATGTCTCTGAAGAGGCATCCCACTGTGGCCAGCAACTAGCTTTAGTGGCCCACCAGCCTGGTAGATGGGGATCCCCAGAGTCATCTTGGACCTGAGCTCAGCATTGCACTGTCATCTCTTGATGCTTCTGCTTCCAGTCATTTTCCTTCACTCTTTGGACATGCTGACCCAGATAAAACTGTCTCTTTAGACTTAGATTGAAATACTGAATGGCTCCAGTCTGTGGCTGCCAGAGGCTGCCACCTTAGATACCCTCAGACATATTACCCAGCATTGGACACTGTATTTTGTGGGGAGTACAATGGTGGTTTGGGCCTGAATACCAGCTCAGCTCTTGTCCTAAAGCCCTGCCTAACAATTAGCCATGCCAGTACGGAGACAATGAGTGACTGGAAGTGTACTAGTACCTGATGACAGTCCACCATGTCTTCTATACCAACGTGTCTATACTCTAAGAGCCAAACGGTCATTTCGAGCCAACCCAGCATAGGATGGGATATAACATAAACATTTTCATGGCTCTGGAAGTACCACTTCTTGGTGGCTTCCAAGGCTATTTTCAGGTACCGGTGGGGGGCCGGATTTTTTTAAAACAAACATGTCCCCAATTGTGGTTGAATTTATTTTGAGCCAAGAAAAATGAGAGTTTATTTGGAGAAAACTGTCCCTTCAGACTGGGGTTGAGCTACTGTATGACTCCAGTCTGTGTCACAACTGTGACACAAACAGACTGACATTTTAGATTTTAGACATTTCAGATTTTCTCAAATACATTTGGCTTAGTCAGCAGAGGTCTTGATTGGGCAGAGGCCACAAAGGAGCCTCCAAAGGCCTCACAGAGCCTGCAGGCTACATAATTCTCACCCCTCCCATAAACTAATGGGAGAACTAACTAACCCAATTATTAATCCTTACACAGCCAAAAGAGCACCATCCACCTATAAGAATAAACAACCAACAATGTGATTAGGGGAACCACTAAATTTGTAAAAGAACAATAATATTCCCCCACTCCCCAAACAAACCATGATAAAGTAAAGGACCCAAAATAGAACAATGGTGACTCAGTGACCCTAGGAATCAAGTTAGTTAATACAGGCAAGGCAAAGTAGAGGGTGGAAAACAGAATGGAGTATCATGCAAGAGGGTATGGCTGGCCTGAAGGGAAATCAACAGGAGCATGATACCCTGTAACATTTTGTTTTTGGTCCCGCTTCTTCCGAATCATTGGTAGTTCCTGAGCATGCCTGCTGGCAATATATTTTGGAAGGTATTCCCAACATTTCTCTCAGAGCTCTCCATGGCATGAACTGCATATGTGTAAGCCATACATTTGAAGCCCTACCCTACAAATTGTAGTTTAGGCACACATATAAGTAATATAGGAGCAATGTAGCATACATCAGCTTCCAAGCCCACAGCTTAAGTTGCTAGGACATGAATCCCGCTGTGTACACAGTTATGCTCCCTTCATCAAAAGACATCAGAGCTTGGAAAAATTACCTATCTGGGATTATGCCTTCCTACAGATCATGGCTGCAAGCTATCATGACTGGCAAATTCTGTAAGTTTTCAACAGAAAGGAGTTCTGATAGATGCCAAACTTTCTAATATTTTGTCCTGAATGTTTCTCAACTAGGTAAATATTTTACTCCTGTTCACCTGCATCTTCCAGGAAGTTAAAAATGAACAATAACTGGATATATACATAAAAGTTTTGATATGAATCCGTTTTAAAAAATATCAGGATCATACGCTGGAGCCAAATGACACTGTCAACAAAAATAATGGGAGAGAACTATTTGCTGGACTGAGGAAACACTGAGGTTTGCAGAAGCACAGCAATAATTTGAGGGAGGAAACCAGAGAGAAGGAAACCCCAAAACAACACACTGAGTACTGAGCATGCTCAGTAGGCACAGAACAATGAACATCTCTTTGGTGGAAGAAAAAGCAAGAAGGAAGAGAAATGGAGTGGAGTATTCTGAATGGAAGGGAATGAGGATGGAAATAGAGTCTAAATAATCTAGAGGCACCTGATCCTTTCTGATCTTTGAAACAAAGCAGGGTCAGCTCTGGTTAGTACTTGGATGGGAGACAGTCAGTGAAGTCCAAGTGGTAGAGGCTATATTTCAGAGGATGGAACTTGCAAAACCACCCCTGAGTATTTCTTGCCTAAGAAAACCCTTTGAAATTCATGGGGCTGCCCTAGGTCAACCAGTGACTTGAAGGCATATATACACACCTCCACATCCTCAGTGAAACCTTGAACAGGAACACTCTATGTTGCAAAGTAGTAGCAGAAGTGGTAATAATATTTACTGCATACTCTCTCTCCCTGTGGAATAGACCCAGCATGGTATAGTTGTTTGAGCATTCAATTATGACCCTGGAGACCAGGGTTTGATTCCCTACTCGGCCATGATGCGACCTTGGACACATCACAGCTTCTCAGCCCACAGAAAACCCTGTGATAGGGTTGCCTTAGTCAGGCAGAAATGACTTGAAGACAACAACAACAACAACTCCCTATGGATCAAAGTGGGGAAGAACAGATTAAAATACAGCAACAAATATACACATAAAAACATAAACACCAATTAAAAATACATGATCAGTTAAAATACCATAACATCAGTTTAAAAAGCATGCATGTTAAAAACAGTAAAAACTTATAATTTAAAAATCATCTGGATATGCCTGCCAGAAGAGAAGTTGCCCTTGTAAACTTCTGGGATGCACCTCCTCCCATCCACATGTCCCTCCCCTGCCGCTGTCAGAAGACCCATCACCTTTAGCTCAGCATTCATTCCAAATTATGACTGCCATTTCTTCTTCTGATGTATTCAAGGCTAACTAATCTGCAATAAGTAATTTTAAACGGGTGTTCCTACCAAGGAGACATGGCTGGGGGGTGTCTGCAGTGATGAGGTAATCTTAATCAGCTAATCTCCTATGTTGTAGCCAATTAATTAGTTGTTTACATCTACTGATGGATAGATGTGTTTCTCATGCAAGAAGATACCTTGTGCTTAGATGATGCATACAGGTGAATTACAGCAGACCTCATCTTAGAAGAGACAGTATCTTTTTAAGAGAGAGGAAGAAAGAGAAGGAGGGGAGGGAGGGAAGACAAATGCCTCTTTTAAGATGATGCATGCCCCCCTCCTCTGCTGCTTTGATCAGGATTCCCATGGAAAAAAGGGTAATTACTTTGTTCCAAGACTGCTGTATCATTAACTTCAGCAGCATTTAAAGTCTATTAGAGGTGGCTTCTTAAACAGTTGATTTAGAAATTTACCTGATTAAAACTGTATCATCATCATCATCTCTATCACCATCATACTTTGGGAGCCTTGTGGTGTGTGTGTCTGAATCTCCCTCAATACTGGTAAAATAAAAGATACAGACAGATATGTGTGTGTGTGTGTGCGCACATGCTTTCAAGTTGTCTGTGGACTTAAGAGTGACCCCGTGAATCCCATAGGGTTTTGTAAGGCAACAAATCCTCAAAGATGGTTTTACCAGTTCTTTCCTCTGAGATACAGTCTACAGCAGCTGGGATTCGCTGGCAGTCTCCCATTCAAGTACAAACCAGAGCTGACTCTGCTTAGCTTCCAAAATCAGATTGAGTGCCTTTAGGGTGGTATGGAGAGAGCTTTAAAGACCATTTCAAAAGGAGCACAAAGACTGGGAGAGAAACATAACCCTGAAGCAACTGGTGGAGACTTCCTCCTTCCTCCAGTCAAGGAACGTGCTGGTTAAGCGCAGAGCTCAGGAAAGTTCCTTTTTGGGACTACAGCTCCCAGAATCCCCCAGGGAGCACGGATACCTTCTGGACTACAGCTCCCAGAACGTGCTGGTTAAGCGCAGAGCTCAGGAAAGTTGATTTTGGGGACTAGAGCTCCCAGAATCCCCCAGGGAGCACGGACACCTTCTGGACTACAGCTCCCAGGAACGTGCTGGTTAAGCGCACAGCTCAGGAGAGCTGCTTTTTGGACCGCAGCTCCCAGAATCCCCAGGGAGCATGGACACCTTCTGGACGACAGCGCCCAGCATTCTGGGAGCTGCAGTCCCACAAAGTAACTGATGAAGCGTTCGTAGAAAGAGGACCTTCCCAAGTCCACACTGGATCAGTGTCCTAACCTCAACCATTCCCGGAGGATGGCACATCGGTGGGCGGTCCAAGGGAAACCCTCGCTTGGCCCCAAGAAATCAGCGCACCCCGAGACCATACCCACGCCACACCGATGGTGCCAACCGCTTCACACACACACACACACACACACACACACCCCGCTTTAACGCTCTTCAGCCTCACCTGCCCTCGCCCGAGGAAGCGCCCGCAACACCAGGAGAGCGCGGAAGAGGATGGGGAGGAAATGGAACAGGTTGCTGCTGCCGCCACGGACTCCTCCGGGGCTGCCGCCGGCAGGAGCCTCCCTCGCCGTCGCCATCCTCCGTCCGAGCGGCTGCCTCTGCGCCTCTCTCCCGAGAAAGAGAGAGAGATCGAGCGAGAAGGGCTCCCACCTCCGCTCGCAGACTCCTCGGAGGGGCTGGTCAAGCCAGGCAGCCAGCGCCGAGCCCAGGCAGCCAGCGAGCGAGCGAGGGAGCGAGGGCGCCCCGCCTGGCCCCGCCCCGCTCCCTCCTCCCCCCGTTGGCTCCGGCGAGCCGCCAAGGCAGCCCCCGGGTGAGCGGAGGCGAAGGGGCTTCCCTCGGCTGGGCCCAGCGAGAGATTAGCAGCGGGGAGGCTGAGCCCCTCGGAGACGGAGGATCGGGTCCTCCTGGCCTACCTCCCAGCCGCGGAGTCATCAGGTGGCCAGAGGGCGCAAACAGGCGCGCCCCGATCCCTTTGTCCCCTTCACATGATCTCTGGACGGAACCGTCCCGCTCCACGCCAATTTTACTCCAAGGCAAGGCCAGTTCCGCACCACATGGTAATAGTGCTATTATTCCACTGTCAACATCCTAGGGAATCCTGGGATTTGCAGCTTAGGGAAGGGCTTTAAGAATACTCAGCCCTTGGGGCTCAGTAAACTACAAAGCCCAGGATTCCACAGGAAGTTGAAAGTGCAATAATAGCACTATAACAATGTAAAGTGGTAATGGCCCAAGTCTCATACTGAGCTCGGTAGGGACTATTCCCTTCAGGGGCAACAAGATCTCAGCTTTGGAAGCTAGAGTTCTATGCCCAGTTTTCTGGACACCCAGGCCAGGAGGGAGGTGGGGAAGGGGCTCAAGCTCTCACTAAGTGCCTTTCCGCACTACACTGTTATAGTGCTATTATTCTGCTTTCAACATCCTATGGAATCCTGAGATTTGCAGTTTAGGGAGGGGCATTTAGAATTCTCGGCCAGAGAGCTCTTTGGCCTCAGTGAACTACAAATCCCAGAATTCCAGAGGGTGTTGAACATGGAATAATAGCACTATAGCAGTGTAGTGTGGAAAGGCCTTAACATTAGACCCTGGGAGAAGGGCTTAGTTTCTCCTGAAATGACCTGAAAAATTGGGCCACCAAACTCCTGTGCAGTTCAGGCATTCTCAAACATTAGTTTACTAAATGATCAAACACTGGGAAATACTGAAGACAACGATGGTCATTGAGCCTTGCCAGAAATAATAAGGGCTGCCTACACTCTACTCTATGCACACTCACTTGGGAGTAAGCTTGGCTGAACCATGGAAGACACCTCTAAGTACATCTTGCACTTGTAAGACTCTTCATACTTAACGATGTTTGAATGCTATTGGATGGGAAAAGTCATTTGCTGTCCCCAGTGATGGACAGCCAGCATGGTGTAGTTGTCTGAGGGTTGCACTATGATTCTGTAGACCATGGTTCAAATCTCCGCTCTGCCACGGAAACCCACTGTCACACTTTCTCAGCCTCAGAGGAAGGCAAAGCAAACCCCCTCTGAACAAATCTTGCCAAGGAAACCCCATAGGTTTGCCTTAGGGTTATCATAAGTTGGAAGCAACTTGAAGGCACAGAGTAACAACTGCCAATGTTGGCTCTTACACACAACTTAAAATAGTTCCGGGGTTCCTCTTTACTTTGGCTAGAGAGAAAAACCTCAATTAACTTTGTGAGAATCACACATCTTACATCAATTTGGAGACAGCCAAGTTGTTGGAGATATTGGCAAGACAGCACAGACCCTGTCCGTACCACAGCACAGCACTTCAGGGCTGGCTCAAGATATTTTGCTGCCTGGGGCTAAGGACAGGAAGGGGACTCAGTTCCACATATGAAAGCCAATTGGACTGACAGATGAATCTTACTTCAGCGCTGGCAATGGGATCAGTGTCCTCCATCACCACTCTGGGGACACCAGGCTACATACACAGGCTATAGAGCACACACACAGCTCTGTGCTCCAAGGGAGGGAAAGGTGAGGGGGCTTCCATTGCTGCCCCTCCAGGCATCTACTACCTGAGGTGGTTATGTCACTCTGCCTAATAACAGGGCCAACCCGTAAGCAAGCAGATACAGGCACATTACAATCAGGGTGGGGGAGCATTTAATCTAGCCTTCCACACTCTCTCCCAGCTCATGTGGGAATGTTGTATATGTGATTGATGGAGATAATGGGAGCTGTAGTCTCTGAGGGCCACAGGTTGGAAAGGGGTGAACTAAATTACTGAACTAACAGATCTGCCAGGGCTCAAGGTTGCTTCAAAGCTACTATATTTATTCTGACATCTCATCACTCCAGTCAAATATACTGGGGAGGAGGTTGTTTCTCAGTGTGCATGCAAGAGTCACTCTCTACAGAAATATGAAATGTGTGGTTCTCCAAATGGAAGACTGCAGCTCCCACCAGTCCTTGCCAGCCAAATCATGGGAGTTGGAGTCCTAGAGTACTTGGATGGATGGCCATACTTTCTCCATCCTTGGCAACAGACTTTCAGGACCAGGCTACATACTGATGAAGGAAAGCCTAACTCTAGGAGGTGTCAAAGCTGGGTATTTGCAAGGATGAGCAACCAATTCCCCAAGCTGAAACATTCATACTTTGCCTGGAGCACAGAATTACTCTCATTTTGCATACCCTGTTCTAGGTCAAAGGGGGATGACTTGTCCTAGCCTTTCCTCTCATCCCCCCAAAAAACCTTGGACAGAGTACTGATGGAAGCAAAGCATTAGCTAGCACAAAATATTTGTAGACTGAGAAGTTTTTTAAAAAAGCCCCCTGGAAGCCCAGGCATGTTAGGACACAGGACTAGGAAAGACAGGGAATGAAAGTTATGCAGCCCACTCCTCCTCCATATTGCTTTGTCCCCTCCGGATAGGGAATCCAAGGGGGAGACAAGAGCAAGAGGAGAAGGAGGGGGGGCTTGCTGCATCAGGTCCAGTGTGCAAGCTGCTAAAGTCATGCTGAATTATGGAAGCTGAACTTGAGGATCACTGGGGATCCCCTGCTCCCTCACTTACCCCATAACTCAATCAGCAGCTCAGAATCTTCCTTGGCTTCAGTGCTTCTGGATTCTTCCCATCAATCAGCACACCTTTTATCAATGTTGATGGAACGTGCTGCTATCATGTAATTCCAGGTTTGTGGCTTGGCGCAACTCCAGCTCAGTTCTGCTCATGTCTAAACTTCACTGCCGAGTGGTATTCCAGATTTCAGCAGAGGCATCATCAATATAACCATTGGACCCATCACCACAGCACATTGGGTCATGCCTCCATGCTGCATGCGCCTCAAGATTCGGTTCACAGCACTACTGCTGCTTCACCACCACAGGATGAAATGCACCACAGTGGAACACCAAGCATGGGAGGGCATGTGGTAGTAAATTTGGAAGAGACTGGGACTGGAAGGGACTAGAATGATTGCCACTCTCTGTGGGTCAGTGGGTGTTTACATGTGTCTTTCTATATACCTATATCCATCTATCTTCCTATATACCTGTCTAGTTTTATAAATGAAACATTTATTTACCAATCATGTTGTTATACTCCTCTTCACTCAAAATGGCTCTAAAGGTGGTCTACAAATTTCAAAAATCAGATATCCCCTGCCAGCAGGTCTACAACCCAAAAATAAACACTAAAGAGAAGAGGGGCTGGTTGGAAGCAGTGAAAGAAAAGCAAATGGACGCACTAGATTCTTGGTTACAAAGTTCAGCAGATAGTAAAGTCAGAGTGCTGGGCTTAAGAGCAGCAGCTTGAGTGCTGCTTCATCCCTCTGTTGTGATTTCAGAGATGGTAGCACTTGGTAGGTGGACAGAGGAAGGCTCTCTGCTGGAGCTAAATCCTTTTATGTTGGGATGGTCTCTGAAAATTGTACCAAAAAAAGGGGGGAGGGTTCAGAGGGCTTTGGAGGCAGATGGGGGGCTTCAGGGGCCATAAATCTTGGTCCAGGGACCTGATGTGGATGATGGCTGTACTTTTTCTCAACCCTGTATAGAGGAACACAGAGAGAGAATTCTTGAGTCACTCAAGAGCAGTAGCTGCAGCAGCTGTAATGCAGAAATGAAGGCACTCTTCTCACTTTTTTTCCCCCTGGCAGGACAAGTCCCACTTCCTTGACAGTGACCTCGCTGTATCTCTCTGACTGTGCAAGCCACAGGATGGGTGCAAAAAGTGGCAATCCTAAAGCACAGCTTGGAAATGTTACTTTCTTGGATTCCAGCCCCCTAAATCTCTTACTCAGTTTGACTATGAGTGCTGTTGGAAGGAAGTCATCATCCAAAATAGTAATTTTTCTGAGCACTGTCCTAAAGATCCAGAAAGAGGCTGTCCAGTCCCTCACTCCTACATCAAAGGAGAAGCATTCACATGTTAACACTCCCCTAGTCCAAAAGACAGAGAGAGAGAACAGTTCAGAAGGGCAATAAGAGATTAAGACCAACTACTTCTATTCTGGTTTGCTGAACACATGTGTTGGATACAGCAGCAAGAACAGGGCTGGGGGTTCCCCTGCCCCACCCACCCCTCCTCTGCTAGGGTAAATGCTTGGCATATGGTTTATTATTTCTGGGCTGCCTAAGCTAACCAAAACGTCATGGCAGCCTCTTCTCAGCCTGAGTCCCCATCCGTGCTAAGAAGCCTGGTGGATACAGCCCAGCCAAGCTGCCCTGCCTTCCTTCCCAGACAGAGGCCTCAATAAACAACTGCTGCTGCTGCTTTTTATTTTTTTGCACTCACAGAGAGAGGCAGCCATATGGGCCTGGCCAGCAGGAAGGCTGGGCTGGTTCCAGCCCGGGGGCTGAGGGATGTTACTCCAGATACAGCTGTAAATATTTGCTGGGAACTTAAAATCTGGGTCAACAATTTGGGAGATGAGCCAGTGACTCATACCATGAGGCAACAGGGTGACTCAGTCGAGAGCCCCAAGGAATGGAGTTGGAGGGGTGATGAGAAGGAATGGGGAGGCAGTGCTGACCCACAAGTCCCAGAGAGAGGACTGGTCAATTATCCCTTCAGCTGTTCTCCATTCCATACAAACTTAGGTCTCTACTCCTCAAAACATGTAGTGGCTTATGGCATCCTACATCTCTGTGCAACATGGAAGAGATCATAATTTATTGCTGATTAGCTATCTCTACATTTGCCTTTCCTCCATGAAGATCATGGCTCTCCTTTTTCTTCCCCTTTTTTATCCTCACAACAATCCTGTGAAGTAGCTCAGGCTGGGAAGAGAGCATGACTGACCCACTTAGTGGGTTTCATGGCTCAATGGAGCCCTGAAATTGAATCTCCCAAGTTCCTGACTAAGATCCCTTTCACACTAAATAATTATAGTGCTAGGATTTCATTTAATTGCCATGGGTGCCTCCTATGGAATCCTGGGATTTCCAGTTTAGGAGATGACACTAGGAAGTATCAGGCAGTGATCAACAGAGCCTCAGCAAACTACAAACTCCAGGATTCCATAGGATGCACCCATGGACCTAAAGCAGAATCATAGGATGACAACTATGCAGTGTGAAATGGCCTTAACCTGTACATCAAGGAGGCTCTTTGAAAGAGGCTAAACAATTGCCTAGCCACAGAACGGGAGAGGGAATGGGCAGAGGAAGTGTTACCACATGGTGAGGTAAAGTGGCCAGCTCAGGCATCAAATTTTGGATACCACAAAGAGTGGCAGACTAGAAGGCCAGCAGACCAGAAGGACAAGACATGTCAAATCACAATGTTTTTTTGTGCAGTTCCCACTGGAATGGTTGGAAGGGCTGCAAAAGCTCTGTGAAGAATTTCCCACTAGATTGTATCACATGCTAATGAGTAGAATAATGATGCCGCTTGGAGCTTCAGCTTTGGCCCCCAAACAATCTTGATCTGGGCCTAGAAATGGGTAGGAATGATTTAATCTCATTTTGCCTAGCAATCATAGTGGCAAAGGAATTGCTATGGAAGTCACCCTCCACTGCCATCATCCCCATTTCCAAATAGCAGTAAGTGAAAACTGTCAAGGTTCAAGGAACCACAGAAGTCCAGCAATTTGGGATGAGAGGGACACTGTGCTACCTGTAAGGGAGGCTTAGCCCTCTTGCGTTCCTTTGCTCTCACTAATAGGTGGGCACCACTCATGAAAGGAACAGAAGAATAGTTGCATGCAATAGATGGAACTAAGAACCATTGTGCAAAATGTAACCTTCATAACATCACATGCAATGAGGCTTGTAAAATAAACTCTGAGTTGGAGGCGGTGGGTGGGACTCTGGGACTACAATTCCCACTGACATTTGACATATTGCATGGATAAGATGGGAACTGCTTTCCTAAATGTCAGGAGTACATTCCTTTGAGGAAGGCTCCCATTGACCACTTCCATGTAGCAGAGGGAAAGATTCTGCAACCTAAGTGGGAGAGAGAGAATGTCCTCAGATGTCAAGTCCCACAGTACCTCACCACTGGCCATCCTGTCCAAGGCTAATAAGATTTGAGGTATGAAACAGCTGGAAGGCTAAAGATTTCCTCACTCTTGGCTTAGCCCTTAGCCTGCTTTCTGTATGCAATCCTTGCTATGGAACATAGAGGCCATGTCCTCATGGTCCCTCAGGTCACATCTGGCTAGGAAGATTCCCATAATTCTTCGCTAAAGTTATCTCACAGAAATAATAAATCCTACAGTGGCACAGGGAGGCTGCCATCCTATGCTTATTTACTTGAGAGTAAGCCTTACTAAACTCAGGATTAACTCTCTCAGGTAGAGCAGATATGCATGATTGAGCTATGAGTTAAATATAATTAGACTTTCACCAGATCATTTAATTTGTTTGACTAGCCAGAGAAAAAATAGAGAGATTTTACTTTTTTTTAAAAAAGTGACACAGTACAATGTTTAGTTTACAGTGCTCAGAGAATTTGTGTGTGTATGAGAGAGAGAAATAGTTGAGCAGAAGTTATAGTACGTTCAAGCATGAGAATAATTCAAACACTGGGTTTGGAGACAGCATGTAGATTTTAACTGTAGATAGATTTATTTATTTTTAATCCACTTCCTCCCATTTCCCTAAATGATTCAACTGGCTGAGTCTGAACCTAAAGGGGGTAGGCTAACACCATCGCTTTTTCTCTGACTGCAACCAAAAACTAAGTTTTGACCCATAGCGCCATCTAATGACAATGTTCAGGTTTGGAAGAAACCAGAAATGTTCTATGTTAGAACTTTTTAGTCCAGTAGAACTACCTACAACAAGCATACCTGTATTACATACAGGTGGGTAGATGATACCAGATCCTGTCTGATCTTTGAAGCTAAGCAGGGTCAACCCTGGTTACTACTTGGGAGGGACACCACTAACAAATACCAGGTTCTGTAGACTATATTTCAGAGGAAAGAATTGGCAAAATCACCTCTGCGTATCCATTGCCTGAGAAAACCTTCTGCAGCTCATGAGTTCACCATACATAGACTCAGTCAAAATAGCCACAGCCCTGAATTTGCAAAACCTGAGCAGAGGTCTTGATAAAGAGGTGACTTAGAGGTCTCTGTTTCATGGGGTCACCATAAGTCAAAGTCAACTTAACAACAATTAACAACAACAAAAACCTGTAGTAATAGTAGTCTCTTTGGGGTTAAGATATATATAATAACCATCTATGACAGCAATACAGAACATACAGACCTCTGATAGGCAGATAGTGCTGAACTGCATTTACCATCATTCTTCACACTTGGCTATGTTCCCAGAGCTGATGGGAACTGCAGTCCAAAAGCACATGGAATACCATTCATTCATCACTCTCATCTGTGGGAGTGAGGGAACTGTGACAGACCCTTTTTCCTACCAAACTGGTGTGGCAGTTCCCCAATCTGACAAGGCGCCCTGTTTTTACCACATAGCTCTGCCTTCTCCCGTATAACCCCACGTTTGTGTAAAAGGGTGAGGGTTTTCAATGTTTATTTAGAACCCATTAATAGTCTTATGATAGTGTGTTTTCTGCATTAATTTAGATGCTGTATACAACACAGCTGGGTCAGCATTTACAAAAATAAACTGTAACTTTTATTTAGATAACATCAGAATAAAGTAGCATTTCAGATTTCAAATCCAGTTCAAAGTTGATATATTTCTTCATTACACATCTTAGATAGTTTACTTATCTCTTTAGGCTCGTATATAAAGTACAAGTATCATAAACCAGCCCTTTGGCTAAATTCTCATCAAAGGGTCACATTCCAATCTAGGTCAAAATCTCTGACCAGATTCCACTAAGGTTTGAGTACTCTTTGGCCCTTTCCACAAGCGGGCGGGGAAACAGGGAAAGCCACGCTAAAACGTGGGCTTACCTCTTTCCGTCGCCACGCGGAGCAGAGCATTTCACTGCTCTACACGCAGCAGCGTCCCGCAGCATCCTCGGTGCCCAGCAGCGCCCAAAATGGTGGATTTTGACTGGCAGAGCCTCTCCACCAATCGGAGAAGCTCGCCAGCCAGAAATCCCGCCCCTGCCCGATCTGCAGGGATGCTCTTTTGCACGTCCGTAAATCCATATGGGTGCTGCAACGGGGCTGCACGGGGCTGGATGCCCCATGCCTTTGAAAAACCACATAAAATGTGATTTTTCAAAAGCACGCGGCGCCGCCACTTGCGGGCGCCCGACCGCGGATTGGGGTGTGGAATTACTTGAGAGTAATCCACCCCAATTCGCGTAACAGTGTAGACGACCTCCGTGGAGGTCGATCTACACCATTTTTTTAGCCCCATGTGAAAAGGGCCTTCGGCTTCTCAGTAGGCTTCCACTGAGAATTAAGCCTTCCCACACAATCACTTGGTGACTGAGGGACTCTACTCCATAGCTCCTTGCTAGAATCTCACTTAAAGACTGGATGCAAATTGTACTTGGCTTTATATAAATTTTTCACTCAACCACCAGCCGCTCCCACTCATGACTGGGCTGGGTTTCTCTCCTGAAAAGCTATTCTGGTTGCCTGGCAATCTGCTTCAGGCTGCTCCAGAACTTTAGATGGCTACACACCCCAGAACTATGTCACAAGAATATGCCTCCTAAACTATTTTAAACCAAACAGAATACCCTTCTGTTTTGTTCAGAAGCAACCAGCCCTTTAACTACCTGAATAGATCAAATCCCAGAACTTTTAAAAAAAAAGTAAATAAATAAATAAAACTTATAAGGGTGAACAGGAATCTTTAATATAGTTGATACCTATCAAAGCCAAAGCAAGACATTCTGCTAACCAGCTGTGTTCCCCACCTCAAATGGTGCTCCCCAGATTTTTTAATTTATTTATTTTTTACAACAGCGAATAGGAAGGGAGAATAGGTGATCTTCCAGATGTTGTTGGACAGCAGCTCTCACAATCCCTCTCCAGTGTCCAACCTGGCTGGGCATTTGGGAATTGTGGCCCAAAAACATCTGGTGGCCTGTATATCCAGTGCCCCTGAAAAGCAGCCTTATTTTTGTCATGTTAGAGTGGAGATACAACACTTGAGAATGCACAGCACCTTAGAACTTGACCCTCAAGTTTCCTCGAAAGTCACAGACAGCCACACTTCAAGATCACCTATCAATTACAAAGTAGGATCTCCAACTTTCTCCCTTGCTGAAGCAGAATGCCATTTTGGTTCCCCTGCTCACCAACCCATTTCACCCATTCTAATGTCTCAGCATAAAGTCTGTGGTTGTTTGCCTATCTGGGCTGAGTCTGTGCCAGGTTGTCTTAGAAGAAAGATGAGGTTGCTCTTTTTAGCTGTGAGGAGCTGCTGCTCAACCCTTATTGAACCCTGTGAGCTAGGTCCTCCTTGGTCCTCCCTTTTAAAGCTGCGGAACAGACAGAGTGACTTGCCACCAGCAAGTCCATGGACAGAACTGGAATTAGAACTTCCCCAGTTGTGTGGAAGTGTGTGCATGTGTGGATATAACCTCAAACGTTTCACAAATGGAAAACGAGGCACATGTGACTAAGCAACATCAAAATGTAATCAAGATGGTAAAAGCTAGGAGAGGCTGCAGCAGTTTGCTTTTGCCTGCACATACAGGAAAGGGCAAGATTCTGCTTCCTCCTCTGTTCTTCCTCCTGCTGAGTTAATTGAGTGCAAACTTCTTTTGCACTTTGAACTCATGCCAAAGACAAAGGAGGAAAATAAAAAGAGAAAAAGAAACTGAGACACTTTAAAAGCAGCTTTAAAAAGTGGTATGATGGTGAATTAATTGGGACTGAACCTGCCAAATTAGAACAATTGGAAGCTATGACATAGAGAAAGTATGGAAATCATGTAGCTTTCCAAGTGTTTCTGGATTGCAGTTCCCAGCATTCCTCACCATCGGCTATGATGGCTAGGGCTGCTGGGAATTAAAGTCTACCGACATTTCAAGCGATAGATTACTCTTTCTTTGGCTTCTGATTCCCATTTCTCTTTAGGATGCAAGATTTGCAATACATTAAACAATACATGTCATTTAGATAGCTCCTTCTGAATGTTCAAAACACAGGTATGTACTTCCCCTGTGACAAGGCTTGAAAAACTACAGATCCCAACCCATGGCCATAATGGCTCTGGGCTATGGTCAGAAAAAAGTAACTTTTCTCAACTCTGCTCAGTAAGGCTTGGAACAACCCTGTAAGGCAGGTCAAAAGTATTCTTACAGACTACCTGAATATTAATCCAACCAACCAGAGTGTGTTCTTGGACCATTCACCAGCGTTCATGGCTAGAAGAAGTCCAAAGACACAGCTGATATGGCTGGTGAGGGGGGAGGGAGTGGGGAAGAGTCCGTGGTGCAGCTCTGGGAATTGCAGTCACTGGTCTGGAGGGGTGGCCATCTGTCTGAAGGAGCCAGGAGCTGCCCCCGCCTACCTCAAGCTCTGTCACCAGCTGATCCCTGGGTCACATGCTGGAGCAGAGAGCTGTCATTCTCTCTGCCCTGATCTCTTACAAGCACCAGTCCCTGCTGTTCAGCCATGGCCAAAGCAACTCCGCGCACCGTGCTTATTACCGGCTGCTCCTCGGGCATCGGCCTGCGCATGGCTGTGCAGCTGGCCCAGGATCCTGGCAAGCGATTTCACGGTGAGATCAGGGGAGAGGGGTTGGTTGGGGCGACTGGGCACTCTGTTTTGGAGGGGCAGGGAGCAAACCCACCTGGCTAAAGGGGGGAGGAAAGGGTTGTTGTGGAGGAGGAGCTTCCCATAGCTTTGCTATAGCAAACCCCAAGCACCTTTTCTAATACTCAGCCCCCAGAGCTTGCAAGAAAAGGTAGTGGTGGAGCCAGAGACCAGGTGATAACTTTAACAGGAGAATGAGAAGAATCCCACATGATTCTTGAAAAGAGAAGTACTAGAAGGACCCAGCATGTCTCTTTTGAAGTCAGGCATTCATCCTTGGCACTCCGTGACAGGCGGTCACTGACTGTGTGTGCTGCCACACCCACTCTTGACTCTATTCCCTGCGGATTCCCACTGCTCACCCAATCTGGCACCTACTTTCTCCAGTGCACTCCACATCCCCTACCACCAAGTCCACCAGGTACTTTGCACACTCGTTGTGTTCTAGTTTCATCCACAGCAGCCACACTTTTCCCTACCAGCTATCCTTCCTGCTTTCCTTCTCTGGTCTCGGATCTTGCCATCATCACACCCCTTGCCTTTTTATTCCTGCTGTCCAGTAGAAACCAGCCATTCCCTTTGACCTGCATCTTGGCTTGGTGCAAAATCAGGCACAAAAGGACACTTGTGTAACAGTTACAAACAACCAGGGGCGGGGGGAGGTATCAAACAGCGCAAGAATGTTATTGAAGACCAGCTCCTTTTCTTTCTCCCTCCTCCACAAACTCCCTGCTCCAATCCAATCCCACCAACTTTGCTCTCTCTGTTGTTGGGAGGGGGGTGCAAAACAAGAAGGCTTGTGCTATTTACACAGCCCAGGGTTAAGTAACTGGATCAGGGAGGCACTGAGTCTAAAGGGCATCAGAGATAGGGAGCAAACCACAGGTCTGTTAGATAATGATTCAGGAACTGATACACCAGAGATCCTCTGAGAATTATACCTGTGTCCTGACTCTCTCTGCACACCACACAATGCAAACTGCAGACAAAGCGCGAGGCACAACACAGCTTTGCTCAGTGCACACAAATGCTGGCTCTAAAGCACACAACCTTTTTTTTTGTGGCTGCATCATGGCCCGTATTTGGGCATATGTACATTGTGTGCTACATACACAAAGTTCATAAGAACATAGCTGCCTCACCTGATTGGACCAAAGTTCTTCTGTTTACAAGAGTGACCAGTCAGGTGAGTTTCACAGAAGGAGTGGCAGGAGGGTGAACCATCCTCTGCTGTACATTCCCTGGTCATTTAGAGGTAGACTGCTACTGTAGATGGAGGTTTCACTGAGTTATATTGGGTGATAGTCATAGGCCAGCTATCCTCTGTGTGTTTGTGAGAACCCTTAGGAAGGCCAAAAAATATAGTGACTATCACCACATTAATTATATCGTGTGTGTGTGTGTGTGTATGTATATGTATATGTATATATATATATCAAGACATGCTTCTTGTACCACACAGCATCACAGCAGGTTTGGCCCTCACTATGCACATATATAGCACAATGCTGGGCTTGCTTCTTAAACTGAGGAGCCTTGTGTAACATGCAGATTGTAAATGCAGACAATCACAAATACTGTTACCAAAGCAATCCAGAATTCTGGGCTAATTCCCTTCCCTCTTTACATTCTGATAATCCATTCTGATGTGTTACATTACATGGATAGAGCCTATTAATGGGATTTCACCCTCATATAAGCTCCAGGAAAAAAGATGGGATTGACATTGGTCAGTGGTAGATTATTAGGATAAGCTGTTAGGGTCCATGAATAACAAGATAGGCAACATTTGAGTAAGAAAGAATGATTCGGATTGCTTGTATAAATGTTAAAATGACATTGAAAACAACAACAGCTCATATATATCCTGTGTTTTCTCCAAAACTGGGACTTAAGATGGTTTACAGAAATTAAAACATATACAGATAAAAACAATTTAGCTACTATTAATATTGCATTTTAACATTAAAAGCTTGTAATTATAACCATAGGATCTAGAAACATAAATTTCTTTAAAATGTGATTTGAAAATAATAGGAGTCTTTACGATAGCATTTGAAACCAAGCTGAATACTTTGAAACTTGAGGGGTAGGGTGCAAGATTCCTAGCTATTATAATTCAGAAAAATGAGAATCAAGACATTTCAAATCTATCTTGTTTCTACGTGAATTCACTCTGTGGCTTTCATTGGGCAAATCTCTCTCAGCCCCTTTGTAGAAACATGTGCTATGCCAGGTTTCCCACTATTTGTCCATTAGCCTAACATTCACTGCTCTGACTGGCAGCAGCTGTTTTTCACAGTTTTAGGCAGAGAAAAATCTTTCCCATTGCCAACTCTCCAAGCTTTTTCATTGGTTCTCATTTGTTTAAATGAAGATGCCTGCGACTGAGTTGAAACTTTCTGGCTGCAAAATGTTCTAAAGTTGAACTATGGTTCCTCCTTAAAGGCAGGAGTGCCAGGCAGGCTGACACTTACAAAATCCCCTGTTGGACTCAAACCACCACCCTTTGTGAGGGGCCAAATAACAACAGTTACCTGTCTAACAGGGTTGTTAGCAATAGCAATACCATGTGTATTTCTCTACCGCTTATCAGCTGAGTGCTCTCTAAGCGGTTTACAATGTGTTGCTAGTTGCCCCAAGCTGGGTACTCATTTTACTGACCTGTGGAAGGATGGAAGACTGAGTCAACTTGAAGCCTGGCAGGATTGAACTCACAACCTTGTGGCTGCAGTATCAGCATTTAACCACTGTGCCACCAGGGCCCCTTAGTTGTGTACCGATTAGTTACCAAAAGTATGCAAGTGTTTTAAACACCCAAAAAGAACTATCTAAAAGTGAAATATTATTGTAGCACAGTACCGCTGGGCAAGCCATGTCATGCCAGATGCTGGCAAACTCTATCAGACTCTGCTACTCAGCCCAGAGGTGCAGTATAATGGGAGTAGTAATTATCAATACGTGGAAGGCCACAGGTTCTGCAGCCCTCTAGAACAGCTACAACTACAACACTAAATAATAAATGGTGAGCATCACTGAAACTTCCATACATATATCTATGGGTGGGTGTGATGTCTTATTTCCCAAACGGAGGGCATACACAAAGTCAGTATATCAGAAATATACACTTACATTGTTGGTATTCTTGGCAACAAAGAATACTTCCACTGGCAGCTGGGATTTCACGTCCCCCCACCCCCAAACCTCATCTGCACAGAGGGGATTAGCTGCATAGGGATTTAGCATCATGACCCCAAAGCAGCTTACAATGCGAGAATCCTCAATTGCCCTCCTGACCCCCAGGGAAAGAGACAGCATTCTCTGCTTCTGAGCCAGCCAATCTAGATTCTCTGCCACTGGGTTTCAGGCTTCAACAGAGCAAATAGCCATGGTGTGGGGTAGGGGCGTATTTCTAAGAAACAACAGGGGTTTCCTCCTTTTTTCTTCTTAACTCTCAGTCTTTCCAAATTATAGCCATAAGGACATACTGGAGATTAAGACCATTTCCTCACTGCATGATGATGGTGCTATTATTCCACTTTCAAACTCCTATGGAATCCTGGGGTCTGCATTCTAGGGAGGGGCCTTGAGAATTCTCAGCCAGAGAGCTCTTTGGCCTCAGAAAACTGCAAACCCCAGAATTCCAGAGGAGGTTGAAAGTGGAATGATAACACTATAACAGTGTAGTGCAGAAAAGGTCTAAGACTCCCTAAATTACATCACTATCACAATCACCCTAACTGATGGTTATCATGATCATTTGTTGCCAGTCTTCCTATTTATGGATACCAAAGTAGTGCACAAAAGCACAATCACATATATTCCAATCCCCTTTCCCAAAATGTTCAGCTTCTTTTTTTAAAAAAAATAAGTCTCTAGTTGTCATGGAGATCCAATGAAAACATGAGAAGCTGTGTGTTGCTCAGTTTTGTTCAGAAAGAAATGAACCTTTTCTAGATTTCCAGTTCCCTGATCAACAAGCGCAAAGCCACTGGGATAACTGACAGCTATATCAAACCTTAGTATTTTTAACACATTAATTTCATTTTTTAAAAAAATAGATTTTAAAACATTAAGTTATGGATGGAACTAAATGTGTATAAGCTGAGGAGCCAGTGTGAATGCTGGACTAGAACTCCAGGAGACCAGAGCAAGAATCTGTGTTCAGTCATGGAGGCCCATTGGATGACTCTGGGCAAGTCACCCTCTCTCAGCCTCAGAGGAAGGGTATAGCAAACCTTCTCTGAAGAAATCTTGTCAAGAAAACATAAGTTGAAAGCAACTTGAAGACACACAATGTTGTAAACTGATAAAGGCCCTTTCCACACGCGGAGGAAGCCACACCTGAAAACACGCCAAAACGGAGCTTACCTGGAGCCGTTGCAATGTGGAGCAGTGCGAGTTCACTGCTCCACACGCGGCGGCATCCTGCGGAGTCCCGCGGAGTCCAAAATGGCAGCTTCCGGCTGGTGGAGGCTCTCCGCCAACTGGAGAAGCTCGCCAGCCAGAAGCCCGGCCCCCAGCCAGTCTGCAGGCGCGCACTTGCGTGCGCCTGCACATACACACTGGGCGCTTCAACAGGGCTGCACGCCCATGCTTTTTAAAAACCACAAGACAAGTGGTCTTCAAAAAGCACGCGGCGCCACCACTTCCGGTCACCCCTGCGCAGATTTGGGTGTGGAACTACACAAAAGTAGTCCGCCCCAATCCACGTTACGGTGTAGACGACCTCCGTCAGAGGTCACTCTACACCGTTTTTTTAACTCCATGTGGAAAGGGCCAAAGTTTCTCTCTGTTCATTTGCTATGCCCCAACCTTTAGCCTACTCTGAATTCTCTCCCTAACACACAATATGTGGCTATGTGCCTGCTCTCCTTCTCCCTTCCAGTCATTGCTACCATGCGGGACCTGCGCAAGAAAGACAAACTGGAGGCAGCAGCAGGGGACACGCTCAACAAGACCCTCACCATCCAGCGCCTGGACGTCTGCAGCGATGAGTCCGTAACTGAATGTATCAACAGCCTTCCTGACAAACAGCTGGATGTGCTGGGTAGGGCACTTTGGAGAAAATGGTTTATTTCACAGGGGTGGGCAAAATCTGACCTTCCAAATGTTGCCAAATTTCAGTACCCAGCATTCCTCATTAATGACTATGCCGCCTAAGCTTAATGGGAGCTACAGTTCACCTGGAGGAGTGTACTTTGTTCACCTTTCCTTACATCTATGAGAGTATACTATGGTTGGTTCTGAGGATGGGAGGAAGAGCAGCACAAAATAAATTTAAGAGAGACTACTCTTTATTGAGTGTCTGCTTTGTAAATCACCTACTACAGCATGGCTATTAAAACAACTGTATTGCCTAACTAAACCTTAAGTACTAATTCAGGATCCACATAAATTTTGGTAACACCAATGGGTTTCATATGCAGGGTTCTATATAGCCTTCTAAAGGGCTCTTAATACATTTCTGCAGCAGGTTTTCTCCTCATCCAAGGAAACAGACTAAGGAATAAGGAGGCCTGAAAGCTGGTCAACATACAAAAGAAGACAGATGGTAGCCATTTCATTCTGCCAGAAAATAACACATTAATCTTTTGTTTATTACATTTTTTTTATCCTGAGCTGCCTCCAAGAAGTGTAAAGCAGAATAAATAGTTCTCCTACCCCAAATATTATCTGCATAATAGTCTATAAAGTGGATTAGGCCAAGAAAAAGAGAGGAAGAGAGAAACAGCAGACCCAAGGTTGCCCAGTGAGCTATGTGGCTAAGTAAGGACTTGAGGCAAGGTCTCCAGTTCTATCTCAACCTTAACTACACTAGGCTGGCTTTCAAAAATACATAATAACTAGCAAAAGATAGGGTAAGTTTCACCAATGGGAAAAGGGGATGGATAGTGAGATAAGAAAGAAGCAGGTCAACTCCAGGCCAGCTTTTCCAAAGACATCTTTGCACCCTTTTCCTTCAAGCCAGAGTCTCTGATCAGTCAAAAAAAAGAACATTTTCCACCTTCCCAGTACAAGACCTGTGTCCCTTCCAATCCCTGGGATTTAAATTGGGGTAAGTTTGAGGAGGAGCACCACTATGTAGTAGAGGTTGGGCTTATATGGTCAAAGCCATAGGACTTCATCTGCAACCATGGTTGAACTCACCTGATCCCACTCTGCATTTACCTGCAATCCCTACTATAGCTGCAGGAGAAACATAGCTATCCGAGTTTAAATCCAAACTCTTTGAGGTGAGCATGTAAGACCTATTGGCTTTACAAAAGACCTCCTCCTTGTGGAGAATTAAAACTGCTATATGACTTTGGAGACCAGGTTCAAATCCCTGCTTGATCATGGAAACCACTGGGTGATCTCGGGCAAGTCACACTTTCCCAGCTTCAGAGGGAGGCGAAGGAAAAAAAAACCCTCTAAACAAATCTTGCCAAGACAATCCTATGATAAGCCATTTCTGCACTAGACTGTTACAGCGCTACGATTCCACTTTCAACATCCTATGGAATCCTGGGGTTTGCAGTTTCGGGAGGGGCCAGGCAGCCCCTCCAGAAACTGCAAACCCCAGGATTCCATAGGATGCTGAAAGTGGAATCATAGCGCTATAACAGTCTAGTGGGGAAATGGCCATAGGTTCACCTTGCAGTCTCCATAAGTCAGAAAGGACCTGAAAGCACACAACAAGAGTTTAAACACACACACACACAATCAGTACAATCTCTTGAATTTTTCAACTCTCCTTGAGGGTGGTGTTTAAAGGATTTTTCTGATGAGCACCTGAACTTCAAAATTTACCACTATACCACTGGGGAGTGCTGAATTGAAAATGTATAGAATATTGGATTGAGGAAAGGGACACCTCATGGGCAACCTTGGACTAATCACGCTCTCTCAGTCTAGCCTTCCTCACAGGGTTGTTGAAAGAATAAAAGGGGAAAGAAGAGAGCCATATATTCTGCTTTGAAGACATTACAAAAACAATGGTGTACACATCTAATAAAGAAGTGAATAATATTGATGCCCCCCCACCACAGTATGGATCTACTTTTGCATGGGAATGTAGGGACCTAACTTTAATATATATTCATTTATAGAGACATACATTATTATTTTTCAATTATTTCCAATATACAAAGCCTTTTTCACACATTATTCTGTGGGGACAATGTGGACCTCCAGATGTTGTTTGTGTGCAAATCCCATCAGCCTTAACCAACAAAACCCTGGATGAAGAATTATGGGAGTTATAGTCCACATCCTCTAGAGGGCCAACAACCTCTCCATCCTTGCTTTGTATAATAAAGAGATCATAAAAGAGGCCTAGGAGGCTGTATTAGCATGTAAAGAGGTGGTTGGCTATAATTTTCTTGGAGTTTTCTGTCAACCTGCATTTGAATCTCTTGATGGCTTACAGTGAGCACAATAAAATTAATTGGCTAACCTTTTGGGCATGTGTACTTGCGCATACCCTTAAAGCAGAATTACCCAAACATCAGACCTCTCCATCCTAATTAACTCATGAGATGCAGACCACTACATTCACTCACTCACTCACTCACTCACTCACTAAATAAATAAATAAATAGTTTTTTTAAAAAGAGCAGGAGTGAAGGATTGGTGTGATGACAAGGGAGATACCCAATTCCTGCATAGAAGACCCGCCCCCCCCCCAAAAAACCAGTATTCACCACTTCTCTACTTGTATTAAGCTATTTAGCAGTACTTACTTACTGATATCTTTTAGAGAATTGCTCAAGATAAAACCACTGGTGATCCAGTCTGTAGATCAGGATGTTTGTTCAATTACTTCACTTTCTATTTTTATTAAAATATTTTCAACTCGGCCTACATTTCCTGGGCAAGGTACAAGAAGTACAACAAATAAACCTGCTTTACAACAATCCAAAACCTTCTAGACCAGTGGTTCTCAACCTTCCTAATGCCACGACCCTTTAATACAGTTCCTCATGTTGTGGTGACCCCCAACCATAAAATTATTTTCATTGCTACTTCATAACCGTAATTTTGCTACTGTTATGAATCGCGCCAAAGGGGGCAGGAGGACGCAAGCGCGTGGCTTGTGCTTGCGCACCACCACCGAGGAGGGAATGGAGCCTAAGACCATCGGAAATATGTATTTTCCAATGCTCTTAGGCGACCCCTGTGAAAGGGTCGTTCGACCCCCAAAGGGGTCGCGACCCACAGATTGAGAACCGCTGTTCTAGACACTCTGAAAACTCATCCATAACCAAACTTGCAATCTGATAGGCTGCAAACCAAACTAAAATCTCACTAGGGTAAAATAACTGGGTGAACAGCCAAGTTTTATCTTGGCAACCACAGAATACCTTTACCAAATTACTTTAAAGTGTATATATATGTTTGGTATTTTATTTCAATTCATTGTGCTCAACCTTTCTCAGTCCCTATTAAGGGAGCATCTTTCAAAAGCAGAACAATCTATCTATTTACCCTAACTTTTCAAGGGGAAACTTTCACATACAGCATTTTGCATCCCAAAACACTCAAAACATTTACCTCAGATGAGATGAAATGCTACATAAATAAGCTACACTCATTTGAGAGATTCCCTACCTGGCAGCGAGATATCAAGATGTCCAAAGAAAGGCCATCGTTCTAGGTCTGGTGTTCCCACCCTGGCCTGGTCCTTTTACCATGCTTGGGAATGCTGGAGAGAATTGCATTTGCACTTGCTAGGCCCCCACTATGATGTGATGTTGCAGTTGCCTAGCAACCACGGTGTTTGCCTTTGGGAGGGGCCGCTGCTTGCTGGTAGATCACATGCTTTGCATACAAAATACCCCAGGTTCAATTGCTTTTCCCTCAACTTAAACAAATGGCCACTGCAGGGGCAGTGTAGACACACGTTGGACACTACTGCAAATAAAGTAAAGTAAAGGGGGGAGAAGAGAAAGAAGTATTGTTGGATTTATCTGAAGCCTTTCTCACTCTTTCCCAGCCTAGCGCTTTGGACTTTAGCTCCCATCTCCCCAAGCCAGCATCATCCATGTCCAGGAATCCTGGGAGCTGTAGTGAAAAACTTGCAGAGGGCACCAGAGCAGGTAGAACCAGCCTGCCTAGTCCAGCATCCTGTTTGCTACAGTGGCCAATCAGAGATGCTGCTGGGAAGCCCACAGGCTGGGCAGAAGTGCAACGAAGATCGTTTCTGCACTAGACGGTGATAGCGCTATGATTCCACTTTCAACATCCTATGGAATCCTGGGGTCTGCAGTTTCGGGAGGGGCCACCCGGCCCCTCCCGAAACTGCAAACCCCAGGATTCCATAGGATGTTGAAAGTGGAATCATAGCGCTATCACAATCTAGTGCAGAAATGGCTAAAGTGGCAGCTGATGGGACAAAAAGGTAAGATTGGTCTCTTTAGGAGGCGTATAGATGCATAAAAGCAGAACTAGATTTGGGGGAAAAAATGACATTTTATGAAGGGATCTGCAGACTTACCCAGAATGTACTTTGACAGAGGCTGTGCTGCTGAGCAACAGAGTGAATAATATAGGACAGAGTTGCTATTTAAAAAAAAAAAAACTTTGACCCTTTTCTTTCTTAGTGAACAATGCTGGTGTGGGACTTGTTGGCCCCGTGGAATCCATATCAATCGATGACATGAAGCGTGTCTTTGAGACCAACTTTTTTGGTGCTATCCGCATGATCAAAGCCGTTCTCCCTGAGATGAAGAAGCGTCAGAAAGGGCACATTGTCGTCATCAGCAGCGTCATGGGGTTACAAGGTATGAAGGGCATTTGGTGTCATCAGGAGCAGACATTCCTGAATCCATGTGGGTACATCTGTAAGCCTTTGCAGTAGCCCATGTAGCAAAAGAGGTCTCATACCATGGGTCCAAATGAGAGTCCCCACATCAGAAACCCACATAGTGTCCACAGACAAAAAACACGCACAAAAAAATGGGTGCAGATTTCTTCTTCTTCCACTCTCTCTTCTTCTTCTCCTTCTTCCTATCATTACTTCTTGTTGTTGTGTGCCATCAACTCATTTCTGATTTATGGCAACCCTAAGATGAACCTATCACAGGGTTTTCTGGGGGCTGAGAGTGTGTGACACACCCAAGGTCACCCAGTGGGTTTCCATGGCAAAGTGGGGAATCAGATCCTGGTGTCCAGGATCATAGTCCAATGCTCAAATCACTATGCCACCTGGGCTCTTTGCCGTCATTACTACACACCATTATATTTATTTCTCACCCTTTTTCCCAATGAGATTGCAGTGGTCTGCATGGCTGTTCTTTTCCCCCCTATAGCCTCACAACAATCCTGTGAGGTAGGATCATGCAGAGAAAAAGAGAGTTCAACTGGTCTTAAGGTCATTCAAAGTCTTAGCTTCATGGCTTACTGGGGACTGGAACAAAAATTTCCCAAGTCACAGTCTAACTGTGTAACTGCTCCTCCATGTTGCTTCTCATTTGAGGTAGGGCTGAAAATTTGGACCTTCAAATCTTAGGGTTTTTGTTTTTTGTTTTGTTTTTGTTTTTTGAAGAAATGCAAAAAAAAAATTCAAAGGGAAACTGGGAATCTGCTTTTATATGATCAATGAACAATGAATAAAATCAAATTTTTAGCATCTGGATGTTTTGTTTAGGTTTTTAAACTATGTTACACAATTCTGTTCTCCACTTTGGGAATTCACCTTGTCCTGACCAGGGAACAAGAAGTCCTGCCTTTCTTTGATCTGAGCTTTCTTTCTTTACGTCCATGTGCAAAACATCTGAATCCACAGCCCATGTTATGCACCCTCCAGTTCAGATCCTCAACCACCAAAAAGATCCTCTGTTTCTCAGATTTCTCTCTGGGCTCCCAGATCCATATTAACTTTACCTTCTGCTTAGCATTGTTGGCATCACTGAAGTTGGCATCATGAGGAACCTGCCAGGTTCCTACATACTAACACTAACTTCCCGGAGCTCTTTGATTTAACTACATTTTCATCTTGCTGTCGCTGCCAGTTTATCTTTCTCAGGAGAAAGAGAAACTGCTTTTTATCTGTGAGTGAGGCCTAAAAGCAAACCAATGCAAAGCAGTAACAAGAGTAAGGAGAACTTAGGCCCACTCAGGGCATCTGGCCCAAAGATTCCTGAAATGTGGAGCTGATGCCAATCAATTCTGCTTCCCTGTTTCTCTTTAGCCAAGAACATAAGAGATTAGGGAATGGATTGCAATGGATTGCAATGACTGTGTGCCCCCTTCTTGTCTGTTCTCCTTTCCAACCAGGTGTCCCCTTCAATGACGTCTATGCTGCCTCCAAGTTTGCAATGGAGGGGTTCTGTGAAAGCCTGGCTGTGCAACTCCTCAAATTCAATATCTTGTAAGTAGAAAAATGGGGGACTGCATGGCAGGAGATGAAATCTCAAAGATGTGGCCAACTCTATCATTAGGCAGAGTGGGGTGGCTGCCTGAAGGTGGCTGCCTTAGAGTAGCTGTGGGACAAAGAATGGAAGGGAGGTGTGGAAAATAGAACCTAAGATGGCCAATTTCCCTCAAGTGGAGTGGAAAATAGTACATATGAAGTACACCTTGAGATTGTTGTTGAACATGACTCAGCAGTGTCACACTGAGGGAAAGAAGACAAATAATATTTTAATATGTAATAGTAGAACCATAGTTTCCGAGACAAAGTAATAGTCTCACTATATTCTGTACTAATCAGTCCTCACCTGTAGTACTGCATTCAGTTCTGGGCACCTCATTTTAAAGAGGATATAGATAGGCTGGAGTAAGTTCAGAGAAGAGCAACAAGAATGATAAGAGGTATGAAGAAGAAAACATGAGGAAAGGAGCTGGGCATATTCAATTTAATGAGAAGTCTGGGTGGTGACATGACTGGACTTTAAGTATCTAAAGGACTGTCACAGAGAGGAAGCTGATGGTTTGTTGTCTGCTATCCCAGAGAACATGATCAAGTCTAATGACTTGAAGTTACAGGAAGCATAGAGTTTGATTGAACATCCTAGGAACTTCTTGATGGTAGGAGTGGTTTGGCAATGGAACCAGTTACCTAGAGAGAGGGTGGAGACTCTTTTTCTGGATGTCTTCAAAAAGAAGTTGGAGAGCTACCTACTGAGGATGCTCTAGCTGAGTTGCCTGCAATGAGCAGAGGATTAGACTTGATGGCCTATGAGCCCTCTTCCAATTATATGGTTCTATGCTGCTTCCACAACAACAGTGTTTACCAAAGAGTCAAGTACCAATCCAGTCAGCTTTTGTACAAGGAATGGAAGGCAGACACCTTCTTCTTCACTTCAGACAAGAAAGCATCTTGGGCCAACCCTTTGGGTGGCCGTGTGTCTTACTCTACAAAGGACAGTCATTTGTTTGAAGGACTATCAGGAACAGTCTCTTGTTTGAAACTGTTCTTTCTCTGAAGCACTGACTTTTTCAAGATGCATTGAAAGTTTAAGAACTGCCAAAAATGGAAAACAGAGCATAGAAGCTGCTTATCAATAGTGTATAAATAACACAATAGAACCTGGAAACATAATCTTTTTGCATTACAACTCTATGGGAGATGAGGGATTTTGGAAGTTTCAGTCTTTGAAAAACTACTTTTCCAAGCTTTGCAACAGACTGAACAGCACAAAAGTTTCATGGTTCCATCCTATGGAATCTTGGTGTTAGCAGGGAGAGGGTGTTTGAATTCTCAACTGGAGAACCCCTCCAGTACTTCACCAAACTATAAATCCCAGAATGGAACCATGGCGGTTAAAGTAGAATAATAATTGTCTAGTGTGGATGGGCTCCTGGTCACAGTCTTCACCACTACGGTGAGATGTACTGTACGTCTATAACAGTGATGATTTCTAAACTTCCTTCTCAAATTTTACACAAATCATTGCTTCCTTTTGACCTCTTTTTTGCATATGCATAAAAAGCCACACTCCCAGCCCTGCAAAAAGATGGAATTTATCTACCTGAAGAGGAAACATGGAAAGCATTTCATATGCAAGTCCTTTGTTAACATATCAGGATAAAGAAAATATCTCTCTCACACGCACATGCTAGACTAGTAGCAATTTTCAAAGAGATAGTGTCAATTTTATTCTCCTGTACAGTGGCTATGATCTCCATCCTACATAGAATACAAGAGAGCTGATAGCTTTAGAAGCAGGAGACTAGTAGCTGCCTGTAAGGCACACATAGCTGGAACCAGGGTGACAGCTTTGGAGTGGGCAGAATAAAGAACCCCCTCCCCAAATAAAAATTCTGCCCCCTCCCATGAAAGGTTCCTTCAGATGTCAAATTTTTATCATTGAAGGGAATGAGATAGGAAACATAGATCACAACTAGAAATCTTATATTATTTTGTGTTCATTCCCTTGGTAGTTTTGCCTGCCTCTTTTTCTTAAGATACCTAAACTGTATTTCTAAATGCTCAACTAAAGTTTTTAATTACTGACATTTGAGGACTGAAGAAAAAATTCCTTGGGAAAAGCAAAATTCTCATTTAAGAGAGCAATGCTGTCATTTTGTACTCCCCATAGATTTTTTTTATATATATAATTCCCCTACCATTTACTATGCTGATGCTAGAGAGAGGTGAAAAAAAATTATATATATATATATTTTACAGATTAATATAAACAGAACAAATCTGATTATCTCATATATGAGTAAATACATCAAATAAATAAAAAAGAATTAAATTATACAAAGCAAAAAAAAATTAACATTCTATTCTAATTATTATAAATGGAGATGAAGTCTTCCCCCAGAATAGTCTAACCATCGCTTAATTGGAATATATTACTATAAATCTGTGACTGTTATATGTACTCTCCATTTATAATTAACCTGTATAAAGTATACTCCAAAACTTTCTTTTGATAGGTTTGCATTCAAAGCATTAAATAAACAGAATACTTGTATTTCCACATAAACAACAATTTTAACCTTTTTTTTGAAGTTATTAACTACCATCACCTGGATTTTGCCTATATCTAAATGATTTCACATCACACTATACTATCATTCAGTCTATTCAATACACTCAACAAGACATGTAGCCGTGTTCAAAGAGTTCAGCAGGCGTAAAAAGATCACTTAATATTCACCACTACTTTCTTACGCTCCATACAAGCAATCCTGTTTTGAGCAAAAGATTTGGCTGTTTATTAAGAGTATATTCTATTTAGTGCTTGTTTGCAAATATAATTGTACTGGAGACCATTCAACCTCACAGCCATCTTTAAGGTGTTCTTTCAATATTTGAGTTAAAGTGTCACAGCTCTTCATTTCAAGTAATTTTATGATCCGTTCCTCTATTTCAGGCACTTTATCAGTCTTCCAATACTTCACATACACTATTCTTGCTGAAGTTATCATATGCAGAATAATTTGCCAGTAGTTCTTTATCAGAATGTGTTCTGTTTTTGGCAATATGTTTAGTAAAAAAAAGTTCGGGTAAAAGTGGAAGATTGATACTTAAGATTTCAGATATTGTTTTGCGTATAGCTTTCCAATACATCCTTGCACATGGGCAGATCCACCACATGTGGTAGAGGAATCTTTTGCAGGAATGACTGACCTTTCTGATTAGTGATTTTTACGCTCTCCGGCATAAGTAAGGGGATCAGCAGGTTTAAAAAAAATGTGCCAGGGAACTGTACTTATTCTCACAGGCTACAGCAGTTTCTTTCTTTCCTAAAAACATGTAGGGAACTGCCACATAAGAGTTCATGGATTAGCATTGGTCCACTTTGGGTAGCCCTAATTTAGGACAGAGATGGGGAAAGCATGAACCGTTGCTGCATGGGGTTGGCAAACCTGAAGCTGTATACCCCATTAAATAAATAAATAAATAAATAAATAAATAAATAAATAAATAAATAAATAAATAAACATTGGTGTGATTTGAGGCAATTGTCACCCCAAACCAGGTTAAATCCCAGCACAGTGTCTTTCTATGCCCTCCCAACCCACCAGAATCCCTCCTCCCAAAACTGCAAGTGCCCTCCCATCACACACAATGAGTGCACTTATATTCAGAGTATATCACCAAAATGGTTAGTGGAGTACAGAGGTATTTTTTGTGATTGGATCGGTGGACACAGCCAAGAAGGGAGCTGAGAGGGGGAAAATTAACTCCAACCCACAATACTGTTGTCCACTCCAGTCTTAGACCCATCTTCCCCCTTAACTTTGCCAACTTAGAAGCAGCCTCCACATCTTTACATTTGACCTTTCTTAAAGAGACTAGAAAAATAGTTTTCCTTGTTATTGTTATGTGCCTTTAAATTTGGGCAGCCGTCCCGTAGGTTTTTCTTGCCAAAATTTGTTCAGAGTAGGTTTGCCAGGCAAAGAGTGTGTGACTAGCCGAGGGTCACTCAGTGGGTTTCCATGGCTGAGCGGGGACTTGAGTCCTAGTCTGACATTGCTACACCACACTATATGGTGTTCTTTATTCCATAATACTATCAATATTGTCAGGATGAGATGCAAGTTCTGTGATGGGGTGAGAATCTTTTGGTTCTCCAGATGTTGCTGCACTCAAGTCCCATAAACTGTAGCCATTATAGACAATAGTAAGGATTATTGGAGCTTCAGTTCAACAATGTCTGGAGGGCCATATGACTCCACTCTGCTCCAAGACATTACTAAAACCAGATTGCCAAAGCTTGGGAAAAGGATTTTTGGACTACAATTCCAAGAAGCACCCAAGTACCATGGCTGGCAGCCTTGAAGTCTGAAGAATTCTGGGAGCTGCAGTCCAAAAAAGTCACTTTTCTGAGCCGATTGGCCCCTCCTGAAACTGCAAACCCCAGGATTCCATAGGATGTTGAAAGTGGAATAATAGCGCTATAACAGTCTAGTGCGGAAATGGTCATACAGTCAGTTCATATAGGTCCTGTAAGCAAGCCTTATGCCTGAAGATGAAACTGTAGGGATCTTTTCTTAGAGCTCCTGCTTGCCTCACATTTATGTTTTCCCACCCAAAATGTTCCAGATCTGACCTCCCAACATTTACAATGTGTTCACAACATTAGTATAACTTTGTAGTAAAATGACATATAAGGAGCTTCTAAGTATGAAACATAAAACTTGGTTTCTAGTATCGCATGTCAAAATTTTATTAAAAGAATAAAGACAATTAGAGCTGGGGTTGCTCTGATCACTTCCCTCATCCAAACCAAGTCCACAGAAGGCAAAACTGAAAAAGACATGTGGGATGATGACAGGTTACTTGAGTGGCCATGCTCCAAATCACAGGGAAGGACAGGGTCAATCTGGGTTAAGCACACTGCTGGCTAAAGACTAGAAAGGTGACAGAATCACCTTAGCTGTAATTACCACTATTTGCTAATAACCAAGCACTGATATTATCATTATTTTGTGGCAAAGAGAACTAAATTTGAATATAAATCATAGAATCTTAGAGCTGGAAGGGGCCACAAGGGCCATCCTATCCAATCTCCTGCCATGTGGGAATACACAACTACAGCATTCTGAAAGATGTCCATTCAACCTCTGTTTAAAGACCTCCAAAGAAAGAGGATCCATCTGTACTGAAATGCACTGGGGGGACTTCAGTTTCCCTGGGAATATGCCCTAGGGAAATGTATATGGCTAAGATACAATCCATGGGCCTTTCCACCCTACATATTATAGTGCTATTATTCCACTTTCAACAATCTCCTCTGGAATCCTGGGGTTTGCAGTTTAGAGAGGGGCCTTTAGAATTCTCAGCCAGATTGCTCTTTGGCTTCAGGAAACTACAAACCCCAGAATTCCACAGGAGATTGAAAGTGGAATAATAGCACTATAACATGTAGTGTAGAAAGGCCCTATGCCTAAACTGGCAAAGTTGGGGACTTGTAAGTCATAATGAGCTCAGGGGGACAGTTAAATCCCATGAACTGAGGCCTCTGGGTGAGGAACCTTTGGCTCTGCAGATGTGTTTGTGGTTTCCCATCCTAGAAGCCCCAGGCAGTATTGCCAATGGTTAGGCATTGTGGGAATCACAGTCCAAAACACCTGGAGGGCAAAAGGCTTGACAAACTTGCCTTAATCTTATATGATATACATGCAAGTAACCGTAACTGAAATAAGTTTCCCCACGGCTGGGCATAAAGAAACACAAAACAGCGACATTGTACAGAACAAAGGCAGAGACTACTCTTCTGCCCTGCAGTGGAAGGGATGCCCTAGAAAGCCAAGAGGAAATGCCCATGGGGCTGCTGCTTCTCCCTTGCAGCATCCGCTGCTCAAGGCCGTTGCCTTACTGTGCTTACTGTTAGGAACAACCCCGATCGGGATACATGAATGTGCCATTATCAATAAGAGAATTCAAAAGGATCATTTGACCCTACACATGTCTACAACAGAAGAAGCCCTCTTCTGTCTCTCTGTATGATTCACTGCCCTGGTCTCCTTCCCATTTGGCCTCTGCTAGGTGGAATACAGCTACTTCCATCATATCTTTCATTGTGTAATCCAGTCATTCACTGTATAGAGAGGAGTGGGCAACTGTGGAAGACTGAGAGGGTCACAATCCCCCCCCCCAACACGGGAGGACTTTCAGAGTTGCACCTCTACTGGCCCCTGCAAAAAACCTGGAAATTTGGCCACCAAATGCCCCCCAAACACCCTCTTTTTCACCATGTTTGGAAGAGGGTTGTGCCATTTTAGGCTCAGGGAAGGTCTTCTTTAATAATAGAAACTGACTGGGAGTCACTTCCTATTTTAGACAATGGCTCCAAATGGCCCAAGGGGCAGAAACTTAAAGAAAGTACCCCATGTACCCCTTAGAGAGCATTTGGAGGTGTTTGGGGCCACATACATGTGGCCCCCTGGGTCAAAAACATGACACTCCTGGGAGTCACATTTTGTCCACCTCTGAATTAGAAAGATGAAACAGAATTCCTTCCACTCAAGAGGCCACCCAGACCACTGACTGATGCAGAGAGAAGTTTCTTGGAGGACTCTGGATTCATATATTTGTTGTTCATGTGTGCTTTCAAGTCATTTCCAACTTGTAGTGACCATAAAGTGAATCTATCACAGGATTTTCTGGGGGCCAAGAATGTGTGACACATCCAGAGTCATCCAGTGGATTTCCATGGCTGAGCAGGGAATAAAACCCTTGTTTCCAGGATTGTAGTCCAATGCTGAAATGAATACACCATGCTGGCTCTACATTTACATGTTTTAAAAGTGTGGGTTGAGCCTTCATTATCCAAAATGCTTAGGATCAAGAAATGTTTTGTATTTCATTTTTTAAAAATTTTTTGGAATACAATACGTTTTGGAAACAGCCTTGCATCTTGTTCGTTCACTGCTTGTGTTGTGTATGGGACATGAGGATGGAGAGAGACTGAGGATCTGTGAAATGGAGGGAATCCAAGCATAGTGCTTGGCATGAATCCATGTCTCCCACCATTTCACAGATCCTCAATCTCTCTCTTTTTGCTCCCAGTCATCCACTTCCACCATCAAAGAAGTAGTGGTGCTCTTCTCAGAATTGAAAGGTGAATCAGCAGAAATGCTACAGCTGCTTCCTCAAAGATGGAAGCAGGTAGCTGTCAGCAAAAGGAGAGAAACTGAGGATCTGGAAAACAAATGAGCAGAAGCATCGCAATCACTGCCTCGAAAGTGGAAGCAGGCAGCTGGTGGCAAAAAGTTTCAGGTTTAGGTGTTTTCAAATTTTGGATACCTAGGTTAAGGGAGGCTTAACTTGTATCATTTTGAAGTGTATATAGTTTGGGGGTAAGATATTGCTTGTCATATTTGCAAGAGCAGTTGCTAATTCTTTTTACTTCAGACATCTGCTATAAACATCCCAGGTTCAACTGCTATCTCCCTCTCAGTCTCAACAACCTTTCTGTTACACAGTGTATCTATGGTGGAACCCGGCCCAGTGAACACAGAATTTGAGATGAAGCTGATGGAGGATGTAGCACGTTCTGAGTTCCCAGGAGCCGATGCTGCTACTGTGCGTTACTTCAAGGAGATCTATCTACCAGCTTCACATGAGATATTCACCACCATGGGCCAGACTCCTGAGTCAGTGGCTAAGGTACGAGCAAGCTCACTTGTGATATGAGAAGGCCTCTAGAGGAAAGTTGTTATACATCATAGGTTTCACTTCCATGCAACAGCACCAAAGAATTTTCTCTCCTGATCAGTGATAGCAACAGAAGGCACCTATAGGATGGATGGGGAAGCCCAACAAGTCACATCAGGCTAGAAGAGGAAATCTTATTGGGCCATATCAGGAAGGATCAAGGATTTCTAGTAGGCCACATCAGTCTGAACAGGGAAGTCCTAGTAGTGCCTCTTTCTGGCAGATTTGGCATCCCTAAATTGAGTAATTATCAGCAGACAAAGTAGCATTTCAGGTTGGCAGCAATGGATTCCTCCTTGTCTTCCTTACACAGGTTCCTTTAAGATCTATAAGTCACTTCTTTTCCTTGTGTGTCTTCAAGTCATTTCTGACTTATGGCAACCCTATCACAGGGTTTTCTTGGCAAGATTTATTCAGAGAGGGTTTACCATTGCCTTCCTCTGAGGCTGAGAAAGTGTGACTTGTCCGAGATCACCTACTAGGTCTCCTTGGCCAACCAAAGATTTGAACCCTGGTCTCTAGAATTGCAAGTGAGCATTCAAACCACTACATCATATTGACTATCCTGTTAAGTGGCCACAATCAGGCAAACAGCTCTTCTGTAATCATGCCCTTGGATTGATGGCTCTTAACTACCTGGCTCATCAGACACTTGCCTAGTAGCACATTAAGTCAAGGATAGGAGGTGGAGAGATTCATTCTCTTTTTTATCCACTAATCCCTGAAAAAAACAAAAGAAGGAGTTCTCCAAAATGACTGAGTATTCCCTGAAAGCTTCTGTGGGGTGCTAGTGCCATTTTGTGTGTGTGGGGGGGGGGACTTTTCATACCTACAGGCCCCTACAGGCCTTATTTCAAACCTTACTTTCTTACTTTCCAGTCATTTTCTGTTAGGAAAAAAAAATAACCTGTGTTCAGATCTTTAAAAAGAGGCTTTAGGGGATGCTATATGCCCTTTGAGAGTGAAGGAAAAAAAATCACCAATTTTTATAGAGTGGGATATGGGAAACCCTGAAGAGAAAAAAAATGGGCTTCAATCTGTTTGGAGTGCACAGGATGCCTTTTCCAGAAACATGCTTTAAGTGGATTGCTAGTACATTCCTTCCATCCAAACCCTTCACCTCCTTTGTTTTCCAATTTCCCTTGAATAGTCAGCATTCCACACACACTGCACTGTTTGAGGGTGGGGGATCCCAAGTACCAGAAGCCACAACTGTGACCATCTCTCTAACTGTCCATAAGCATGTAGCACAGACATAGGCAAGCTGTGGCCCGCCAGATGCTATTGGATGGTATTTTCCAACATCTCTAGCCATCACAGCCAATGGGGAGAGATTATGAGAAATCCAGTCCAATCACCTCTGAAAGGGCATCTGTACACTATCTGTGACATAGTATGGCCACATATTTTCAGTTTCTTTTCTATAACACCCATGAGGACTAGAAACATTGTCCAGAGTTAAAATGGAAGAAAAGCCTATATTTTTAGCACCAGACCAAATGAAGAAAAGAAAAACAGTCCATGGAATTTGTGAGTTTGTTGTAAAGTCAAAGGCTTTCACGGCTGGAATCCATTGGTTGTTGTGGGTTTTCCAGGTTTTGAGGCCGTATTCTATTAGTATTTTCTCCTGACTTTTCACCTGCATCTGTCTGTGGCTGACATTTTCAAAGGATAATGTGGGTTTGTTGTCTGTGTGTTTTATAGGGAACAAGCCAAGAAGCTGGCTTGGAGGGAATCAAAGTCAGATTGGCCAGCTTTGTGGCTGGCAGTGATGCTTTTAAGGGCACAGACAAAGTTGATTTTTTCCAGTCCCGCTACTTAAAAGCCTTTCTTACAGGGAATCCTAGGGATCAGACCTGGGAATTTGTGAGCCCAAAATATGAGCATGATAGGTCAAAGGCCTGTCTAGTTCAACTTTCTGCTTCTGCAGTGGCCAACTGGCCCCCTGTAGGAATCCCACAACCAGGGTGTGACATGAATACAAGAGCACTCTCCCACTTGGTTCACCAGTTACTGGTATACAGTTATGGTCCTGGTGGAACTATGTTTTCAACACGGCCAGAAACTGTTGAAAGCTTTTTCTTCCATCTGTGTCTAATGCTTGCTTAAAGCCATTCAGGTTGGTGGCCGTCACTCCATTTTGTGGTAGCTACTGAGCTGTGGTCTTAACACAGGGATGGACAACATTCAGGGGTCTGGAAGCTGCCTTACCTGAAGACATGGGGGATGCCCCTCTTCTGACCTGCCTGCACTTCTACACAAAAGCCTCCCCACTAAAGGGCATGATGGAACATTTGACCACATTTTCAAGGAAGTGTCTTTCTTTAACACCCAATTCAGTGGCCACTTCTGGTATTGAAAAAGTTCCCCCACACACACACGCACACTACCACTACCAGCCTAAAACAGGCTGGGAGGGATGTTGCCACAGTTGCCAGCCTGGATTTGTGGGATATTAGATATCACTTTGACATCAATAATATGGCCTCCTTTACCTATTCTTCTCCATGTGCTGCGAGGTCCCCCAGACAAGCTCGCAAACAGGCACAGCCGCTAATTGCTGTAATTTTCCATACAAATACAAGCAGGCCAGAAATAGCTGTCCTGCCACTTCAGGAGACCTCAAGGCAAGCACCCTATTATGTATGCACGCTACTTACAAAAAACTCCCTGCCCCGAGCAGGCAACTTGATTAGACAAATATTCATCTGTCAAGCACTCTGCGTTTGCATACTGGCTACTCTATTGATAATTTGGACCTTTTGGAGGCTTTGTCTCCAGCCCAAAACTCATTGTTTTCCCCAAGTACGGACTAGCCTACGGCCACATGTTCCCCTATAAGAACCCCTGACTTTGAGAGCTTCTTCAGATAGCTCCCGACTTCCATCCTGCCTTGCTGTCATTTTGCTTGGCAAGCCTTCCCCTCAGTCCCATGTACTGAGAAACTCCATATCTACGAACTCCGTCTTCAGACTACCCGAGCTTCAGGATAGGTGTAGTATTACCCAAACCAACAAGTCCTCTAAAAATCCCTCTATCCCACTCCAACCTTTATTTCTCTAGTTATCTAAGTGAGTGTGCTGCATACACTGTTTGATTGTATTTTAATAAAGACCACAATTATTATTTCACTTCTGTTTGCTCCTTGACTCGGCCTGACCCCGTAGACATTGGGCAAAAGATCTCGCTCCGTTGCCCTGCCTCTCGTACTGCTAGCTTGTGTTCTTTGACTAATTTCCCCAACTTGTATAATTTGGAGCGCACTTGGGTGTCCCTTATGGGATCCCCAGAAATCAGAGTAACAGGGAACTTGGAAAAAATTATACAATCACAGAATCATAGAATCTTAGACTTGTGAAGGACCACAAGGGCCATCTGGTCCAACCACTGCCATGCAGAAATACAGGTAAAGCATTCCTGAGAGATGACTGTCCAACCCCTGTTTAAATACCTCCAAAGATCATCTATTCCACTGTCAAGCAGCTCTTAGAGTAAAAAAAAAAAAAAAATTTAAACAGATTCCCTTCTCTTGCAATTTGAATCCAAACTGTATTGTGTCCCCTAGAGGGCACTATTGGCCATTTTTGGCCAAAAACTTTGGGAGAGGGAAAACAGGGAGGAATAGAAGAGGCCAGGGAGACCTATCAGTGGGAGGCAACTCTGTGAGCTACACATGGCCCACAGGCTACACTCTTTCACCACCACTCTGCTCTTGCACAGGCCTCCTGCGCACTCCTAAAATGGTTTCCAAAGGGGCAATCCTGTGGCACTTCAAAAACAGCAAAAGGTCCTGTGGCAGCAGAAAGAGTAACAAAACGTATGCATTTCATAAACTGAGTTATAATCCAAGAACATTCACTCTATAATCAATCTGTTAGCAAGAAAGAAACAAAGAAAGAAAGAAAGAGGAGGGAGGGAGGGGAAAAGAAAGAAAGGGAAAGGAAAAGAGGGAAGGGAAAGGAGTCTCCAAATACAAAGAGGAATCAAAGCTTCAAAAGCAAAGAGGACAAATCTCCTGAAGAGAGAAGCAGGAGAAAACATCCAAGGAAGGGACATGCATTCCAGATTATCACACTATTGTCCATTTTCTCTTTTCCCAGGCTGTCGTGAATGTCATTGCAAAAGACCGCCCTCCGTTCCGGACACAGACGAATACACTGTACACCCCGCTGGTGGCCCTAAAGTATGCTGACACCTCAGGAGACCTCTCTGTCGGGACCTACTACAACCTGCTTTTCCGCTTCACAGGCCTCTTCCACCTCAGCATGAGCTTCCTCAAATGCATCACTTGCAGCTGTTTCCGGCGCCGGGTGACACCTGCATGAGGAGATGGTCGCTGAATGGTGGCACAGCCTGACCTCTGTGCAGGGCCCTGTTTTGGATGATCAACGTTCAAGTAGAAGTACATGAGATGTTTTGCTACAGATCAGCACCCACCCTGGTTTGAAAGTTACAGGGCTCCTGGAGACTATGCAGATGAGGAGGGGTGGCAAGGGGAAGAGGCAATAAACTTGTTCAGGATCTGGATAGCAGTTGGCACTGTTCCTGAGTAAGGTGGCAAATCCCTACCTTTGCCTTATGTAAGATCAGGGCTTTGCATTGCATGGTAATGGCACTCTAGAATGTGTGTATGTCACTGGGGTGATCAGAGTATAAAGCTAGAGAGGGAGAAATGGAAGCTTAGGTTCTACTTTTGGTCTATTTTCCATGCCTTTACAGATATAGAATGAGAGGAGAGGAGACTGGGCTTTGATGAACTGTAAAAGTTCCATCATGCATGGTTCATTTATGTGCCATCAAGTCAGCTTCAAGTAATGAATAAGAGATCTCCAGGAGGTCAGCTGCCCTGCTCAGGTCTTACAATCTCGGGACCATGGCTTCCTTGATTGAGTCTTCCTTGATTAAGTTACGATGTCATCTTCCCCTTTTCCTCCTACTGCCTTCAACTTTACTGAGCATTATTTTCCAGTGAATCATCCATCACTCAGAGTAGGTATCTTGGATTTAGTGGAAATAAAATAACTGAGACAGGGCCATCATAGGAGATCCATACAATCTGGGTGACAACTGTCCCCGGTGAATGGGCTTAAGAAGCCCTGAGTCCTACTTTGAACACTGTATCAGTTTCCCTCAGTTCTCTCATATGAAGTGGAGGTTTGGGTCTCTATTATATGAACCCATCTGTAATCTGGCCAGAAAGGAGGGAGTGAAGGTGACATGAAACAGTCTAAGCTGCAGGTTGACATGAAGCAAGTTGGCCTTTAGCTTTTGGCACCTATTATATCATGATGAAATCTTATCTAATATTGGCTGGTAGGAACATTACTGTGAACTCATCACAGTCCTGACTAAGCTTCTGTGGGGTCCCAGAATGTTTACGAACTTCTGAGAAAGAAGGTTAAGTGTTTTATAAAGATTTGAAGAAAAAAAAGAGAGGCAAAAATCTGAAGGAACTTTGAGGAAAATTAAAAGAATGTTGATGCTTTGAAGTGAGCTTTCTCAATCCCTGAGTAGTGTTCTCAGAATAATACAGATGCTATAAGGAAAGCTAAAGTCTGACAAGGTGAAAATCTGAGACAAGAGGTACTAGGTGGAAAAGGTATAGAGGACCCAGGACTGAAAAGGCTAGAAGGAAAAGGAGATTGGCAGTATCAGTTTGTGGCTCCTGAGAGGGGCAATGAGTCTGCCCTGGGTTTTAGTCTGAACTTTAAAGGAGCTATCCAAGTGTCAGGCCTATTTTAGAGACAGGATTCAGGACTTTTGAGCCCTCAGCCACCACTGATCAGCAACCCCCTCCCCCCAAAAAAGGCTGGAAGGGCCACATGCTATTGTTGAGAACAAGCAAGTAAGACTCATTGCCATGTTCAGAGTCAAAGCAATCAAAATCTTTGGCTTCAGGTCACAAGCAGAGAACATGAGAATGTCTCCTAAAAATGGCCAGGGAGAGTATATGTGAAAATTTCTGAGCAGAACATAATAGTATATCCATTCTCCTAGTTCAGGAGTGGGGAATGTGCATCCTTCCAAATGCCACTAAACTGTCTATGCTGACTAAGGGTGATGGAGAATGTAGTCCAGCAACATCCAGAGGGCCACATCCCTCCTCACCACTGCCCTTGCTCTTCCTGTAGTGGCCACAGTTTGACAGTATACCAGCAGACTAACACCCATCCATCTATATCAACAGTCTGTAAAAGCTGCTAATGTCAAAAAACAAAACAAAACATTCCAAAATGCTATGCTGATAAACTTCACCAGGTCAGTTGGTTTTCCCATTTTTACCCCTAAAGGAATTCCTGTGTCCCAAATCAAATTCTCTGCCATGGAACATCTGCATGCTGCAAAAGATTTGGCAGCATGTTCTAGTGTGCCCAGCAAGCTCACGTGGAGCATAGTTCATGTGTGCCCTTCCGGATGTTGTGGACTGCATCTTTTGCCACTATGAGCCAAAGGCAAGGAATACTGGGAGTTGCAGTCAAACCAAATCTATAGGTCCACACAATTTCCATCCCCAATATAGAGAGTATGAGCTGTATCCACCAGAAGTTGCTATCATACACATACACACACACCTACCTCACTAACTGAACACACCCAACAATCTAGAGCACAGCCAGTACTCCAGTGTGACTGCACATTGCTGGAGAAGGTTGGCACTGGTTGCCTACACCTATATTTCACATAAGCATTTATCTTTCTTCACCAGAGTTTTAAAAGTTAACCATGCTGGTTATTATACACAGATTGCCTCAACCAGCATAGCTGGTTGTGTGGCCCAGTTTCTACAACCTACTCCATAAGTTCCTCTGTTGTTCTCAGCAGCTGCCTTACCTTACCACCCTGCTTATCTGGCTGCTATAGAAATAAGAGTTCATGAAGCATTTTGAACCCAGGGGGAATTGCTTGCCAGGTCTCCAAAACCAGCTGACACACCCCAGCATTCTCAATGTATTTGGTAGCAGTTGCTGTGCTTCATTTTCCTCAACCTAACTGTGATCTTTATACTTACAAGGAAAATCAGGAAGGATGTTCTTGGGATAGGCTCGATAGAATTTAGCTTAGGAATGCTGCTGTCTTACCAGAAACAGATGATTTGTTAAGAAGAGGGCAGTGGAGTGTGTACAGTCCTCCAGCCATTGTTAGCTTACTACTCCCATAGCCCTTCACAACTGGTTGTGCCAGCTAGGACTGATGAACACTGCAGTCCAACAATATTAGAAAAGCTACAGGCCCCTTAGTCTGGTTACGAAGAATCTAAGTGCTATTTCAAAAGCGACATTCTCTATTTAGGCCAATTGGGGGGAGGGGTGTCAATGTTCTTATATTTTGTAGAGATAAATATTGGAGAGATAGTTGAGCATTTAAGCTCATTTCTTGAAAGGGGTTGGGAATGCTTAGGCTAAGGTGTAGACCTTGTTGTAGTCATTTTATTTGATGAATTCATTAAAAATTCTTCTGGTCAATTAAAAACTACTCCAAGTAACTGAGGTGTTTTTTTACTCCTTTTGGGAATCATAGGTGGAACGCATCCTCTTTGAAGAGGCATTCTGTTCACCCTCTTCCTTTCTCAAAAGAGGGAATGTTTCTTCTTAGATATGCCTGGTGTGTTGCTTGTGCATAGTACTTCAGGGTTAGCTCCAGAAGTATCCAGAAGTTTCTGCAATATCTGGCCAACAGAGCTGATGTCAAGCCGCTGCATGGTGGCTTCCTTGTACATGTTTGTGCGTACATACACACAATATCCTTTGGCAAGAAACTAGTGTAGCAGCTGCTGTCACTTTCACAGAATGAAACCATGTCACTCTGAGCCCAAGAAGTAGGAACAGGATTCAGGCAACGACATTGTTGCTCTTTCTTCATTGTCAACATGGTTGAGGGGGAAAAGTCTCTCCTCTCTTGATTCCCATCACTCCCCCTCCTCTCCACTATCATCACTAACATCAGTTCTCTCTACATTGCCATCACTGAAAGGAAGAGCTTTACTGGGCCTCTTGGGAAAGTGGCAAGAAGACACTACCACAGCCCTCTCGTTCACTGTGCCTATGATAAAAGTGACTTCTCATCACCTCTACTTGGTAGAACTGGAGGGTAAAGGCTTCCATACCTGCAACTCCTCTGGTTACTGAGGAAGCTGGACAGTCCAAGTCTGAACTCCTCAACAAAATGACAGCATCCAGTCACAACCTCTGAGGGATCCAGTTGGAAGGCGGTATCTACAGATGGCCAAGCACACCAAGCCTAGGACCAGGCCTAGCATGCTCTCCACCCCCCTCAGAGGCATTTTATGAATCTATGTATCCACAGAGAGATATTACCTATTAACAGTAAAACCCCAGTCATCAAACAAACAAGACTAGTTGATAGTCACTATAGTTGCCACATTTATTTAGGGGAAGGGGCAGAGAACCATGTGTCTTTGATAGACGCATTTGAACTGAAATAGTGGGGACCATGTTTTTCTTCTATCATGCAGATACATGCAATAGAAATTTTTCTGCTGAACTGATGCTTATTTTTATTATTTATTTGTATCCCGCCTCTCCATATGGATCCGAGGCGGCGAACAACTTACAAATAGCATGTATTTCGAAACATTTCTATACATGCCCCAAACAAGCTGGGTACTCATTTTACCGACCTGAGAAAGGATGGAAGGCTGAGTCAACCTTCGAGCCCAGCAGGATCGAACTCACAACCTTGTGGTTTGTGACTTGCTGTACTGGCATTTAACCACTGCGCCACCAGGGCTCATCCATTAGTATTTTAAAACAAACCAACGAACTTCAGGAGAATCTAGTCACCCCACAGTCAGCCTCCAAGTGTGGATTTTCTCCATCCCAGTCCACAGCAATCGGCATCTTGTTACTCACAAGCAGTGAGGAAAACAGTCCTCAGAATATCTGCTTTGCTGCGCTTCACAGCCTTTTCAGAAACAAAGCAAGAACTGTAAGAACATCTTGCCTCACGAAGAGATCTGAGGATCTCAGGAATGCACATGCATTTGTTTCCTTCCGGCCAGCCTAAAAACATTGCACTAATTTGGGGGGCGGGGCTATTTCTTTCCTTATTGTCAATGCTTCTATATGACTAGTTCTACAGAAGACTTTGTGTTACATAGAAAAGCATAAAAACCCAGTGCTACCACAGAACAGCACTACCCCTAACGAAATAGCATCTATGCCATTTTGCATAAAAGAGCTGGAGAGACTGTGCTTATTACATAAATAGCCCCCCAAACACACACAAAGAGGAAGAGAAGTCTCACGGTGGTTTCCAAAATCTGTCCCCCCTGTAAAAGAAAAAAAACCTCTCCTACCTGTACTCTTCACATAGTTGGTGAACAAAATGAAAACAGCTGGAAAGGAGTGCAACCACCCCCAAGATGAAGCAGACCCCATCTGTGAAAGCTCATGTTACAAACTTCTTTGTCCCAGTTTACGTCTCAAAGATCCCACAAGATCATTTTGCATGCACAACAACTGTGAACAAGTGGGTAGAAATCTGATTGCTAAGCAAGAAGCACAGAGAAGGAAAAGCTGTGGAAAAAAACAAACAGTACATTGGGGAGAAAGGAAATCCCCTCCTCTTCATTGTGTTTTTCACAGTTAAGGAACAAGATACAGCTCGGACCCTAAACCCAGGACCAGATCAAGGCTTGCCTTCCTGTTTTTGGAAAGCAAGCATCGCGGGACACAGACCAGCAACAACCCTCCCGCCGGCTACTCACCCCAACCTACTCTGTGCGACTAAGCGGCAAAACTAGGCTCACACACAACTGAAGTTCTCATTGGCTACAATCGACACGACGTCACAAACGAGCAAACAAAGGAAGATGAATCCAGGTTCCTACAGACGGATCTGTCCCCTGGACATTTTCTATTCCAGTTCCTTAATACCTGTAACTCGCTAGACACAACGCATTAACACTTAAGTCTTAACTAGATGGCTGGATTGTGATCATACAGTTTGATGCATCTTTTCTCATTTATTTACGGTGAATTTATGGTTATTACGCTTCATTTGTGGTGAAGCAATTCAGCCTCATTAAATGTACGGAAGCAGACTTTAAAAAAAATACCAGTCTATGGAGATGAACCAATTGATAACCGTCCGATAGCCTATCAAAAACCCAACCTTAACGAAGTGTAATTTCAGCCTTTTTAGTGAAAAAGTGGGTGGCCCTTAAAAGGGCCTTTAGATCTGCTGAACGTATTAGCAATGCATTTAGCCGCCAAACCCGTACAGCGTGCGGCCCTGGCGCTTCAAGGCGTAGACGACGTCCATGGCGGTGACGGTCTTCCTCTTGGCGTGCTCCGTGTAGGTCACGGCGTCCCGGATGACGTTCTCCAGGAAGACCTTCAGCACCCCCCGCGTCTCCTCGTAGATCAGCCCCGAGATCCGCTTCACGCCGCCCCGGCGGGCCAGGCGCCGAATGGCCGGCTTGGTGATGCCCTGGATGTTGTCCCGCAGCACTTTGCGGTGGCGCTTGGCGCCCCCTTTGCCCAGCCCCTTCCCGCCTTTCCCGCGACCAGACATCACCTCTACCTTCTCCACGAAGCTCGCCGCGAAGATGAACTCTGAGCGCCGAAAGCGCCGTTTTATATTGTCTGGTAGCCGACCAGAAGGAAAACTTTGCAGCGATGGCGGGGGACGACCAGCCACAGTTCCCCTCTCCTTATAGGCTGCTGCTCACTAAACTCCGCCAATGAGCAATGAGAGTCTTTCGAAATGGCCAATCAGACATCACCGCCTGAAGACGAAAAATTGGCGCCTTTCCTTTGTTTCCCGGTCTAAAGAGAAAAGATTTATTTTCTGTCGCTTGTCGTGTTTTGAAATCTAATTCTTCACACAGTCTGGGAAGTGGGGGGCGGGGGTGCTGCCTTAGGGAAATCCTTTTTTCTTTTTCTTTGTTTTTGGAGGAATTAGCCTTCCTCTCAGGGAAGTAAAAGAAAGGCAGCTCTCGGTCCAAGAATGAAACAAAAGTAATGTGAGGAAACTGATACAATGTGTTTAGGGGGATAGAAGGGTTGGTGGGTGGGGAGGATGGGGTACATTTTAATGTTTTAGTGTATTTATATATTCCTGTAATGCCGCCTCGATCCACTGGGAGAGGCAGGATAAAAATAAATTATTATTATTATTATTATTATTATTATTATTATTATTATTATTACTACTACTACTACTCACTACTACTACTACTATTACAAAATTTCCTTATTGAAACTCTTTTTCTCTTTTCTCATTCTGATGCCATCCTCTTGGTGCCACTTTGTGACAAATGTTTCTGAGTATGAGTAGCACTGGAGGCAACTGTTTTCTTTCTTTGAAACACAGCATGCACTTAAAACCCAGCTTCTCTGCTAACTCAAACTGATTCCTTCAATCAATTGCTGAATGATAAATCAACAAATACTTAAATCCCTTTGATTAAATGGGTCCACTATAGCTGGGGCACAACCCTCACTTCCCCCAAAAGTGGTTGGGTTTGATCTTGGAAGCTAAGCAGGGTCATCTCTGATTAGTACTTGGATGGGAGTTGTGTGTGTTCAAGTCATTTCTGGCTTACAGCAACCCTAAGGTGAACCTACCATGAGGTTTTTTAATTAGCAAGATTTGTTCAGAGGGGATTTGCCTCTGAGGCTGAGAATGTGTGACCTGCCCAGTGGATTTTCATAGCTGACCAAAGATTTGAATTCTGGTTTGTAGAGTTATAGCCCGGTGCTCAAACCACTCCATCACACTGGCTCCTTTATTTGGGTGAGAGACGGTCAATGGATTCCAAGTGCTGTAGGCTATATTCCAGGAAAAGAAAGTAGTAAAACCACCTCTGACTATTCCTGCCAAAGAAACATATGCAAATACACAGACAGAGCTGGTGCTTGAAAATGAATGTAGGCCCCAGTTCCCTCTTTATGTGCCCAAACTGCTTGTTACAGAGTAACATTTTTTGCCTCTCTGTGTTAGACACATGCAAAAATTACTTTGGTTTGGGGTTCCAAGTTTAGCATTTGAGATGGGTAGAAAACTATTCCAACTCTGCCTCTAATCTGAAATCACTAGGTGGCATTGATGAAAAACTCTCCAGGGAATAGTGTTAAATAACATGCTTCCTGAAGAGCCTTAAAGAAAGCAGATTTGTGGATGTGATCCACATACTCACCATGCACTCTTGTATGCTGTCGGGAGTGCTTTGAGGGTGTCCCTGCATGGCAGGAGGTTGGACTGGATGGCCCCTGTGGTCTCTTCCAACTCTACATTTCTATGATTCTATGCTTTGCCTCAATGCCACTATGGATGGGATATTGACATGGCCCCCAGAATGGGCTGAGGAGAGGGGACTCAAGCCCTCCCTAAAATTAGGCAAAGGGGGGGTTGTTTCCCTCCTGAAGTGACCTGAAAAATTTGGGCCAACAAGACTTCTGCGCAGTTCAGGCATTCTCAGTCAGAAGTGTACTAAATGATCAAGCACTGGGAAATATTGAAACAACGATGGTCACTGAACCTTCGCAGAAATAATAAAGGCTGCCTACATTCTATCCTGAGCACACTCACTCGAGAGTAAGCTCCATGGAATATATGGAGAGCACTTCCTAAGTACACATTGTGCTTGCATGCGTCTTCATATTTGAGGATGATTCAGTGATCATGGATGGGGAAGAACAATTTGCCCTCCCCAGAGCAAGTACCTGCAAGCAGGCAAGATGGTAATTTCCTGACCTTGTGCACATCACACACTCTCAGCTCCAGAAACCCCTGTGATAGGTTCACTTTGGGACATCGTAAGTCAGAAATGACTTGAAAGCATGCAACAAAAATAACAACCTTCCAATGCTCAGTCACAATGTTGATTTGCCCTCCTTCCTACAATAAGCCAGTTTCCAGGTTTTGGGAGAAGTGAGGGTTGCCTTAATTCAGAGGTCCTAGAGACAGTACTTAATAGTTCTGTCGTATTATTGCTCCTCTTCTCCCCCTCTTTTTGTTCGTGAAATTAAATCAGATGCAATTTAAAAGAATATACCAAAAGTTACTGTTCAAGTCATCTATAATTAATCATCTACAGAATTAAAACCATTTAAAACATATCCATTAAAAAAGGCAAGAAATTTTAAAAAATGACACTATTACAAACCCTTTTCTCATAAACAGTTCTCCAAAGTCAGTCAGAACTTTTTTAAAAAAGTCTTTATCTCCTGATGTAAGAATAGAAAGGATGAAATCAGCGTAGCCTTCTTCCCCAAGAAAGGACATTCCAGAGCAGCCACAAAGAGCACTCTCTCCTACGTTGCCACCAAATTTATCCATGAGGGTGCTGGGACTGAAAGAATCCTCCTTCTCAAATAACCCAAGCAAATTCATATGCAGGATGGGGAAATACAGTGCTGTTTAGCTAGACCAGACCCAAGCTATATAGGGCTTTTTACCTCATCACCAGCACTTTAAATGATTCATCCAAGTTTTTGATGACAAACTCGACTTCTAGATGAAATAGGCATCTTGGTCACAACATTATCCTATTGTATCTACATTTATCTAAGTCTTAAGCCATTTCCACACTACACAGTTATAACGCTATTATTCCACTTTCCACATCCTATGGAATCCTGGGGTTTGTAATTTCAGGAGGGACATTTTGAATTCTCAGCCAGAGAGTTCTTGGGCCTCACTGAACTACAAACCCCAAAATTCCACAGGATGTTGACAGCAAAATATTAGCTCAACAGCATAGTGTGGAAATGGCCTTTGTTTCTAAATCAGATTAGTTTTAGGCACAGATCATACTTCCCACCCTGCCACTATGCTAGAAGCATACCATAGACAAACCTGTCTTCTAGACTTACAGATCTTCTTCAGAATTTTTTTTTAAAAAACATTCCTAACTACAGAAAAAAAATGTGTTCAATGTTAGGTCAACAAAAAGGAAATGGGACCAAATATGTACAAAATGTTGATTCATTGCTTAGACTCACATTTCTTCTAATGAAGTTGGGGCAGCATACAGATCTCTTTTTCTCCTTGTTTTATCCTCACAACAACTGTCCTGTGAGGTAGGTCAAGCTGGCAGTGACTGGATCTCGGTCACCCAATGATGTTCATGATTCAGTGGGGGCTATAACCCAGGCCATTTCCACACTATATTGTTATAGTGCTATCATTCCACTTCCAACCTTCTATGGAATTCTGGGGTTTGTAGTTTCCTGAAGACAAAGAGTTCTCTGGCTGAGAATTCTAAAGGCCCCTCCCTAAACTGCAAACTCCAGGATTCTATAAGATGTTGAAAGTGGTATAATAGCACTCCAACAGTGTAGTGCAGAAATGACCCTATTCTGTAGCAGAATGTTGGTATCGATAGCACAATTAATTGAGAAGTAAGTTTTTTCCCCTATCATTAAGAGACAGAACTACAACAAGATGAGCAGCCCATTTAGAAATACAGGACCTGGGACTGCTTTTGTACTTACCAGAACATCAGCTACTTGGAAGATATTCCCATATCCAAATAGTCCATGTATTATAAATTGCATAGGCCACACTTAACCTATTTCGCTTCGGCAACGCTGGTGCCTTCTGATCCAAACCCATTAGAGAAAAACTGCAGAGACCAGGTTTCTCTGATCATTTTCTTTCTATACAAAAATCTAATTAGAGCAAACCTGATCCTTGTGCTCAGGATCAAAGAAACCAATATACAGTATTCAGTACCTGCTGCACCACACTTTTGCTCTCCCATTAGTTCAGGACTGTTGATTAATTTTGAGAGGTGTACAAATTCGAAAATCTGACCATCTCTAAATATTGCATGGTGTTCACTAAAGCTCAGCTTAATGTAAACCCATCTGCTGCATTGGAGGATAGATTCTAAGAAATAACCTGTAATGGTTGAGTTTGTCCTTGTGGAGAGAATTTGATAGAGTCTCTAACTCATGTTCTCTTTTCTTGCAATTCTTACAAAGATGAGAAATTAAGATTAACTACACCTCTCTTAAATAAATTTCCAGGGAGATCTCAAGACTGATCCCTGGCAGGCTTGCTAGAAGATACTGAAAAAAGTAAACCGAAAGTGTTACAAAGTTTTTCTTTGCTGCTAAAATCTGCAAGATTATGCTATACACAGGTCAATAACATTTGGATCTGTCTTATGGTTTAAAATGCTACAAATCTTTCACACTATTTTTATAGATTTTAAATAATACTTTTAAATTACAGTATATCCAAACAGGCATCTTAGTGGTCTGTGACTCTGTAATAAAGGGTGATACCAGAAATTATTTATTTAACAAACGGCTAAATATCTAAACCTGCTTATGTTATCTTGTGTATTTCTTAATATTAATAAATTTTATATATAGTATTTTTATATTCTCTTAAGGTGTTCTAAAAATACTGATATTTAATACAAATGTTTTTATTGTTTTGTTCTAATATGTATTTAAAGTGTCGCCCAATACTCTATCAACTGCAATAAAAGTTTAGATTAGCAGATAGGTTATTTCTCCCAACTTTTTTGTTTTATGTGTCTTCAAAATAACTGTAATTGATGGCAACTTTATCACAGGGTTTCATTGGCAAGAAATATTTAGAAGCGGTTTGCCCTTGCCTTCCTGAGGCTGAGAGAGTGTGACTTGCCCAGCATCAAGTGGGTTTCCATAGCTGAGCAAGGATTTCCTCAACTGCAGCATTGCCAATGCATGTAGCACAACTTCAGTCATTTTTAACATCCATAACCACTTCTTGAAAGACCTTTTAAGTTACTGCCTCCAGGACTATAAAATGTACAAATACTGGAGCCAGCTAAGGTAAAGGCCATCTGCGCACTAGAGTGTTATAGCGCTATGATTCCACTTTCAACATCCTATGGAATCCTGGGGTATGCAGTTTCAGGAGGGGCCACCAGGGTTCCAGAGGAGGTCGAAAGTGGAATCATCGCGCTACAACAGGCTAGTGCGGAAATGGCCTTAGACGGAGATAAAGCGCGCCCTCCGAGTCTCACCTATTTAAAGACCCTCTATGCAAATAAAGGTAGTCGGGGACCAACATTTCCATTGGTTGGCGTGTCCCCTGATGTCACAAACGCCGCGCGCGCACATGCAAATCATCGGCCTGTGGCATTCCCGGCTCCGATTGGAGAGACGCGGCTCCTTCTGCCTCCGTTGGCCAGGGCGTCACAATCGATGGCTCACTGGCTGCCGGCGCCTGACGCCGGAGCAGCCAATCAGAAGCGCCGATTCCGAGCATTAGGAAGGCATAAAAGGCCCCCGTTCGGAACCTTAGCCATCAGTGCCGAGCGGTCTTTGCGGAAGGGACGGTGTTGGCAGTGAGATGTCTGGCCGAGGCAAGCAGGGCGGAAAGGCGCGGGCGAAGGCCAAGTCCCGCTCCTCCCGGGCCGGGCTCCAGTTCCCCGTCGGCCGCGTCCACCGCCTCCTCCGCAAGGGCAACTACGCCGAGCGGGTGGGCGCCGGCGCCCCGGTCTACCTGGCCGCCGTGCTGGAGTACCTGACGGCCGAGATCCTGGAGCTGGCCGGCAACGCGGCCCGGGACAACAAGAAGACGCGCATCATCCCGCGCCACCTCCAGCTGGCCATCCGCAACGACGAGGAGCTCAACAAGCTCCTGGGCAAGGTCACCATCGCCCAGGGCGGCGTCCTGCCCAACATCCAGGCCGTCCTCCTGCCCAAGAAGACCGAGAGCCACAAAGCCAAGGTGAAATAAAAACGTCCGGCCAGAAAGTCCCCCGCTGAACTTCGAACCCAAAGGCTCTTTTCAGAGCCACCCACCCTTTCCTTGAAAGAGCTGGATCTGTGAGCTGCAGCGACAAGAAAATCGTCACAAGTCCAAAATCGGTTCGCAACTAAGTTGCCACCCACTGAGTACAATGAATGTTGGTAAACTAATATCCTTACAGTCCATGAAAATGCTCGCATGGGGGCGGTTTGCTTTCTTAAGAAATCAGGCGTTTCACTGACTTCTATCGGACTTTGTAACTGAAGAAGCGTTCCCCGGCGGCTGCACTTAATTCTGAATAAACCGAGAGTAACTAAGGCCATTTCCGCACTAGCCTGTTATAGCGCGATGATTCCACTTCCAACCTCCTCTGGAATCCTGGGGTTTGCAGTTTCGGGAGGGGCCGGCCTGCAAACCCCGGGATTCCAGAGGAGGTTGGAAGTGGAATCATCGCGCTATATCAGGCTAGTGCGGAAAGAGAATAATTTGCGGAATGCCCGATCGGAAACATGTGACTGGATACCCGTGATGGTATTAGATAAAGACACGGAAACTTGCCTAGTTTAGGTTCCCAGGAAGCGTTTTGCTACAGCCAATACCTGCGCAGCGCGGGGTATTCGAGCCTCTCTCCTCCCCCCAAAATTGCAGGCCAGCTCCAGGATTTCGGCCGCGGTGTCTCGGCCCCTGCTGCACAGAAAGGCCGGCCGATGATACTTGTCCTTGGGCTTTCGTGGACCGCCGCCAGGATATCTCCGATCCTTGGCATCGTGGTGGCTCTCCAGGAAAACTTAAGCCAAGCTGCAGTGGTCAGCCTTTAGAGATCCGAAGACTATTCCCCCCCCGCCCCCCAGCAAAGGAGGCAGAGATCGTACTATAAACCTCTTGAACGGCCTCTGAGGTGATCAGGAGGTAAACAGAATCGACTTCTAGACTCGGGCCATTTCCGCACTAGCCTGTTATAGCGCGATGATTCCACTTTCAACCTCCTCTGGAATCCTGGGGTTTGCAGTTTCGGGAGGGGCCGGCCGGCCCCTCCCGAAACTGCAAACCCCAGGATTCCAGAGGAGGTTGAAAGTGGAATCATCGCGCTATAACAGGCTAGTGCGGAAATGGCCTCGTGAAGAGTTTGCTAGGGAACAACGACCTGCTCATTACACAGCTCAGCGGGGACCAGATTTTTCCACTGGCAATTACCTCCCCGTACAAATATGCAGAGTGTTTCCTGTTGCTCAAGAAGAAAAGACATTGCTTTGTGAGCTCCCAGTAACTATTGTTGGCTGTGCTGAGAGTCCGGCATTAACAGGAGAGCTCTGTGGATTTCAAGCTATTTCCACGCTATACTGTTTTAGTACTATTATTCCACTTTTAGCATCCTATGGAATCCTGGGACTTGCGGTTTAGGGAGGGGCATTTAAGAGTTCTCAGCCAGAGAGCTCTTTGGCCTCAGGAAACTACAAACCCCAGAATTGTTCCACAGGAGGTTGAAAGTGGAATAATCGCACTATAACAGCTAGTGCAGAAATGGCCTTAGTTCCCTCTGTCCTCCGCTCAACAGTTCCTGCCATCTCTTGATCCAAAGCATTTATCGAATTATTTCCTAGCCTTATGACTGTTCACCGATAAACACACAGGGTGGTCAATATGGGGGAATTACTCCTTTCCAAATCTCTGATCAGCCCCGCGAGAGCAGAGACAGAGCTTGAATTTCCCGCCATTGAAGGAAATTGAGGGAAATCATACACTTTAAAAGCGGGGAGGAGAGAGACAGACTCAGACTGGAGGTCTCCTGTCCAATCCCTTGCAAGCGCGGGAAATTCAAATTCCCGTACTTTAGCGACTTCAGCCAATCAGAGGAGGGGGGGTTCTCTATAAATTCGCTGTCTGCGGGCGTTTCCTTTCAGAAGTTCCCCGGCCTTCGAAGGGTGCGTTAGTTGTGCGAGGGAGGAGGGATGGCTCGTACCAAGCAAACCGCTCGGAAGTCCACGGGTGGAAAAGCTCCCCGCAAGCAGCTGGCGACCAAAGCTGCCCGGAAAAGCGCCCCCGCCACGGGTGGGGTCAAGAAGCCCCATCGCTATCGCCCCGGTACTGTCGCCTTGAGGGAAATTCGCCGGTACCAGAAGTCCACCGAGCTGCTCATCCGCAAGCTCCCTTTCCAGCGCCTGGTGCGAGAAATTGCCCAGGATTTCAAGACGGACCTCCGCTTCCAGAGCTCTGCCGTCATGGCCTTGCAGGAAGCCAGCGAAGCCTATCTGGTGGGGCTTTTCGAAGACACCAACCTGTGCGCCATCCACGCCAAGAGGGTGACCATCATGCCCAAGGACATCCAGCTGGCCCGGCGCATCCGCGGAGAGAGGGCTTGAATCGCTTCAAGAGACGGCAAAATCCAAAGGCTCTTTTAAGGGCCGCTCACATGGCCAAAAAGAGAGCTGCTATTGCTCTTTGGCCACTTCCGCACTAGCCTGTTATAGCGCGATGATCCCCCTTTCAACCTCCTCTGGAATCCTGGGGTTTGCAGTTCCGGGAGGGGCCGGACGGCCCCTCCCGGAACTGCAAACCCCAGGATTCCAGAGGAAGTTGAAAGGGGGATCATCGCGCTATAACAGGCTAGTGCGGAAGTGGCCTTAGCTTTCTTTTAAGACAGCTGGGGTTTCAAGTCTGTCCATATAAAGGCTCCAAGCCAGTGGTGCCTGAAAAAAAAAATTATGCACACTGAAGGTAGCTACTCAGTTCATCCCAAAACGGAATCTGTGTTCAGAAACATTAGTTTTCATCTGCATGAAAGCTGATGGAATTAAAAAGTGAGCTTAAATTGTCTTCACTCATTATGGTTTCTTCACGGTGGGATGCTGTGTCTTGTCTAACCTGCCTTTTCTTCCATCCTGGAAATAAAAGCTTTCCAGGTATTTGCTGCTAACCCAGATAAAAACCCACCAAGTCTGAGGCTGTTTCAGCCCTATACTATTATAGTGCTATGATTCCACTTTCAACATCCTGTGGAATAATTCTGGGGTTTGTAGTTTCCTGAGGCCAAAGAGTTCCCTGGCTGAGAATTCTAAAGGCCCCTCCCTACTCTGCAAATCCCAGGATTCCATAGGATCTTGAAAGTGGAATAACAGTGTCCTGTGGAAATGGCCTTTGTCTGCAGGGTGTGCTTTCTGACTGCATATTAATTCTTCATTCAAAATCATACAAGTGTTTTGTCAGTCTTAAGCTGTAGAAATCCAATCACTTCAGCACAGTCACCCAACATGTGTGCGTGTCCTATCTAATGGGACGAAAGCAAACAGCATAGGAAGGTAGGACCAATCCGTCATTTATGTTGTGTACCTCCTTAAAAGCACATTTTAGAGGTCTCTTTTCTATATGGACCTATTTTGTTCAGGCTTTATCTTAGACTTAAGTTTTGCTGCCACTTCACAACTGACAGGTAAATTTTAGCCTTTTGGCAGTGGTGTAGAGCGGATTGTTGGTTTTGGTACATGCATCTCATGGCATAATAAGATTGGTTTCTTTGTTGGGTGGGACATCAATTTTCTATTCTTCTGCATTTTGGGATCTTTCATGTGTATTTAAGATCCAGCGTGGTGTAGTAGTCTGCGTGTTGGAGACCAGGATTTGATTCCCCGCTTGGCTATGGAAACCCACTGGGAGACCTTGGGTATGTCACACACTCTCAGCCCTCAGAAGACCCCATGATAGGTTTTCCTTTAGGGTCACCAATGACTTCAAGACACACAACAGCCGTTCATACTAAGATTTTCATTTCATTCAAATCATCATTATCAAGGCAGACAAAACCAGATACTTTACCTAGTGTAGCTATAAAATCCTAAGGTTTGGGGAGGGGGGCTGGCAGATTGTGTCTAGGTGGTAGCAAGGGGGAAAGTGCTCCCCTATCCCAGCCAGAATAGCATTACGAGGTTTCTGTTTCAGGTCAGTGGGAGTTCTGAGCAAGAATGCACACTCACACAGTGGGGATACACAGTAATATGATGTAGCACAACCTCCTTGTTGACACTATTGGCAACATGGCACAGTGTATGAATGGTCACCATTCATATAAATGGATCAATAATGTGGCAGATTTACTGGTGAAGACAACTTTCAGAGCAACAGCCTGCTCCAGGAGCAGGACTCATGTGACCCTCAAGAGGCTGCTGAACTTCCACTCCCAGCATCCCTCACCATTCCCCAATCTGAGAAGGGTAGTCCCATGATTGCTTCCACTGCCTCAAGCTTTCCTCCCCATTCCCTTTGCTGACTAGTGTTGGGAGGGGCAGTAACATGATTCTTACCACTTACCACCCAAGTACATTGTGGTATATACACTATGAGGACTATTCATCAAATGAAGTTTTAATCTCACAGGGCAGGCATTATTTTCTTAGTCTTTAAAGCACCTCAAGAATTTTTCAGAGCTAAACCAATGGAAATTGATAGAAGGAAAGAATTAGCTCCTGTCCCAAACACAGCAAAATTGCCCACCCCTGCTCTATGATTTTGCTGTACCAGGGATGCATGTCATGTTGACACTCCAGTTACTGTTGGAGTGCAAATCCAGTAGTCTTAGTTAGTGGGGTCTGTTGTCCAAGATTAGGAGGGCTGCATGATTCTCATCCATGTGTTATACAATAGTGTAAAGAGAAAATTTAAAAAGAAAACTCATGAAGAGTGAATGAATTAAGGTTGGAATCCTAAGCCTGTTTGTTAAGGGCAAATGCCAACTAGGCCCCTGAACATAAAAAGATCCTGCACACTGCACAAAGCAGCCTTGTTCCACTGTTCTGGGGTCACCTTACACTGTAGTTGAAATCAGAGCAAGCTTGGCCCAGAATAACTTATCTCCTAGTGCAGCTCGGGATCCCCTCCTGCTTTCTTCTTTATCCTGTCACGTTTGGCACCACCTTGCACATGAGCTAATAGATAGTGTATTATATATGAAGTTATTCCTTACACTGTTATTTAACAATTCCAGAATACATACTGTCCTCCACCCCCATTTTATCTTTATCACCTTGGCCTGCAAGGTAGGCTAGGTGGAGAAATTCTAGTTGCTGCAATCTGCATAGGGGAGTGGGGCTTTCAACCAGGACAGGCTTGCTTTTTACTGCAGAAGAAAGTGGGATTAAGTCAATGAAAATTTTCTGAGAGAATAGGCTTCTTAGTCTGCTCCAGCTAAAAATAAATAAAAACATGATCTTGTAGCAACTTCAGGACCAATAAATTCACTATTGCATTAGGTTAGATCTTTATTAAAATCAGCTCTAATGCCATGAAATGGACAGGATTTCAAGTTCTCTCTTCATCTAGCTAAGTGGCACAAAAGCATAAACATTTGGCCACTGGAATCAACTTCATCAAACACATGAAGTGTTGAGTTGTAGGTGTGTGTGTCTCTGTGTGTATATGTACACGCATGTGCTTGCACACATGCATACACATGTGTGTGAGAGAGAAAGAGAGTATTGGGGAAAGCATATATGAATAAATGAATGAATGGAGGGTTATAAACAGTGTAGTCAGAGGGAAATGAAATGCAAAAAGCAAACTGTGATTATTGCCAATTATTGCCAGTAGTCATTTTCTCTCTTTCACACACATACATATATTGCTTGTGATAACAGACGTGCTGAAATTGCAAAGGCAGAATCCTACCAAAGCAAAATGCTTTTAAAAAAGAAAAAGACAAGATTCTTTCTGCCATCAACAGGGAAAAACTAAAACCAGCAGCTGATATCAGAAGGTCTAAAAAGGGCTTATTGCTGGCCAAACTTGACCCAAAGTTTTTGAAGATCTTGGATAACACATCAAGGGTAAGCACAAAAACAAAGGCAGCAATGTTGGTTCCATGAGAACAAAACCAAATCCACAGAAGTTTTAAGAGTTTTCAGAACCACTTCAAATGCCACAAAGTGTACAAGTTTTCACATTTTCCAGAATTCTTCATTTTAAAAAAGGAGGCAAGGAGAGGGGAAGACCAAAAATTAATTCTCCAGTTAATCTCAGACCCAAAATGGAGACTCTGTGGGCTGAATAGGTGTGCAGGTAGCTGGTGATGCATGCTGAGATAGTGAATATCCATTTCTAAAAGCACAAGGCTGGCGTCAACTCAGATATCAAGAGTGAGATTCTTTTTTTGCATATGCCTGCTTCCTGTTACTGACTTCTGCTTCTAAGAAAGAAATTTTGAAGGCCTGAAGCTTCATAGCAGAGACACACAGAATGTGGACCTCAAGACGTTGTTGGATGTTCAGTTCCCAGCATTCCTCACCACTGGTCATGCTATCTAGGCCTGATGGGAGTTACAGGTTGTCACAACACATGGAGAGCCATACTTTGACCATGGGTGCCCTTGCTACAAACCAAAACATTCCAAGAACCTCTGAAAGAGACGAGGGAAAAGTATGGTGTCCATAAGCAAAGGAGAAAAAGACAGCTGAACCTCTCCATTGTTAAGGAGAACGAAAACTGGCCAGCGCAGCACTCCTGCCACCTTCTTGGCTTCTCAATCCTGGACCTATGTGTCTTCCACCCAGCCACTTTAATCCAACGTTCATGGCTACTTCTTAACTGCCCCTTCCCCACCCCTCACCAATAAACAAACTGTTTTTTATTATTGTTGATCTTCACGTGGTTGGCGAGTTGCATCTGAGTGCCTGCATTCACATATACATGGCCAGGCCATATTTACTCTGAATACAATGTTTTGTTTTGTTTTTCTAATAAAAGGTATGTTTGTGTTGAGTAAATTATGCTGCCTGTGTCATTCTTTCCATTCATTTCCACTGGGAGAGTTTGAGCAGAGAATTCAGGGTTTATTCACTGCATAGATTCAGGACAAAACAGGCAGTTCAAGCAGCAGTAAAAGAACCCTGTACGTTTGCCTTAAACTCCTAAACGCAGGATAAACTAACAAGCTTTCAGTAGGTTGCTACTCCTATTGTTCCTCCTCTCCCACCCACCTGACATACCTCTTGGTTTTCAAATTCATAGCTTCATTTGAAGCTCAGTTAAGACAGTGGGAATGGAGGAAAGCACAACTTGGAATTTTTTACTTTTTTTGACCACAACAGCCCTCAGAAATCTTCCCAGCCTGGATGATTCTGGGAGGTATAGTTTTATTTAAAAAAGCCATTTTTCAGAATAGCCCACAGCAAGTAATTTTATTTATTTATTTATTTTTTATTTATTTATTTGTATCCCGCCTCTCCATATGGATCGATATCAATCCATATGGATTTTAACAGTATAGTCAGTATTTTAAAACCTAACTCTCAGTGATTTCTTTTTCTAAAGGCCCTTTTCTGGACCAGTAACTCCTCCCTTCCCCAGTGAATGATTAAAGGTGACTCTTTCCTGCTTCCTTAAAGTCAGTCCCAAGGATTCTTGTGACGTTGTTTTGCCGCAGGGCAGCTTGACTCCCTGTCCTTAGGGCTGATTCAAAAGCATGACTCAAAACTCAGGCATTTCTATGTGATTTCTGGGAAGCAAGTATGTGATTAGTTTGCCTCAAGCCAATTTAAGGGGAATGTCAGGGTGTGAGACAACCACTGTGATGGGGAGATAGTCCCCAAGTTGCTGCCCTCCTTCATACTATACAAGCTTAGCACTGATTTCACTTTAAACAATCCTGGGGAGTTTTCTTTCCTCCTCCACATATTTTCCCCAAATACCCAAAAGCTCTAATGGGGGGAAGAAATGAAGACACCCTACATTTATTTGTCACCCAAAAGCTCCATCTCCCCCTACTATTATCATCCCTTCAGGAAATGAAATGGCATTTAGGGAACCTGAATTAAAGATTCACCAGATTATGAATATAGGTTGTAGATGAAATCATTTCTTCCACACTCAGTTTTATTTTTGGTTTTGAGCAGCAGCGTGAAACTTAACCCTCTCAAGATCTTGCTCCACAAGATCCATCAGACCCACCCAGCCCGGCAAGAGGGACAGGAATGTGGATTTTGTAGTCCAAAACCTAAACATCCTCCCAGCCTTGGTCTGGAGTATGGACAGAATTCACCTCCCTGGCTCTATCTCCTATGGAGCTTTACTGCCACTCCTGAGGGCCCTCAAAGTGAGGTTCGGAAATGTAGGTTCCCCATTGCTTTTCAGCACCCTTGGGTCCAAGGTGGCGGGCGACCAGGTCTACCCAAGGCCGCTCCAAGATCACACATTCCTACAAGTTGTTTCCAACTGATGGTGACCCTACATGGGGTTTTCTGCGGCTGTGTGTGACATGCCTAAGGCCACCCAGCAGGTTTCCCTGGCCAAGCAAGGAATGGTACTCAGGTCTCCAGGGTCGCAGTGTGACCACCACACAACCTTGGCTTTCAAGATCCCCAGTACCCAAGTACCTTCCTTAGAGCTTCCCCCATTAAAGCTTACCCAAGTGCACTGTAACGAAACATTTTAGCAAAGGAATAGCTAGTAGTCTATTTCTTCCATCCCAGTTTCCTGCTTAACCGTTAACTCGATGCATTCTATCAACTAAACATTTAAAAAAAAAACTCTGGAAACTACAGGTGCAAAGGAGCGCAGCAAGATCACACTTCAGAGGAGGCATTTCCGCACTAGGCTGTGATAGCGGGATGATTCCACTTTCAACATCCTCTGGAATCCTGGGGTTTGCAGTTCCGGGAGGGGCCAGCCGGCCCCTCCCGGAACTGCAAACCCCAGGATTCCAGAGGATGTTGAAAGTGGAATCATCCCGCTATCACAGCCTAGTGCGGAAATGGCCAGGGTCTCAACCCAACGAAGCCCAGTTTGCGATCCGTGACAGCAAAGCGGCCAAAATCACTACCGCAGCAGCAATCGAGAGGGATTGCCAGCTCTTCCCTCGGAAGCTGTGGGTGGCTCTGAAAAGAGCCTTTTGGGTTCGGGGCGCAGAGACAACCGCCCGGGCGAGAAGCGGCCGCCTCATTTGACCTTGGCTTTGTGGCTCTCGGTCTTCTTGGGCAGGAGGACGGCCTGGATGTTGGGCAGGACGCCGCCCTGGGCGATGGTGACCTTGCCCAGGAGCTTGTTGAGCTCCTCGTCGTTGCGGATGGCCAGCTGGAGGTGGCGCGGGATGATGCGCGTCTTCTTGTTGTCCCGGGCCGCGTTGCCGGCCAGCTCCAGGATCTCGGCCGTCAGGTACTCCAGCACGGCGGCCAGGTAGACCGGGGCGCCGGCGCCCACCCGCTCGGCGTAGTTGCCCTTGCGGAGGAGGCGGTGGACGCGGCCGACGGGGAACTGGAGCCCGGCCCGGGAGGAGCGGGACTTGGCCTTCGCCCGCGCCTTTCCGCCCTGCTTGCCTCGGCCAGACATCTTCTTCTCCTGCTCCTCCTACTAAGAGAAACCTTTCAGCTCAGAAAAACAAGCGGGGCGCGCCGGAGCCTTTTATAGCTTCCCAATGGCTCCAAAAGCGACACCGCTGATTGGCTGGGACATTGTGACGCCACAATCCCCCCCAGTGCGAAGAAGAGACTTCGGACGCTGCCCAACCAGAGGAAGAGACGCCGCTTTCCTCCTATCGGACCTAAGAAAACCTCAGGCTTCTAATTGGCCTGCGCGCGCACTTGGGGAACGATCTCAAGATGATCCTAAGCAAAGGAGGAGTCAACCCAGTACCCCTTTGGACGAATGCCTTCACGGGGAGAATTAATTTAGGGCTTCCTGTGACACTGTTTCGAAGATTCCTAACCAAAGCCCTGGGATCCTTTTTATTGTTTGGTGGGCGATGGAGATGGGGAAGGGGTGTTGCTCTTAAAACAAACAAACTTCCTTTGAGTCCTCCACTTAAGGCGCCATGCTCTAGCTTATGCTGATGCTATCTTTTGGATTTTCTTGGCAGGATTGGTTCAGGGGGCTTGATCTTGCCTTCCTCTGCGGCTGAGAAATTGTGACCCACTCAAGGCCAACCAGTGGGTTTCCATGGCTGTGCAGGAACCCAAACCTAGGTTGCTTCAGAGTCTTAATTTAACACACAAACCACTACAGTGTACCAGACCACTACGCTATACCACCGTGGTAACTTATACTACCGGTGTGCACTATTTTCGATTTCTTGTTTTGTAATTTACCACTAATAGTTTTATCCCACTCAAGGTGGTATAGTAGGTGGCCTTTCCCCTCATTTTTTATCCCAGTGACAATCTTTTGAGGTGAGTCAGGCTGAGAAACAGACTGGTCCAAGGTCACCCAATGAGTTTTTATGGCTCCAGAGGTACTTGACCCTTCATTTCCCAGGGCTCTAGGTTATGAGTCTACTAGGATGTTTCACATGCTAGCCTTAAGCAGGGTTTCATTGTGAGCAGCTTTTGAGAAATTAGAAATGAAATCAAATATTACAATACCAGTGAAAGAGAAGCAGGACTTCATGATAAAGTATGTCTCACCAAAATTTAGAAACGAGTAATGATAATAAGTCTGGGGGAATGCCATGTGGAATTTTGCGGAGAGGTCATTAAGGTTATTCTGTGCTCCTGTCTCCTTCTCAACTTCCAACCCAGGAGATGAGGAAGGAGATTTAAATCAAACTTCCCTATTAAGCAAATGAGGTGACAGAATTCAGTGTATATCTACAACTCCATCATAGCCCCCAGCTCTGTGCTTAGATCTCAGAGTTCCACTGAACTAGGGATGAGTACCGTACTATGACTTGTCGTTGTTGTATGCCTTCAAGTTGTTCCTTACTTATGAGAATCCTAAATCAAGCCAAAGCTTGGCTTTGCCTTCCTCTGAGGCTGAAAAAGTATGACTTGTCCAAGGTCATCTGGTGGGTCTCCATGCCCAAACAAGGATGTGAACCCTAGTCTTCCAGAGTCATAGCCCAGTGCTCAAACCACTACATCATGGGGGTTATCCATTTTACATTAGGGTTCATTAATAGCAGTTCCATAGTCTTTCAGCAGAAGCAGTTATGACAACTGGAAATCCTGATCCTTCTTGTTCCTGACCAAATCTGAGGAAGAAAAAAAATGATTTTACATTCATTTTCTGTGTGCTCCCTTGTATTTCCTTATTCTGCCAAAGAAGGACATTCTGGAGCTGACAGCATTTTAATCAGACACATATAGTTTAAAACTTAAAACCGATTAAAAGCATAAAGAAAGACATCAAGGAAAAAAGGAAGGGAAAGCAGGACCCACCAGTTAAAACCTTCTTCAAGCACATGCCAGCTTATCAGCCAAAATACAGCCTGAGTGAAACAACCTTTGTCCGCCAGTAGAAGGACAACAGAAAAAGGAGGCAGACAGAAGGGAAATCTAGAGCCAGGGAACACTGATGGCCATGTGCTGCCACCAAATCTGCCTCTGAGGCTGGCAGGGCCAAGTGAAGGACCTCCCTTGGAGATATCAAAGCCTGGGAAGCCTTGCATTAGGTAACATTATCCTTCATTCCAAAGCCAAGTGATAATAGAGCGGCATTCTGATGTGAGCCTGGAAACAGACAGGTAGCTAGTGAAGCCGTTGCAACAATGGAACCACATGCGTCTTATAAGTGGCCTCAGTCAATAGTCTGGTCACAGCATCCTGAAAAGGGGAAGTTTCTGAAGGCTTTAGTTCCAAAGTAAGGGTGGGAAGCATGTGAGCCTCCAGATGTTGTTGCACTGCAGCACTTGGCATGGTTCACTAGTGGTGGCGAGGGATGGTGGGAGCTACAGTCCAAACCAACTTATATGGCCACACAATTCCTACCTCCCCCCGCCCCCAGCCTGGTTTGAAAGGAACAAAAACTTTGACAAAGCTAAATTAGTGACACCACAATTAGCCACTGACTGCCTTTCATAGAGGGGGCAGTACTGTCTGAGATGGGGCAGTTGTAGAGAAGTTTCATATACTCAGGCAGACTTAAGCCAACACAAATAGTTGAGATATTTCCTAATATAGATTCTTTAACAGACCTTCCTTGCTTCAGCAGATGCTTATTGCAGAGTCAGCACTACAAAGTACGGCTTTGTGTTATCCAGGATTTGACATTTACATTTGGGCTATTTTGGCCATTTCGGCACTACAGTGTTAAACTGCTGCTATTCCACTTTCAACGCCCTGTGGAATTCTGGGGTTTGTAGTTTACTGAGACCAAAGAGCTCTTTGGCTGAGAATTGGAAGTGCCCTTCCCTAAACTACAAACCCCGGAATGCCATAGGAGGTTGCTAGTGGAATAGCAGCACTTTAACGCTGTAGTGCGGAAATGGTCTTAGCTTTGACTGTGTTTGAAATACTATCGATGAACTCGTCCTCTTAGGAAATATTGCCCTGAGAAAACCGCTGTCCCTTCATAAAATCGGAGAGGTGATTGTTGTATAGGTCCCCCCACAGAATAAGCTCAGGCAAAGCTTTTTGTTTAGATCCTCTGAGATCTACAGATGCATTCTCCTGCTGCGGTCCACCTCTTTCAGGCTCACATACAGGCACAGCCCAAAGCCGATTCTCAAAATACGAAGGAGGAACAGGTCAAACCGGTTGCTGTTGTGTGCCTTCAAAGTCATTTTTAACTTACAGCAAGGCTATCACAGGGTTTTCTGGACAAGTTCGGGAGTTTGCCTCCTTCAGAGAGAGTGTGACTTGCACAAGGTCACCAACTGGGAAGATTTGAACCCTGGTCTCCTGGGAGTCCTAGTCCAAGGCTCAAACCTCTCCAGCTCTATTCTGCGATTGGGAGACGGGTGCCGAGGAAGAACAAACAGCTTCACAGCGTTTTCCACCCAGTTTCTTCCAGTCCTAATGTTCGAATACAGACCCCTTTACCCCAGTTGTTTTACACCGAGGGACATGGAGGGGAAGAGGGCGATTACGCGCCACAAAGCTGGTTGAGAAGAAATCTACGGAAAGGCGCCAAGGCGTCCTCGATAAGTTAAACTGCACCGACTGCTTCCTCAGTGGCTGCTTTGAAACGTCTCCGAGCTTTATTGGACAACTCTCGGCCACGTCATCTGGTCCAAAAGTCCGAGGATGTGACGTCACCGTTGCCGGCTTGAGGGGGGGAGTTTCTTCAGTTTTCCTTCTGGTCGGACTTTAGTCAATATAATTCCAGGCACCGCGTTGCAGCGTTTATTCGTGCGAGTTAGGCGAAAGACTGCGGAGATGTCTGGTCGCGGGAAAGGCGGGAAGGGGCTGGGCAAAGGGGGCGCCAAGCGCCACCGCAAAGTGCTGCGGGACAACATCCAGGGCATCACCAAGCCGGCCATTCGGCGCCTGGCCCGCCGGGGCGGCGTGAAGCGGATCTCGGGGCTGATCTACGAGGAGACGCGGGGGGTGCTGAAGGTCTTCCTGGAGAACGTCATCCGGGACGCCGTGACCTACACGGAGCACGCCAAGAGGAAGACCGTCACCGCCATGGACGTCGTCTACGCCTTGAAGCGCCAGGGCCGCACGCTGTACGGGTTTGGCGGCTAAGCTGTTTGGCACCGCTCGAGCAACAAAAATCACCCAAAGGCCCTTTTAAGGGCCACCCACTGTTTCAATAAAGAGCTGCCTTTGCTGCTGTGTATGCGAAGGGCGTTTATTACACATTCTGATAAGTGCACGGGGTTAATTTTATTCCCATTTCCGCACTACACTGTTACAGCGCTATTATTCCACATTCAACATCCTATGAAATCCTGGGGTTTGCAATTTAGGAAGGAGCCGGCCAGCCACCCCCCCTAAACTGCAAACCCCAGGATTCTATAGGAAGTTGAAAGTGGAATAATAGCGCTATAATAGTCTAGTGTGGGAATGGCGTAATGCACAGAACTCGAAATCCAACGCCCCGTGTCTTTCCTAAGCTCAAAAGGAGTAACGTGGGGAAAACCTCTCCCAATCAACGTTTCAGCCTTCTGTTACAATGTATCTGATAAAGCCGTTAGCAGTCCACCGAAACGGCCGAATGTATCCTCCAAGAATGTGGAACTGCTATGATGAAACAGTTGCAACTATCGCGACTAGGGTTGCAAGTGATGGGAAAAGCCCTACAGGAAAACATTCAAACTCCCTTACAAACTGCCCCCATTCTCGACATTCAGCAGAGCATCTGCTACACTCTTCTTCATCGGTACTTCGATTTTAGTTTCAGCCCTTTTTTTGACGTTGTGGGTGGCTCTTAAAAGAGCCTTTTGTGTTACGCTGGGTTTTCTTTTCTCTTTCGGGGACGAGACCACGACTTCATTTGCCTTTGGGTTTGTGGCTCTCGGTCTTCTTGGGCAGGAGGACGGCCTGGATGTTGGGCAAGACCCCGCCCTGGGCGATCGTGACCCCTCCCAGCAGCTTGTTCAGCTCCTCGTCGTTCCGAACCGCCAGCTGGAGGTGGCGCGGGATGATGCGCGTCTTCTTGTTGTCCCGGGCCGCGTTGCCGGCCAGCTCCAGGATCTCGGCCGTCAGGTACTCCAGCACGGCGGCCAGGTAGACCGGGGCGCCGGCGCCCACCCGCTCGGCGTAGTTGCCCTTGCGGAGGAGGCGGTGGACGCGGCCGACGGGGAACTGGAGCCCGGCCCGGGAGGAGCGGGACTTGGCCTTGGCTCTCGCCTTGCCCCCCTGCTTGCCGCGGCCAGACATGGCGACACTGACTCAGCTCTCCGCTCAAGCGCACCAGAAAAAATAAAACTGCAATTAAAAGGGAAAAGCGCCCCCGACGCCTTTTATCCCCTCCTCGCGCAGGGAAGCGCCGTCCCCGATTGGCCCAATCCCTCACCCGCCCATGCAAGCCAATAAGGACGGCTCGCTCTCAAGGAGACCAACCAGAACCTCTGGGGCATCTTTTACCCAATAGGAACCCGGGGATTACAGAACTCTTATTTGCATGTGCGTGCGCAACGAATGGGCCTTCGACCAATAGGAAAGTCCCCCTTTGGAACCCTTCATTTGCATAGGGAGACTATAAATAGGGGAGTGTGATGAGTTCGCCCGTTTCAGACTGGGATTTTTTTTTTCCTTCGGAAGGGTTTGATTATCGGGGAGTGGAAGTGAATCTTCGCCATGCCTGAGCCGGCCAAGTCCGCCCCGGCGCCCAAGAAGGGCTCCAAGAAGGCGGTGACCAAGACGCAGAAGAAGGGGGACAAGAAGCGCCGCAAGAGCCGCAAGGAGAGCTACTCCATCTACGTGTACAAGGTGCTGAAGCAGGTCCACCCGGACACGGGCATCTCCTCCAAGGCCATGAGCATCATGAACTCCTTCGTCAACGACATCTTCGAGCGCATCGCCGGCGAGGCCTCCCGCCTGGCCCACTACAACAAGCGCTCCACCATCACCTCGCGGGAGATCCAGACCGCCGTCCGCCTCCTGCTCCCGGGGGAGCTGGCCAAGCACGCCGTCTCCGAGGGCACCAAGGCCGTCACCAAGTACACCAGCTCCAAGTAAGCGCACCGCTGCGGCCGGCGAGAGGAGAGGCACCCAAGAACCCAAAGGCTCTTTTCAGAGCCACCCACTTTCTCTGGGAAAAGAGCTGGAGGCACCGTGTCGGAGGCGGCCCCGGTTCTATATATTGGCCTCCTAGGCAGATCTCCCCGTCCCATAAAACAGAAATGAGTATCTAATAAATTGAGTATGTATTTTACCCAGCGCGCTGTACTGCCGGTTCTATATGGGCCTCCTAGGCAAAGCTTCCCTTCCCATAGAACAAATGAGCATCTAATAAATTGAGTATGTATTTTGCCCAGCGCACTGTACTGTCGGTCCTATATGGGCCTCCTACGCAAATCTTCCCTTCCCATAAAACAAATGAGCATCTAATAAATTGAGTATTTTCCCCAGCGCACTGTACTGCCGGTTCTATATTGGCCTCCCTGGCAAAGCTTCCCTTCCCATAAAACAAATGAGCATCTAATAAATTGAGTATTTTCCCCAGCGCGCTGTACTGTCCTCAGCTTTTCTGTTCGTGCGTGGATCGGTGTCACAGTGGCTGCGCTCTCGCCCCCGATCTCGTCTCGGACTTGCAGAAATCTGCCTTGATTGCCCGTGTCTTTTAGGGAAAAGGGAGCGCAGCGAAGCACATGGAAATGAACAGAAGGGGCTTCACGTTGGACGCGCCCCTCATCGATGCTGGCCAAAGAGCGGCAGAAAAACCAATGCAAAATGTCCAGTTTGCTGGGTGTCGTTGCTGACTCATGGACCACCCCGAGTTGACCCAGAGGGGTTTCGGGGGGAGGAGGCAGTGTCTGAGAGGTTCATGCAACTTAATGCCTGGCCGATGGCGGGTTGGGGGAGGGAGCAGGAGCAGTTTGGCTTCCCCGGACTCTCTGTAGCAAAATGGCCAGCTGCGGGGCGGGGAAGAAGAAGAGGGAAGGTAAGGAGCGCCGCCTCCCTCTTGGGAAAGAGACAGCCCACGTTAGCACCAGCAATGCGCTCCCTGCCTGCTGGTTTTTTTCTAGCCGTTTCCAAAGAACGTGCCTTTCCTTGTGCTGCCACCTAATGGGCGCATCGGGTCATTACAGCGTGGGCTGAACCAGGTTCTTATCTAAATGGATTTTCAGCTCGGGCTTTAGTTCTGTGGGGTTTTTTGCTTCCCTCTTCTGTCCGAACATGCCACCTGTGGGCAGGTACAGGTCTTTCTCTGCATCCCTACACTATCTTGTGTGTAGCTGATTTCGAGGCATGTCACTGGATCTTTGAGAAGGTGGTGGGGCTCTAACTTGTAGATTCATTTGGCTTTTTTGAAGAATTATTTACCCCCTGTTGTCTTCTCCCACCTGTCAAAACACAGTATAAGTTCCCTGGCAAAGACCTCTCCTTGCTTGTGTTTTTCCCTCTGAAGTGTGGCCATGTTCCCTGGTGGTATACAAATATGTTTCTTCCTCTGATTCTTCACTCAAAAAGGGATTTCCTAGGATTTTCAAAATTAAGCCTACAATCCTGTACCTGCATTTGGGAATAAATCCCACTCTCTCAATGGCCTAGATCAGAGATAGGAATTGTATGGCTCTCCAGACGTTGGTGAACTACAACTCCCAGCAGCCTTAGCATAGTCAATGGGGAGGGATGCTAAGACTTGTAGTTCAATGACCTCTGGAGAGCCACATGATTCCCACCCCAGCATAAATCCTATTGACAGTCCCAACTAGAGTTAGACCCCATTTAATGAGTGGAATCTGTGCAAGTGTTGTCTTTCCAAGTTCCCTTTGCTCCAGTTCAAAGTAATTAGGTTTGGCCCACTGGGATTTACTTCTGTGTAACTATGCGCTACCTTTCCATGGTGGTAGCTTGCATATTCCTGTGAGGCCACAGAATATGCTGATGGCAGCAGTGCTGCTGGTAGGGGTCTTCCAAGTCAGACAGGCTTTATCTGAGGGGCCAGATTAAATGGGCCAAACAGCCACCGGGTGGCAGCAACAACCGGGTGGGGGGTGACACTGGCAGAGGATCTCTCGGACAACAGCAGTGGCACCATAGCTGACACTTGCTAGTACTGCTCAGAAGGAGGCACAGTAAAGCCATTCTAAATGTCTTTTACAGTAAAAACCTTATGATGAGACAATCCAAAATGAAACAAGAGATCGTGCCAGACAATGAGACTTTCAGGTCGGATGGCACTCGGTGAGCTACTGGGGAAGGGCAGGGGACAATTATGAGTAGTGCTGTGGCTAATGACACAACTGGATGTAAGCTGAAAGGATGTTCAGCTGTTGACACGCTCAGTTGGCGAAAGAAAATCCAAAGCTGCACAATACATATTATTAGAACATGAAATGTAAGAGCATGGACCAGAGGGAGCTACATGTAGTAAAACAAGAAATCTACAAACATTGCAATGCACAGGGTAAGCAAACTAAAATGGACAGCAATGGGACATTCTGAGTCAGATAATTACAGTGTTTTACTCAGGAAATGAAAATCTAAAAAGAGATACGGTGGTATTTATAATGAGAAGCAATATAGCAAAAGCGATCAAAGGATACTATGCAAAGTCTGACAAATCATGACTTCAGGGAAAACCCATCAATAGAACCATAATTCAAGTTTATGCTCCAACTACAGAGGCAGAAGAAGAAACTGAAAGATTCTGTGATCACACACCAAAAGAGGACTTCTTGTTAATAGGTGATTGGAATGCAGAAATCAGAAACAGAACAGGAACAAAGAGTGTAGGAAAATTTGGCCTACAATAAAAAAATGAAGTAGGAGACCAACTGAATTTTGTGAGGCCCACATTTTTTTCATTGCAAACACATTCTTCAACTAACCCAAGAAATAACTGTGTTTGCAATGAAAAAAATGTGGGCCTCACGAAATTCAGTTGGTCTCCTACTTCATTTTTAGTACAGAAATAAAATAGACTACATAATCAGAAGCAAAAGATGGAAAGCCCCATTCTCTCTGCAAAAATTAGACCATAGGCAAATTGTTACATAGACCAAGAGCTACTAATAACAAAAGTTAGATTAAAGCTAAAGCAGAACTCTAAACCAAGCAACATGCCAAAATACAAGCTAAAGAACATCCTCATAGAATTTAAAAATAATGTAAATAGATTTGCACTGTTAAGCCTAATTGATCAGGAGCCAGAACTCTGGACTGAAGCCAGGGACATTGTTAGGAATTCAAAAATATATTAGCTGTAGCCAAAAAGTAAGAGAAGTCTCCATGGATGATAGATGAAACTCTTCAAGCAGTTAAGGACAGACCATAAAAGTAAAAAGTGACAGAAATAAAGTCAGAATCCTGAATGCAACTGTTCAATAACTTGTGTGCAGGGACAAGGATAACTACTATAATAACCAATGCAGAGAAGTAGAAGAGGACAACAAAAAAGGAAGAACAAGAGACCTCTTCTACAAGATCCAAGAAATCAAAGGGAAATTTAAACCAAGAGTGGGGATGTTATTCAACCAGCAGGGAAATACATTACATGGCCAAGTAGAAATGAAAAGACAATGGAAACAATACATTGAAGAACTATATAAAAGAGATGAAAGGTTGACAGATTCATTCAAAAGAAAACAATATGAAGACAAAATGGCAATTTAAGAAAGTGAAGTGAAAACTACACTCAGAGCACTTAGAAGAAATAGATTGCTAGGAAGAGGTGGCATAGTAATGGAGTTGCTTCAGTCTGCAGAGACAGAATCAACATTAATTCTAACTAAAATTAACAATCATGGAAAACAAAAGAATAGGCCACAGATCAGAAACACTTGGTACACATTCCAGTGTCTAAGAAAGGAAACACCAGGGACTGCAATAACCAGAGGACCATTGTATTAATTTCCCATACAAGGAAAATTATGCTCAAAATTCTACAACAAAGACTTCTATCATATATGAAGCAAGAAATGCCAGAGGTCCAAGCTGGGTTCAAGAATGGTGGAGGCACTAGGGATCATAAAATACAGATTAGATAATGGAGTGCACCAAGAATTTCAAAAGACAATCAGCCTGTGCTTCACAGATTTTAGCAAAGTCTTCAACTGTGTAGATCATTAGAGGTGGTCCAATACACAGTGAGACCCAGGGAAGGGAACCCAAGGCTTTTTAAATTCTTTTGGAGGGGGCGGAAATCTAATAGTATATACCTTTTCTTCCAATCCCTGGTGGTAAATGTCATGACCAGCACTGTCATAGACCTCATTAGGACTTGTGAATTCCAAGTGAGGGATAAATTTGTGAAAGTGGACTCCGCCTTCTCCTTTGCACTGGCAGCCTTCTGAGCTGAACTCTATTCAGGCAAAGCAAGCCATGAATACATTATATGACAAGTGCTAATGATAATTCTAGAAGGTGTACATGCCCTGAAAGCACCAGATACCATCTGATCTTGGAAGCTAAGCAAGGCTTGGTTAGTACTTGGATGGGGGATCCCCAAATAATACCAAGTGTTGTAGCCTAAAATTTCAGAAAAAGGCAATGGCAGATGTCCTCTGAGTACCCCTTACCTAAGAAAACTGTGAAATTCATGGGGTGGCCATAAGTCATTGGACACCTTGAAAGCACATACAAATACAGTGATAATCCATGAGTATATCACTGTATATACTCAGTGATAAATAAATCACTGTATAAATCCATGAAACATTGATAAAGACCAAAAGTATACATCCATGAAACATTGATAAAGACCAAAACTAAATAACGGTCAAAACAAAAATTAGGGATGAGCCAACTGAATCCTCGAATCCTCAGTAAGGATTCGAGATTCGTGAATCTGAATTCCTGTGCCAAAATAGGCAAACCAAATCTTTCGAATCCATCAACCAAATAGTTTGTTGAAGACTGGGATGCCTGAAAACCTGGAAACCAGACCCACAAGGGAAGATGGCAAGTAGATGAATTTTTCCCTTGCAGTAATAATGGCCTTTGCTAACAATTTCACAAATTACATCTGGGCTTGTGTTCTAAGATATTTAAATTGAACATTTAATATTTAAGTTCAGCACTTGACTGGAAGGTACAGGCTTGAGATTTCAAGGACAGCTGAAACATTCTTTTGCATAGCTCCCTTGCAAACCTCTTTCAGACACAGTTCTGGGGTTTGCAGTTTTACAAGGTGTCACAGTCTTCTCTGCCAAAGTGTGCTGGTGCGTCATCAGACTACAAACCCCAGGATGCCAGAAGGAGCTATGCAAAGAAAATCCAATTTTGACCTGGATTATCTCTGTACTGTAGTATATGGTCCTGTTTACAGGGGCAGGAAAATGTGGGATTAATCCACATTTTCCTGCCTGGGTACAAAGGGCCTTCATATCATTTTCAATGTGGGGAGATCCTGAGGTAAAACTATGGCAATTGTCCTGGCCAGATTTCTTCAGAGGGAGGTTTGCCTTTGCCCAGGCTTTTGCTAAGGCTGAGCAAAGGCAAAGTGTGTCCTGCCCAAGATTATCCTTCTTTTCTTTGCTTCCTAAACTATTAAACAAAAAAAGGATTTGAAAGATTCGAGATTTGTGAGATTTGTGGATTCCCAGAACCTTCCAGGGGTTCAGATCTGGATTCAGAAAATTCCGGATTTGTCCCATCCCTAACAAAAATCAACTGGAAGTAGTGTGTTGTCAGTACTGCTATGCTTGTATTGGCTTGAAATGAAGTTGTTATTTTAAGCATTCATGCACAGAATGTGGGTTTGTGTCCAAAGCGTATGAAAGCATCATACACTCTCAACCCCAGAAAACCCTGGGATAAGCTCACCTTAAGGTAAACCATAAATTGGAAACAACTTGAAGGCACACAAAAACAATAATAACTGTGACCTAAGATTTATGATGGTAATTGATTAGGTCTGTTCTCAACTGAGATTTGTTCTTTGCCATTGCTTTCTTTTAGGGCTTGTTTTTATTATGTTTACTCAACAGCTTAAATATTTAGTTTGAAACTCAGTGGATCCTTGTTTTATTAATATTTATATTAATAATTAACATTTATAATGTAGCTACATGATCTTTGGTTTGACTGTTTTTCCCTGTATATGAGTTCATTAATTTTACGTATGTATATGTGTATGTATGTATATGTGTGTGTGTGTGTGTGTGTGTGTGTGGCATTGTAGCATTGATTCCAGTTCTCTTTGTGCATGGGCAGAAGGCTTTCTATATAAATAGAACCTTTTAGTTTCACTGTCAAGCTCTTGATGGTAAAGAGACATTTTTATTCTTATTCTGTTAGGAATTCTATACTGATGCATTTAATGACTGCTGGATTATAGTTGATTTGGTGACTGTATTACTTCAAATATGTTTGTGCAGTTGTTTTTTTTAAACCAACACTTCAGACAGAGTCTAGAAGAACTAGAAGATTAAAGGAATTTTAATCCTGGAAGCTGAAGAAGACTACATTGTGGAAAACGCAGCCATTTTTATTCTATTGAAGGTTTATTCAAATCTGTGATCATTTATCTTCGTCCAATTAAAGATTCGTGTCTGACAAGCCTTCACACCTATTGCTATAAAATGGGACAGTTTTTTGTATTTATTATACATGGACTATTAGTTGCTTGGTAGATTTACTGGAAGCCTCTAAACAAATAAAAATATAGCTATTTATTATATAGTTAATTAACAAGACTAGTAAATGGCAGAGTTTGCTAGACTCTGCTATTTATTAGTCTTGTGAGTCAAGTCCTACATTCTCTCCCGCTGATCACCAGCATAGCTGGTAGTGAAGAGTGCTGGCAGCTGCAGTTTCACAACATCTGGAGGACCTCATAATTCCTATCCTGCTCTGTTCAAAGGAAATCCATTCCAAATCCTTATCAAAGGGTAACAACTGTAGGAATGGAGAGCCTGGAAGAAAATTAGGGTTCACTATTGCTGGAAGATTCTGACATTCTCTCACCCTGCCCTTGTTCTAGGGCTTAGCTAGCATAGGGTTTCATTTACCTTAGCATGTCAAACCCCCTTTGTCTTTCTGCCTAAAACCTCAGTCTTGCTCTTTGTGTTATTTAAATGAATAACTATGGTATCCAGACCCTGTGACCCAAGATATTGAACGTACATAAAAGACCACACCTCTCTCTCTTCTTTCTTTGCCATCTTGCATCCAGTTCTTTCTCTCTGACCATGCTTGCCTCTACACCAAGAAGTTGGTGACTTAAGAATGAAGCTACTATCTTACCTAATCTTTTTGTTAGTTAGGATCTAGCCTCTCGAATGCATATGTAATTGTAAAATGTATTAGTTTACATGAAACTGCCTGTCTTGTTTTGCTCTCTAAGTCAGTTTCAGTTCAGGGAAGCCACACAGAGATTGGGACATGCTTTTTTTTTGCAACTCTGCTAAAAGAAGGCTGATTCCTAACAGTTTTAGATTTTATAGAATTTCCCCCAAAGAGCTAACATCCTAGGAAACTCTAACTCCCAACAACTATCCACCTGAACCAGCAAATAAACAGGCAGCCACACAAGTAAGCCTGAGGGTAGGGAATTCTCTTGCTGTTCTTTCACTTGTAAAGCACCATGTACAGTAATGGCACTAAATAAATAAATAAATAAGATGATGATGATGATGATGATGATACTACTGCTACTACTACTACTACTGGCTAAAGGAACCATTTGTGGCACCTCTTAGCTGGATCTTTGGTACCATGCATCCACTCTAGGTTTTAGATGGAACCAGTTTTGGGTGGTGACTCTCATGTCAGGGGTAGTGAATCCATTCCAGGTTTTGCTTAGCTTTAAAAGAAATTTCCAAAGTACTGAGTGTATTTATGAATAAAAGTTCAGCACCTCAGAGAGTTCTTTTAAAACCTGGAGTGGAAGCATCATCCCATGGGGAATCATCAACTACTCTGGGTCTAAACTTCAGAAAAACTATCTAAACTCCTGGATCCTCCAATAGATTCACCATCTTAAATGGCTCCTTTAATATTTGGGTTAACACTTGCAGTCGATTCACCACCTCACTCACATCAGAGTCACCAGCCTGCTGGGGTCTGTGATTTATACACTATGACATGGTTTTCATGGTGAATCCAGAGTTGCAGATGGAAATATTGCTCCAGTATGAATTACATGTGTGCTTTGATCTCACACACAAACACAGTTGTGAAGTGTATTTAGCCCCTTGAACTGAAGTGAGTAAATCAGTACGCTAAGACACAGATAAATCCTGTTTATATTCTTATTGTGTGAGATTTGGTGAATATTTTTTATTCAGTTTGTAATGGGAAGACCCTGCTGAGACACTCTTCAAAGAAGAGCAGGCCAAGTGGAAGGGAGTTAAAGAACCCACCTGGCCCAAGATTCCACCACTTCAATACAGCCATCTCACCACTGCAGGGCAGTGTGCTCCTTCTGGATTCTTTCTTTTTTTTTTTTTTTAATTCCCTGCAATTTATTTTTGTCTTGAAGAACTTAGGTCTCATCCACCGGTTTCAGCTAATTTTCATAGATAAATCAATGAGTTTTTAATACATGGTTAGCTCATTCTTTCTCAGTGTACCAGGTGTATCTGGATGCACCTGGACAGAGGTAGATGTGTGTTAAAGCCATGAGGCAACCCAAAAGGTGTGCCCAGAAGTACACAGCTTGAATACATTATGCAAATATGGATAAGTGTATTCTTTATTCCGGTTTAAGGCAAAGCATCCAACTATGTGGAAGCCCACCTGCTTCTCCCGCAGGATTACTGAAAATCCTAGACACCACTTTACAGTATCTGAGATTTCCTTAGACATTGCCCACACCTTTCTAAGCCTATTATGGTATTCATCATAAATCCTAGAAACATGCCAGCATGGCACAATCACAGCATGGCACACCATCTTAGCATTGTCAACTCATTTGAGTTCTACCAACCTTTTTTTTAAAATGTCCCAATTTCTCTCTCCTCTTCCTACTTCTATCCCACCTATGTCCTCAGCATATTTTCAGTGCTGCAGACTGTGTTCAGAGTGCAGCAGTAGTTTACATTTAATTAAACCAGCAGAAGAAAAATGGAGGGGGAGAGCTTTACCGTTAAAAATACTTTAATGTACATAAATCAAAAGGAGTTTTTCAGAAACTAGGGATACTATTTCAAAGTTGCTACTTTCTAAAATAGGGGATGGGCAACTGTCAGGAGCTTACGTTGCCTTATCACACTGTTGCTGTTGTTATTGTTGTGTGCCTTCAAGTCATTTCTGACTTGTGGCAGCCCTAAGGCAAACTTATCACAGGGTTTTCCAGGGCTGAGTATGGGTGACACATGTAAAGTCACCCAATGAGTCAAAGTCACCCACCCAACATGGCCGAGTGGGGAACTGAAGATTGTAGTCCAACCACTACACCATACTGGCTCATCAAACACACTCCAACATTTCACAGGTCAGAACTGGAGACATATCTGGCCAAGCAACATCAGACAGTGGTCAAGGTGGGAAAAGTTACTAATGAGCAAAAACACACCAGCTAGGACATACTGCAGTGGTTTGCTTTTGCCTTAGTCCACACAGAAGGGCAGGAATCTGCCCCTAAATACCCCCTATAGTTGATGATGAGGGCAATTTTGCCTTCTTTTTGGCCCAGTCTGGACCATTTCAGACCTAGAAGAGGCCCTGTTTTCCAATAACTGGAATTTCAGGCTTGATAGGGTCTGTGGTGAGGCCAAAAAAAAGGTGAAATTTCCTTCCATACCCCCTAGAGGATATTTCTGGGCATTTGGGGCCAAATGTGATTAAACTGTGTTTTTCCAAAAAAAAATAAAATAAAATAAAATAGATGAGTTACTTGAGGTCCACAAAACAGAGCTGCAGCAGTGCTTCCCTCATCCCTTTTCTATAGTATGGGGGCCAAGAGGCTCCTGATAGCATGGGAACTACAACAAGCTGTTTTGCAGTTAGTTGACAAACAAACCACTTCTCCTTCTCCCTGCTGTGCTCTCAGTACTCAGGAGAGAAACTGAGAGAATGGATTCCAGCAGCTTAGTGACCCTTTAACTCTCAGAACATTGTTGGACACCAATTTCCACCAGGCTTAGCCAGCAAGGCCAATATTGAGGGTGTTGGGAGTTGACGGACTGCAGGTTCACCACCCCTGGATAAGGTTTCGTAGATGAGTCCTGGTTGTGCCCGCTGGCCAGGAGACGGGGAGTGTCTTCCCTTGGGAATTTAAACTATCCTGCAGCTGGACTTAGCTGCTTAGTTCTTCCTTTGTTCAACTCTGGCCCTGATCCTTCTTCAGCCTTGAATGTTCAGGCATGCCAAAAGGGATTACATTGACACACAAAGAAAGAAATGTTCTCCCTGCAGTGCAGACCTCTTCCCCTCACCACTCTGGCGACTGGCTCATGAGGACAGCTTCATACCCTCCAACATTTCACTGATGAAAAACCAAGATACATGTGATCGCAACATCAGAGTGCGATCAAAACACAAAAAGTTATCAACATGGAAGAGCTAAGAGAGGCTTCAGAAGTTTGCATTTGCCTAAGCCTGGGGAGGGCAAGACTCTTCTTCCTCATCTTCTCTCTCTCCTGCTGAGTTAATGCAGAGCAAACTAATTTTGCACTTTGAACTCAGTTTACAGCCGCTGAAGTAAGCTGAGAATAAAGAGGAAAAGTGGGAGGAGGGGAGAGAAACTGAGACATTTTAGAAGCATCTGAAAAAGTGGGATGACAAAGGATTAATCAGGAGTCCTTGCCAAAATGAAACAGGAAGGCAGGCAGAAGGGGTTCTCTTCTTCTGAACTATTGCTTTTCACACAATCAAGGCAAAGACAGAATGAATCATAGAGTTGGAAGAGACCACAGGGGCCATCCAGTCCAACTCCCTGCCATGCACATCATAGCACTTCTGATGACCATCCAGCCTCTGCTTAAAAACCTCCAAAGAAGGAGACTCCACCACACTCCGAGGCAGCATATTCCACCGCTGGACAGCTCTGAGCATCAGGAAGTTCTTCCTGAGGTTTAAGTGCAATCTCTTTTCCTGCAGTTTGAATCCATTTTTCCTTGTCCTAGGCCCTTTTTGCATGGCATTCACCATGCAAAAGGGCCTCTGGAACGTCGCGCAATTGCAAGGAGCTGTCCACATGACGTCCTCACAATTCCGTGATGCTGCTGGGGCTGGCAGGTGCTGATCACACGCTATTTCATTTTTGGTTTTTAGCTGAAAATGGTGTGCGATTGTGCATCACTCCAGGGCCCTACGTGCACTTACCGTGCTTCCTGCCCCTGCGCAGCCTGGGAAAATCCCAGGCTGCACTGTGGAAGGAAAAGGAGGAGCCTTCACACTGCCTGCTCACTAGCTGGCAGCGGCTGCGGAGCTGAAGCAGCGGGGATGTGAAAGCCTCTCGCAAGAGGCTGCTCGCGCGATCCTCGCACCCCAGCGCCATGAAAAGGTAAGGTGCGAAAAGGGCCCTCGTCTCTGGAGCAGTGGAAAATAAGCCCTCTTCCTCCTTGACACGACATCCCTTCAAATATTTGAACATGGATATCATGTCCCCTCAGGGACATGATAGTTAGCACACACATCCTTCCTGACATGTTGATCTAAAACTCCTTTTTGCATACTCAAATATCTTTCCGTATGTATGTATGTATGTATGTATGTATGTATGTATGTATATATATATGAAGGCTAGCTTGGGACCATCCATGCATGTGCTGCTTGCAAAGTCTCTCAGCCACTTGGAGCCTTCCCCCCGCCTCACAAAAGTTTGCTTTGCAAACAACGGGGGGGGGGGAGAGAAAGAGGGAGAATCTGTAGACAAGAAAAACTTATGAAAGAACAGAACCCCTGCTAAATTAATGGAACATTAATAATTTGGAAGTTTTGCCAGAACAGGTTATTAGATAATGGGTTGTCAAAAGGTGGCGGCGGGCTTGCTTTCAATCTCTCTCTCCCTCTCTCTCTCTTCTCCCTCCCCCGCCCCCCCCTCTCTGTAGTTAAACAATGCATGTGGGGGAGGGCTAGATCCTATTTAAAAGGTGAGTTGTTATTTCTGGAAACTTTGAGAAGAGTAGGGGCAAAAATAAGGGAATGCAGAAAGTCTGGAGAGATAGAAGGCCACAAAGACCAGATTGAATGCTCCATGGAGCCCAATGGCAACACTTTGTCCCTCCTCCACACTAGGAAGCAGGTGGGAATATTATGGTCTACAAGCCAAATGCAGCCTGCCAAGGCCCACAAAATGGCTCCTGGGGCTCCCACTCCCCACAGCACTGAAAAACCAATGGAAAATTGTACATCCAGAAGCATCCAAGGAGCATGATTGGTAATGGGGTTGGGGAGCATCTTTGCCTACCCTCCAACTGTCCTGGTTTGCTAGGAACAGACCCAATTAATCCTAGCTCATCTCACTTTTTCCACTGCTTTAAAAATGTCCCTGTTTATCTCCCTTCCTCCCACTTTCCTCCTTTATCCTTAGTTTACTTCCACTGCTGCAAACTGAGTTCCAAGTTAACACTCAGTTAACTCAGCAGAAGGGTCGGTGAGGAGGAGGGTTGAGTCTTGCCCTTCCCAGGAGGCTCAGACAAAATCAAACTGTTACAGCCTTTCCTAGCTTCTGTGTTCTTCCTTGCTAATATATTTTGCCATCTTGACTGAACCCCGATGTTGCTTGGCCACACATGTCCTGGTTTTCATCTGTGAAGTGTTGGAAGTTATATCGTGTTTTGCCATGGAAATCCACTGGGTAACCTTGGGTGCATCATGCATTCTCACAAAACCCTGTGATACGTTTGCCTTAGGGTTGCCATAAGTTGGAAATTACTTGAAAGGCAAACAACAACAACAACTTGCTAGCTAGGGAGGGGGAAGCAGGCTTACCATCTTTTTCTTCAAAACTAAAAGTTTCTCTCAAGTCCCTTCCGCTTTTGGAAATATGGGCAGGGATGGCCTGTGTGAGTTGGTTGGGTAGAAAATGGAGAGGGGGTGAAGCCATCAGATCCATTATTTTTTAGGAGACAGATAGATCACCTCTGGAACTTGTCAAGAATGGGGTTCCAAAGAGATTGACATTTAGCCTAGTAGATAAGAGAAGAGAGTTTGTACTCCACAGCTGTCCACAAGAGGGGATTCCAGCAGGCATGCCAGAAATCCTCTTTCCACGCAACTACCAATGTAAGATGTAGGCGCCAACTTCTCTTTTTCTCCAGGCCATCCTGCTTGATTTAGAAAATGAGGAAGTGGCAGCGCCTAACCTTATTACAACAGTTATATGTGGAACTACCGCTTTCCCAATCTGTCACTGCTGCTGTTTTTGCAGTGAGTGTTTTGGAGCCGCCTGCCCCCAACTTTTAATGATTGGTTTCCTTCTGAGGAAGCCGCTGGAGTTTTGTGGCTTTTCTTTTAGGTTAAAGATCCCTCCTCTTATTTCTAGATGTATCACCACTATTAAAAAAACTGTTCAGAGCTAATAGGAGAGAGACCACAGGACAAACACAGACGGGTTTGCAAACTGTCTGTCTCAGTGCTTCCTTTGCGACTTCTGGATTTTATTTTATTTTATAAAAAATAGTTATACCATGACCTATATAGCATGAGATCTCTCAGTGGCAGATTTCCTAATGTAGGTGGATAAGCAGATGAAAACAGTAGAAAATAATTTAAGTAGACTAAAAACACATTAAACAAGTTGACAAGTTAAAGACAGATTAAGGAGTTCAAACCAGTTTAAAACTATATGCATAAACACTTTGAAGTAAATCAGTTTGGCTTCAAAAGCTTTGCCCTGAAGGCACCAAATTCTGCCTGATCTTGGAAGCTAAGCAGGGTCAGGCAATGGCAAACCATTGCTCAATATTCCTTGCCTATGAAATGCATGTGGTTCCCATAAGTCAGCAGGCATCTTGAATGCATATGAGTGTGCTCACACACAGGTACACAAAGACACACAAAGACACACATCAGATACCTGATGCCTAAATAAAGCCATTGTTGGTGCTTCTCAGCCCTCCAATGTGAGATCATTCCATGATTACAGCTGAGAAGGCCCTCTCCTACATCTGCACAGAATATATTTGCCTATCTGGTGGGACGTACAGGAGAGTGTCTCCAGCAGATCTCTGTCAGGCATCTATAGGTAAGGTGCACTTTCAAGTGCACTGAGATCCCAAGCCTTTTAGGGCTTCAAATATTCCACACTGAGTTCAGGGTTTTTTTAATCTTTAAACTTTCAGGTAATTGAGGAAGAAGAAAGTTTGATAAAACCAGAACTTGGGAAAGTGAGGTGAGGGGGTTGGGCTACAATTCCCTCAATCACTTAGGCCGCATGGCCACTGGTCATGTCAGCTGCGGAGACCCAGGGATAGTTGGGAATTGTAGTTGAAAAAACTCACTTTTGAAAGCTCTAGATAAAACCCATAAGCTTTGCTTGTGATTCTCCCTAATTTCAGCAACACAACCTCTTTCTAAACATCTACAAGATGTTACATAAGAGAAGGAGACAAAGTGCCATTCTGGTCCACACTTGAGCCATTTCAGTACTGAACAAGTTGGGCATTAAAATCCGGGCTGGGATAGGCTTCCATTCTGTGAAAACAGAAAACTAGCACAGCGATAGAATTCTGTCTTCTGGGAATGGTAGCTTTTACATGCAGGGGTTGGATATTGTTGTCAAGTTTCTGGTCTTCATAGTTTCAGGATCATGGATGAGAAGCCACAGCCAGCATGGCTAATAATGAAAACATTTGAAGAACTAAAGCTTCCTGACTTTTGGTCCTAAGATGATGCTAAATGAAGGATATACTTAAAGGAAACTGCAAGCAGTCTCTTTTCTCAATTTTTTTGGATGATTTCGTACTTTCTTCTGAGCTTAAGCAATAGTTTCACTTTCCTTTTTTAATAAAGTACACCTGGGAAGTCTCCACTAGGGAAGGGTACAAAGATTCATCATCTCTGGAACATCCAAGTAAAACTGGGGAGGACCCCCCTGCCTGAAACCCTGGAGAGTTGCTGCAAGTCAATTTTGAAAGTACTGGGCTAGGCAAACCAACAGCCTGACTTGATATAAGCTAGCTTCCTATGAAAGGAAAGGTGATCTACTGGCTGGAGAAACTGGCAGCTAAATGAGGAATGAGGGGAGGGGAGGGCTGTAAACCTACTCAGGAGTCCAAGAAAGGTGAGAAGAAAAATATCATCAGAAGAAAAACCTGCAGTGTGAAGCTCCTATTGTGTTCATAGAACCCAACTTCCAGGGACGCATCCATGAGAAGGTCACCTGTGAATTTCAGCCAGTCCCAGAGCTTCCAGCAAAAGAATCATCTGCCCCAATATTGGAAGGTATCTCAGAAGGAGACAAATGGAAAAGGGATTTGGATGCACGCTGAAGGAAAACACATGAGAAATAGCTCTCTTTCATCAGTGCTCCCCATTTCCCCCCCACCTTGTATTGAAAGTAGCCTCTCATTCCATCCCCTCTCCCTTCTGTTCCTGCTGACTCTCTCAATCTCTACTCCAGTCTATGATTCCACTTTAATTCCCATGGCTGCCTCCTATGGAATCCTGGGGGTTGTAGTTTGACCAGAAGCACTAGGGGAGAAGCTCTTCCCTGGCTGAGGACTCTAAAGGCCCCTCCCTCAACTGCCAATCCCAGGATTCCATGGGACATTGCCACAGTGATGGAAACAGAGCTGTAATTGTGTAGTGCGAAAGAGGATCTTGCCCTGCCCCATCCTAGGTCCTGTACCCATTCTGCCTGAACGTTCTGCCTCAGTGGCACCTCTGGATCACAAAATGACACTTAGGCCCAGAGCTGTGCTTCAGCTCTCCTTCTGAACTGGCCAGCCAGCTTCCCTCTCTAGTATTAAGAGAGCCACTTGACAACATGTGAGTATGGGGAGAAATCTCCTTATGCTGTCATTTGGAGGTGGGGTGAATCCTTCCTTCCCTGCACTCAGACGATTCCTCAAGACAGCTTTGAACAGAGCAAAGCGGTGCCCCCCTTCAGAAGCAGCTTCTCCTTATCATGCGCTGTGTTGTGCCACATCCTGAGTCAGTTCTTAGAAGCAATGGCATGAACCTCATCTGAATGCAGCCCTTCTCAGAGTCACCTTACCCTGCCTCACAAAACAACCAGAAAGTGAGCGTGATAGACAAACAGTATACGTAGCTAAGACAGCTTCCTATGTGCCTATGTCCAGAGGAATGCTAGCTAGTTGTTCCCATGTCAGTGGGACAGTGAAGTCATGCCAGGTTTTGGGTAGCTTTAAAGGAGCTGACCAAAGTGTTGAGCCTATTTTTAAGAATAAGGGTTCAGTACCTTGGAGGGCTTTCAGAGCCTGGATGGAAAACTGGAGTGGATTCCCTGCCCCACTGATAAGCATCAGCTCCCCCTGGCCCAGAGCTAGGAAAAGTTACTTTTTTGGACTACACCTATCCATGGTGCCTTGGGCATTCTGTTGGTTGTCGTCCAAACAACTAACTATTCCAAGTTCTCTTCCTAGGCACCTAGAAAAGCATCTCTTCTTTCAACACTAGGCAAAATGCTGGGATGTGTATGGGTGAGTGTAAGGCTGAGGATAGTCCTGGCCTGGAGAAAGGCACATTCACCTCTCAAATGTTGTCCCAACTGGATAGTCAGCTTGCAACACATCTTTTAGTGCTTAAGCAGATGCCATTACCCAAGAGACCCCTGGTCCCCTCTCTCTTAAGCATTCTGATGACTTTGGGCAATGTGATATTTATCATCCAAAATAGTAGGGTGTGCCATTTTGCATGTACAAGTATAGCAACCAGCGTTGTCATCACAATTGGAGTAAAAGAAAGGAGAAGTCATGGGTGAAATTCAACTAGGGGCTTAACCAGATGGGCCAAAATTGGGGCAGGGGGAAATAGACACATGTGTATCTACATTGCAACGCATGTCACAAGCAAGAAGCCAGAAACGAACCAAGATATGCTGCCTTTTTATTGAGGATTTCTCCCTCTCTCTCTCTCTCTCTTTTTTTTTTTTGTTGAAAAGTCAGGGAAGCATTTGGAGGGGAAAGTGACATTCAATGGCAGATAAATAATAACATTTTAACTCCATTAGCAACAGAAAAGTAACTTCCCTTGAGATCCAGCTGTCCCTGCCCTGTGTGAAGCTAACTGATCTTTTTTCTTTTTTTCTTTTTCTTTTACAGTGAACACTGAATTTCTCAAGCCCCTATGGTTACCGCAGTTTCTAGCCCGGACTTGTGGGATATTAGATATCATTTTGATATCACTAATTTGGCCAACTATACCCCTCTGTTCTCCACGTGCTTGCGGTGCCCCAGACAAGCTCACAGACAGGCACGGCCACTAATCACTGTAATATTCCACACAAATACAGGCAGGCCAGAAATAACCGTCCCACTGCTTCAGGAGACCTCAAGGCAAATACCACATTATGTATGCATACTACTTACAAAGGACTCCCTGCCCTGAGCAGGCAGCTTGATTAGATGAATCCTCATCTGCCGAGCCCTCTGTGTTTCCATACTGGCTACTCTATTGACAATTCCAACCTAACTCAATCATGTAAAATTCTGACCTTTCAGAGGCTTTGTCTCCAGCCCGAAACTCATTGTTTTCCCCAAGTACGGACTAGCCTACGGCCACATTTTCCCCCATTAAAAACCCCTGACTTTGAGAGTTTCCTCAGATCACTCCCGACTTCCATCCCGCCTTGCTGCTGCTTTGCTTGGCGAGCCTTCCCCTCAGTCCCACGTACTGAGAAACTCCATATCTATGAACTTCGTCTTCAAACTTCACGGGCTTCAGGACAGGTATAGTATTACCCATACCAAAAACCTCCTCTAAAAATCCCTCTATCCCACTCCAACTTTTATTTCTGTTGTTCTCTGTGTGAGTGTATTGCATACACTTGTTTGGCTGTATTTTAATAAAAACAACAATTATATTTTACTTCTATTTGCTCCTTGACTCGGCCTGACCCTATAGACATTGGGTAAAAGATCTCACTCCGTTGTCCTGTCTCTTGTATTGCTAGCTTGTGCTCTTTTGACTAATTCCCATCTTTGTAATTTGGAGCACATTTAGGTGTCCCTCACAGGACCCCCAGAAATCAGGGTAACACTATACTGTTACATCTGGAATAACTTTTAGGTGCTGTGTAAGTAAAACTAGTTGAATTGTTGTCCAGTGAAAGAATGTTGCCTTTGTTGGAGATAGAAAAGCTTGAAGAGTTAAGTCCCAAGAGAGAGTCCAATGACTGGAATTTATTTCTTTGAGGTTTTCTACCTTCAGCAAAGGTAAAACTCTTTCATTGGTCTGCATGTGGCAACTTTTACCTACACACCTTGTAAAAGTTTTTCTATTCAATATCAGGATGCACATGGCTCAAGATAAGTCCATCTGGAAGAGATGTAGAACCATCCAGAGAAATGGACCCTATTAGCTAAATGACTATTCCCCACCACCTTGCAGCCCCCCAACCTCATCCCCAAAATCTCTCCCAGTGGTACTCAGAGGACTCTCTGGAACAGAGTTTGGATAATGGATAGAGGAAGGAGAGCAGTCTCATTTGGTAAGCAGACAAACAATTAAGTGATGTTGGATGCTGCCCTTCATTATTTCTTTTTCCTTTTGTGTTGTATTGTCTGCAACAAACCTAGAAAAGGTGGCATGGGATTCTGAGATTATTTGACCCGGGATTCTTGCATGCAGGGGCTAGCCATATTTTGTGACAAGCATCCCTATACTAAACCCTTTCATGTGTCCTCTGTATGCCACATTCTTGAATTTAGATAACTCTTGCCTACATCAGTGGGCAACTTGTGAAGCCTCCAGACATAATCAGGCTGAATTTCTATCTGTTCTAGCCAATACAGCCAGTTGTGACTGAAGATAATGGGAACTGTAGTCCAACAACATCATGAGTTGTCCATCACAGAGTACCTCTTCAAGAGCAGAAGGAAGGGTTTATTTTTCCTCATGCTTTCTGTATATAGATTCCTGATACTGAGGAAGACAGGAGGCAGCCTTGAGGCTTTGCCACATGTTATCCAGAAGCCATTTTGTGAAGTTTGTGTCACCTAAGTATTCTCTGGCTGGTTGTAGCCTTTCTGTAACCGCAAAGAATTCTTCGCCACAAGGCTAGAGAAGTAAACATGAGGAGGGCCATTCTGATAAGACCAAAGAAGATGTATATATATAGGGACACAAATATGAAAACAGAGGTGATAATGTAGAAGGGCTTAGGAAACTGACCTCAAAAACACCGTTCTTGGGTATCTGTCTTTGGACATATCTTTGTCAGACCCACAGTCACTCCCATCTTGCATGTCCATATGCAGCCTTTGAAAGGATCCCAAAAGATTATGGTTCCTTATCTATCGAAGCAAAGCTTTCCCCTCCCTCTGTGATTAGGGAGACATCCAACTGTCTTCCAACTGCTGTGATAAAGAACATTGCCACGAAGCTCTAGGAAATTGGGGAGGGGGGTTGAGATAGACACACAGAACATGGCTTGGTGTGAAGAAGCTTCTCTTTTGATGTGTAAATGTTATACTTCCAACTACTTGCTGTGTTAGTACAGCGTTAATCAACTAGATCGAATGAAGATTTCCCCTCTGAAAGGGGAGTTCACACAGGTTCCCTGCCTACAGCTTCATGGCTCCAGCATCTTAATTTGTATTTTTATTTTTATTTTTAAAAAAGATACCTTAGTTAATCGATCTGTTAAATCTTCACACAACCACAACCGAATTGGTGGTTGTTTTGAGACAGTACATGCTATGACAAAGCAGGATCCACCATCTTAGAAGAAGCAAAAGCTTTCCAAGGAAAAGAGGCAGACAAAGGGTCCACGGGAATGAGAACGTAGTAAATATAAGAGTTCTACCTTTGGGTGATTTCTCGTGTTTCATTTTATGCAATGTTAGAGACTGAATAAAAATTTATTTGGGGGAGCAGAATTATTTGGGGAGCAATTTCCTCATTTCCCTCACCCCCCAGTAATGATACCTTGCCTACACATGGGTTAAAGCAATACCGGAGGCCATCTCCCCCACTTCAAACCTGCAATAGGCTATGCCATCACTTCAGACCAAAACAGGAAGTGATGATATATCACTTCTGGTTTCATTCGTCAAGAATGGTTATTCTTGTTGTTGTTGTTTTGGGAGGTGGGATTAAGGAACAGACCTAATGCATTTTGTTGTGATCTTGAATCGGGGGGAGTCACTTAAGAAAAAAAGTAGATGGGCTGTGGGCTGGGGGTGTCCTATGTGTTCCTGTGGTTGTCCCCAAAGAGGCTGAGGGCCACAGGCAGCCCAAAGGCTGCACTTTCCTCACCCTCTACTGGCAGAGATGGCTTCGCCATACAGCTAAACAGGGCAACTGGTTTCAGAAGGCTTCAAGGGGTAGACCCTAAGAGGTGAAGACAATATTGCTGGAATGTGCAGTAAGCAAGACTCTTGTTGTACATTGGCCTGAGTAGAAAGGCGTAATAGCAGTGGTCCAGGGCAGTGGTGACCCTAGGTCTTTTGTTGCCTGTTATAAGAGCAGCAGAGAGCAGTACTGCTGCTCCCTTTGTTGCCATCCTCTCCCTCCCATAGCAGCCATCACATACTTTCTCTGTTGGTCTGGCACAAAGAAGCCTCACTTCTCTCCAGTCTGCTTTCAGGGTAGTCCTTCCTCAGAGACAGGGACTGCTAGCTAGGGATGATGGAAATTGCAAACCAATATATCTGGAGAGTGCCAGAATGGCAAAAGCGGGAAGCAGACAACTGGGGGCTAAACAAAATAGTGATCTGACTCCAGCCTAGGGATCCAGACTCTGCAATGTTTGGTCCTCGCATGCAAGGAGGAATTATTAAAGTAGTTTCCTCCCAGCTGCCAAGCAATTGTTGTTATCGTTGTGTGTCTTCAAGTCATTTCTGAATTACCGTGACCCTACAATGAACCTATCACAGGGTTTTCTGGGACTGAGAGTGTGTGACATGCCCACAGTCACTCAGTGGGTTTCCATGGCTGAGTGGGGAATCGAACTCTGGTCTGCCAAACAATGAGTTTCCTGTATTTGAAAATCCCAAAGTGTTGCACATGAATTGAAAACACTGTTTTCTGGTCAGGAAACCTATTTTCTGTGCAGAAAACAATTTGTGTGCAAAAAAAAAAAGTGTCCCCCCCTTGCAGGATAGTTCTTGTGCAGCATGTTGGGAGAAATAGTAAGAGAAAATCATGCAAGAAAAGACAAGGGGCAACTTGTCTTTTCTTTTTCGACCTACGAACAACTGGTTATGAATATTCTTTCCTTTCTTATTCTGACCCGCTATAAAATCATTCTGCAAAGTTCAACAACCCACCTTCCCTGATGCACAAACTGTAACATTCCCCCTTTCAACCTTTTGTTGCCACATTGTGTCCTGTATTTGCCCTGGTTTTTGATGTACACCCTTCCCCACCTTCTTCTTTATTTCAAGTGACCTCCTTACCCTTTGATTGAAGGCATCTCCATTTCATTCTTGCAGCATAAAGCCTACTGCCTCTGCCCACCTCTTCAATTTCAACTCCCTTTCATCCTGCTATGGGGTCTGGAGTAAGGGAGCAGTGCAGCAGATTAGGAGGCAAAGCTGAGAAAAGCCCTAAAACCAGGCCATGGGAAAGTGCACAGAGGATTTGCAAAGTCTGTGATTAACAAATCCAGCTCAGAGCCTTGCTAGAAACCAGATCCTCAAGGTGGGTAATTTGGGTATCATTGCAGAGAAAAAGCTGCAGATCCTCAGAAGTATGTCAGCCATATACATTGTATACCCATGGAATTACTGAGGACGTTGTGAAGCCAAGGTACGAATATATGCAGCAAGCACATACATACCATGTTCTTCAAGGGTCTTCCATCGCTGAGTAAACATACACATGCTTTTGTATGCTTTATTCATATGTGTATTACATTTATGTTCTGCTTTTCATGCAGGGTACTCATGATGACATACAGTTGCCCTTCACCAGGGCTCAGGTGCAGAACCCTCACAAAAGGGAAAAAACTGTGGCCATTTCCACCTACACTGTTATAGTGCTATTATTGTACCTTCAACATCCTATGGAATCCTGGGGTTTGCAGTTTAGGGAGAGGCCTTTAGAATTCTCAGCCAGAGGCTTCAGTAAACTATAAAGTCCAGAATTCCACAGGATGTTGAAAGTGGAACAATAGCATTATAATAATGTAGGGCAGAAATGGCCTGTGAATAACTCCCCCTGCCCAAGTGAGCACTCCCCCTTCCATTGCCTTCCAGTCTGCCTCCCCCATTTGCTTGAGTTTTGTCCAGGTATGCTACCTTCCTTCTAGTTGCCTGGGCAAAAGACAAGCAAATGGGAAGGGGCGGCCCCACACCTGGTGAAAACACACTTGTGCCTCCCCCTGCCATTTGCTCACTTTTTGTCTGGGCACACTCCCTCCTTCCAGAAGCCTGGGCAAAAGGCAAACAATTGGGAGGCAGCAGCCATGCACCCAGAAAAGGCAGATGCATGCCTTCTATGCACATGGGGCTGCCCCTGCCCATTTGCCTACCATTTGCCTGGGTATGTGGAAGGAAGGCATGCATGCCCAGCAAAAGGGAGAAGAATGGGGGGCAGGGGTGAATGGAGGGGGGAAGCAGGTGCCTTGCCAATATTCAAATTCACAAGGGTCAAACCCACAAATGTAGGGGGAGGACAGTAGTTGGTTCTCTCACATGCCACACCACCCCTTTTCTATTCAGAGCTTTGTCACCAGTCTGGAGTGAGGTCACCTCCACAATACCCTAAATGTAGCCTATCTCATTGTATTTTGGAAGCTACTTAGTAGAGTCAGGCCTACTCACTACTTGGATAGGAGGCCATCTGGAAATGGCAGGAATCTCCAGGCTGGGGGCAACAAAAGCATCCTCCCTGAAACTGCAGAGACCCCTTGCTGCGAGTCAGAGTTGGCACTATTGGGCTAGATTGACTTGTGGTTGACTTAGTGTAAAGTGGCTTGTGACATTTCTATCTAGGTTTGACTGAAAGAATTTCATTGGCCCAAGGTGTCCCTCACATGAGGGAGGAAAATTGCAATTACAGTAGGATAATAGCATCTTTGGCTGGGACATATCATGTGACCTCATTCCTCTTCTCTTGTTTCTTTTACAAAGGAGATCATTTTTTACATTTTAAAAACTTTTACATTTCAAAAACTTTTACAAAAGTGTGTGTGTGTGTGTGTGTGTGTGTGCTTGTAAAAGAAATGCTTCCCAGTCTCCCACTGGGAGAACAACAGAAGAGGAATGAGGTTGTGTGATAAGTCCCAGCCAAAGCTTTTATTATCCTTCTGTAATTGCAATTTACCTGCCTTATGAAATAAAGCCCTAAGTAAACATCAGCATGGATGAGTGGGTATTGATCAATTTATTTAATAACCTCTTCCCACTGCCAATCTTTTCTTTAATATACCCGTCTGTTTTAATCTCCCACAGTGCACTGCAAACAAATTGATAGAAGGTAATTAGACCACAAAACAATTAATAACAAACAGCAGTACATCATGTGAACCTGTGTTCCCCCAATCCTGATGTAACCCAGTCTTCTCTCAACTGGACATTCTGTGGGTGATAGGAGCTATAGTCCAATACAACTAGATGACATCTAGGCGGAAGGCAAGTGGAAAGCAGACTGCTGTAACCACTATACCACATCACCTTTCAAGTTGAAAAGGACAGTGATAGAATTAGTGAAACTCAGGATCTTTCCTCTGTCTAAGGGCCTTTTCACACTAGAAGTTATAGGACTATTCAATCTGAATTGCCATGGCTACCCCTTCTGGAATCGTGGGGTTTGTAATCTGAAGAGACACTAGAGAAGATCTCTGGGGTGAGAATTCTAAATACTTCACGAAACTAAAAACACCAGGATTCCATAGGATGGCCATCACTGTTAAAGTGGAACCATGGTGCTATAACTGTTTAGTGTGACAGGATCTGTAGTCTTTGCTTCCCTTAATATACATATACACTCTTCTCTTGCAAACTTTTGAAGGAACACAGAATCTAAGAAAACCTTGTTAGGACAAAGGGGAATTCCAGGCAAGTAATCCCTCTTTCAGATTACCCTCAATTCTTTGCTACAATTCTGGGGAAAGATAGCTGTAAGAACACAGGCCCTTCAGAGAAAGGAGCCCAGTTTTGCAACTAAAATGCCAGGTTGTTTCTGCCCTACTCTGTTACAGTGCTATTATTCCACTTTCAACATCCTGTGGAATTCTGGGTGGGGGTGGGGGGTTGTAGTTTACTGAAGCCAAAGAGCTCTCTGGGTGAGAATTCTAAATGTCTCTCCCTAAATTGCAACCTCTGGATTCCACAGTATGTTGAAAGTGGAATAATAGCACTATAACAATCTAGCATGGAAATGGCCTGAGACATACATACCTGCAAACAGAATGTGCAGACTCTTAGCTCATCTTCCCCTATCTTTCCACTTTACAGTATTTCAGAAGGACTCCTTGCTTTTCAAAAACACATGTGTGTGTGTATTCTTCACCTTCTTAACATTGAAAAGGGGAAATGTATCTTTTTCTTTCTTTCTTTTTAAGGAAAACTATTTCAGGGCTTTGGTTTTTATGACATCATGGGCACCAGCCAGTCCACGCTGTGCAGAGACAACTTAAACTGTGCCAACCCCCCACCCCCAAACAATTCAGTTCTGAAAAAGAAAAGGGCATTTAGACTGAACACAGAAAAATAACTTCCTAGCGGGTCCATTACTACAAATTTAATATCTGTCTGCACCCTATTCCCTGCAGTCTAGCCAGCTGGATTAAAGGAACTTAATCTCTTCTGTTCTACAAAAGCTTGATTTGTAATATGTTTATTAATATGTTTCATTGTAAAATATTTCCATTATTCTGCTGCTTCTCTGGCATCTTTTGCCACTTGAAACTCTCCCAGCAAAGTCAAATCTGTCCTCAGAAAAACATCCTGCTCAGTTCCATGGGCCTTATTCCCAAAACAGATGTAACTCAAGGCTGCATCCCAAGCCAGTACATTTATTCTCTTTGTCTCACAATGCTCAATACACTTTATTTCACTCTACTGTTTGATCTGTCTTGCTTAAAATGCCAGCCCTGGGCATAAATGGGAATGGAGAGGGGAAGCAATTGCAACTTTCAACATCCCCCACCATTCAGTTGGGCTGGCTAGGACTGATGGGAGTTGGCGCTCAAGAATATTGACAAGACCACACATTTCCCCACTCCTCATCAAAATAGCCCCAGCTAGACCAGGTCTGAGACCCGTCGCAAATTAAACCGTACATTGCCTTCATCTGTATTGGTCCAAAGGCACTCCCATCAGGTAATATCATACAGCAGGATCTAGGACTTGAAGCAAAGTACAGCAAACTCATCTCCTGATGCATCCCTGAGAAAGCTCATGCCAATTTAAAATCTTTGTTGAGAATACAGATAGCTCCTGTACCTGCAGAAGTCACTTCTCTTAGTTGTAGTTCCCAGAATCTACCAGCCAATATGTCCACAGGCTGGCTGAGAGATTCTAGGTGCTATTGCCCTTAAAAAAGAAACTTTTCTGAGTTCAACTACCGGGGCAAACAGTTGTGGCATCCAGTTCAATATTGTCTATATCAGGAGTGGGAATCATGCACTCCTGGAGATGTTAAGCTGCAGTTCCCAGTAGCTTCAGGTGGCGTAGCCTGTAGCTGGAAGCTGCAATCCAAAAACATTAGAGGGCTGCGCATTCTCTGTCTTTGATCTATATTCTGAGTACTATTGGATCTACAGGATGTCACAAAAGTGTATCCAACCACTTGCCACCTGATCCTTTGTTATGAGAGATGGAAGGGACTGAATCTGGAACATCCCTGCATGCTAAGGATCTGCTCTGCTACAGGACTATATAGCCCCTGTGTAATTTTTTTGACACAAATCAGCCTTCCCCAAGCCAGTGCTTTCAAAACGTACTGGAATTCAGCTCCGATCATTCTCTTCAAAGACCATGGGCCTATTCACACTACAGAATTATAACACTATTATTTCACTTTAACAAACATGCTTCCATCCTATGGAATCTAGGACAGGTAGTCTGGTGAGGCACTACATCTCTTTGGTTCAGGATTCCAGATTCCCCTCCCTAAATTGTTAGTCTCAGGATTCTATGGGATAGAGCCAACCACGGCAGGTAAAGTGGAATAATAATGGTATAATTCTGTAGCATGAATGGAATCATGTTGGCTGGGGATGATGGTAGTGGTGGTCTACTGAACACATCTAGATAGCGTCAACTAAGTTGAAGAAGGCTGCTTGCAAATTATTTGGGCTGTGTTTCTTTTTTTTAACTCAAATTGCCAAAAAGCTTCTGGCTCTGAAGAGGAGTCTTCTTAGAGCTGCATGCTGAAGCTGTCTCTGATCTGTCTGCACTTGGTCAAGACAAAAGCCTTTGAGCAGGACTTCCTTCCTGGCTGGAAAAATAAAATGTGTGTTTGTGTGTGGTTGTTTGGTTTGGCCCCAGCCCTATCCAGAAAGAGGCAAATGCTCTTCGGGTTAACAGTTCATCTGAGATTCCTGACTTCTGGCTCAGAATCCTGATAAATGACCCTATGGTTGGGGAAATCCAGTTTCTTTTCTGGACTCATTAACGCACACAAATGGAATCAGCAACAGACCGCAGAGCAACTATGTAAAGCATGCGTCAAGGATGCTGTGTATCCTTACGGGTCTCCTTTTGCCAAGCCCCAAACCCAAGAATGGAAATGCACTTAAGGCTCCTACACTCTCTGGAAATAAGCCCACCAATTACCTCCAACTCTGCCGGCCAGCTCATGCATTCCCCCTTCCCACGTACATTAGCTGGCACTTTTTAATCGCTGCAAACAACACCACAGTTATTTGCTCTGATCTTGCCTTTAAAACCATCAGAGAACTGAAGAGTTCAAAAGGGGGAAAGATCATTCCCCCAGGCTAAGATCACAAAAACTTTCCTCACATGTAATGAGGGACTAGAGCTATTGACCACCCTGCAGCATTTGGAAGATCCAGACAGACTCTGCTCCTTTTGCTTCTCTGCTTTCTTAATTTATTTCGTTTCTTAGCCATCCTTCAAGACTATTGTCCTTTCAAGGCAGCTTATGATAAAAACATGTGCAATTATACAACAGCAATATCATATATAGTTATATATAATGGGAAAATGTCATAACATTAATTTGAGAGCCCATTTAAAATAAGCCGGTAATTAAAAACAGCAGTATAAAAACATGCAATCCAAACCTCAAAAAGAATTCTAATTTTTTTTTTCTTCTAAACACTTGTGGTCATCTAAATATCTCTTGGGAATTGCACAGAGGAAAGGAAGTCCTTAGCTTGGACCAAGAAGATGTATTATAGCAAGGTTAGAGAATGCATGGTCCTCCAGATGTTGTTTGACTACAACACCTGTCATCCATCATTGCCTGTGAGAGTCAGGCTGAGGAGAATCAGGATCCAACCAGTCGGTGTCCCAGCCCGTAGCCATGCCCCCGCATGCCCTGGCCACATCCCCACACATCACAGCCATGCCCCCCCATGGAGGCCACACCCCTCACACTGTAGCCCACCCCTCCTTCCCCCACTCTACACATTCCAAGCTCCGCCACTGGATCCAACAACATCTGTTGACCAGACAGTCCCCCACAGGATGTTGCAATCAGGCACCCTTCAGATGTTTGACTGTAACACCCATTATTCCCAAAGCATGTCTGTGAATGATGGAAACTGAACCCAGAAATCTTCACAGGGCACTAATTCATGGGATCAACATAAGACAAGAAGCAACTTGAGGGTACACACACACACACACACACACATAGAGGAAGTCTGGGATATTAGATGTGGGTCAGGCCTATGCCTCTCCGTAGCTTTCTCTGATTTTTTTTTTAAACAACAATTAGTCTTGTGGCCCTCAGAGAGTGATTCACAAACTTACAATCTTGGAAATATATGTTTTTATTTATAAGTCATATATTTTTAAAAATATAAATGCAAGGTTTTCATGAGATATGTTGTGAACCCATATGTTTTGTTATTACAATTTATATATGTGTCTGTATCTCTTATAAGGGGTTAGTTTAGCCTCCAGTTTGGCAGTAAAACTGAAATTACTGTGTCGTGGAATGATGCATGTCTAAAAAATGTGTCACCAACATGAAAAGTTTGGAAAGCTCTGGACTACTCCTTTGAAAGTTGTTAAGTTCATCAATCACAACAGTGGGCAGAGTGGGCAGGAAGGCACCATCCAATCCAATGACAGCAAGATCCAGTGAATGTGTGAATGAGACCCAATCTAGTCAGTCCCTGAGGATGGTTTGACCAGGGCAATGCACAAATGAGGGGCAGGCTGACTTCAGGCTTATGGGATCTACTTTGTTTTATATTGGAACCCTGAGATCTAGTTTCACCTAGTACAAAACGGTTACGTACTTTAAATCAAAGAATTTGAGTCTGGAAACTGAATGCAGTTTACAGACCTTGCATGCTAAACTGCACACAAACTATGGAATCCCATCTTGGTTTCCTGTGGGAAAACCCTCCTCTCCCTTTGCTATTTGATTACAAGTTGCTCTTATTTGCAGTGATGGAATGGAAAAAAATATTCAAAAACATTCAAAAAATAGTCAAGAAACCATATTTTTCAAACGTCAAAGCAATCTTGATGAGAAAAATTATGGGCTGATGTTTACAGTTCCAAACTTATTCTGCCCAAAATTCACACGTGGGCCATTTCTGCACCAGCCGGTTATAGTGCTATTATTCCACTTTCAACATCCTATGGAATCCTAGGGTTTGCAGTTTAGGGAGGGGCCTCAAAGGATATGGCAATAGTTGCTTCATACAGAAAACAGCCTTTTCTGTGCAGGAAGCAGCATTTTCGGTGTAGAAAATAATATTTCCACAGAAAATTCTGTTTCCTATGGAAAAAAAATGCTACTTTCTGAGAAAAAAAGGGGTCTTTCCACCCTACACTGTTACAGTGCTATTATTCCATGTTCAACATCCTGTGGAATTCTGGGGTTTGTAGTTCAGAGGCCAAAGAATTCTCTGGCTGAGAATCCTAAAGACCCCTCCCCAAACTGCAAACCCCAGAATTCCACAAAATGTTGAAAGTGGAATAATAGCACTATAACAATGTAGTGCAGATAGGCCTTGGGCAAATTTTGCACAGAATAATTCCTGAATTGTGCAAATAGGCTTTGAAAACTGTTAGATTTTCTAAGACTTTGTTACAGCAAGAAGAAAATTGCTAACAGTACATGCTGCTTCCTTTTAGTAGAAACTTAGTGAAGCATTACATCCCTGTTTCTTACCTTCATATCCAACCTACCTTCCAAAGACCTCAAGGCTGACCTGTGTGGTCCTTTCCCATCATTATCCACACAACAACAACGTTGGGAAGTTAGCTAGTTTTAGAAACAGTGACCATAGTCTGGAAAAGTTACTTTTTTGGACTATAGCCCCTAGGATCTCCCAGGCAGCACAGCACTGGGGATTCTGGAAGGTCGAGGATGCTGGAAGTTGCACTCCAAAAGAGCAACAAGGTCACCAGTTAGCTTCATGGGAAAATGGGAACTTGGGCCAGGTTATCTCCAGTCGTAATCCAGCACTCTAACCACTCCAGTTCTCACTATGCTTGGATCATTTGCTTTAAAAGACGGTAAGTAACTGAGGCACATACTCATGCAACAACCATACACCATTGAAAGCGTTTCCCATCCTCCAGGGCTTCTTGATCTTGGGCGCTCTCCTTTGCACTGCTGTCACCACACTACTTCACACATTCTCTAAAGACTGGGGAGAGAGACTAAGATAATGGCTGACTGAACTCTCTTATACTAGTGTCTGTGTATTTACATAAATACAAAAACAGTTAACTCGTACATCCTTTTAGGCTATGTATTGCCAAATTTTTTTCCTCATGTCTTTAACAGGTGCCCATCAAACTGAAATTTGGCAGGCAAAGCTTTTCCTAGAAGAGAGATACACAGAGGGAAGGTGTTTAATGTGCTCTATTTCTGTCTGTCTCCCACAGTTAAAAGCACAGAGGTCTTGCAGATAAAATTTGGCCACCATCCCCTATAAAAGCCAGTTTAGATGGCCTGCATTTTTATTGTGGGTGCAGCTGGTCAAAGAAGATGGCTGATCACAGTTCCTGATTGTGTCCTTGTATACAAGGTTGAAGTTTGGGACACAATGCCCTGAGGTGTCCCCATTGCCAGGGGGAAAAAAAACCATCTGAAAATGAAACTGTTTTTGGTATTTCATGGCTAAACTCCATGAAATATGGGAAACATACTTCATTGTAGAGGTCAGCACTCCAACATGGGCATGTCAAACCACTAATAAGATATTGGAGGAAGGGGCCATTTTGCCATTGCTCACTTGTCATCAGCTGGTGTTTTATTTATTTTTTCAGAAGGGGGTGCTTGAAGTCTTGCTTGGTTGTCATATTTTATGTTGCTTCTGACCTGACAGTTTTACATTTGGTTTCAGAATTAAATTGGGTTTTAAAAAAATGTGTTTACTGTAACACCCACACTCAATTTTTTATGCTACAGAGGGGGATAAAAACATCCTAAATAATTTACTAAAGGTGCAGGAAATTAATAGTTCTAGTAAGGCACATGCCTCTGTCTTCCTCATATGTTTACCCATACATTTCTTGAGCAGGGCCAGCCCTACTACCATTAGCCTCAGGCAGCAGATTTGTAGGTCATGAAAGAGCCCCTATGTTTTAGCTATATGTACCAGATTATTATTCTGTTTTTACCTCCCAGGGATGGAGAAAAGTGTTTGTGCAATTTCCCACTTCCATGTGCTAAAAATGCCTTGAGCACCATGAACATTATGTGGAGCAGGTGGTAACAGGAGTGCTATTTTGTACCGTGTCTCAGGCACAGAAAGTGTTGGGACAACCTTGTTCCTGAAGAAGCCTTATTTCATGTTTCTGCAACAAAATAATCTCTCCTGACCCAACCTAGGAAATACCCTGAACTCAAGATGCTCCCCTACCACCGCCCTGATGTGATCTCCACCCTGACCTTTCACGCTTCCCTCTTCTTATCCTGGCATTTGAAAGATCTCTGTAGCACTTAGCTGAAATCATTTGCCCCACAGCTGTGATGGGAGGAACACAGCATGATGCATTTCTTGATACCTATAAATTCTGTACAGGTTTGAACAATTTTCCCTAACCTGTTGTCCAAAAAATGTCCCAAAAAACTTCCCCATCATCCCTGTGCTGACTATGTGAGCTGTAGTCCAATACATCTGAAGGGTACTGGGTTGAGGAAGGCTGTGGTAAAGGGCAACTGGAGCAGAGAGAGAAAGGACGTGGGAAAAAAAGCCCCCGTGTTTTTTCTGAGAAACCACCTAAACCACTCCCAATTTGGCTCCCAACACGTTGCTCAGTTGCATCACTCCTTTTGAAGAGATGAAAAATTTTTGAAAATGTCATGTCTCCCCCCTTCCTTTTCCCTCCCCAGCCGCAAAACCCCTTTTTCCCACCCCTGCATTTTGCCACCTGGACAGCATTTTAACTGGCAAGCTGTCCCATGTTTCACAAAGAAGCATTGCCAATTTAAAAAGAACTGGGATGGCCATGGGCCTTGCTTTATATCTGGTAGCGCTTCATTCTGTTTTTTTTTTTTTGTTTTTTGTTTTGTTTTTATTAAAATATACTTTATTAAATATACAAAAACAACAAAACAACAAAACACCAATACAAATTAAGAACAAAACAACAATATTAAACATACAATCATACACATCAAAACAATTTTTAAAATATATTATATATTGTAAGATCCTTTCCCTCAACAGGAGGGAACCATACTTACGTTAATTGGATTACAACACCATCAAAAAAAATTAATACAAACCCACATACAAACCGTTTGTCCCATAAACAATTCTTCTAACTTTTTATTTCTTACTCCCATACAAACAACAACAGCCACAACAAAGAAAGAAAAAAAAAAAAAAAATAAATTACCAACTTTGACTTCTTACCAACCTTTGGGAAAATTTATTTGATTTCCCCTTGTACCCAAAAATCTTGTTTATTTCACCCTTTTTTACTGGTATTACCACTTCCTCCTTGCTACTTTAATTTTTTCCTATAAACTAATAATAATTCCTTACTGCTTCTCTCTCTCCCCCAAATAATATAACTTTAAAAAATAAATAAAAAGATAAATAAGTAATAATAATAATAAAAAAGTAGTTAAATTTTATTCGGGAACACCCCCCTAAAATTCAATCACTACTTTACTGTCCTATTTAAGCCTAGTTGCACTTTTTCATTATCCTTACCCTTTATAAGCACCTAACTGACTTCTAACTTCCCCACTTTTTAAACACAAAAAAAGGAAAAGCAAAAACAAACCCTATTAAGGCTGCTTCACCCCACTCTTCTTCCCAAAAAGATTTTAATATTTCCCATTCTTGAAAGGCTTCACCATTCATTTTATCATGTAGTCTCAAGGTTAATTTATCTAATTCTGCTAATTCATACACTTTATATTTCCAATCTTCTAGCTTCGGTTTTCTATTTGTTTTCCCAAAAACTTTGCATATAAAAGCCTAGCTGCATATTTAAAAAAACACAAAATCCTCAAAGTTTCTTTCTTCAGTATTTTTTTAAACCTTTAAAAATGTTTAACGAGAAAATTTCGGGGAAATTGCAAATTTTATATTAAGTACTTTCTCACCCTATTTAATTTGCATCCAGAATTTATTTGCTTCTTTACATCGCCACCACATATAATAAAAAACCCTTACTTCATGACATTTCCAACATGTGGGTGCTTCCTTTCTTTTAAAATTTTTTTGGATAATCTATGTGGCGTCGGGTAATTATAGTAGACCTTAAAGAAGTTCTCTTTTAAATTATAATTCCTTGTGAACTTTTGATTAATTTTCCATGCGGACTGCCATTGATCAATCGTTATTGGGCGACCTAAATTTTTCCCCCATTTATCATATTCGTCTTCACCATCCCCCCTTTCAATACCAAGTTTAATAAAAATTTATATACTTTACTAATAACTGTTTAACTCCTGAATATAATATTTTACCCAATTTTGGGAACCCCTTCCCAAAAATTTTCCCTTTTAAAGAATTTAAATCTTCTTTATATCTTCCCAATAGTTGTCTATGTAACAGCCAATGTGAGGAGTAACCTTCTCCCATCAATTCTTCTCTTGTTTTTGGTCTAACTATCATCCCATCTTTTTTAAAATGTCCTTGATGTCAACCATTCCTTAAACCTTTTTTAAGTTTAATGAAATGCTTCGGGGGGAAAGTCCAAAGGTAATTTTAAATATATTTTTTCCCTTAATTTCAGTCAAATTCGTAAGATCGCGTTCCTCACATAATGTTCTGTAATTACTTTATTAACTTAATGTTTATCATAACAAATGTAAGCGTGCCCCCGAAATGTAAATTAAATCCCTCAAATTTTCCCAATAGTTTATCATTTTCTAATAAAATCCATTCTTTGGCCCATAATAAAGCTAAAAGTTCATGGTAAAATTTTAATTTTAAGTTAGACCTCCCTTTTTTTTTTAGATTCCTTTAGGTATTTCCATTTAATTCTCGCTTTCCTCCCGTTCCAAAAAACCACAAAAATCCTGTTCCCAGGCCTTAAAGGGTTTATTGTTAAATATTTTTGGGAAAAGGTTTTGGAAAAAGAAACAGCATTTTTGGTAAAATATTCTTTTTTAAAACTACTGAAATCCTCCCTAATAGCGACAATTGTAAATTTTTCCATTTCCTTAAATTTTCTTGTACTTCCCCCCAAATATTTTTTTTATAATTATTTTCAAATAACCCCCAATTATTTTTTGTTATTACTATGCCAAAAATACCTCACTTTCTTTGCTGTTTTAAATCCTGAAATGCTTATAAATTTGATTTCTTGTTTTGGGGTGACTTTTTTTTGTAACCATCAATGATTTACTTTTTTTAATCCTTAACCCCGCAACCTGACCGTATTCTCTTAATGTATCCATTAGGGGATTAATACTTCTATCGGGTCCTTTTGTTTATAGCCATATCGCGGCGAATGTTTGGGAAATTTTTTTTTATACCCTTTTTTATTTTTTTACCACATATTTCCTTATTATTTCTGATTCAAATGTTTAAAATTTCTAAACTCATAATGAACAAAAAAGGGGGGATGGGTGGAAACCCTGCCTCTTTCCCCTTGTTTATCTTAAATATATTTGATTTATCCCCATTAACTATTAACTTGCCCTTTGGTTTTCGAAAAGCTTGAACCCACTCTTTTTTCTTTCTCCAAACCCTATCTCACCCATTACTTCGAATATAAATTTCCATTTTATATTGTCAAAAGCTTTTTCCGCATCCAAAAACACTAAAGCCAATTCCTTCTGATTATAATGTTGGTAATGTTCTACAATATCTATAATTGTCCTTATATTATTTTTTAAAATATCTCCCCGGGGAAAACCCATTTTGGCCTTCATGATCCAATTCATTTAAAACTTTCTTTAATCTACTTCCCGGGGTATGGAAAAAAATTTTATAGTCAATATTTAATAACGAAATTGGTCTGTAATTTTTTTTTATCTTTTTTATCCCTCCCCTCCTTCAAAATCAAAATAATATTGGATTCTTTCCATGAATTTGGAATTTGATTTTTAATGGAATTCATTACCTGAATAAAAAGGTGCTAAAAATTCTTGAAATTTTTTAAAATATGTTCCTATAAACCCATCTGGGCCTGGGGGTTTCCCCCCCTCCTTTAAATTCCTATAGCTTCTTGTACTTCCTGCAATGTTATCTCCTTATCAAATTTTTTTCCTTTTTCCCAACAGTCTAACAATATCTTTTTTCTTGTAAATACTTAATGATATTATCATTCTGTCTTTGGGAATGGCTACTTTCTTTAAATAATTCTTCAAAAAATTGACTAATATATTTTTAATCTTTTCTTGTTGTTGATGGAAAATTTTTGTCCTTCTCTTATTTCCGTAATCATCTTTTTATCTTTTTCCCTTTCCCAATTTATATGCCAGCCATCTGCCTGGTTTATTTGCATGCTCAAAATGTTTCTTTTTTAAAATATTTCAATTTCCGTTCTATTTGTTCCATTTTTTAAAAAGGGATAATTGTTTCCTCCACATTTTAATTTCGTTATGAATCTTCATATCATTGGGTTTTTTCTTTAATTGATAGTCCTTCTCCCGTAATTTATTTTCAATATATGTTTCCTTTTCTTTTCTACATTTATTTACCCCTTGTTTACCTATAAAAAACCCTCTCATCACGGCCTTACTAGTGTCCAAACTATGGAATTTTTTTTTTTTTTTCCCCCAAAATTTATTTTCCCAAAAGGTTTTTAAATTTTCTACCTTTGCTTTTGCCACGATATCATCGTTTTTTAACAAATTGTCATCTAATCTCCAATCTCTTCTGTTTTCACCATATTTTAATATTAACAGAATCGGACAATGATCTGATAAAGATCCCCGGAAGAGTTTCTATTTTCATTATTTTTTTTAAAATTATCTCCAAAGGTATAAAAAACCTATCTAACCTTGACCACGATTTATGACACTCAAAATAATATTCTTCTTTTCTGTAATTTATTGCCTACCTCTTTTGGGGGAAAAAATAATCTAATAAATCAAAAAGGTTTCGGAATTTTCCCTGATTACTTTTACCCTTTCCCCCATCTTCCCCTATCTACCCCATTTGTATTTAGAACCCCATTCCAAATCCCCCATCATTATTACTTTATATTTTTCTAAGTCCTTTTTATTTTTTCCCCATAAATTTTGATAAAATTTACTCTATTATCTGGGGCCCATATATCTACTACTGTTTAACCTTAAACCTGGCGTCTTAACTTCTATTTATTAAAAAATTCCCCCTTTCATCATTGTATATTAATTCAGATTCAAATTTGTTATTTACAAAATTTTTACCCCCCTTTTTTCCCTTTTTATCAATTGCAGATGAGAAAGTTTTGACCTAATTTTGGATTTCTGATAATTTCAAATCTTTATTTCTGATGTGGGTTTCTTGGATAGCTATCACGTCAAGCTTTAATTTTTTAGGAGTAAAAAATGCATTTTCTCTTATGGGGGTGTTCCATACCACGAACGTTCCATGATAATAATTTTAAATTCATTTTAACTTAGGATCTATCCAAACAACTGTCCTTTCCCTAATTTACTTCTTCTGAGCCTTCCTCACCCAAGTCTTCTATTTTAAAAACCTGTACTAAATGGTATATCTTCCTCTCCTTCTTCATCTGCTTCCTCTTTTGCTGCTTTCCTCCTCCTCTTCCTCCTCCTGTCTCTTTTCTAGTTCTTCTTCATTCCTTATTTTCTCCATTTTTTTTTGTTTCATCTGTTCTTTTCTTGTTCTTTTTTTCTAGCCTTGTTTTTTTTGTGTATTTTCTTTCCTTGTGCGTTTCTCTTGATCCCGGGAGAATTCCCCCCGTTCTGGTTAATTCTTCTTTATGTCTTTTCCAAAACTCTTGTGCCTTTTTATATTGGTTTTTAAAACCACTTTTTTTTGTTTCCATGTAAAGGATATGCCTTCTATCTTTTCCCAGGTATACCTTATTCCAAATTTCTTAATCTTTGGGTTATAAAGACATAGTCCCTTCTCTTTTTCCTTTTTAAAACCTAATATCCTTGAAAATTTTTTCCTCCATTTTTGGTTTTTTCCCGCCTCTTCCAACAGTTACGTTGCAGCACTAAATCTTTCACTCTCTCTTTAAAAAAAATACTCGATGTCTCGCAGTAATTTTTACATTTCGCTACTGCAGAGTTGACTCGGAAGGCTCTGTCAATTTCCAAGTCCAATTGTTCCGGGGTTTAGTCTACGAATCTTACTAATGGTATAACCAGTCTCTGATACAAATCCTCTTTTTAGGCCCTCTACTCAGTCCCCTAATCTTTATTGATTTGTTCCTGTTCTTAATGTCTATCAGCAAAGTTGAACCGCCCCCAATTTATCCGTTTTTTTCCCACATTATCCCGTTATTTGTGTTTTAAATTTTTTAGTTTTTTTCCACCTGGGTAATCTTCTCATTGGCTTGTTTTATTTTATTGTCTAGTTTCATATTGAATATCTCCAATTCTTTTTTGATATTTCCTTTTCCAATTTCCATCTTCATCTGCTTCATTTCCATTCTAACTTCTTTCATTTCATTTTTGAAGGTCGGGCCCTCAATTTTCCCTAGTTCCCCCAATAAAATCTGTTCCAGTACTTTGATTCGCGCCTTAGTTTCTGCAGTAATCGGACCTTTGGGCCCACAATTGGGGATTTGATTTCCAACGAGGCTCTCCTTTGCAAGAGTGATTGGATTTGGGTTTGGGCCCCGCCCCCCCCCTTTCCTTTTCCCCCCCGGCCATCAAATTTTTTGGCTAAATCACTCTAACTTCTTAATCTTCTCTGTTTGGATTAACTGTAAAATCCTCTAACTTAATTATTTGTTGGGTAAAGGGTCTTACCTACACTTGTTCCTCCCTCCTACTTTTTGTCTAATTAGTTGTTTATTTATATTATCTGTATTTCACTTACCCTCTTTTTTTGGCTTTTTATATTTTTTTCCCCTTTTTTTTAGTTCAGATCTTAATCTTTTTAGGCTTCTACCTCAATTTCCCAACCCAATTTAATTTACAAGTGGAATAAATTACCCAAATTTTTTTTCCCCCCCTTTTTTTCTTTTCCCCCCCCAAAAAAAAAATTAAATTCTTAAATTTAAAACCCAAATTCAACAATATTGCGATAAAAACAAAATTACTGTCACTCAATTAAACCAATTACCAAAATTTTTCCAATTCTAAAAATAATTTCGTTTCCAATTCTAAGCTGATGATTTACATTCCAAGATTCAAATAAGCCCCCCAAATAGTTATGTGGTTATGCTCACTGATGTTTAATAATCAATCCAAGGGGGGATATAAATTCTGTTAAAACAGTTAAATTCCCCAAAAAGAATAATTCCTTAAATTGCCACTCCTCCCTCAGCCTCTCCCACTGTAAACAAAGGGTTCAGGGTTTAGCCAGAGATCACTCAAAAAAAAGTCCCAAGGGGGTGTTTTACAAGAAATTTGACAAAAAAAAGAATAACGTTACCTTAGTTTTAAGTCTGATTGGTCCAAACCCACTTCTCTTTTATATTATTTCAGTTATTCCAATAATCAAAATCAGAAGGGTCCCCCCTCCCTTATATCCACAAACAACAAATATTCCTATAAATAGCCTATTGGATTTTTCACAACTAGGAAAAGCTCCCAAAAACCCCCAAAGCTAGTGAACAATAACAACGCTTTTTGTCCCCCTTTTTCCTCCAACTCCTTAAAACCCCCCTCACAATTTATCTTGCTTTTTACCCCGCGCCAAATTTTTTGTTTTTCCCGTCCCCAATCGCCCCTCTCTTCTCCGTTTTTCCGTTGTTCCACAACTCTTCCTCTCCGTCACTCCATCGCTCCGCCCACTCTAACCACCCCTCTCTTCTCCGTCACTCCGTCACTTCGTCCCATTTTTCTCTCTTCCGCCCCCTCCGTCCACTCTCACTTCTCTATCACTCTATCCACCTCCCTTCTCCGTCTTCCCGGGCGTCCTTCCGCCCACTTCTCTGTCACACTGTTCTTTTTCTTTTTTACCCCCACTCCGTCGCTCCGTCCACTCTCTCTCCTTCGTCCGCCCCTCTCTTTTATCGCTCCATCTGCCCTCTCTTCTTCATCACTCCTTCCGCCCTCCCCTTCTCTGCCACTCGTCCCCCTCCCTCCTCCACCCCTCTGTCACTCCTTCCGTCTGCTTCCCTCACTGGGTTTTCTCCCCCCCCTCCTCAGTCTCGTCTTTGTCCACTTCACCCCCCTTTTCCCCCCCCTCTCCCCCCCTTCAAATCCAGATTACAGTTCTATCTCCAAAAAGATGAATCTTCGGGTTTTAAACCCACAAAAGCAGCTTTCCAAATAAAAGCGAGGGGGGGGGGGGGGCAGAGAAAGGGAAGATACGAATATTTCAACAAGGAAACCCCATGACCCCTAGGGGACCAAGCAAAAATTGGGGGAACCCCTCCCCAAGCTCCGGTTTAAAATCTAACCCCCCCTCCCTCCAAAGGACAATCCTACTTAGGGGGGGTTAAAAAAAACTCGGAGGAATGTAAAGTCACTTCTCTCCCCCAAGTCCACAACTGGGCAGTTTATCAAACTTTTTTTGTCCTTTTTAATCCTTTAATCTATACGACTATTAAATAAAAATACAACTCTGGGGGAATTTTTAAACTTCTTCTTCCCTTCCCCCTCTCCAGGTATCCCGTCCCGGTCACCACAGCGCCAGGGAATTAAGCTCTCCTCCAGGTAAAAAAGTTACTTTCTCTTACTTCCAGTAAAAGTTCGTTAGGGTGGCTTACCAATGGTTCTTACTGCTAAGTGAAAAAACCAAAAAATCTCCATTAAAAGTGGTGAGACAGCTTGCCTGTCCAGGCCCTCCGACGTGGTGATGGCGGCTCCACAGTCCTTCCCCCCCGCCGTGTCTCGCTATTTCTTCTTCCACAAATTACACTTCCCGCGTGGAATGGGGGCCCCCCGCAGTTTTCCCCCGTACCCCTTTCTCTGGGGGTCAATCCCCTTCAAAATGATTTTATTTTCGAGGGGAAATTTTTGACCACGTCGGATTTGGAAATTTTCCCCAGCCTCGTGGATTCCAACCTTTCGCTGTTTTCCCCCCCACCCAAGTCAGTAGCACTTCATTTTGAATGGCTGACAGAGAACAGCACTGTGCTTGAAGAAAAACATCTACATATGGGTGGGAAAAAGTGACCTTTCAAGTTGAGACTGCAAACCCCAGCATCCCCCCACTATTGGCTTTTGGAGGTGAAGTACTGACAGAAACTGCAGCCCAACAACATCTGGAAGACCAAAGGTTAACCACCATAGCTTTTCTGTCCAATTCATATCCCCAATTTTAAAGGGTAAAGAGCTATAAAAAGGGGAGCAAAAACCCAAATTTGGCAGTCATCCATTACATATTAACTACAGCAGTGGCCCAAATAGCCTTCCAGTTACTGGGGCTGTGAATCTGCTCCAACAGGTTTTTACTAACTTTGCAAAGCATCTAAAGTGCTGAAACTACCTCCAAAATACATTAGTACCTGGGACAGCCCCTTTGAAGTTCGTACTAAAACTTAAGCAGAATCACCATCCACCATCCAATTGCCATGGGATAGCAAGCAAAAAGGTCACCAGGCCCCAGTTTTCCCCCCCTGGGAGCATCATGTTCTCACAGAAATGATGGTAAATACTTCTGAATGTGCCTCTATCATGCAGATAATAATCTTATTTTGTTTTCCCCCTTGTCTCTTTGGTTATGACACATTTCCCCTTTTTTGGGGGGGCCACAAGTTTCCTTTCCCCCAGGCCATTTGCAACAGGCCAACTTAACAGTGGCCTCTGTTTGGCCTGCAAAATAACAATCATCCTTACCAACTGACCTGTAAAACAAAAACTGTTCTGATTAGCTTTGTGGCCCCCACTTGTTGTGTGGTTTTGGAGCCAATAATCAGAGAAGCAAAAATGGAGTAATTTTCCACAACAGAACTTTGGGAAAAAATTTAAATTTAAAATACTTAGAATCCCCCAGAAAACCCCGCTGGTTGGCCAACTCTGAGGCTTTTTAAAAAACCTTTTTCCCCCCTCCCCCCTTCCAACCGTTAGAAACCCACATTTTTTGGGAACTTTGTTGCTCTCCCAGCCTCACAAAATCTATTTATTTCCCACCCTTTCTGAGGAGTTGGATGCAAAGTGATGTACAGCCAGCCCTCCACATTTGCAGGTTTCACTTCTGTGGATTTGATTATTCATGGATTATTTGCTGTCACCCTTCCCTTCCCGTATGCCCTTTTTTTGAGGACCTTTTAAACCCCGTGAGATTGAGAAACTGCAAATGAGGCTTGTATGTCCCTATATTAAAAATGGTGTGTGGGGGATACAGTGGAGGTGGCAGTATGCCCCACCAGCCACCCAGTTCTGCCTTGTGAGGGAACCCTGATGCCTCAAAGGAATCCACAGTGGATTGAATCATACTTTTTTGTATGTTAAATATGGTTTGAGAGGTCCTAGAGTTATTCACGGTTTTTCCACTTCCATGGGAGTCCTGTGCCCCTAACCCTAGCAAATATGGAGGGATGACTGTACATCACTTTTCCACTTAGGTATTAAAAATGGAATGTACAAATATAGGATAGAGGACATATGGCTGGATAACAGTATGTGTGAAAGGGATCTAGGACCACAAGATTTTTTGGTGGACCACAAGCTGAACATGAGTCAGCAGTGTGATGTGGCAGCCAAGAAAGCAAACATGATTCTTGGTTGCATCAATAGGAGTATGGTGTCTAGATCAAGGGAGGTAATGGTATCACTCTATCCTGCTTTGGTTAGACTTCATCTGGAATACTGTGTCCAGTTCTGAGCACCTCATTTCAAGAAGGATATTGACTGGCTGGAGTATGTCAAGAGGAGGGTGACCAAAATGGTGAAAAGTCTGGAAGCCATTCCCTATGAGGAACAGCTTAGGGAGCTGGGGATGTTTAGTCTGCAGAAGAAAAGGGGAAGAGGGGATATGATAGCCATGTTTAAATATTTGAAGGGATATCATGTTGAGGAGGGAGTGGGCTTGCTTTCTGCTGCTACAGAGACCAGGACAAGGAGCAATGGATTCAAGCTGCAGGAAAGGAGATTCCACCTGAACCTCAGGAAGAACTTCCTGATGGTCAGAGCTGTCTAGCAATTGAATATGCTGCCTCGGAGTGTGGTAGAGTCTCCTTCTTTGGAGGTTTTTAAGCAGAGCCTGAATGGCCATCTGTTGGGAGTGCTTTGATATGTGTTCCTGCATAGCAGGGGCTTAAACTGGATGGTCTCTTCCAACTCTATGATTCTATGACTGTACAATGTCTCTCCCCTACCTTTCTCATTTTATCTGGCTGTGAGCAGGTCAGGCTGAGACAGAGTGACTGGCCAAAGGTCCTCTAGCAAGTTTCATGGCTCAGTGGGGGCTTGAACCCAGCACTTTTCCATCTTGATCCCATACTCTAACTATCTTGAAATACTTGGCAATATTTCAAAGGTGAAAACTGGAACACATGTGGCCAGACAACATCAGCATGGAGTCAAAATAGCAAAAGTAATTACTGAAGAAGAGCGCATGAGCCAGGAGGGCTTTTCTCAGAATCTACTGGGAAGGGCAAGATTTCACCTTCTCCTCTCCTCCAGCTGAGCTAATTAAGTACAAACTACTTTTGCACATTGAACGCAGATTGCAGCAATTGACGTAAGCTGAGAACAAAGGGGAAAGCAAGAGGAGAAGGAGGGAGGAGCTGGGAAATTTTATACGCAGCTGGAAAAATGGAATGATGAAGGATTCATTAGGATTGTCCCTGTCAAAGTGGGAGTGCTAGAAAGTATGCCTTGCTCTCCCTCTCTCTTTAGTTTTCATCTCCAGGCCTTGCCCAGTAGATATAAGAACTGTTTCATTACTTCAAATCACCCTAATTCTAGGAATCGACTCACTTGGCATCACCTCCATTTCATGTTTTGCTTACTGGAAGTTAAATACAGAAACATATCTGCTGTTCCCACCTGGATCTTTCTTTGATAGTGATCTCCTAAACGAGATGTTAAAACTCCCACACTGCCTCCTTTCTGCATCAGGGGCTCTGGTGAGGGAGGAGCAAAAGCAGCAGGAGGGGAAAGCAACTGGGTGAGGGTACAAAGGCACTGGCTGCACCTGCCAGTGATGGAGGAAGTGTGGTTTTGCGTTTTGATCTGATAAGCACCCCTATTGCAGGTGCTGAGTGGGGGAGAAAGCAAGTTATGGGGGTTGGGGGTTTGAGGTTTTTCTCCCCCTTGGCACTTTCTCCTCTGTTACATTGCTGCCTGTGACTTCAGGTATTTTTTTTAACCCTTATAGCACCAAGGGAAGCCAGAGTTTGTGGCTTGCACTACTTGCCAAGAGCTCTCTTCTAGATGAGGGGCTATATCATGGGAAGCAGCCCAAACTCATTCCAGGACGAGAGGCCCAAATCCTGATTTACAATAGTCATTTGGGGGGTCATCACACATTAACGTGAATTGACCATAAATGACCATATTGATGAGAGAGAGAGAGAGAATTTTTCTTGAACAGTTTTCTAATTGTGAGGATATCTGTTAGGATAGTTCTCTAAGCTTAGTTTCAGGTGCAAATAAGAAATGTTGGGAACTAGGATTCAACTGCAAGATTAAAGCCGATTTCCTCTCATTTTAGCATCAGCCTTTAGGCAAGTTGTAATAACTACTTTTGAAAATGAGGTTTAGTCTCCATGGGCAATGACGATGGGTTTTTTTTGCTGCTCTTTCATTGCATTTTTGCTAACTATCTTGTAGCTGGATTAGTAGATCCACATTTTGATGGTCCTCTTAGAACCAAGAGAACACCTTTAAATTTAGGTTTTCATTCAAAGTTATTTTCAGGCTTTTAGCTCCGTTGTATTGGTTTTGCTGCTTGATGGTTTTATTTCTTTTAAATTTACTCTGTGGTTGTTTTCATTCCCTTTGGATGGCCTGTTTGTTTCAATCTAAGCTTTTACATTTATTATTAACTGCTCAGAGTACATCAGTTATTAGGCAGTATAAATACATTGTCAATACATAAATATGTTTTACTGCAAACTGCATTGCCAGTTCTTTTTAAGGGCTGAAAAGCAGCATATAAGAGGGTTTTATTACATTACTATGTGTTCTCATCTAAAGATGTGGCCCCACCATAACACTGCTAGGCTCAGTGTAGAATTACCTAACTGCACTGCTGATTTCTTCACTGGGGAATGATCTCCGCCCTTCTGAGCCCACTCAGTGTTGCCTTGGCCTTAGTCCCAGTCTGGGGTTAAAATTGTTACTGGGTTGAATAGTTGGGAGATACTCACCCAAAGAAAAGGGCAGGGAGTCTGAGGTTTTAAAAACAAATGGCAGCAGCTGCAACACACACACACACACACTAGCAAGCAATGATAAAATTCAGCCTCCCATAACCATAAAATATGGCTGAAAGAAAAGAGAAAAAAAAACCAGTCATAAAGCATAATTTTAAAAGATCTGATTAAAATCCCAGAAATATCACATCTAAATATGTTAGCAAGCAATAAAATCGAGACTTTAAAAGCAGGGGTTGAGAAGTTCCATGTCACATTTCCCCAACCTCAAAATACTGGTACCTTATCAAACAATTATCTTATTTCCTTCAGGGCATTAACACATATGTAGTCCTCAGAACTGCTAGGTTTATAGATAGGACTAGCCAACTGAAAAAACAATTTATAGAACATATTGGGGTTGCATGCAAAGGTGAAGAATTAATCAAAATACATATTGCCTCTGTATTTTACTATTTTCATCTCAAGATGATAACCTATTGTTTCAAGTATTGGTATTTATTTATAGTCTTTTACATTATTCTTTTTATTTCATCTTTTCAGATTTTATCACATTTTATTGTATCTTACCTTACTTTAGCTTATTTTATTTCACTCCATTGTAATTTAGTTACTCATTTTACTGTATTTTATAACATTTGATGTTATATCTTTTGATATGGTCAATTGACTAATCAATAAATTTATACTGACCAAGTTGAGTTGAACATTTCCAAACCTAATGTTCTCCAGATGTTATAGGATTTCAGCCCTTGTCATCCCTGATCATTGGCCATGCTGACTAGTGGGTACTGAAATCTACAACATCTGGTTATAAGAAGCTGCTCCAGATATGTTTGGCCTCTAGCTCCCATTGACCATAGGCAACATATCCAGCAGTCACGTACAATGGGCAATGGAGTTCAATGACACTGAAAAACAACAGAGATACCCCACCACTGCAGACTAAATGCCAAAGGCCTTCCTAGCTGACAGGGAAGTTTGACAAATCTCTGAAAATAGGAGTTCCAAAATCTGGGCACAACACTGGAGAAGGCCTTAACCCTTGTCCCAACCAAATGTGGGCTGGAGATGACAAGAGGGTCTCCTTGAGCATTCTTATTAAAAGCAGACTCAGAGAGGTAAAAAGGATGGTCATAAACCATGTAGAGCTTTAAAGCCTATAGCCGCCACTTTGAGCTAGGGCTCAGAAACAAATAGGAAGCCAGTTATGTAACATCAGAGGGTAACATACTTCTTATATTCAGCTCTGGTAAACCAACCCAACTATTGCATTCTAAAGAAGCTGAACCTTCCAGGCATTTTTTGAAGGCAGCTCCATGCATATTGCTCTTGACAAGTTCTGACACAATGAGAGCATATGCCACTAGGGACAGATCTATCTCCCTCCTAAATGTAGGTAAAAAACTCATTATGCAGCACTTTAAATTGGTCAAAGGCACATCCAAGCTCAAAACTGAATTGACAAGAATTGTTGATATCCTACAAATCTGTCATTTCAAAGGAGGAAAATCTAGGCCCTTTCCGTAACTCACCTTTTTGCAGAGCTGGGGTGCGGGGATCACGTGAGCAGCCTCTGCGAGAGGTTCTCACGTCCCCATTGCTTCAGTTCCTCAGCTGCTGCCTGCTTGCGAGCAGATAGTACAAGAGCCCCCCTCTTCCTTCCGCAGTGCAGCCTGGGATTTTCCCAGGCTGCGCTGGGGCAGGAAGCGCGAACACTGTGGCTCCGGAGCTCCGCAAACATGGCAAGTACGTGCGGGGCCCCGGAGCGATACGTGATCACACACCATTTTCGGCTCAAAGCCGAAAATGAAATAGTGCACGATCGGTGCCTGCCAGACCCTGAAGCATTGCATGATTGTGAGTGCATCATGTGGACTGCTTCTCGCAGTCGCGTGATGCTCCAGGACCCCTTTCATGTGGCAAATGCTGTGCAAAAAGGGCTAGAGTTTGTCTGAACTGAATTCTACTTTGTTAACCCTTCCCCAGGGTACTGGTTCAGAACTGCCACAGCTTCTCCAGAAGGAGTGGCAAGGATGGGAGGTTCACAAAAGGGGAGGGGGAGAGATTTGGACCTTGGAGATGAGGGTTCAATTTGGCCATGAAAAACACACACAACCCCAGAAAACCCTGTGATAGGTTCACCTTAGGGTCACCATAAATCAGAAACAAATTGAAGGGACACAACAACAATAACAACTGGTGGTACCACTGTTCTATGGCACTCTTACAGAATAGGACTGGGGTATCTGTTGCCCTTCATATGTCATGAGACTACAACTGGTATTAGCCCTAACAAATAATAAAAGTTTATTTATTTATTATTTAATTTATTATTTAATTTATTTAATTTATATCCCACCTTTCTCCCATTGTGAGATTTAGCTTAAGTCCAACAACATCTGGAGAGCTGCTGATTCCCCATCTCTGAGGACATGGACCAGATAGGTCCTTCATCTGATCAACAGGATTCTTCTTAGGTTTTTCATGTTCAATTTACAGAATTGGTACAACTTTCTCATCTCTACCCTACAGGACTTTCTGATTTTGGACAGATGCCACCTCTTGGAGTTCACAACTCCTAAGACTTTATCTTCTAGTTCTGTTTGGTTTTGTTTCTTCTTCAACTGAAAATATCTCAAAAATCACAATTAAGAAAGGAAGGGAAAAGAAGAAGTACAACACTGAATAAGAAGGAAGGGAAAGTGGCTTAGGGGAAAAAGAAACACTCCTAAAATATTTTGTGGAGTGTGGGAGGGGAACGTTTAATAAATGGTTCAGCATAAGAAAAGCTGATGGGAAATACAAGGTAGCAGAACCAACCTATCAACAGCTCTGGACCAGTCCTGCTCCTGTGTTAGGTGCCTTCAAACAGCCATTGTTAGGTGTGCAGACAATGGCAGGTATTCACCCATACTCTGTTACCTGCCAAGGAATATCTGACCATCTAGCTATTACTAAATGCACAGTTGCAGGGGCGACTGAAAAGTTGGCAACCCCAGTCCCAAAGCAAAGTTTTGCTAATGTGCCAAGGTGTGAAGCCAGCTCTAGTACCAGCATTCACCAACACAAGCCCAGTGAGAGAGCCAGTGCACTTCTTAGACCTTCTTTCATGAGTGTAACATCAGAACTCTGGCTTGGTCTGGATCAAATTCACCAAACTCTGTGGGAAACAGCTTTCTTTTGTGGTATGTGTGTGTTGGGAGACAGGGCTGAGAGTAGTGATTTCAATTTAGGGTATAGAAAAGGTTAGGCTATTAACATTCTAAGATACTTCCTCCTGCTGTTTCTCTATTTAGTTTGGTGAAGCCCACTCCCCTCCTCCAGATCAATGCAATATATATATATATATATAGAGAGAGAGAGAGAGAGGGAGGGAGGGAGGAGGGACTCACAGAGAGGTTTCCTCCACTCCCACCCTCATTCCCCATCCTTGGCTGGAATCTTAATAAAGCCTTTTCCCCACAAAAGGAAAAAAGAGAGGCATCTGTGAACTCTTGTCTATTTCCTGAGGTCTGTCAGGCTTTCCCTATAGGGTGCATTTCATTCCTTCACTTTAGCAGCTGTTCCTCATTCACCCCACCCCCCCCCACAATCCTGCAATACAGTTTTCCTGTTTTGTTGGAATATTTGAATCTCCCCTCCAGGGGCTGGGATGGGGAAGGCAAGCAAACAGCTGCACTTGCTTCTCCCCGCCTTCATAGGCCCCCCTTTTTTCTTTGCTATTTGGAGCAGCTATAAATAGCTCCAGGCAGACGGAGGGGGGGAATGTGGGTTGTAACTGGGGTTAATAGGCAGAAAATGGAGCTCAGCTGTCCTTACCCCCTACTGGGGCTTTAGAGCCAAGCTGTGACTTGTTTGGCGGGGGGGGGAGAGATGCCAGGCAAGTACCCCCTAAGGCACCAACACTATGGAAATCACAGTTAAAGAAAATCCCAGTTTGTTCTGCCCACGATGAGAAACGGGGTGATAACATCAACTGGATACTTTTCAAATATGACCTAAGCGAGAAAGGTGCCATTTCCCCCCTCCCTTCTCTTTATTTTTCTCCCAGCATCTTTCAGGGTGTGATTGTGTCATCACTTACTTGTGAGAAAACCCAGGAATCAGTGAGATACATGTTGAGTGGCAAAGAAGACCCTGCAGCCCTTCAAATGTAGTTGGAGGTAACCAGGCATTGTCACGGACTGGGGATGATGGGGGCTATAGTCAATCTTCATCAGTGTAGGACTAGGCTGTCAAAGAGTATCTCCAGCATTCTCTGGTGGCATCCATGGGCCCATTCACACTGCACAGTTATAGTGTGATTATTCCACTTTGACTGCCATGGTTCCATCCTATGGGATCCTGGGGTTTGCCACATCTGTTGAGCCACTAGAGTTCTCTGGCTGAGAATTCTGAACACTCCTCTCTCAATCGCCAGTGTCAGCATTCCATGAGATGGAATCATGGCAGTCGAAGTGGAATGATAGAACTGCAATTGCTTAGTGTGAATGAGCCCCATGTCAGAGCGGTGGGGGGGGATGGGACAGTGTATTTTGTTCTAGCTTTTGTTCCAGATGTTAAAGGAGCTACCCAAGATGCTGACCCTATCTGGAGACCAGGGTTTGGCCTCTTGGATAGTTCCTTTATAGTCTGGAATAAAACCCAGAGAGGATTCAGTGCACCCCAGCACAGAAGCCACTGGCTTCCAGTCAAGACATCTCCTGGCACCATTCCCTCCAAATGTCCTGATTTGGCCAGGACAGTTCTATTTAATCCTCTGTTGTCCCACTTTTTCAGCTGCTTTTAAAATGTCCCAATTTCTTTTCCCTCTCTCTTTTTCCTCCTTGCCTTCAGCTTTCTTTAACTGCTGCAAACTGAGTTCAAAGTGCAAAAGTAGTTTGCACTCAATTGACTCAACAGGAGAGACAGGAGATGTGGAGCATAACCTTTCCCTTCCCAAGAGGCTCAGACAAAAGCAAGCTGCTGCATTTTCTCCTACCTTCTCTGTTCTTCTTCATTAATAAGGTCTGCTATGTCCCAGATTTCTTCTGCAAATTGTTGGAGAATATGTGGCACTGCTACCCCAAAGATGGTGTAAAGCTCTGTGGTATCTGCCTCCTTCACGTATTCCATGTGGCAAGGAAACAAATAGGGAAGCAACTCTGGGAGAACATGAGAAGTCTACAAATAAGACACTGATAGCACCTGTCAACCTTTGTAACATTCTGGTCTGAAACCTCTTGTAAGGCCATTTCTACATTACATTGTTATAGTGCTATCATTCTACTTTCAACATACTGTGGAATCCTGGGGTTTGCAGTTCAGGGAGGGGCCCTTAGAATTCTCAGCCAGAGAGCTCTTTGGCCCCAGTAAACTAGAACCCCCAGAATTCCACAGGACCTTGAAAGTGGAATTATAGCACTGTAACAATGTAGGGCGGAAATGGCCTAAGTCTCAACTTGAGCAGACCCATGGAACCAATTTATCTATATGTTGACTCACCATTCAACAACTGATTCAGTGGATCTACTTCACAAAGCCATAGGAGTCAAGTCTGTGTTCCGTAGCAATGTGATTACACCAGAATAACTTCATCTGGAAGTGTTTATGCCCAGAATCCGGACCAGAGTTTGGTCGAATAACATCTTTGGACCAGAACTCCCCAAATACTTCAACCTGTGGTCCAAAAACTGAAGAAGGATTTCTGCCTCTAGACAGGCACAAACATCACACAGAAAAAATGCAGGGAAAGCTTCACTTGCTGGATTCCTACCCAACAGGCAGCTGCTAAAAGCAAAGGAGCTGTGCCAGAAAAAACAAAAAAACAAAAATTTTCTATAAAGGCAACTCTAATTCCTATGCAGGCCTAAAGGCACCAGATTCTGTCTGATCTTGGCAGCTAAGCAGGATCAGCCCTGGTTAGCACTCGGATGGGAGACTGCCAATAAATATCTTTCCTTGCATTCATACACACACACCAATCTTCAGAAAAGGAATAAATCAAAAGGACAATCAATAAAAGGATAAATGAAAGTTCATGTTCTGCATATCTTTCGTTCTGCATTTACTTAAGAATCCCAGCCTTATAGACCCAGGCATTTATATGAAAACTTCTTTGCATCAGCGTGGGCTGATATCTATGCTTAGAAATAATGTGTGTGCATGTGCCTTCAGCTTGCCTGTTGACTTATGATGACCCCATGAATTTCACAGGGTGTTCTGAGGCAAGGAATACTGATGTGTTTTTGCCAGTTTCTTCCTGTAATATAGCCGACAACTCCTGATATTTGATTGGTGGTCTCCCATCCAAGTACTAATCAGGGCTGACTCTGCTTAACTTCCAAGATCAGATATTTAAGCAAGCAATTGGTGACATTAGGCGATTTATTTCATGCCTTTTTGTGCTGTTGCTTGCCCTGCTTTTATAAACAATATCTGCCATAAATTTGTTCACTGAATGGTGGGGGGGAGTTTGGCCTTCAGATGTGGTTGGTACTGTGACTCCCATCAGCCTTAGAAATGTAGGTGAAGTATGTTGTGAGTTGAAATCCAACAAAATCTTGAGGGCCAGACGTTTCTCACTCCCGCTTCTTTGTTGTTTTTGTTAGGTGCCTTCAAGTCAACTCCGACTTATAGCAATGCTATCTTAGGGTTTTCTTGAAAAGATTTACTTAGAGGAGGTATGCCAATGTCTTTCCATGAGGCTGAGAGAGTGTGACTTGTCCAAGGTCATCCAGTGGGTTTTCAGGGCTGAGCAGGGATTCATACCCTGGTCTCCCAGAGTCTTAGGGTCTTTCTGCACTACATTGTTATAGTGCTATTATTCCACTTTCGACCTCCTATGGAATCCTGGGGTTTGTAGTTTAGGGAAGAACATTTAGAATTCTCAGCCAGAGAGCTCTTGGGCCCCAGTAAACTACAAACCCCAGGATGTTGAAAGTGGAATAATAGCACTATAACAGTATAAGGTGGAAAGGCCCTTCGTCTGACACTCAAACCACTACACAGCACTGCCTGTATCAAAATAAGGTTTCTTGGCAGCACTTATTCAGAGGGGGTTTGCCATTCCTTTTCTTTGCAGCTGAGAAAGTATGACTTAGCCAAGATCACCCAGCAGAATTCCATAACTGACTTGGGAATCAAACATTGATCTGCCTGAGTTCTGATCCAACACTCAAACCACTATACCACACTGATCTACTGTTTTTTAAAAGCTGTCTAGATAGCCTCTCTCCTTCTCTCTCTCTATCTTTCAGTATTGCAATGCATGCACACATATTCATACAATCTCTTAGTAGAAAAAAATCCATAAATGCATTTTCCTTTTGCCCACGCTGAAGCAGCTGCCTATCAGTTTTGCTAATATTCAGTCCTGACCTCTTCTCCTTAATTTTTTTTCCATGTATGTGTGTGTGTGTGTGTTTACAGGGAAAAAAAGACTAGAATAAGCATTGAGAAAACATGAATGGGTTTAGGGTTGGGGTAGAAGTCTGTTCAGTTTGCATCTCAATGTACACTGACCCAATCTGACGCTCTCAAACCAAAATGTAGGTATCCGTTGGCATTTCAATGTCTCTGAATTTTACAGAGCAGTTGTCCAATCTAAAAATGAGTACAAATGCATATCTTAGGGAGAACAGCACCCACAAAAATGTGGAGTTATGAAAATAACTGCAAAAAGCCCTTATATCAGAAACATTGGGGGGAACGTGGGTACATTTGGCAGAACTGTAAACACAGATGAAGGCATGAAGAGAAGCATGAGCATAAAGGGACATGAATTTTGGAGTGCCCTTGAAACAAACTTCTCCAAGTTCAGAATAAACCACACGAGAATGGAAAAAATTCTCAAACTTCAGGAGAAATGAGACCTGGCATGAGAGAAGGGAAAGCTGCCTCCTGTGCAGAAAATGTTGTTTTCAGTGCAAATCAACCATGTGCCAGTTTGGCATGGAATGTCTCCAACTGCAGCCTTTTCTGCACAGGAAATTGCCTTTTCTACATAGCAATATTATTTCCTGCACAGAAAATCCAGGAAATGCTGTTTTCTGTGGAAAACAAACGTAAATTTTGTGCAGCGTAAGTCCTGAGCTGCAAAGGTGCTTGTCAGTCCGGGATTTTCTCATCAGGATCTCTCAAAACTTGAAAAACATGTTTTTCAATCATTTTTTGAAAGTATTTGAATATTTTTCCATTCCTACTGCAATGATGACTTTCTAAAATCACAAGAAGAAACTCAGTAGCAAATATGTAGTAGTAACCCCTTGGCTTTTCCTCTTGTGATGCCACCCCAGCCCTACTAGACCTTAGCCATTGAGGGGCACTGTCCTCTGGAATCAGCCCTGTAGCCAATTCTTTGGTAACTTTACGTATTCCTGCACTACACACTTATAGTGCTATTATTCCACTTTCAACATCCTATGGAATACTGGGGTTTGCCATTAAGGGTGGGGCTTTGGAAATGGCCTTTGGCTGTGAGAGAACATTACAACCATGTTTTTCCCCCAGAGCTAGCTCTTGCCTTGAAATGCTGCTTCTTTCTTCTTTGCTCCTCTTTGACCTGATTCTAGCCAAGCAAGGACACCATTGTCCTCTCATAGTTACAATTTTCTTACTTTGACCTAGAGGCAGCTGGTGGCTCTCATGTCAGATTTTAGTCTAAACTTTAAAGATCTGTCCCACTGGTAAACCTAGTTTGGGGATAGGGCCCAGCATCTTAGATCATTCCTTTAATGTAGGGGTGGCAAAGTGTGCTCCTGCCTAGATTCCTATGTGCCCCCCCAGATGCTTTTGTAGCATCCTGCAGAATCCCCAAATCAGTCTTTTTCTGTCTCCCAAAAGGAGGACAAAGTGCTGCTTCTGGTGCAACAATTTCCCTTTGAAGAGGTTTTGAGCTCTCCTTATACAGTTTAACATCAAAATTACTCATGTTCGAGAGGCATAAATGGATCCAACCAGGGTTTTTTTTAGAGGGGGGTTGGTAGTCCATGACACTCACAGAGGCATAAAAGTGGCCCCCAAATGTGCCACAGTTGCTCATCCAGACTTTAATGCCTGTACTAAAACCTGGAACGGATTCACCATTCTACCAGCTTGATCCACCTACTGATCCTCCCTATTAGAATAAACCCACAGAAGAAATGGAACTTGCACATGTGTTGATATACCAAGTTCCCATTGACTTAGGGGCTGTCTTCTCGTTGAGACCAACAATTGGCTATTTGTTTTAATTAAGCAGTTTTATGTTTTAATAATTCTTACTTAACTGATTTGATTGTTAAATGGCTTGAGTTCCATGGTTTTAAGAGAAAGGTAGGATGCTAACATAAGTTTAAAAAAAGGAACAATCCAAGCAGGATTTTTTTTCTCTGGCAAAGTTTATTGAATAAACAGTGGTTCTTAATAGGGATGGGATGAATCCAGAATTTTCTGAATCCAAATCCCTGGAAGTTTCTGGGAATCCACAGATCTTACAAATCTTGAATCTTTTGAATGCTTTTTTAAAAAAGAGGTTTAAAAGCAACTTTTTAGAACTTTTTTAAAACAGAACGTCTTTTTTTTAAAAAACTATTTTTTGGTTGGTGGATTTGAAAGATTCAGTTTGCCTATTTTTGCACAGCAATTTGGATTCATGAATCTTGAATCCTTGCTGAGGATTCAAGGATTCGGTTGGCCCATCCCTAGTTCTTAACCTGGGGTCCAGGGACCCGTAGGGGTCTGTGGAGTCTTCACAGGGAGCCCACAAAGTCCTACTGCTAGCCATCAGCTCAGCAGCAGCAACAGATACTCGCCCAAGCTCACTTAGTATCTGAGCATGGATCTGAATCCTTGTCTCCGGAAGCCATAAATAAATAAATAAATAAATATTTGAATATTTGACTCTAAATTTAAATATTTAAAGCTTGTGTTAAGTCTTGCGGGGCCCCGACAACAAATTATATTTACAAGGGGTCTCCGGTAAAGAAAAGGTTAAGAACCACTGGTTTATTCTAACAATAAAATATAGGGAACACTGAGCTTTCCCTGTCTTTTCTTATACTCAAAATTGAAGAGCAACAAAATAGCCTTTTCTGATCCTTGCTCCCAAACCCTGCAGGTCCCTTTTGATGCAGTGGTACCCGATACTGGGGAAGGTAAGCTGAACAGGGATGGGAAAAGGCAGACAATGACAGTCAAAGAAAGAGTTTTCATCTTGGCCTTAAGCAGAAGCAAGGCCAGGCTTTGTCCTCAACCCTTCTTGTCTAGAGAAAAAAAAGAAAGAAAGAAAAGCTCTTGATAAGGGAAATCCCCCTAGGGTGAAAAGCAATATGCGGCTTCTTCCATGCTGTATTCATAGGGATGTTCAAAGCCTCATTCATCAGGGTGAAACAGCTTGGGGGGGGGCAGAGGTTGGAGTGGGAGGCGGGGAGTAGGCTCCATATTTAGCACTGTAGCTTCTGTTCTGGGTTTGAATAGGCTTTTTTTTCCCCCCAGTGCCCTTTTCCCATGAGAAGTTCTGATCCATCTAGGTAGAGAAGCCCCCAAAGGTTTGCTCTCCTGCAGGCACACTTAACAAGAGGTGGCAACCACAGTGGCTAAATGGGTGTCTTCATTTGGCAGCAGTGTGCCATTGAGAGCCCACTTGCTGTGGTAGGGCAACAAGAGGGTGGTGCATACTTTCCAACTTTTCACAGATGAAAACTAGGACATTTGTGGCCAAGGAACATAAGAGTGTGGTCAAGATGGCAAAAACATACAAGCTAGGAGAGGGTGCAGTGTTTTGCATTTGCATGAGCCTATAGGGATCAAGATTCTCCTCCCTCCTCTCCTTTCTCTCTGCTGACTTAACTGAGGATAAACTGCTTTTGCACTTTGAACTTAGTTTGCAGTAATTGAAGTAAGCCAGGGGAACTGAAAGAATAAAAAAAGTGGAAGGACAGAAGATTAATAGGGACTAGCCCTGAAAAATCATGACAATTGAAAGGTATAAGAATGTGAATTTGATTCTTTCATGCAGGAAAGGCAAAATTCTACCCACTCTTTTCCTCTTCCCCCTGCTGAGTTAATTGAGCACAAACTACTTTTGCACTTTGAAATCAGTTTGCAGCAATGAAGCAAGCTGAGGACAGAGGAAGAAAGGGGGAGATGGAGAATGAAACTGGGGCCATTTCCACACTAGCCTGTTAGAGTGCTTTGATTCCATTTTCAGCATCCTATGGAATCCTGGGGCCTCAAAGGCACCTCCCTAAACTGCAAACTCCAGGATTCCATAGGATGTTGAAATTGAAAGCGCTATAACAGGCTACTGCGGAAATGGCCTGGAACATTTTAAAAGCAGCTGATATAGAATATAGAAACTACCAGCTGACTACACTTTTGCTAGTGATATGTTTTCTGGATAAAATAATTTTTATTAATTTGCCATTATAAACAACATATACAACACATAAACCTACATAATCTAAATAACCTAAAACAAAAAGAAAAAAGAAAAAAAAAGATTAAAAGAAAAAAGAAAGAAAAAGAAATAACACAAAACAGTGATACACAAATCCCATTGAACCTCCTCCCTAAAAAAAGTTCTTCCAATTTTTCTCAGATGGTAGTTTCTAATTTAAAGATAATCTACTATGCTAGTGATATGTTTTAAAATTATATTTTAAATAATGCCTTTAATCTAATTCTATTTTAAAAGTGGATCTGCGTTGTGTTTTATTCTGTTCTTTTACTTACTATTACTATGCACTCTCTTGAGTGCCACATTTGGAAGAAAGTTAAAATAAATATCTGGTAAAATAAAAATATATATACCAGACTCAGACACCATGGACTGATTCTGAGGTTGAGGATTGGTGCTTTGCCTCGGGCAGCAAACTGTCTTGGGCCAGCCCTGCTCTTCTGTCTCCAAACTACCTCTGACCCCTACTCCTCTCCATCTCTTAACTCAACTAACTCTCTCTTGCCTCTCATCAGCTGTCACGGTCCTACTTATAGCTGTTTTTCTCAACAAGTGGCCCCTGTAGTGTGAAGTGCCTTTTCATCAGCTACTTCAGCTGAGTTAGCTACATGCCTCTTCCTGGAGAGAGATAGCTTTGGCAATTATCCCCATACCCTTCAAGCTTTCAGGTCAGACTGCACCATTGTGTTGTGTGTGTGCAGGGTGTGGGTGGGACTGCCTTTGAAAAATATTCAGAAAGTGCCACTGATAGGAAGGCAGTTGCTGAACTGTTAACAAAGAGCCCACTCACAATACAGAATTACAGCCCTATGGTTCCACTTTAACTACCATAGTTCTATCCTTTGGAGTCCTGGGATGTGTAGCTCGGTCACTGGTACTGGAGCATTCTGGCTGAAAATTGTCAGTATGCCTTTCTAAACTGCAAGTCCCAAAATTCTATAGAATGGAATTATGCCTGTTAAATTATGCTGCTCCAGAGACTAGGACATGGAACAATAGCTTCAAACTGCAGGAAATGAGATTCCACGAAAACTTTAGGAAGAACTTTCTGATGGAAAGAGCAATTGGACAGTGGAATCTGCCGCTGCTTGGACATGTGGTGGAGTCTCCTTCTTTGGAGGTTTTTAAAGAGAGGCTGGATGGCCATCTGTCAAAGGGAGTGTTTGGGTTGTTCATTCTTGCATGGCAGAAGGGGGTTGGACTGGATGGCCCTTGGGGGTCTCTTCCAACTTTATGATTCTATCTGCCTAAATTAGCCTGCCCAAAAAAAGTAGAAAGTGCTATTAATTGTGTGGTGTGAATTGGCCCCAGAAATTGAGAGACAAAATGCACATTGTTTGCCAATCAGCTTTGAAAATTATTTTGAAGAAAAATACATAACTGAATTGTAATAAGATGATGCCCTGGGTCCCAGAGCATTGTCCCACCACTGCCAGAGCTTGGTTTTTAAAGAGTAGTGAGCTATGTTTCTAAAAAGTAATTATTTATGTAATTAAAAATTAAAAATCAAAATTTAAAAAATTTAAAATTAAAAAATAAAAATGTATAATTACTTATGAAATCATTTGTTGTCCGTTTTTTTAAAAATAGCTTATTACTTTTTGTTACTTTGTAGGGCTTTTTGGGAGGAGTGAGAAACGTTGATAAAAGCATGGCATAAAACTGCTTTTAACATGCCCTCAGAGAGTAAAAAGGTAACTAAAACATTACTCCCACCACTGCTCAGTTATGGATCACTACAGTATGTCCTTAAATTCATTCTTTTTCCCTTTGAAGTTACTTTCCAGGCCAGTCCTTGGACAACTTCAGAGCATACACTTCACCTCTGAACAACATTCCAACTGGTATTTCCCGCCCCCTAAAAAAGTTCTGTACACTTTAGGATGTGGATCATATTCTATCGTGTGCTCAGCAGATGGGGAAACTCAGGGAAGAGCATCTGAAGATGATGATCTCGAAGTTTAAGCAGGTTCCTATGAGACTAGGAGATTCTTTAGGTGTCTAATTCTAAGGTGCAGAGAGCTCTCAGGATTAAAAATAGCCATTAGGGGAAAAAACGCTGCAGTATTTTAAGAATTCCTGGTATGATAGTGAAATGGTAAAAATAAACTTTTGAAAGAATACTTAGGGAATAAAAGTTATATTAATAGGAAAAAGAAAACCAAATAGAAGTAAAATGTTATATTACTGACTCTAAGGTCAAAGTTAGAAGTAGGACAAGGAAGTATTTTGGTGTTAGCAACTATAAGCAACCTTTTTGTTTATGTATGTATATGTGATAGAGAATTTTATGTATTTGTACTGTATGTTACTGTTTATTGTTTGTTCATTTTTAAGAATAAAGTTTTTTTTAAAAAAAAAAATAGCCATTAGAATGGTGCTTCTGTATGGAGTGGGAAGCTGTGAGTTGAGACATGCAGTCAAGGTGGATCAATCTTGGCCTAACTACGAGATGAAATCAGGTAACATCTCAGGCAGTTGGTTTAGGTGTTGTGAGTGCACTGCAGATAATTAATCACTCAAATGATCATTGTTGTGTCTTCTACCCAAGCACAGAGAGGTTACCTTTTGGATCACAACTCTCAGGATCCCAATATCCTCCAATCATCCTGGTTTACACAGGGATAGTCCCAATTAAGCCTCAAGAAACTCAGCAGCAGGGAAAGGAGGGGAGAGGGAGGGATCTTACTTCCCAGTAAGCTCAGGCAAAAAGGAAACTGCTGCAGCCTCTCCTAGCTTGTGTATTTTTCCTCACCAATGACTTGCCCGCTTGACCATGCCCTGATGTTTCTTGGCCACATGTATTCCAATTTTCATCAGGGTATGGAATCCAAGCTGTAGGAGTCTGAGATTTTTATTTCTATTTTTACTTTTGTTTTTTGTCGCCAAACCTAACTCTGCCCATTATTGACTGGAGGAGCAGACTTATTATTGATTACCACTCTTTAATGGAGAACCATCTTCTTCAGGTAAACCTATTGGTAGGGGGCAATAGAAAATGAAAGGCCTGGAGTTGCAGTGTGCTTAAGGTGAGTTTTAGGTGGCTATTCCTCAGCTCTGGAATTCTCTTCCCAAAGAGGCTTGCTTCCGGCTGGCCCTCCTGTCTATATAGCACCAGGCAAACCTCTTCACTTATCCAGGCTTTTAAACTTTTTTTTTCTTCATTTTTAGGACTTTTTTCAAGCTTCCTTCTCTTTCTAAGTTGCTTTTTTAATGACTGTATTATAATTTCTTTTGTTTTCATTATTTTAATTATCACTGTGCACTATCTTAGCAGACCTACTTGTATACTTGGAAGTAGGATACCAAAAAGTATCACTTGCTCACTCACTCACAAGACCTAAATGCTAAAGAGATTTTGCTGCCTGAGGCAAAGCAGCAAACAGGAAGAGGTGCTTCCTAAGTCAATGTGTTTAGTATCCAAAGTTGGCAATTTAATATTGGCACTTGAGGTAGAAAAGGCTCTCTCTGTTGTTGTGTGCATTCAAGTCATTTATGACTTATGGCAACCCTAAAGTGGCCCTATCCCAGAGTTTTCATGGTAAGATTTGTTGGGGGCATGAGTATTGCCACTGCCTTCCTCTGAGGCTGAGAAAGTATGATTTGCCCAAAGTCACCAAGTAGGTTTCTATGGCTGTGGAGGGATTTGAACTCTGTTCTCCAACGTAGTAGTCCAACGCTCAAACTGCTATGCAAAAAATTTAAGGACGATTTAGGCATCCCTGCAGTATGTGTGTAACCCTATATTGATTTGGCCCAGTGGGTAGGGAAATCCTAAGGAAAGGTCAGTACTTGTTAGATGAGTTCAGCAAAAGAGGAAGAGCTGGAGCTAAGGAGTAGGCCCTTTTCCTCTTGACTAAAGGCTTTAAGATTTGCAAAGGTTACAGTGCTTCAGAGCAGCACAGGCTGAAGAGCCCTGTAATCACATCCTGTACTGGTACCTCATTGGGTGCATGGCATTTTGGGGCATATGTGCTAAATTTAATACATAATTTATTGTATTGTTGTTAATAATATATATATATATATATATATATATATATATATAGACTTAAATTGCAATTGTGTTTGCAATATTCAACTATAGTTGGCCTCACTGAATCCAGAAAGAGGCACATGTGCACTTTACAAATGATTGGAGATTTCACTCTGTGGTTGTTCACTATTTTTACTATAAGGAAAAAGTGATGGTGGAGAAGGTTGTGGCTAGTGTGTGCTCATCACTGCACGTGAAATACATACACTTCAGTAACACTTGAATAGGGCTTAGACAACTGACCATTTGCTGCCCTTTCAAGACGTTCAAGCACAGCCAACCCATATAAGAATTATCGGATATATTCTTCAGAAGAAAGAAAAAGGAAAAGAGCTGATAGGGCTTATGACCTTGGATAAGCTCCTTGTGACAGAATGGGGGGGGTGAATGGTATCTCGAGTGGTAGAAAAGCCGCTCATCAACAGGTTGAATGGCAACTAGAACGGCCACCCCAGAGGAAAAAAAATAGCCTTTTTACTGGGAAGGAGGGGTTGAAGGCCTGAGTGGAAATGTATTTATACCAGGCACACTGATTTGGTTGGGAGAGATTTCTATGAGAGACAGATTTTCAGAGATCAAGGGTGAATCCTTTAGGCAGAGGAGTTTTAATTCAGGTGTGGGGGGGCTGAATGAGAGAGGTGTTTTCTTAAGGAAAGCATAAAGAAAGGGCAGAAGAGAAAACAGCCCGCTCTTAAATCTGGTCAGAAAGAACATGGCCTGGATTTGGGGACATACCCTTTGGCAAAGAGGGAAGCCAGAGGGCTATGTATGTGTGACCTGTACCTTTATGAAGTAGCAAGGAGTTAAGAAACAGTTTAAAAGCGCTCTGAAGACCTGTTTGAATTTAGACATACATCCCAAACCAATATGCCACTCTGTTTGCTGTTTTAATAAAGATTGGTCTCAACTGAATGATTCTCAGTGTTATAACTAACTGGAACCACACTACCATAAGTCTTTAAAGGGGATTTTATTAATAACTGAAAGGCTATGCCCTGGTTACACAAAGGCGGTGTTTCTAGGGATTGCCAGATCTGTGCATAAAGCGGCAAGGTGCTTTAGCAGACTGAGGGTGTGGGAAAAGTGCTATTCCAGCCTAAGAGAAGAAAAAGCAAGGCCTTGTCTGTTGTCTCCACATTCCTCTAAAGTTTAGGCCCAAATCTGGAGACAACTCACCACCCCACTGATATGAAGGCCACCAGACTCCTGATTTATTGAAATGTGTGTGAACACCACAATGAGAGGGGTGTTGCATTTGGGGAACTTACAGGCTTTGGTTTTCTTGGGTGATGCAGCCTGCCTCATAGTACTTTTCCCTCAATGAGACACAGGGTTAACACAACAGTGTCTTCAGTTTGTGATTCTCCACTGTCTTCTTTTGCTTTTTTTTCCTTTTTAAATACTAGAAGAATTCCACTGAGGAGGAAAACACAGAATAGCCACAAAATTACTGGCAGGAGGGGATGATGCTGCAAACACCCTCAGTCTGGAAAGCACCGTTTGTCAAAGGGTTGGGGAAGTGCAGTCTTGGAGCAGTAAATGCCTCCCTCTTTCACTGGTCCTGTGGCTGTCAACACCCCTCTCCTTCACTCCACCGACCAACTTTCTCTAGCTAAAAATTTTGAGAGGGGGGTGGCGGGTCAGAGGTGGGAGAGAAAGAGAGGTGCCAGAATAAGCCTCTGGAGGAGCTAATTCTCATTTTAAATAATTCTTGGTATGAACTATACAAGCTTCCCCCATTTATCTGACAGGTTAGGGACCAGAGCTCTGTCAAAAAGCAGAACCCACCTACTGTACTATAGAGAGTACAAAGGACTCCTGGAGGCTCACTTGGAACTGACTGCATATGCATGCTGCTTGTAAAGTCTCAGCTGACTTGGTGCCTTTTTTCCCTTTCTGAGCTCGCTTCGCAAGCAGCGTTTGCACAGTCTCAAGTGAGCCTCCATAGGCAAGGAAAACTGATGGAAGGTTACTGTTTCAATACTTGCAATACAGACAAGTTCCAGCCAGGAGACCCACTCTTTCTGTAGCCTTGGGACCACACGTGCATGTGAGCAACCCCAAGCAAGCCTCTGTAGCCAAGAAGAAATGATGAGAAAGCAGATCCTGCATCAAATTAATAGATCTTGTCCCTAATTTGGAAGCATTGAAAGAGTGAGTCATCAGATAACAGGGAGTCTCAAAAGGTAGGGACTTTCTGTAGATATTTTTCTTTAAAAAAAAAATTTCCATTTTTCAAAACCAGAAATGGACTTCCAACTACTTCAGGGTTTTGTCTTTTTTTTTTTTTTTGTCTTTTGTTTTGGCAGTCTGTGCAATCCATGGAGGGCAGAAAACTGGTCCCACAATAGCTGCCCTTCTCAGCTACATAAGATCCTTACAACCAGTGGTGTATCCAGCGTACTTAGTGCTTAGAGCAAGTGTGGAAGTTAAGCTTCTGTCTTCTTACCCCTACCCCCATCCCCGCTACATGCACAGCTTATTTGTGCCCCCTGGCATTCATTCCTGTGGCATGTGTTCTGCTCTCCCCAACCCAGATACACCTCTGCTTACAACACTGGTTCACTTCCATTTATGTGAGTGCAGGCAAAGGTAGAACGACCTTTGGCTATATAAATACTACCTACAAACCTAGACCTTTGGCTATATAAATACCTACGTACAAACATATATAAAAACTCACTGGTGGTGCACTTTCTGAGTATGCTGGTGAGAACTGGCACTAAATGCATTCTAAAATGTGTTATGAGTGAGCCATAAATGCATTAGGCTGGGCAAGAGCATGGATCATTTATTCATTTCTTTAATAATAGTTTTTATTATTAAATAATTGAACTAATTTTATCGATGACTTTTCCATCCCACCTTTCCTCCAGTGACTTCACCAGACTCTAGGAGCCTCCCCCTTCACCTTTTGTAACCACCTGTGGGTACATCACTCTGCCCATTTCCGCACTACACTGTTGTAGTGCTATTATTTCACTTTCAACCACCTGTGGTCTTCTGGGGTTTGTAGTTTCCTGAGGACAAAGAGCTCTCTGGCTGAGAACTCTACAGGCCCCTCCCTAAACTACAAACTCCAGGATTCCATAGGACATTGAAAGTGGAATAATAGCACTATAACAATGTAGTGCGGAAATGGCTTCTGAGAGAGGTGGTGACTAGCCTAACAGCAACTACAGTTCCATGGCTCTGTGAGGACTAGGGCCTGGATCATCCAATGTTCAGTCTGGTACTGTAACTAATGTATCATGTTGATTCTACTACATTATGCTCCATATGAACCCTACTCCTACCGGTGTGAAAGAATTACATTCACTTTCTCATCCTCTCCAATTGTCCTAGTTTGGCAGAAATGGTCCCAAGTAATGCTCTACCCTCCCACTGTTTCAGCAGCTTTAAAATGGCCTAGTTTTCTCTCCTCTCCCCACTTCCCTCTTCTGGCTCCAGCTTAATTTAGTTGCTTCCAACTGAGGGCCTTTCCGCACTAGACTGTTATAGTGGTATTATTCCACTTTCAACATCCTGTGGAATTCTGGGGTCTGTAGTTTAGAGGGGCCCAAGAGTTCTCTGGCTGAGAATCCTAAATGCCGCTCCCTAAACTGCAAACCCCAGGTTTCCACAGGAGGTTGAAAGTGGAATAATAGCACTGTAAGGGGGCAGGGTGGAAAGGCCCCGGTTCAAAGTCGCTTGTACTATCTGACCTGGGTAGAGAGGAGAGGAGGGGGCAGAATCTTGCCCTTCCCAGTAGGTTGGGAGTAGGACCATTTCCACCCTACACTGTTATGGTGCTATTATTCCCCTTTCAACCTCCTGTGGAATTCTGGGGTTTGTAGTCTATTGGGGCCAAAGAGCTCTCTGGCTGAGAATTCTAAAGGCCCCTCCCTAAATTGCAAGCCCCAGGATTCCATTGGATGTTGTGAGTGGAATAATAGCCCTATAACACTGTAGTCTGAGGCCATTTCCGCACTAGCCTGTTCTAGCGCGATGATTCCACTTTCAACCTCCTCTGGAATCCTGGGGTTTGCAGTTTCGGGAGGGGCCGGCCCCTCCCGAAACTGCAAACCCCAGGATTCCAGAGGAGGTTGAAAGTGGAATCATTGCGCTAGAACAGGCTAGTGCGGAAATGGCCTGAAAATGGCCTAAATCAAACTGCTGCAGCCTCCTCTAGCTGGTGTGCTCTTCCTCATTCATATCTTTTGCTATCCTCACCACATCCTGAGGTGGCTGGGCAGGGGTGCGTTCCCCACCAAAAGCCATTCCCTACCAGTAAGGCGTGTGACTGCACCGTGTGTCCTGGTTTTCATCTGTGAATGGCTGGAGGAGACGCATTCTCCCTCTCTCTCTCACACACACACACACAGTCGCACCCCCCCCCGCCCGGCCTCCCCGTCAACACATGTGCAATGGCTCGCTTAGCTCACCCGTCTCCAGCGCCGCATACCAGATTGGTAACATTACGGTAACACATTGCTGAAGTTTGACTCACAAGGACTTGGAAGGATGGACTGGAGGTGGCGGGGGGGGGGAGGTGGAGAAAGAGGCGGGAAGGCGGGTGCGCCCGCAGCTCGAGACCTCGAGGGCTCTTTCTCCTATCTCCTGCTCCCCCCTTCAGAGGAACTCCACCATTGCATTGACGCTCCCCCCTCCCAACAAGTGAGGGTCCCCTCCCGTCCCCCGTCTGCGGCTGTTGGGTGACAGCGGCGGGCTTGGAGAGGGAAGGAAGGGAGGATGGCGAGAGGACGCAGCCAAAGCCGCCAAGGGGGGAACCACAGCAGCTTGGCTCACTTGGCTAGTCTCCCGAGGGACGTTTCCCGCCTTCCCGCCTCAGTCCTCCTCGAGCCTCGCGCTCCCTCCCGCCGGCGTCCCAACCTCCGCCCCCTTGTTCCCAGGGTCGACTTGGCCGGCGGAGGCTTTCGCCGTTTGATAAAGCGTTTCCTTCCATTGTCGCTTTGCGCGGCCTGCGCGGGGCTCGCTTTCCTCGCAGACGCCGCCGCCGCCTCCCCGCCTGCCTCCCTCCCTCTCCCTCCCTCTCTCTCTCCCCCCTCCCTCCCTCCCTCTCTCTCTCGCTCGCTCTCACTGAACCTCTCAGTCAATCGTGCGGCCGAAGGAAGCGGCTGCCTCCTCCTCAGGGCCGAAGGGGACCGCTTGGAAAGGATGAACCCTCGTCTTCGAGGATTTTCCTGAAGGTTCCTGGATGCATGGACTGCACCGAGGTGAGTGCTAGCGCTTAGCCGACAGAGGGGATAGAAGGGTTGGTGGGTGGGGAGGATGGGGTACATTTTAATGTTTTAATGTATTTATATATTCCTGTAATGCCGCCTCGATCCACTGGGAGAGGCGGGATAAAAATAAATTTTATTATTATTATTATTATTATTATTATTATTATTATTATTATTATTACACACATACATACACCACACACCATTTATTGGAGAAAGCCAGGCATCGTTGGGGGAGCTGTTCTTGACGTTTTGTGTGTGTGTGTACATGTGACTTCCTAGTGTTGTTTTTCACAGTCAATAGACAGCTGCACCCACCAGAGGGGTTGGTGGTTGGAAGCCACGAGCTAGCGGTGCGTGGCCTGCCTTTCTATTTTCTCTCCCTACTCTCTTCACGTTTGTTGCTGTTGTGGGTCTTCAAGTCGCCACCCTAAGGCGACCCGATCATTGCGTTTTCTTGGCCAGATTTGTTCAGGGGAGGTCTGCCTTTGCCTCCCTCTGAGGCCAAGACAGTGTGATTCGCCCAAGGGCACCCAGGAGGTTTCTGTGTCCAGGCCTGGATTTGAATCCTCGTCTACAGAGTCCTCGTCCTGCACCCAAACCACTACAGCATGCTAGGGAGAGAGAAGAGAGCTTTGAATATTGTGGCCCTGGTGAGACATTATCCGAATCCCATCACAGCTTTGTGCACCATGGCTGCACATCTTCTCAGCTGATCTGTTGCGCCACTCTCGGACGCCAGTCATCAGATGGGATGTTCACATATTTTTCAGTCTTTATTTAATTTGGCTCTTTTCATTGTTTTTTCTTAAAGAACATTATTTGGAGGTATGCATACTTCTGAGTGACACAGAGCTATCTTCTTCTTGGAGAATGTTTCAGTTCTCTAGGCTGAAGTGTATGCAGTGAAACATGTCTAAATTATGCTCAGGGAAACATTGGTGTATAGGTAGGAAAAATTTGTGTTCAGTAATATTGTGTCTGCACACACCCATGTGCACACATATAAAGATGTGCTAGTCTGTGTGAGAAAGAAAAAAAATTAGGAACAACAAAAATGCCCCCTAGGTATGCAAACTTTCAGGTTTTCTGTAACTCTTCCTAAGGCTAATTGGTACTGTTTTGGCTACCAGCTTCCCTGATGAAACGTCCTGAATAACTTTGGTTCCATGCAAGGAAAAAAGGCAGGATATTAATAAAGCTGGCCTTCATGTGACAACTTGCCTGTCCTATGGCATGCAAGTCCTCTCTGGGCTGAAGGAGAACAACTTGTCAAGATCCAGTTTCTTAAATAGAAAGGCAGCAAAAATTTTGGAAAGGCAGAGAAAAATGTTCCTGGAAGGGTCAGAGAGATGCTGGCTTTGTCACTCTTCCTGATGAGCAAGTTCTGTGTAAAGTGTTCTGTCCAGTTCAGTGAGCCATCCTGTCTTACCAGGGCCATCACCGTACCTGATTTCATTAGAACCAAGGCCTGCAGAGGTGTGGGTTTTCTTTCTTACCTTTCTCCACTTGTATGGTACGAGCTGTAATATCTCCTTCTCTTCTTCTTCTTCTTCTTCTTCTTTTTAACACAAAATACAGTCAGAGATAGAATTCTAAAAGGGGGTGATTAGAAGGTTGGAGAATTTGAGACTGGAGGGATTATGCTTTCCAAGGATGACCCATCTGTGATCTAGTCCTGTGTATGTTCGTTGCTGTTCTTGTTGTGTACTTTCAAGTTGTTCCCAATTTACGGCAACCTTATGGTGACTCTATCGCAGGGTTTTCTGGGCTGAGAGTATGTGATGCACCCAAGGTCAACCAGTGGGTTTCCATGGTCGAGTGGGAAATTGAACTCTGGTCTCCAGGGTCATACTCCAACACTCAAACCATTTTGCCACACTGGCTCTCTTTGTGCATGTTTACTCAGAGGTAAACCCCACTGTGATTGGGAGGACTTAACTTAAGCACACCTACCATGGCAATCAAAAGATGCAGCTCTATGTACTGACTTAGCTGGGAGTAAGCATCATACAGCCCCACAAGACATATTTTGAAGTAGACATATATAGGGCTCTGCTTTGTTTTAGCTGCAAAAGGAGACTGTATTTGTGGATCACATTTTTTTGGACGCGTTCATTGCACACTTCGCTTACCAGTTTTCCTTGGGAGTTTCACATGCACTCAGTATAGCCAGGTCTCCTCGTTACAGCATGGGTGGATGATAAATCATGTTCTTTTGATCTGTTTGGTTAGAGGGGCTTCAGGCTGTGAGATAAAAATCAACAAACAGAAGGAGGAGACTCTCTGTGGAAACAGGAGGGGGTTCGCGTACAGGACATTGAGGTCAGTTCTTAGGTTGTTTAAAAGCATTACTGTTTGTAGGAACAAAGAAAAGCATACATTCTTTTAACTGTAGTGCTGTATGTATGTATTCATGCGTGTGAAAGAAATTATCATTTGGTGAGAACAGTCAAGCAGTATCTGAACTGGATGATTTAGCAGGATCTGCTTGGTTCTGTGTGAGATTTGATCAGGCCAATTTTTATTTTTTATTTTTAAAAAATAATTTAAAATTGGGATGAGAGAGAGGAGAAGATGAAGATGAATTCCAGTTATGAATATTTACCAATTTCAAGTTTGTAAATTTCCTTTCTGGATTTTTTAAGATTAAATATTGTTGCTTAATGAAATCTTTTTTGTTGTTGATCTGCATAGAACAGTCAACATTTTATAGCTTATGTTTTCACTCTAAAACCTTTAAATTTATGGAGCAATCTATGAATGTGTGTGTGTGTGTGTTTGTGTGTAGAAATGAAATTATATGAATACAGATTTGAGATTTTTTTTTTTAATCTGCCAGTCTGACTAAGACTTTTCTTGAAAAATTTTCTCCCAAAGTCATTCAATCCCCTGTAATATTGGGTGAATACAGATGAGGGTTTGGCAAAGGATGTTTCCCAACAATAAGTGCATGCAGTCAATGAATAAGACAGTTATCTGGTAAATTAAAAGTCCTGGATATGGTAGGGACAGAAAAGTTAACATTTTCTTTGAGAAATAAACCTATCCAGAACTTTGAAAGGGAACAGAGAGAAGTTTTGGATTGGATAAAGACATAATATAAGAAAAGAAATAAGAAAACAAGATTGTAAGTAATGCAATGTAATAATGTAGCAAGGTAAAATAATAATGTAGCAAAGTAGTAAGGTAACAAAGCAGTTGTCTAACAATGTAAGATGTAGCAAATCCCTTGAGTAAGCAACAATTATGTATGTATGGAATGGATACATGCAGATTTAACTGGAAAACAAGCTTGGAAGTGGGGAAGGGTTTTTTTATTTTTAATTAAAATCTTTAATAAAAATATTTTAAAAAAAATAAGACAGTTATCCGTATCATCTTTTATCCAGAGCTTGGAAAATTACTTTTTTGGATATGGACATATCCTAATGTGAGCTGATACCAAAACACATGCTTACAGGTCCCCACTCAGGGTCAGTTAGAGCAAGTGTAGGTAGACTTCAAGCTTGTGGTGCCAGCTTTGTCATTGTTTTATATTAGACTTTTCAACAGAGGCCTGGTGCAAAAGACATCACGTTGAAGTTTGCTGGTACCATGAGTTTATTCTGAGCACTGTAATAACTGAGCTCCAGATAGGAATTGACTCCTTTCTGCCCCAGCTTCTGACTGGTGCTGGCCAGTCACTAGAGAGCTGTCAGAAGATCCCAAAGTATTTTTTACCCACTTCTGACCTAGAGAACACACTCATTGAAATCCTAATATTAGTAGAGACATGGAATAATTTGGAATTACGTATGTGTTGACTTAGCTTTAAACACACTTATTTGAATGGGTGTACTCTAGTTGGAATAACTAACAGGATTCTAGCCATTGTCTCTTTGGTATAGGGATAGTTTGGCAGGTGCATTTTCACCAAGGTTGAAAAATCACCTTTAAAAGTAATTAATTACCATGAGTCGCCACAGTGTTTGAAAAATAACTTTTTTGCCTTCACTTACTGCAATGATGAAAATCTAATTTGTTTCATTATTTGTGCTTGTTGTTACTTTTCTGTTACCTTCTGTTGCTTTTTAAAATGTTTTTTCTGCCAACCTCAGAATTTATGAGGTAATGGTATAAAATTGGGCTGAGGCACTGCTGTCAGTATACCTCTACAAATGCTATATAAAAGTAACTTTTGAAAGTAAGCAGAAGTGGTCATTATTACACCAGTAATGGGATTTCAGGCTTACCTCATTATGTTACTTTCAAATGTAACTTCTTGCCATCCTTCATGGGCCCACCTTACAGCTAATTGACATTAAATTCATTATGTATAACTCGTTACTTCCAAAGTCTACAAACAGCAATACTTTTGGGTGGCCAACTCCAAACCATAAAATACATTATGCAAGCTGTCAAAGTTTCACTAGCTTCTTCATCAGGCAAAGATGTTAAAAATGATGGTGACATTAGAGACACAGGTCTAAATTCTGTTGCTTGTGGATTTTGGATTTTGTTGTATTTTGCTGCACACTTAACATGGCTACCTCTGAATATTTTTTTTTTCATTTCTTCCAAACTCTGCATTTTCTTCTAAGTGCCTCTTTCTTTATTCTCCTGCACTGCCTGGGTTAGAACTGTGTGTGCAAGCAGAATGGCTTGAGGGAGAGAGGGTTTTTTTTTTTTTTTAAACCCTCTGATTTTTAAAATTGTTTTTGTAAACATTGATGACAAGTGACATATTGTTTGTAGGTAGCCCTAGAGATGCCAGATCCTGTCTCATCTTGGTAGCTAAGCAGAATCAACTGTGGTTAGTACTTGGATGGGAGACTGCTAATGAATGCTAGGTGATATAGGGTCTATTTCAGAAGAATGAACTGCAAAAAACCACCTCTGGGTATTCCTCTGAGTGAAATTCATGGAGGTTGCCACGAGTTGACAGGCAACTTGATGGCATTCTTATACACACAGATTTAGGTGTAACTTTAATCAAATTTGAAGCAGAAAGCTTGCTGCAGCCAGTCCTTTTCCTACACCCTGGCCTCTCCTTGGACATCAGTTTTAGGGTGGATGTCCATTCAGTTTGGTCCAGAAACCAGCCAGCTTTAGCAACACAAGCATTTGTTGCTAGATTTATGCAGTTTAGCAAATTCTTTGGGGATCAACCTCATGGGGAGGAAACTAGACAAAAGGAGGAGAATGGATGTTTACTTCTTTCTTTGTGGTACATTTCCTGGTGGACTCCAGGGTTTGATCTTGCTTTGTCCCTGAGGAGGATTGGGGGAAGGGGGGCAGGAGGCCCAGTTAAGAAGAGAGAGAGAGCTCTTAACAGGAGGAAGCAAGCTGCAAACTGAAAGGTATACATAGGGAAAACAAGCTTCCTCCAATCCTTATCTGCCAGATTTGAAAAAGCTCCCAGATTTTTGGGAGCTGTAGTCCAAAAAAGTAACTTTTTAAAACTCTGGCGACTAGTGCTTGTATCAAGGGCAAGGAGAGGTATCTGCATTAATCTGTCATAGTGAAAGAAAGATGGCAAGGAGAAGCTGATTGTTGCCTTGGGCATGTTTTATTTGGCACTTGCTTTTGTGGGCTAGAGCCTACTTTCATCTGACGAAGTGGGCTGCAGTCCATGGAACCTGATGTCAAATAAATTGTGTCAGTCTTTGAGGTGCCAACTGACTCTTTTGTTACATAAGGTGAAACGGCTGGGTGGCATGTTCAGGGCAAGTGAAAAACAAAGACCATTTTACATAATCTATAGAAAATTCATTTTTTGAGGGACTTGAGTGGGTGTTGATAAGGAAGAGTCAGATAAATGCCTGAAGAATAAAGTTGTGGGGTATCTTCAACCATGATATCTAAATGAGCAGCTTTCATATCAAGGGAAAGTACCTATATTTATATTTCACAAAGCGGATGCTATTTTGAACAGTCTTATAAGGCATATACTAGAGACTCAGGGAGATAGATAAAACTGCAAACTGAAATGCAGATCATAGGTTTGCTCACTCTTGTGCCACCCCACCTCCATATCAGGAAAACCTGACAAAAGCAAGCACGAGGTTGTTTTTACAACTGCTATGTAGCTATTATTGCTTGTAAAAACTCTGTGTGAGCCGTCCTTGGTTCAGGTGCTGAGGTGTTACAGAATGTTTATAAGTACTCCAACTGGTCAGAAGTTAATTGTTTGTTTTTCTTAATGTCAGCTAAGGCTTAAGGAAAGACGGGCAGTGTTCTGTTGATTGTCTGCCAATTAAAAGGAATATAACATTTGCAGGGAGGATCAGCAAGTGGGAGGAAGGAATACTTTGCCCTTTATGTGTCTAACAATTCTCCCAATAGTCCCATTCCCTCCCCCAGTGGTTGGTGCAAAGAAGCATAGCAGAAGAAGGAGTAGATAGTATCATCAGTCAAGTATATGTTAAGTGTTTATGACAGTTGTGTGTGCATGATGTGTGTGAACAGCAGATGCTTATGAACATGGAACTGCACATTTTACCCACAAGCACTTATTTTCCAGTTAATATGAATGCAGGAGCAAACTATTGTAAAGGATAATTGACAGGAAGAAGTATTGAACCCTTTTGCTTGTTTTGCTTGTTACTGGTGGTTCTGCTGAAAAGACGTGCCTCCCCAGTCATTATTCTGTGCAGCCATGATTGTTGTAGTTTCAGAACCCTGCTTGACAACACTATTCTGTAATATTGGGCATATGTGTGTGTGTGTGGACAAAATTAGGACATTGCATCTATGAACGAGAATTCTGTTTCCCACCTCTAAAGAGTTTTTCTTCATTTCCCAAATTTCTAGCAATGTAGTGAGTGAAACATTGAAAATTGTTCCATCCACAAACTCTTCTATCTGCTGTGTTCTCATTCCCTTAGTAATTGTACCTGCTCCTTTTCGTTGGATACCTAACCTCGATTTCTATAAATGCTCACCTGAAATTTTAACTTACTGCAATGCTAGGAACTGGGGGACTGAAGGAAAATTTCATGGAGGTACACTAAATTATTATTTGGGGGTGACAATGTTCTCATTTTGCCCCCTACCATGTCGCTAAATCCATAGTGAGGTCAGGTACCTGGTAATGGTAAAAATAATGAGAACAGTTAACTTTATGCTACAAGTTCCTCCTCATGGCATCTAAATTGCAACACAATGTTTTTAGATTCTAATTATTGCAAAATACAGTTGGCCCTCAACTTTCGCGGGTTTAACTTTCAGGATTTTGATTATTTGCAAGTTTGTAGCTGCCGCTTAACTAGCAATGTAATGGCTGGGAGTGGCTCCTGCTGGCTCTGCCTTCCCCTTGCTGTTCCAAGCCTTCTGCCTCCTCCCAGACCACACTGAAGGAGATATTTACAGGTGGTCCTCCTCATCCAGCAACCACCGCTCCAACCTCTGTTCCCAAGAACTGGAGAATCACAAAGCACTGTCCAAAATGGGACTTGTGCTCATGGAAGTCAATTAACTCTACTCTCCAGAGATACACAGCACACTGAGAGACAAAACATTTGAATGAAATTGCCAACTTCATTCAGATGTTTTTTTTTGGCAGGAAGGGAGAGAAGGAGGACAAGTTGCTGCTGTCGCTGGTCCTCAAGGATCTAGGATGTGTTCTAGGAAAGGCTTGGAGACTGGCAGAGGCTATGACAATCTGGTGGAAGTAGCCTCAGAGTGAAGTGGAGGTGCCTAGCACGGCAAGGATCTAGGGCCTTTCCTCAAGTAAGGCTTGGAGATCAGTGGTGGTAGCAGAGGCCTTGTGGTGCCAAGGAGGCAAAGATACTACAGTCAACCTTCCACATTTGTGGTTTGCCTTTCATGGATTTGATTATTTGAGAGTTTCTTCAAACGCTGCCCCCTCCATCTCAGGTGCTTCTTTTCCAGGGGAACTCCCCTCTCATTGGCTCCAATCAGGTCTCACAGCCCTTTAAAATGCTGCCTATGGTCCTCCTCCACTAGTTGCTGCCTGGCCAGCTAAGGGTAGCTCACAGCTCAATTTCTTAGCACCATAAACCCCCTCCCGATGTCCCCCCCAACACCCAAGGAAGGAGATGGGTGAGAGAGGGTCACTGTGACAACCTACCTCCCTTCCTTCTCCTTTCCCTGACCTGGTTTAGTCCTTGGTGCCCATGCTCTCCACCAACTTGGCCCCTCCCTTCCCCCACATTTTGATATTTGAGATTTTTCCACTTTTGCAAGGGTCCTGTGCCTGTTACACTAGTGAATGTGGAGGGACAGCTGTATTGGGCAGAGCTCTTGGCAGAAAAGGAGACTGAGAGAAGTGCCAGCCTGCTGCAGTGGCTGCAAAAATCTCTTTCAATGTCTTCTTCATTGTCTTCTTTTCTTTTCAAGAAGGATGATGATGCTGACAAGATTTTTGCAGCAGCACAGTCTGTAGCATGCATGGGTTGGGCTAGAGATAATCATTTTTCCCCACTTTTGGGGGGATCCTATGCCCCTAATGCCTGCACAAGTTGACAGTCCACTATAAGAGAAAGTCATCGCAAGTAATGCTAACTCTTACCCTTGCAGACTACACTGCACTGCGAGTTGGAATTCCAAGTTGACTGCTTTTGCTTCTAACTCTTGCTTTAATGTGCCAGAGGACTCTTTCTTGATTTTAATCACTCTTGGTTGTTTCTGAGGTACCACATGAACACAGCTAACCCTCTGCAAACTGTTACACCTTAGAAGTATTCAGCTCTTAAATCTTCCTTTATACCTCAGTCCCTCCAATAGCTGAATCACTTCTATTGCTCTTCTATAAACTTCCATCAATTTATCACTTCTTGATAAGGTGGTGCTGAGAGCCAAGTAAGTGTGTGTGTGTGTGTGTGTGTGTGTGTGTGTGTTTGCAGCTATTCTGTACCTCAGGATGGAGCTTTCAGGAAATGCTAACACTCATAGTATCCTCATTCCACCCGATCCCAGTGTGTTCATAATACAAATGGACCATCCTGTGATATTGGTTCAGTAGATCAGTCACAAGAGAAAGCCAAACCAATGCAAGAACAGACACATTAGACTTATCTCCTTCTGTCTAGTTCTCTGTGATATATGCAAGGGGGCCTATATGGGCAAAAAAAGCAGAAAAGCGCTAGATATACACTTCTAATAATCAAACAGTAAGCGTGAACAGATGAGAGTAAATGCAATAAGCAAAACTGGAGACCAAGCAACTCTCCTCTTCCAAAGAGACAGCCGAAGAACAACATGGTGGAGAGATCCCAGCTACTAGATGACTTGAACAGAGATGGGGGAGTCATGCCCCCTCCCCATAGTCTGCCAAAATCTAGCTCCTGGTGAGAGAGGAGGTGTCACATGGTCCTCTCTTCTGCCAGATCCAGAGGATAAAGAAAAATAGTTCAGTGCAGTATGGCGGTAAAGCATTCTGGGAAACCACCTTGTAATCAGAGTAGTTGGCTACCAATCTGGTTGCTGACCAAGGTGCTCTTTGGTTTAGTAGCTGTAGGAGAAAAGAATTATGTGAATTACTGAGTTTTTGCTTAGGAGTGAACAATTGCTAAGCAAACAGAGGAGACTGTCTAGAATCAGATATGTTAAGTTTCTATTTTTCTTTCAGCTTTACAAATCAGAATTCCAGGCAGTCTACTTCTCCTAGTGAAATACATGTGAATACTGAATGGTGTGGGACAGAATCCTGTTTGCATGTATGACTATTTTTTTTATAAAAGTGGTATTTTAAAAATTATATGTGAGTTTCTCATCTCTGATCATGTTTATTTGTCAGTCTGTTTGAGTACCATCACCCATGTATTGTCTTGTAAAAGGCAACCTGTGGTGCAATCTCTGCTTTTGTCTTCAAAACTGTTTTTTGGAAACACCAAATCTCTTGTCTTTCCACTACATTTTTTATTTTTTTTTATTTTTTTTGCCATTTCTACCTGTACAGGTTGTAGTTGTTTAGACTGCAAGTTGGGGGCAGTTAACTAGTGTGTACCAGTGCTTTGGTTTGTCCTTTTCAAGCCAGAGTTCTCTTGAATTTCAACTTTGTTTTGATCCATGGCAGCATGTGGCTTCCATGTCAGTGGGGCAAGAAGTTCATTCTGGGATTTACTTTGAGCTCTATAGCAGCTAGTCAGGCTATCCATAATAAGTTAATCACCTTGGACAGCTCCTTTAAAGTCCAAAGTAAAACCCAGAATGAATTCACTACTTCTCTGACATAGAAGCCACCAGCTGCATAGGTTGTGATGCCTGAACTGAGTCAAGACTGTCTGCCAAGAGCTGAGCTGTCATGTTACACCAAGATGAAATTGTGACTCATTGTTTGCACGGTAGTCAGGCACATTGAATTAACTGTGAATTGTCAACCCAACCTCTCTCTTCCCTCTTTTAATCTGGACTGGAAGAAATCTTTTTTAAAGAGATGAGTGGAACTCTATGCAGAACCTGTAGATATGAGTTCAGTTACCAAAGTCTGTACAGAGCCTAAATTCAAGAATGACAGTGCATGGACCAGATGCAGGAGCCCATCATCCATACATTAGTAGATCCCATGGATCATTTTTGGTAGGCCCCGTCAAACTTTAAAGGGGTTTTTTTTGGCGGCGGGGAGTGGAGAGGTAACATAGAGGTTATCCCAATTATAACTTTTTTTTTCTGAATGTCAATCTTCAGCCAAGCAGAAGGCAGCTGTGTTGATGCTGATGGTCCATTACTTTTAATTTTTTCTTTTTGTTTTTAAATATGACAACAGACTTCTTCTGTATTTGAAAGAGAAACAGCTGCATCGCTAACCACAAGAAGGGCAGGAGGTTAAGTATCCCAATTCAGCCTCTCTAAGAGGAAGGCATGTTTCTCAACTCTTTCTTGCTTTTCAAAAATGTCGAATTAATCACTCTATTTTGGTGTTGCACAATGATCTATTTATATATGTATAAACTTGCTAGTGGGCCCTATTCTACTTCTTCTAATTTTGCTGCATTTAATAAGTTACCTGAGGGCAGAGTTCCTCTCATGATTTCCCTTTTTTTACTCTTAAAAAAAAAAGAACAAAGATACCATGTGCGTGGTTTCTCCCTGCAGTTGGGTGCTGTTAGCATGGGGCATGCGGCTCACATGCATGTCAACTGTTATTATGCAGAAAGGGCATTTCATCTTGTGATACGAGCTCAAGGGTTATTTCTGTGTAGAAGAGGCTAGTCTAGATTCATTGGTGTGACAGTGATAATTGTGCTGAAAAAGATCGCCTGAGGCTAGAGTGGCAATGACAGTTGTGTTCAAGAGGATAATTTGAAGCTGATGATTGTGACAATGGTAGTTATGGTGAAGAAGTCAGCCTAATATTGGTAGAACAGTGGTGATTTTACTGAAAGAATAGCTTAAGGGTGACTGGTGTACCAGAGGTACAGTCATCTGAAAGCTGAAACTGTTTGCAGTTGCCAGTCAAATTGTGTTAAGTTGGTCACAAACTGAGTTTGCTGTCACATAGTGTGTGAGACTGTGTGACAGTGTAGTATAGTGATTTGAGTGCTGGATTATGACACTGGAGACCAAGGTTTGAATCCCCAGTCAGTCATGAAAATGTACTGCGTGACCTTGGGCAAGTCACACTCTCTCAGCCTCAGAGGAACACAAAGGCAAAACTCCCTGTGAACAAATCTTGCCAAGAAAATCCTGTAATAGGTTCATCTTAGGATCACCATAAAAAATGACTTGAAGGCACACAATAACAACAGCAGTGTGTGAACTGGCCCTTTGCTTCCTTTTCATGGGGGATGTCAAATGCCCCTCTTATGACATGTCTTTTATTTTGGCTTTTGGCATCCATATATTTGCCCTCTTTTCAGTCAGAATGCATAACTAGATATAGTGCTGTTTGGTATGTTAACACTGCTTAGATCCAAAATATGTGTACAGCAACATCACACAGTAGGAATGGAAAGAACATTTGAAAAATTGAGGAAGAAATAAAAAAGGGATTCCTTGAGTATTTGGAAGCTTGGAGAAGAAGAATCCTGGCCTAAGCCATGGCCTCATCTCTGATGAGAAGCTGAGGAGGATGGGTATTTAAAAATTTTATGCTGATTTTGTGGTGGAGCCACACAGGAGATGTGAGCCTGTGGCGGCAGCAGAGACACTAGCTAAAGGCTAAGGGAGGCAGCAAAGAGGATGGTGCCAGCAGCGAGTACCTACACGTCTTTAGCTTGGACAAAGCCGCAGTGAGTCAGGGGAGTCAAGACAAGTAGAGGTGAAGTGGGGAATTTTAAAAGGGGGAGAGGGGAATCTACTTTCCAACATTTCACGGATGAAAGCCAGGACACGTGTGTCTAAGCACTATCAGAATGTGGTCAAGATGGCAAAAATGAGAAAGAATGGGCAAGGTAGCAGAGGCTGCAGCAGTTTGTTTTTGCCAAGTCTACTGGAAAGAGAAAGATTCCACCCCCTCTTCTCCTTTCCTCCCTGCTGAATCAACTGAGTCCCAACTGCTTTTGCAGTGTGAACTGGGTCTGTACCCAGTGAAGTGAGCTGAGGACAAACGGAAAAAGTAGGAGAGAGAAACTGGAACATTTTAAAAGTGAGTATGGAGAGAATTAATTGAGACTGTTCTACCAAAATGGGACAGTTGGATGGTATGGGTGTAAACTGGCGGGGGAACTCTCTGGTGTGGTCCAAACTAGGAAAGTGAACATTTGACTATTTCGTTGTTGCATGTAAGGATGAATAATTTTAACTTTCTCCTTGATATGGGGCAAAATAAATATTTCTGTTCTGCTTCCATCTGGAATACACACATCCCAAAGTGTTTTGTGAAACTATTCTTCATAGAAATATATTGGATTCTGTGCAAAAATCCTAGAATCACATTTTTATTGAAAAATTGCTGAGTTTTTTTTCCCTTCACAAAAACACGTGTCATTCTGGAAACAGTGATTTTCACAAGAAAAGCATTTTTCTTTTTCAAAAAAGCAGTCATTTTCAACCATTTTTGGAAATATGTTTCTTCATGCAAAACTGCTTTTGCACAAAAATGCACATTTCTGGAAAGAGGATTTTTGCATAAAAATGTTTTTTTTCTGCAGAAAATATTTCTTATACCAAATGGACTAATTCCAGAGTTACATGTGGGGGTTCGTGTTACAAAATTGCTGGGCTTTTTTCCCCTCAAAGTCACCCATTTTGGACAGGACACACAAACACACACACACCACACATACATGCTTCTGGAAATAGTGCATCTTGCTCAAAAAGCACATTTTTTGTTTGTTAAAATATGGCTTTTCTACCAAAAACAAAATCCATACACATATTTATGTCCAGAATAATTTCCTAAAAGACACTGAAATGTGAAAATACTGGGTGAAGACTCTACAGAATTCTCTCCTCTGTGTTATTCTTCCTGACCACTTTCTCCTTTCCTCATAAAAGTGCAGGATTGTCAACAATCTTACAACATTAATATCACCACATCAGAATCACAAATAACAAATACTTTAGATGACAAGTAAAATAAAATCACAAAAATGTACATATACTAAAATAGTAGCAAGTATTTGCTGAAGAACCATAAAACCCACACAAATAGCAACAGTTAAAGGCAAATTGCTCACAACCTGAAAGGCTGTAAAAATAGGCATTTTCAAAATGGCATCTGAAATACAAATGTGTAGAAGGCAATCTCTGATGGGACTTCCCGAATAGGGGTACCACCAACACTGAGAAAACCCTGAAAGCCTGATATGCAATGGCCTTACCAGTGATACCCTGGTCCAGAGCACTACCAACATACCTTCCCTGGCTGATCCCAAATGGCCTGATACCAAAAATTCAGGCTGCCCTTATCTCCTGAGTCATTTAAGACTTTGTATGGCAATGCTAACACATTGAATTATATTGCTCATGGGGCTGAAAGCGCTGCATGAGAAGAGTTCTTACTTCAGGGAGGGAGGAACCATAACAGTTAAAATGGGTGTAAAAGCAATAATGTTTTTCATACTTGCTGAAGACTTTTTTTTTTTAATTTTCAAGCAAGCATTTCCTGAGTGAAACAATAAATTCTTGCCAAAGTTGAATGGAACTGTTTATTTTCTATTGTAAAATGCAGCAAAATCTAAAATCCACAAAGCAATGATACTTTTAAGGGCCAGCCTAAACACACAAAATACATCATGCAAATTTTCAAAGCCACACTGGCTTCTTCATCAAAGAAAAAGATGTTTTAAAAAAATCATACAGGAAAAGAAAAGTGATGATAGTCACAGGCCTCTATTTTTTATCAAATGTTATATCTGTTATAATTCAGTTGTTTTGAAGATATCTCAATGCAGGAAAAGGCTGTTCCCCTTCTTGACCATGGGGAGACAAGGAACAAAGGCAGTAAAAGACATTTCAACTCCATTAGCAACAGAAAAGTAACTTTTCTTGATATCTAGATTGTCCTTTTCCTGTGCACAGCTAACTGCTCCTTTCTTAGGCAGGTAACATTGAATTTATCAAGAAGTCCCTGTATCTGGAAAAATATGTAGGTGCTGTATAGGTAAAACTTGCCCATTGTAGACCAAAAGAAGGAGTTTGACTTTTGTTGGAGGTAAAAACCTAAAAGACTTAAATCCCAGTCCAGTCCTCCTGTTCCCCTGTTTACAGCTGAATTCGGTATCTTCAAATCCAGGAAACACATTCAGGGGCAGCTGTGTTGTCCAAGCAGCAAAATATAACAAAATCCCAAATCCATTTCCTTCATTGAGATCCCCCCAGAATGATTGAACTACAACAGAAATAACATCTGATACAAAATGGAAGCCTATGATTCTACCATTGTCACTTTTCTTCTTCAGTGTGATTTTAAACATGTTTTGCTAGATGAAGAAGCCAGTGGAG